>JAODJU010000043.1:7640151-7665293 GCA_026776725.1 Gnathonemus echidnorhynchus
GGGGGGGGGGTGCAACTTTTCAAAGTCAAGGCAGCCCTGTGAATTTGTTCTAAAAACGGCAACAAAAATCTCATGTGAAAAAGCCCACAAAACAAGCCGAACGGAGCCGCTGCAATCTGGGACAGATCTTTCGAACGGCGCGGCTGTCAGAACAGTCAATCTTCCGGCAACGGGGCGAGAGCAGCTGGAGGGAGGCAGAATCCCCGGCCTGTCACAGGCGGGCGCATCAAATCGACAGGCCAGGATGGCCCCTCGGGCCGCCCCACGCCTCCAGCGCCGCGGGCCGTCGACGGCACCGGCGTCCTCTGAACGCGATCACAGGCCTGCGAGAGGCGGCGCTGCCTGCGCCCATGTTTCTTCGCAGAATAAAAAGTTTGCCTGACAAAATATCCAATAAGATTTCTGAACGCCGACTGTGTTTGCCGGGGAGACGCAGCCGACGTGCGGTTTTGACGGACTGGCAGGGATCACAGATACAAGACATTCGCAAAAATTAAGAGCAAGGCGGCGCGCCGAGAGCGGCACGTAGCACCACTGCATCACACCTCCTCCAGACACTTCCGCTTCTCGCCCCAGGTGGCCTGGCTCAAATTTGCACAGCGTGTGCCCTTCGATAGACTGGCATCCCACCCAGGGCAAAGCCCTGCCATGCACTCTGTGCTGCCTGGGACAGGCTCCAGGCCTCCTCCCCGTCCCAGGGAGCCCTGAACTGGATAAGCGGCTGGAGGATGGATGGATGGATGGATGGATGCTATTAGCAATACTTTAGCTGCATCTCAGCAAAAGAGTTACACAAAGTGACTGACAGATATTTGTCCTAGAATGCGACAAGATTTTTTTGTTTTTTGGGGGGGGGGGTTAGCTAAGCAAACAACTAAGATGACCAGTAGTATAAAAACGAAAGGTATAAAAAGGAACATTTATTTTAAGAAATACATCTACATCAGAGTCTTCATCTACATCAGAAGGTCATATGCTTTCAGTCATATAAAACAAACCAATAGGCTCGCATGCTGGAATGACACTGGCGACGGAATCACGGAACTAAAAACATACTGGCTAGCTGGCGAGGTAGGTGACGTGACTCGGGTGAACGGATGCTCGAACCCGCGAAGAGGCCTTCTCACAGCGGCCATTAGAAACGCGGCTTAAACGCTCTTCCGACTTAACGCGCCGCGCTCCATGCGCCAACTTCAAAGGCCGCTGCCTTTCAGGCGCCCGCTAATTATAAATTCCCGCTGTCTGCTGCCAGGGAGCCAGGAAGCCGCTCATGCGAGGAGCTCAGAGCAGGGAGAAGCCGTCTTTTTCGGCAAGTCAATTAGATGCACATCAAAAGGCCTTCCTAGTGAGAGGACACACCGAGCAAGTTACGCGCATGAGACTCACAAACGTATCAAAAACGCCAATCTGAACGCGAGTGCACAGGAACCCTAAACGGTATGAACACAAAACCAGCTTAAATCATACTTGCGGCACACAACTTGTCTTAATGAGGATTCCCTAAAAGATTTGTGGATACGTACATTTGCTGTACGTTTACTAAATGGAGGCTATTAACCTGAGGAATATGAACATACCGAAAGAGTAACTTTTTCAAATCTGGTTACTTTCTGTAAACGTAAAGATGTGTTCAACACTGTCTTTGATATGAACACATTAACCACAACTACTAGTTAGACCAGTTAAATAAAATCATAGCACATGCAACTCTGAATCCATTCTACAAGACGAGTCATGTGACAAATTAACATAAGGGCGGGGCTTAATTTGGCAGGAAAGGACAATCATTTACATGCCTCTGGTTAAACACCTTCAGTTTCATGGCAGTGAGAAGCAGTTTGATGTGCTAACACATTAAGTTTAACTGATTTATGCAGTCAATAAGATGTTGCAACTGCAACCAGTTCCTCCGGCGAGTATCGGAAATGACTGTGTTAGCAGTAAATTTTCACAGGTGAAAATGAGCTACTAAAGCCAGAGCACCACAGCCAGCCTGGCTGGCGTTTCTTCGGAAACAAACGCAGTAAAAACGGCAGGCAATAAAGAAAATCGACTAAAATACCAGAAGTTTAACATTAACGTTCACCGGCAGGCACATAAGTTGAGTTCAATGGGACAAGTGTGATTTTCCAAAGCTTTTTTTTTTTTCTTTTTTAATTGACCGCCGTGGTAATTACAAGGCCAATCAGAGTTTGCCACTAGCTACATTCAAAGGCATTTCAATGATCAACTGAATAATTCAGATCGTCACCTCGCACATACATTAAAGAAGACCGCTACAGCAGCTGACGCACACGCACGGACACTGTCGGCCGCCCGAGCGTGAGCCAGCACGTCTCAGCCGTGCATCGTGTGGGCAGCGCAAACGAGAGGAGACCCGCCACTGTGACACGCGGCTCACGCCACGCCGAACCAGTCATCGGCAAGCGTGGTGGAAAGGTTGGAAAGGCAACAGCACAATGACCATTCCGGGGCCACATGTTCAGACTATGATGATTTTGATGGACGACAATCAAATAAGGTGACCGAGTAGGGAAAAGGGGGGGGGGGGGGGGGCATTTATCACCTATATAGTGGCTCAAACTGTGCTAAGCAAAGCTATTTTAAAAGTGATATGTCGGTGGAACACTTAGCGAGGTGAAAAGCCCCTCCCCAGCAGCCGCCCCCATTACCGTGTTCACTGGCTACGCATGGAGATGGACAGCAGGCAAAAACGGTGCCAGCAGGTGCAAAGATATTCATCCAGATCAGAGTCTGACAGCATGCCGAGTCACGGCAATCTAATAATCAGAACCGCCTGCGACGCTCGACTTTTTCAACTCCCCATGCGCTACACAGTTGCCAGCCGCTCGGACAATGACTGCTGGAATTAAAACACTATGTCACAAACCCTGAAGCTGACGCGGCTCTGTGGACAAGGCAATTATTAACAAAATACCCCTTAATCAATTTAGTTGACCCCCTGTTTCCCATTAATTTCCTCAAGAGGCTGTGCTATACGAGTTCAGCAGGAATAACCAACTAATTGCACACTTTAAATGCAAAACATTTTCTGCTAGGAAGTAAAAAGCTGCAATTCAAAGGCATCAAGTCTATTCCCGGCGCGAGCAGCCATGCAGCAATGACAACATCCATGAGAAGGACCGTGGGGAGAATCATCCTCGGATTTGCACGCTGCACAGATGTTTTAAGGTAACATGCGGAACATACAGCATATTGATTTTACCCTTCATATAGAGAATCTCCTTCAGTGACTGAGATAAATGGTACAATCATATTGTATTGTGCATTGTGCATTAAATGATGGCTACGGTATTTTAAAAGGCTCAGCGTAGCTTTAAGTGTTCAGCAATGCCGTGTGGATGGCAAGTGCGAGAGGGATGCAACTTCTCATTAGTTAGAGATTTATCAACTGTGCCACAAATAACTCTGCCTGAGGACACATATTTCAAGGCAATTTCATATGGCAGAAGCACTAACATCAAAACACTTACTTTAGATCCTGCAAAAGATCCTTGGCGTTAAGCATGGTGATCAGCGATGTCGTGGCGGCGGGTATGATGATGATAGGAGTTCGAGACCCTTAACATGAGGGGGGGGGGGGGGGGAGAGAGAGCATGGAAAGATTGCATTTTTGTTGATGCACATTCAGCCCCTACATTAATGAAAAAATCATTACTAAAGCCTACTGAGACGACTCATCTACATCCAGGAACACTTTCAGACACAGTGCCAACATACAACTGTATTCTTAAGCGATTAAACACATATTGCTTAACATACATGCTACACATACAATGTATGTAACAGTGATTAGACAGAAGGAACATGGGACTGTGGCACAGAGCAGACAATAAGAAGCGTGACTGTCTCAAACTAGAATCCTGCGTCTGCCGTTTCCTTCACAGACAGAGACGAGCTATCGAACACCCAAGTGACCTTGAAAAACTACATTTTTTGCCAGCAACCACTATAAATCGAGAACTGCAATACAAGCAACCAACATTAGCCAACATGCAATTCAGCATTTAGCTCGTAATAAAATATCCAAAGTTGAACATGATATTTTAACCCTTTAAAAGCATCATGCACATAACTGGCTCTTTCCATACATACCCTTCTTTTGGTTAGGTGGTGGTCTGGCTTGCGACACTGAAAAAGAAAATTAAAATTAACGGTAAAAGGTTTAATACGCCCGTACAGTGAAAACAGCAGCATGGCACTTGCTTAAAGTGTACATTGTATTTTGATGCCGCGGCAAATCAGGGCATGTTTGTTTCATGCAACAATGAAAATTCATTAACAATCAAGGATTGATGGCGACAAAGGACAAAGACTAGATAAATCGCCACTTACACACCAAAATCTTTCCCCCTTAGATGAATAGATGTTTTTGTAACAAATGAAATAGTAAAATACACATTTGAAGTAAATGAACAGCTAAGTCAGCCACGAAGCAGGGAATGGGTTGCTTCTCTTAAGTCGTTTGTTACAGAGAGTGTATTTATTAAACGTTTACCTAGCAGATAGCTTCTGGGGGGGGGGGGGGGGGATTCAGAGGTTAATCTGTGGCATGTGATGGGGATGCATTAATTCTATGCAAATGTGTGCAGCCGGGAATTTCTTCGGTGCTACGTGCCCAAGAACGCCAGATGCAAGTCAAATCTGGTCAGACGTGGAGGGGAAGCTGAAGGGAGAGTTCCCCATGCGTGGTGGGTCAGTGAAACCGAAAGGAACCACAAATCAGCTTTTTATTGACTTTTGACGCCTGGACTGCAGCTTCCAGAATCCTGATAAACACTGAACACACTGTCCATGCGCGAAGGTACTGGACAGACACTGCGCTGATTGCTGTGATAAATCAAAGAAAGAAGGCGCGTGTCTTGATTTGGGTCATACAGAAGTAACATGAAACTATCGCTACATTCTGATTTAATGCACTGATTCAGAGATGATGCAAGGGCAGAAGAGGAACCAGATCTGGAATGCCAGGATCTGAACACAAGGCGTTAAGTTCTCCTCTGGCCTTTTAGAAGAGTGTCCCCACCGGTGCTGGAGGGAGGACGTCTTTCTGGAGCACAAGGGCCATGTTAAAACACTTCTTTGGGACATTAAGTCGACACTGGACAACACAGAAGCAATTCATTAGGAGAAAAAGTCAAATGTCCAAGTCATCTGTCAGCAATCAGTAAGAGTGCAGCCCAGAGAACAGGACACCGCGACAGACGCCTGCCGCCTTCCCCGAAAGCACCATCTCTATGTATTTTATTGATTCTCTGGGCTCCGTCCAAGACACAAACAGCAAGGCCAGCTTACACCCCCCCTGGGTGTCAGGCCAGGCGTTAAGGGGCGAGTTTTCAGAAGACAGAAACCCCAGACGACGGCATTAAATCTCCTAATGGACCGCTTATCAAGTCGGCAATGTGTTTTTCAGGATTTCCGGGACAAAGATCTGCCAGAAGTGTCCTCTGTTTCCAGACCTGTTCTCCATTATCACCAAGCAGCCTTTTGGGGCAAGACGCTTCACAATTTAATACTTTTTAGTGTCTACATCTTACGAAGCCACACATTACAGTGAAACCTAGACGTTAAACCGATCATCAAATCCTTGCCTTCTCAACTAATGTAACTCAGACAGAGGCAAAAGGAGATGAAAATAAAAACATTTCAAATTACCAGGGTACAATATCAGTTTAGCACCATATCACCATACTAAAGAACAGCTAAATCCCTACCAAAATTTCCCCGTCATCCAGAAGCAGTTCGTACATCAGCTTATCAAAAACAGCAAAATGATTACACTCGTTTATTTTTAAATAACACCAAATTGCACAAATGCATAAATAAATAACTCTTAGTAACAGGCGCTATAGAGGCGAAGAACCACATCAGCATTAGAAAGTTATAATTCTGCCTGCGCTGATTAATCGTCTTCAATCTTCCCTGGCCTGTGAGAGTGTAGTGCAGACCGCACGTGTAGCTGAGCTGATGAAATTCACATTAAACAAATGTTATTAGCCGGGGGAGGGGGCGGGGAATGTACAGATAAAACTGGTCCTCGCAGAAAGGGGTATTGGGGAGGGGGCAGAAAATGAAGCTCTTATTGTAAAAGGAGCTGCTCAGTGCAGAGTCAGACGCGCAGAATGTGGAGTGCAGAGCGAGAGCATGTTACATGTTCTGAGCTGAAGTTCAGTCAGGCCATACTTTTAGCAAACCATAGAGCTAGAGCCCAAGCTGGCCAACAAATGTAAGGTGGAACAGCGGCAATTAACATCTTGAGTTTAAAAAGTGTTGGGGACAGATGGGAAAAAACACTATCTACCCATCAATGATGTCAAGCACATTTGCATTTGTTTTAAAATGCGAAGAAAACCACCTTAAAATGCACTTTGTTAGTACACTATCACCAGGTCTGCTACCATTTATTATGCACGGAATCAGCGTTCCCTTAATGGGTTTGTCACTAAACAGCAAATTTATGAGACCACCCAGGGTACAGTCTTGCCAGCAACATATACTCTTTTGATTTTGACCAAGTTGAGATCTAGCTACCCCCAAAAAACAGAAATATAGTTATTAATCAGCTTATAAGTCAATTCTGCCAGAAGGATTACTGAAGTTCAGCGTTCAGCCACTGGAATTTCGGATTAAAAGTGGGAGGGCAGCAGTTATCAGGCGACCGTGAACCACAGCAGATATTCAGCTTGACGTTTAGGGCCAATGTATCTATTTCATACTGCTGCAGAGATGCTGTGGAGATTGGGGATGGCAGAACGCCGTGAGGTACTGCCCAGAAGCGAAGTGGACCTACCTGGTCTGGGCACTGGCTGCATTGCTGGTGTCTGAGCCTTGCGGGCAGAAGCTCCTTCCTGAAAGCCAAGACGTCGGAACAAAAGTTAAACTCGAAACTAACGAAGATCCAGAATCAGAGTCCATGGGCAAGCAGGTTTTAAGCCGTAGAAGCCGGGAGTCATTAATGTCTCATATTGCAGACCGCAGGTCATATATCAACATAACAGATGCACAGATTGACAATGCTGCTCATCTTTTAGTTGACAGCACCAAACAATAATTTAGCAGATAGTAAATGAGCATCTCCTGTTTTTAATGCTGTGGGTCATGGGGAAAAAAAAAATACGCATCACCGGTATATATATCTGGTTCCAATCTTCTTGCCTTATTTTGAGCATCAAGATAATTGATAGTCTTTCAATCTACTGTTTAGTGACTAAAATAACAAATGTGTCAGGGCCTGATTTCGATAACCATAATACCCCACCTTCAATTTCACCAGTGTATACGTGATAAAATGTTTTGCAGGGATTTCTTAAGCAAACCCCCCTAGAAAGCAAGCCAGTCACCACAGATCCAATTACTTAAGAAATTAAGAGTTATGGGGGCCAAGACACCGTGTCATTTCTCCCCCATAAGCTTATTATTCAGTTCTTGAGCTGTTCCATGTGTCCATGTGGCAAAAGCAAGTAAATCAACATCAACATTAATCCTTTGCAAAGCTCTTGTCTTTATACTCAACCCAAAGCATCATCTATGGCAGGGTGCTTTAAATCTGGACCTCGATTCCAAATACAGGCCTTGTTTTCAGTTCTCCCAGGTAGTTAGTTTAATAATTACTGATTCTGATTGGTCAGAGGCTTCACACCTGACTGACAGGTAAAGGAAGGCTGGAAAACCAGCAGTGCTTGGACCTCGAGGACCGTGATTGAATAACCCTGATCTATGGGAAGGTTAAGTGTGTTGGAATGTTTAGATAGATAAGACAGAATATATAGAGACAGATAGAGACAGACAGAGGTACAGAGGTAGACTGGTACAGAGGTAGAGAGTGAGACAGATTTTCAGTAAGGGTCTTTCAGTTCAGTACGCAAATGTACAGAACGAACGCAGCAAATGCGAAACCTTTGCGTGTTTGTCTTTCCCCCGAGCGACATTCGGAAAGGGGCGGATGGAGCTGCACCTCAACACATGCACGGGTGAGTCCTAAGGTGGAGCTGGGATTTGTTATTGTGAATACAGTACAGCGCAGGTATGTTTAATGCTGCACCGTAATGGATATTTATTCTGTTGTGTTTTGTATTTCTTGAGACAATATTTGTGTTGCGCAGCTGAAAGCTGCTAATGTGAATACAGTACAGATCATGTACAGTTAATTTTCTAAAAGTGCACCTTAATGGATATTTATTTTATTTACTTGATAGAATATTTTTATTTACTTAAGTTTGGTTTATTAATAGGTTGCAGCAGTATTGACAGAGACTTTATTAAAGAGTCATACTTTGTTCAGTAAAACACTGTTTAATAAAGAATAAAGAAGCAATTTATGTTTAGTTTCTTTACCCCTGCTGTACTGAACACGTACTGAACGTGACTTCAAAACTGAGGGACATACCGAACCATGATTTTTGTGTACCGTGACACCCCAGACAGATACAGACAGATACTTTATTACTCCCAAAGGAAATATCTTTTAATCTTTTAATCATAATTCAATTAAACATACATGTAATCTAATAATACTCTGAATGACAAATAGCACAAAGGTTCAAGGCGTATTTATAGACATATTGGTAATGTTATATCTTTATTAATATTATACTGTTAATATTATAATATTATATATTTATTAATATTAATATTATTACTGAGAATCTGGACATGGAAAAAAAAATATGCCTGAGGTACAGATTCTTAGTCTATTAATCCAAATAATGGCTGGATGAAGCCAAACTGAGATTCACATAAACTCATCTCCGAATTACGTCTGTCCCCATCCAGCTCTATTCCCTCTTAGCTAGAATCATCTGAAACGATTGGATTTCATTCCCCAGCCAACGCTTCGCAACCTTGTCTCGGGGACGCCGTGTCTATGGAGATCCAGGGGCAATCTATCAGCGACGTCACGGCCCAAATGTCAAAGCAGCTGCAGTCACACTGCACGCATATCTCAAAGCAGCTGCAGTCACACTGCACGCATATCTCAAAGCAGCTGCAGTCACACTGCACGCATATCTCAAAGCTATTCCCAGCAGTCAGCCAGCAATTTAAACGGCCGTGCAGGCAACATATTATACAGGACTGCTGAATAATTAACGTTTTTCAACCAAGACTTCTAAAGTTGTGTTCCCTTGAACTTACAGCCAATTATGTTCATAGCTGGATATAATCCTGCATACCAATAACGACACAAGGTACAGGGTGATTGACGAATCCGGTTCTTGTGATTACCTTTCAGGCATGAGCAAAACCAAAAGCGGCACATTTTGTCCACCAGAGACGACACGATTAAGCAGGAAACCAAAGTAGGGAAAAATACAAGCCTGTGTGACTATTTGCCTGGTAGTCATTTTTTAATGCAGCACTGAGCGGAGTTTCATTTTCAATTTTCATTGAATTGAGAATAAAGGTGTTACATTATTTGGGGTATCCTGGGATTCTGGCAAGTCACCCAGGATGTTTAATTTGTCATTAAGGAGCAGAGCGATAATCCTGCCTTTTTCCACTGTGAGGACAGCAGCGGCTCAGGACACAGAGACCTGAAAAGTACGCCGAATATTTCATACCCAGTTAGCACTCACTGGGGGAAATTAGGGAAGTATTTGAATTTCACAGCCAGATCTTAACTTGGAGGGAAAAAACAAAAAAAAACACAGATTGCCTTATAAATGTTTATTGCAGGGGCAATAGCATCTAATATAAATAACTGATTGCATTTTCCCCAACACAATTCAACTGCCACGATGAACGGAATAGATGAAGGAATTATCACTGGAAGCCAAGGTTGTTTTTCGTAAGAGCTGCAAGTCATAATTTTTATAGCTTGACATTCATAGGTAATTTAAGTTAATCATTCGCTGAAATATTGAGTAGTTTTATGAAATACCTCCCCATTAAGGCAAAGTGTCCATTTAGAATACTGTAAAATTTCCTTACTAACAGGAATAATTATTTACCCCTAAAAACCTCAGATTCTACACAAGTAAATGCTCACCCAACACAACCATCTTCAAGACATATCTTTTATTCCCCATTTTTGATAATACAAAACAGACAAAAATATACATATCATGTGGACAATGACCTGTATGACCTAGAGTTTCATATGACGTTTCAAAACTCGTCTGCATTAAAAGCTGTCGAGTAAACACACGGCGAGCTTAGGGACAGGTTCTTCTGGCTTTCTGCTGTAAGAAGATGCGTCCTTTCCTCTGAGGGCACACGTTCGCCTGCTGACAGTAAACCCATATTCCGAATGAGCCGGTCTGGAAACAGTGATTTAAACTTAACCAGATTTGCCTAAATACTCCAAAGTTCTGCAGACTGAGCATCTATTGACAAAATGAGATTGATGCTCAGCATCCTGAGCGTCGCTCTGACAGCAGGACACTTGTTTTTATATATCCGAACAACGTCAAACAAAACCCGTTTGCAAAATGCAAAGCGCCAGCGCCGCTTTCCCGATCCAGACCCAAAAGAAAGCTGCTCTGGGTTTGGTTTCTCAATGTAACTGACACTTTGCAAAACAAGTTCAATGGATGGGTAGATTCTTCACCGCCCCCCTTTTTTCTAACTAGTATTGTCATACATTTTGTTTTGTGCTGAACTGGACAACTGGAATTACACAAAAAAAATAAAATAAAAACAGCCCAGAACCAAAGCCATGTGAAACCCATGAAACAATGCATCCTGAGACAAAATAAAGGCTCTCTCTCCTTCATCCAGGCAGCATGGAGTTAAATCCCCCCATCTCTTAAGAGGGTGGTGGGAAAGGGAGGGGGCTAGATGGGGGGTGGGGCGGAATGAATATGAATAGGTCACGTGGGAGCCCTATTAAGAAGGCAGTGACGGCTTGTGTTCTGTCACTGTAACGCTGCCTGTCAGACGCCGTGTTTAAACAGCTGCCTTTCCGGAACAGGGGCGGAGGACCTTCCACTCTGGCCAGATCGCGCTGTAAATGCGGCCAACACGGGGGGGGGGAGGGCCAGGGGTGGACTCTGCGTTCTGTTCTCCAGCAGCTCCGCCATCCTGCCTAGCAACATGAAGGAGTATGTAGCATAGCGTAGCGTAGCGCTCTGCCTCCGCTGCGGCTAGAGCGGCTCCGCGGCCCCGCCGTGCCGCGGCTCAGACTGCAGTCGCGCGCTGCTCTACGCCAACAAAGACCAGACAAAGCTGTTCATCCACAAATAGAGGGAGGAAGGAAAACTGTTTATCTCAGAAGCCTGTGGACTACAGATACAAGGAAGATTCGAGGTGGGGAGACGGAGGGAGGAAAAAAGCATCCGTTCGAAGGCATAAGCGATCACTGTATGGATGGAATGTGGGGAAGCCGGGAAGGGGGGGGGCGTGTGACGGCGCACAGACGGGCACAGGCTTTGGCGGTTCTGACGACGGCAGTAATGGCGTGCCAGAAGGAGAGCGGCTGCAGCAGCCTTTCCCCACCGCGATGAGCAGCTCCAGCCTGAGGTACGTCCTCGTCTGCCTCGGGGTCTCCACCCCCGCCCCCTCGCCCGACCGGGGCGGGGGGGGGAAGGGGGGGGTTCTCAGAGAGGTCCGGGTACGGTGCACGTTCGGCCCGACCTGTCAGAATTGTCGGACACGCAGGGCGCCTCCATAACAGGCAGAGTCTCAGCTGTGAAGTAAAGATGCACAGCTGGGTGTGTGTGTGTGTGTGTGTTTGTGTGTGTCGTGCTCTTTCCCACGGGTAGCCCCTGCATATAAACCATATTAATAAAAACTGCCCTACATCCTGACTGCTAATGTCCTTACCTATTTAAAACTAAAAGGTATCCAACAACAAACTGCATCGGGGTTCTGCCTCAATAGCTAACACGGCAATAGCCATGCTGCCTAGCAGACATACACACTACCTGCTTTTAAAACAATTTATATGCTACAATGTGTCACTATTTCATGAAGTTCCTGCTCCATAAACTTGCAATGGTATATTTTTATGAACTACCAGAGACTAATATTCAGAGTTACATGCTGCTTTAAACATAGAACTACTCTCTTGCAAAAGCCAGAAAAGCAGTATTCCTAAAAAGAACAACGCAGGCAGCTATTTTTAAATCAGAGGTGCAAAGGCAATTCACCTTTTCCATTTAACGCCCCAACATTCCGCACAGACTGTGACAGCATGCTTAGATTGCAGCGTCCTGAAATATTAAAGGCTGCACACGACTATACACAGTTAAATGAAACATTATGCAACCGACAACAGAACAAGACCGTCTACTAACCATAAGGAGTTTCATGACTACGGCCAGATGCGTCTGCATACGCGTCGCAGGCATCAGTAGGTATCACCACACGATTCAAAAGCATCACGTCTCTTTTTATATGTGTTTGTATATATATATATATATATATATATACATATATAAACGCTGGCCTGTTTTCAGTTTAACAAATTTTTTTTAAACACTTTGCGTGTGTGAGAGTGCATAACCAGTTCCCCACATTACCATAGTGCAGTCCACAAATGCCAGAATACTAACCTTCAACTAACCCAAATAAACAAAAGAACAATAAATCTAGTGATTAACATTTTTTTTCATACCAACCTGCACGCACCGTAATTATGCATTTACATTTACCTTGAAGATCTTTGGTAGACTAAATATTCCCTCGGTTTTGTTTGCGTTTGTCAGGGCCGGTCAGGGCAGATTGATAAATGAGCCCATGCATAAATCCAGTGGCTGGGAACCTGTGTCACAAATGACCTTTCGGACCGACGCCAGCAGCTGCTTTACCAGTTTATTAGAGATGAAGGAAGCCTGTCTGAGCTCATAGCATTTGAGCGATGGATGCAATTTTAGCGGACTAATCAGGATGGCTAAAGCAGGGCAAACCGGCCAGTCTGACTTTAAAATCAAATTCCTCTGGACAAGCTCTTAATTTATAAAGCCGAGGACCGTCCTTATTCAGAACGAAGGGCACAGGAACGCTGGAAACTTCAAGAAACGTAACCTTTTCACAGTGATGAAAAAAAAATCAAATAAATATTCCACACATCAAAACCGGTACGGATCTGCCACCCGTTAAACTTTAAAATCCCAGCACGAACCGTCTGTCTCCCAAGCTGAGTAAACAGACTGTTGAAAAGGTGAAAGCGCTCTGTCGTTTGCAGGTAGCTGTGAAACGCACCAGAAACGAGAGACGGCACCAAGAGCTGCCCGCGCCCGAAGCCATAGTTCTGAACTCACAAAAAGAGGATAACGCAGAGTTAAAGAGCGAGCTTATCAGGAACTGTCAGGCTACATCACATAAGGACAGGAACTTATTTTTCGACGAGCCAAACCACTGCCAACCAGACGGATATGTGCGAGGCTATGGCGAACGACAGGTGAAAGCTGTTATCGCCATCTGCAGTCTATGAATTCTGCATCAGGTTCTCCTGGACTCTGACAATTCATGGTGACAGCACTTCCTGGCCTGCTGCTGAGAGCGGAGTGTCGGTGGGGGGGGGGGGAGGGGAGCTGGGGTTGATAATACCACGTCGCAAGCCCTGCGCCTGTGTCACATTCTATGACTGGCTTTCACACGCATGCAGAGCACCCCATCACCCGGTTACCAACAAATTACTGCATGCATTAAGACTTACTAAATAAAACTTGCAGCTGACATGGAGGAGGGGGAAATCCTCCACAGCACTGTACAAAAACCTCCAGCTCCATACCGAGGTTTCACGTTACGCTGAAACTTGATGGTTAGTCATGGCGAGACGATTCCATGTCTCTCCGCGCTTTGATCTCTCCTCTCTTGTCTCTTCCAGATGACCATGGTGCACGCCATCTGAAGACCCAGAGATTCTTACGCGGATACACTGAGGCATGAACGGTTGACGTGCGGGAAATATTGCAGTGAGGGGGTCCAGAGGCTTATGTGCAGGATGTGTCAGCTGCCCCACAACTGCACTGGGGGCCCAAGGAGCTGCCACAGCCGATGAGGCCGACGGAGCTCAAGATGCACATCTGATTCGCATTAACGTGAGCACAGCGCGGCGGAGCGCTTCACGTCTGCACCATGCAGTGGAGGCGGCGACACTGCTGTCTGATCAAGATGACCTGGAACGTCAAGAGGTCACTGTTCCGCTCCCACGTGGCCGGCCTGCTCTCCCTCGCCTCCCTGGTGGGCGTCGTCGTCCTCTTCAGCCACCAGGACTGGCTCCTGGGTAGGAGCGGCCGGAGGGAAAACCCGGTTGCCTACACGGTGCGGGGCGGCTTCCGCTCACAGAAGAGCGAGACCAACCAGAGCGCGCTGAGGGGCATCTGGAAAGAGTCCCTCCCCATGCCCCCCAAGACGGCGGCCAACAGCAGCTCTCACCAGGGTGAGGCGGGGGGGTCCCTGCAGGGGGTGACGGGCCTGGAGAACTCCTTGAGTGCCAACGCCAGCCTGAACGGGGAGTCGGGGCCGGGAGGCCGCTTCATAGCGCAACCGTTCCGCTACATCATCAACGAGCCCGACAAATGCCTGGACAGGAAGCCGTTCCTGGTGCTCCTGATCGCGGCGGAGCCGGGCCAGACGGACGCCAGAAACGCCATCAGGCAGACCTGGGGCAACGACAGCGTGGCCTCCGGCTTGGATTTCGTACGCCTGTTCCTCCTGGGACTGGGGAAGAACCGCAACTCCTACCAGCAGCGCTCCATCGAGGAGGAGAGCAGGCAGCACCATGACATCATCCAGCAGGAGTACATGGACACCTACTACAACCTAACCATCAAGACACTGATGGGGATGAACTGGGTGGCCACGCACTGTCCGCACACAGCCTACGTCATGAAGACAGACAGCGACATGTTCGTCAACACAGACTATCTCGTTCATAAACTGCTCAAGCCAGACCTTCCACCAAAACAGAACTATTTCACGGGCTACCTGATGAGAGGCTACGCCCCAAACCGGAACAAAGACAGCAAGTGGTACATGCCGCCCGAACTGTACCCGAGTGAGCGGTACCCGGTCTTCTGTTCCGGGACCGGCTACGTGTTCTCCGGCGACTTAGCCGAAAAGATCTACCGGGCCTCTCTGAGCATCCGGCGCCTGCACTTGGAGGACGTCTATGTAGGGATTTGCCTAGCCAAGCTGCGTATCGACCCCGTGCCCCCCCCCAATGAGTTTGTGTTCAACCACTGGCGCGTCTCCTACTCCAGCTGCAAGTACAGCCATCTGATCACGTCCCACCAGTTCCAGCCAAATGAGCTCATCAAGTACTGGAACCACTTGCAGAGCAACAAGCACAACGCATGCGTCAACGCGGCCAAGGAGAAAGCAGGCCGGTACCGGCACAGAAAGCTACACTGGATGGTGGGCCAATGATCGACGGAGGGATTCTACAAGACTGGCACACTCGGGGGGTCACTGTGAGGCGGGACAGACCAGCACACACCCGTTTTGCTATCGTGTACAGTATGAACTGACAATATTTTTTCAATTTAACAGATGTTATGTACTGCAAAGCTGTAATTAATTGAGGAAAATATTAAAAAATGGAAGTACGAAAATTTATTATTGTGCAGTATTGAGCATGCACAAGTGATTAAACTTTACCAGTTGCCAATAAAAGTATGACATCAGATGTGTTTAATAGTCACAGATGTTTGTGAGAAAGAATTTTGTGATAAAAACAAAATCGACGATTTCACAGCCCAAGCCAGAAAAAGTAGACAGAGTAGTTCAAAGGTGAATAGTGAGCGGCAGTAGCTCGGTGAATGCGAATGGATTTATGGATATAATATTATACGCATTAATACACACACAAATCAAATCCAAGCGGCCTTTTCTATATCCTAGAGATAAACTCTGGTTGCATAAGTTGCACGACTTCAGAAAAATGGAGCAGTGCAGCAGCGCATCCGGCACGGCGCATCTCCTGTTATTCCGTCAGCAACAGCTGCCCTGGGAACGCGGCCTTAATTCCCCAGAATGGGACCCAAAAAGAACTTCGGGCTGCATCAGACGGGAGAAACCACCACCACACGTCAACAAATCCGCCGAAAACTGGATGAAAACCTTGGTCTTGGAAATCAACTGCACTTCCTGATTCCCCACGGAAATGAAAGACATGCGTGCTGGTGGTTCTGTGAGGGGCACAGAAAGAGTAGCCAGGGGCCGGGAGGCACAAACTTAGCTCTCTGACATGACTCTTGGGGTGGGGTGGGGGGGCATTTCATCACCAGGCTGCTTACCACTTACCCGGAAAAAGTAAATGATTCTGATCAGAAGCAGATTCAACACCACAACAGACCAAAACCATGGCTGGGCTGCGACACCGGCAGAACAGACAAAGCTAAAACAGAATGAAATATTTAAGGCAAAACTTAAGGCCCCAAAACCAAATCTGCAGATTTCACTGAGAAGGCTGAACAGAGCAAGCCCCAGATAGAATGAGGAACATGTGGTTGTGCTGTTAGCTGCCTTGCTCAGCAGGAGAGATCAAATGGCCTTCTTGAGGTCAGGCTTCTGTGAGCTGTGGCACATCCTGACCATGCTTAGCACAGGGGACTCAACCGTGTTCTCCTGTACACACCACGTACTTCTGCACGCACGGCTATGCTCGCATTACATATTTACAGCAAATTGCAGCTGTACAGGGGAGGGTGTGCTGTCCCGGGGGGGTTTACCATGTCATTTAAAAGGTGGCTAAACTGGGAACTTGAGGAATCACCTGATCACAGTGCTTTCTGGCTACCTTTAAAGAGAAAACCATTCACAAACACACCTGTGGACTCACACACACAAACCTTCATGCCTGTCCTAAGAGGATGTGCTTCTAGATGCCAGCAATCCAGCACATGGCACAGAAAACCTAGCTAAATAATTTTTTCATAAATCCTTTGCTTCCCGGAAAATTTTAAATTCTCTGCTCATTTCAAGTCCGCCCCAACTGAGATCGAATCTCACAAATTACAGGCTTTAAAAGTCATCTCCAGAGCATATTGCCGATTCCCATCCAGTTACGAAATTAATTATTAAAACAAACCCGAGGTAAGTCACACATCCGGCACACGCCGGAGGTAAACAAAAAGAGGAGTGTCTTTCTGAAAGTGTCACCCTTTACGACCTCGCTGATTTAGAGCGAGTGTGGGGCTAGCTGGTAATAACCTCAACGGTTACGAGCTAAATGATCTCAGGTCAGCTGCTAAGGGCGTAACGTTTCAACGCCCAGCCACGGCTGCGCTTTAATGGGCTCTATAAATAAGCGACGAAATCAACGGCAAGCGCACGGGCAGCCAAACGTACGCTAGCTGTGGGGGGGGCGGGCGAGGGGGGCAAACGATTGAGGCGAAACCTCTGTGAAGCACAATCACAATTTTATAGAACCAACGGGGTCAAAGACCATGGCGGTGTTTGAAGGGGGGGGGGGGGGGACCATTTAGCAATGTTTATAATAAGCATATCAATGCTGAGGTGATCAAAGGCTACCATCGCTGTAATTTATAAGAGTCGGTGAAGGACACACTTGTGTACGCCACAACGCCCCCCAACCACCCTCTGAAATCCATCCCATAATATCTGGTCGCTGCCCATTACGCCCAATGTCACGGCTTACCATAAAACAGACCAGCAGTTACCAAGAGGCTGCTTATGCGTTTGACCAACACATTTTAAGATGACAGTTCATTTTAACCTGCTGCCTTTTTCCTAATTGACCTGGAGATTCTTCTAGAGGGCTGCTTGACCGAATTGCTCCGGGTTACATGCTGGCATTATGGGATACAACTCCACTTGTGCATGACTCCCACTGTGAACGTACACAGAGATACAAAGTCATCACCCGTACTAGGCAGTCACATGACACCACTGACTTCACGGTCATCATTAAATAAAAATACCAAATTTTAAAGACTTTCCACAGAAAGACCCACTCCAGCCTCAACTAAATTAGGATCAGCTCTCCAATTCAGTAAGGTGGAAAAAGAATTTATTACATTTCTTATATTAACCAGCATCTCTCCCTAATCTAATAAACAAACACAGGAGATGATGTTAGCTATTAAGTAGCCATGCTGATAAGTCATTTCACAATTTTTACAGGCTGAACTTACAGGCCGACATTTCTGGTTACAGACTTTGTCTAGATGAAGCAGTGCATTACCTGAACTTGTGTAGCAATTTGTAAGACTATTCCACTGCTGAAGAGTCTGACCCCTCGCAGCCTAGGACTGGGTTTGTTGAAAGAACTCGTGACTCAGAATCTACATGTTTATTGTACAGCATGCTTCCATGCCCAACTTCAAAATTTGAAAATTTGCAGTCAGAACTTACACATGCCCCAGAGACAGGAAACAGGCAGAAAAAATCATTCACTGCAGTGCCACATTAGAGGCACATCCTGTTCAAACTCCTCCCCCCTGGCAAGCACTGCAGAGCAGTGCGCCAAAACAAGACACATGAATAGTTCCTTTCCAGAGTCCATCACTCTGATGAACAATTAGGTGTCAAGGACAATACTGCACAAAAATCTGCCATCACAAGCATCCACTGCACCTCACGTATATATAGCAACCAGTATCTTTGCACTATGGCTCTCTGGCTTAAGTCGCTTCTGTACATACTGTACTTAATTGTTTTTTTAGTCCTGTTTTTTTTGCTGTATGTCTGTCCTGTTTAAGTAAACTGAGAGCAACGGAAAACCGGAGGCAAATTTCTCGTACGAGTAAACATACTCGGCCTTTAAAGCTGATTCTGATCATTCCCCACCAATCAGGTGCCTGAATGTCTTTGTCTTTGCTGTAATGGCCCATGTCTTAAAATGTCATGTTTCTATTATGCTTACATGTCTCAGAGGACGATATTCCAGCTTAGTGTATGACTCCATGCATCGTATACAGGAAGCTGACAATAAGTGAGAGCAGGAGGAGAGCCGCACTGGGTGATCGGTACTGGAAAGGCACGTTGCGGCAGAGAGGGCCCAGGGCTTTGCCCTGCAGGCTCACACAGCAGCAGAGAGAGCTGGGAGAAGCTCTGACCTTTCCAGAGCGTCCCTTCCTGCTGTCGTGTGCGCCAGGCCGCGCTTCACGGTGACGAGAGCCTTTATGGGCTGAGGGGGAACGCAGGAGGCCAGGTGGCCCGTTCCGCTGCTGCCCCGGCGCCCCTGGGCCTGATGGGCCGCGCGGCCCGGTTACACGCCACATGCCGATCGAGGGCCGCGAAGGAGCGGCCGGGCTGCAGATGGCGGGAATGAGGCTGCACAGCATGCGCGACAAAAATAGGTTTGGAAATGGCGTAAGATGACCGCGTTCCAGGTCACCGCCGGGGCTGACCAAACCGGAACCGTGTTCTGCCTCCAGTCACGCAAAAACTTTGACAACTATGCAACACAGTCAACAAATGCTAGTTTATGCAGCAAGATTTATTGCAGTCGTTTTACGGTAAACCCCAGAGAATAACGACCACCCCAATCGGTTATCTCTTCCAGACGACGCACAGGTACCACGGTCTTTACCACGGTCTTTACCACGGTCTTTACCACGGTCTTTACCACGGTCTTTACCACGGTACAGCTGCCCGCCTGCCCTGCTGCTCAGCTTCCCTAACAATGTTTTAAAACCCCATGCAGATACTCATTAACACCCAACACACAAAGGCATCTCTGGAAAAGCATTTTTTCAAACAATTCACCAAGAAACCAAAAATCCATCTTTGCAAAGACAGCTTTAGAGCTAAAAACAGGAAAAGCTTTATGTTGCTAGATTTTCAATACAACACAGCCACCAAGTGACCAGCAGACAGACCAGCAGACAGACCAGCACGGTTCCTGCATTATCATTAACCTCCAGTGCTGTCGGGGGCTGCCAAACCCCGCTCCCCCCTGACCCGCAGGCCCCCGCTGTCCTTTCTCCCACTCAGCCTTGGGGCTTAATTGTCCTTGTGGACTCATTATTTGGAGCAATGCTCACCTGTTGTTACTGGTGTAAATCAATTGCTAATTGAAAGGTTAAAAAGAGAGAGAGAGAGAGAGAGAGAGAGAGAGAGAAAAAAAAGAGAGAGAAGAGAAAAGAAAACCTGTGGACATGGCTGCCCCCACTGGACCCGTGCCTCTCCCCCACCATCCCGGACAAAAGCGATAAGGGATTAGGGAGCCAAACGGCATCCGGGAGGAAGAGAAAAGGGAAAAACACAGGTGGTTATGAACTGAAATAAATGTCCTCGTGGCTTATGGGGTGATTAATTGTGCAAAGTGCAGCCTTAGGAGACCGGCGGACCCACAAAGGGTAATTAATCACGCTGAGCCCCACGTACTCCGGCAAGAAGCCGTGAGGAATGGACTCGGGGGGCAGACAGGGGTCAGTGCTCACCGTCGGCTGATGCAGTTATCAATCAGAGCGTGGAGCTGCACACTAGGCCTCAAGGATGCTGCTGTTATAACAGATGTCAGCACCATCGGCGTCAAAGCTGGGGGGCCGTGAGGCTACACTGCCCCCACGTTTCCAGTGCGATTTAGCCAGTGGAGGGGATGGAAAACACACTTAAGGAACTGTACTGCTAACTGTACTAGATTTACCGTTACCAGTCACCTGCTTAAAGGCATCACATAGCCATACATCCGAGTCGCACGCACATACACACCATGTTAAAGGCAAGCCACTGCCCAAGGCTGCAATGCATCCAATTTAAAAATCAAATGCTAAAAGTCCTTGGAAAGACTTAAGTGGTTGGGAGGAAAAAAAAACTGCTGCAGATTCCTCCATTTTAAAAATCACAAGCGTGACCAGTGCGTGAAACACCCAACATTTCAAAGACACGCCTGCTCGCCAAGCCTCCATGCGAACCCATCTGGCAGACTGCGCTGACTATGACTTTTCTGCAATTTTTCCTTAATTTTTGCAAGGAAATATAATGGTCTTTGTAGGCATTTACAAGCAAGCATAAAATAATTTCCAGGGAATAGGGTTGGGGGGGGGGGGCAGCGGATGGCACAAAAAGGCACCACATACAGCTATAGCTGATCCATCTTATTTGACAACTAAGCCTAATAGACCTGGGCGCTCAGCTCCACGGTCGGATTTTAATTAAAGTCCACTGGACCGTAAGGTCTGACCTTTCGGTGTCAGACCCTAAAAATATCAGCTGTTACAATGTCAGGTGTGAGAGAAAAAATTTAAATCTGTTGTACTCCTTAGAGGTAATTGCAGCTTCATAAAAGTTTCAGTCGTGTTAGAAAAATCCTTAGTGGTATGCGGTTGAATATTTTTTGACAGTTACTCTGTTTACCGTATTGAATCGTTTAGCTTGATATCTGCTCCATTCTGTGCTGGAAAGATAATTTTAGTGAAGGCAGAGAAGTGTTTTCGTTGTGTTGTTGGGGTGCTCTGACCCAGAGCAGATGGTGATAACTGTCTTGTCGCGGCGGGTGGCGAGAATTACTAAAGGGACTATCCTCTGACTGAGGTTGGAGGACATGGGAGTCGGGATGGTTTTGACGAGCGAACTGGTGTCGGCATCATATGAAGGGTGACTTGCTGGTTAACAGAAGATATAAATAATAATCATGGGTTACAGAAACACTGACGTGCGATAATCAAGGACTTATGGGAGTTGGCGGTGGGCGGGCACTGAGCTGGCGCCTAAGGAAGGGGAACCAATCAGAAATGAGATGGTCGACTGGGGGTGTGTTAGGGGTGTAGTCAATCATTTGTGGGCTAACCAATGAAATGTGATTTCCTGATTAATCATGATATAATGATATAGCTATAACGAGAGTTGGGTACATCATATCCAGCAAGATGCTATTACGAAAGTGTGTTTTTCTCCTGGGAAATGAAATAAAAATAAAATAATCAGCTAAAACAGAAGAGCTCTCAATACTCGAGGGCGGCAGCAAGCAGGCCTGCATGCGCCCCCCTGGAATAACCTCCAGAGGAAGTGGGGAGGGTATCTAACCCCCTGCTCTGGCAGGAACTGGGCGCCGATCCGCAAGAGCCACGTGACATTTTGGCAGGAGCGAGCTGGCAGGTAGCAGCCGAAAGGTGACATGCAACAAGAACAGCTGCCATTTGCGATACAGAGATGAACAGATGTTGCTATTTACTTTCAAATGCGAAACAACTGGCCAACATCGGTGGCATATTCCCTACTAGCTAACCAGAAAAACAAAAAATCCTCACAAAACGGGTGTTACGAAGTCGAACGGCGATGACTGGCTTAAATGGCGAGCAGCATTCAGTCGGCAGATACAGCAGACGGCAAAAGCAAGCGGACTTTGCTAGACACACATAATTAGGCTTACCGTCACAGACTTCAGAGTCATGCCATGGTAGGTGCCCATAGTGTCGATCTTGAAGCCCTCGGTTTCTGAAGAGGGTAGGGAGAGAAAAAAGCAACCTCATTACCCCCTTGCACAGAATATCAGTTTCAGAAGGACATCCCACATTTCACATCAAAGGAGGATTAAGAAGAATCACACCGCATCATTTAGCGATATTTTTCACATGTGGAAGTACTCGAGACAGAAAATGTGCGTCTACATGGTTAAGCTAGTTAAAGATTTCCCGCATGCAACAAAAACCCCACACTTACAGAGCTACTGTGCTCTTAGCCGGTATTTAGGGCGTGTATTTTCATCTGCTGAAATTTAAAATCAGCTATTTTTCATAAAAGTGGCTTTTGAAAATACCGTCAAATACCATTTGCCATTTATGTCCGGATGGCTTAACAGTACGAAAAATTAAAAGGTTCAAAATGTGAGTGTGAGAGAGGTAAGGATGGCGCTGATCCAGCGCGTCGCTGCACCCAGGACACAACAAACCACCTCAGGGGTGAGAACCTGAGTGCAGTCGTGTGGCCGGTGATACCTCAGATGGACCAGTGTGTGGTTTTTTCCGGAGGCCGGAGTGCCAATCCTGCCACCAACCCCAAAGTTATTCCCTTTAAGTTGGAGGACGTCCTTATAGGGCTGGATGTAGGTTAAGGTCATGCCCAGGACCAGGCAAGAGATTCTGCTCAAGGGCCCAATGAAGTAGGATCACTGCTGGCATTCACGGGATTCGAACCGGCAACCTTCCGATTGCTGGCACAGATCCCTCGCCTCAGAGGGAGAAGTGTGAGAGAAGGGGAATGATGATCATTTTGTGATAAATACATAAATACATGAACACAGTGGCGTGGGAGCGAGGCCCAGAGAAATGCTAACATTTAACAGGCACACGAGTGAAGGTGAAGCGCTGTGTCAGAGTGTGTGTGACGGAACAGGAGCTCCCACAGGATGCGTGTTTGTGCTTGTGGGGCGTGAGCTGAAGAAGCCCTCAGACAAAAGCACTCTCCATCTGTGGGCCCCCGTTCCTGCAGGCACCAAATTGCACACGGGGGAACATGAGGAGACTAGCGATGGCTTTTCCGGTTCCACTGGTATCACTTTTATAATTATCCACTTATATCAAATCTGGTTCCAAATGCCTTGGAGCGTCACCAGCAGCCGGTCGGTCACCCCCCCACCCTGTAAGCATTCCATTGGACCAACACGTTGACCAGGATACAAATTCAGCATTGAAGTACTCTGCTATGAGCACATTTTACAAACAGCTGGAAAAGCAATATTGAACTAGGACCTCATCATCATCCAAACACACACACCACAACAAGACAACAAGCAGCCAGATGTATTTATGAGACTTGGTAGATTTGACATTCTAAAAAGGCGGGAGAGGACGTGCGAACTGGAAGCCTAAATGCAGGAAGAAATCCAACAGATTTATACAAAACAGCAGCCCCATGTGGCAACCAAAGTCATTTTAATTCCATTTCTTTATATTAGTTCATATTGTAATACTTTTTTTCAAATTTGCTTCCTTTATTTTAGGTTCTCTTAAGTTTTATGAGTTCGAGCATTTTAATGTTTGTATTTTCTGAAATAATGCCCTCAAATGAAAAACACACAAAGCACAATAAGTTATTTAGAAAGGTACAGCTTTTATAAACATTGTAAAGCCTCGTCTCACCTATTTATAAACAGGTTCCGTTCCTTAAGCTGCGCACCTCAAAATCGACCATTTACATCCGCGACACACTTCTCCTTTTAGAGCTAGCATGATACTCACAACGGTTCCATACTGTGCGACTCAAAAATAGAAGCTGAAAAATAGAAACCAAAAAAATATTTTTTTTTTTTTGCATATTTGCTCATTTTTATTTCCGTTAGTTTGGGAATTTCCTTTCATCTCAGTTTAGTTTTTGTGTCTAAGTTGTGCTTTTGATTTTGTTTTAATTTTGATTAACACACACAAGCATTTGCTACCATTTTTTGTTTCCTCATTAGTTAATGATGATAATTTTGGTGGTAACGCACCTTTGTCAATGTTCATCCACTCCAAACCCAACACATGGAACAGATGCGGACGAGGCCCCACTTCTACTGGATTGGTAACACTGCGCACTAATTGAGTGCCCCGTGTTGCCGAGGAGCAGACATGAATCAACGTCTGCCGGTTTTTGCTACCCGCTCTCAATTCAGGCCACGGCGTAACTCACCCTGCCATGTACGGCAGCCCTTAATTGATCGTCGATACGAGGCTGATGGGCCAGGGGTCTCAATGTTTCCAATTTAATTAGTGCTTTTTCCCTGCACGGACACATTTGGCAGGCCATATTTTCGTAGCGTGGGAGGATGCGGCGCTTGGGGTTTAAGTGTGCGGCGGCGGTGGCGGCCCGGTGGGTCGGGGCGGCCCGGTGCGATATGCGGCGCCGACATGGCGAGGAGCAAAAGCTGATGACTGGGAGGAATGATGCTCGTCCAGAGCCTGTCATTTTAATTGCAAGCCTGCCCATTGTTCCCACTCACATTTGCGGCTCTGGTTCTTTCCCGGCTAGACACTGCACGCCCCCCCCCCTCCCAACCTACATTAGCAGCATAATTAGTAATCTTAGTAATCTTCCAGAGTATTTCGCCTCCTCCCCAATCCATCATTAACATCTTATTTAATGTAACATTGGAAAAAAACGTGGAAAGCAACTGCTTATACATAACCGTTGGCGTCAATGCCGAACTGAAACATCAGATAGCGTGAAGAGAAATCGGCCAAGAAGCGAGCTGTAAGATTCGGCCAAGAAGCGAGCCGTAAGATTCGGCCAAGAAGCTAGCCGTAAGATTCGGCCAAGAAGCTAGCCGTAAGATTCGGCCAAGAAGCTAG
>JAODJU010000043.1:7666568-7708049 GCA_026776725.1 Gnathonemus echidnorhynchus
TGGGGGGGCACACTTACCACCTGGGTGGTGTTGGGGGCCGGCCGCTGCTCAGGGGCCCTACCCTCCTCCCTGGCTTTCACGGACTGCAGGATCGCAAATATGTTCTTGGAAAAGTTCTGAAAACAAAAGAGAGAGACGGCCATCACTCTGGTGCGTGTGTGTGTGTGTGTGTGTGTGTGTGTGGGCCATGCTGCCGCACTCCCTGGAGAGGCCAAAACAAAAGGCCAGATGCACATCAGTCAAACCCTAATCATAAATCCGACCCGGAAAAGAGCAGGGTCACGCGCGTGGTCTTCAGAAGGTTACGGTGACAGCACCTGTGAAGCATACCCGTCCCAAATCGATCCCCTGAGATGCAGGTTCCGCCCCCGCCGGCCCACCGCATCTCTCGGCCCCCAGCGCCCGCGTGACGATCACCATATGCAACGGCAGATCTGTGATAGGCATCAGAGCCAGGCTGGAAGGCGACACAGACGCAGCACAGACCGGGAACGGACGCCTCACAGATAAATATAGTCGGCGATACATAAATTTGAGGAGCCGGTGTCTAAAATAATGAGCGCCTCCAGACTGTTTACCGTGGGGAGCCATGCCGACTTCAACTTATTTTGGTCCCCTGGGGAAGATCAAAGAATATCACTGTAATTACGCCTTCCTTTTCCACAAGATTGCTGTGGTGTGGTAGCAGGTTTTCAGCACCATCTTGGGGATGTCGCAATCACCCAAGCCATCTGGCTCGAGATGTTGCTACAATGGCTCGGATCCGGCGAGGGTCCCGGAAAAACACGGTGACCCAGTGTTTCCACCGCGCATCGCTCCAACCACGTACGTCGTCTTACTTAAATCACAGGGAGTGGACAGTGTAATTGTATTATAATAATCTTTTCTTAACAGCCAGCGTGTCATTCAGTCAGACTCCCAGGCTTTTAAGACTGGTGAGTACCCCTGCCCCCCCCCCCCCCCAGCTGAAGTGGAACCATCGTCTCCTCATAATTGGGAGGCTGACAACTGAATGACTGTATCCACAAAAAGACCAGAGAGAGGGCAGCGTGGGTCACGTCAGCGAAAACTTGTCATCCGCAAATGCCGATTAATGGAGTGACCAATTTTAAACTTGATATACGACGATGGCAGCAAATTTACTTCCAGGGCAAACCCCCAATAATCCGACTTCATAATAATCTGAACAAAAAAAAAAAATCAATTCTACAAAGTTACAGTAGATTTATAGATTGCTGCAATTTCTAAAGTTAATTAAAATTAAGCCTTCCACAAACCTCCTTCTCACAAAAGAACATTCTGGAATGAAGATTTCTTGCGACTGTACTAAAATTCAAATGATCTAAATATACAATCAACATGTAGGCTTTTCTGAACCATGCAACAGCAGAGCAGTCTTCATAAAAAAAGGAGAATGGCGTTGGGGGGAACTAGCAAGCAAACACGCAAAGGGAAAACTGAGCAGCGGTGGTGTGTGTGCAGAAGCGAATGCGGATACCAGGCACAGGAAATAACAGCATGCATATCTGGTGCATGAACAACAATGCTTACAGCTGCACCATCATTTACTGGCTGAAGTCAGTGCATAACATTAATCACTCATTTATTTTCTGCCAGTTAAACTGTGCCTAGTTTTAATCAACTAACTATACAGATAAGGGTGCATTAGAAGGCTCTTAACACTATTTAATTGCGAACAATTAAAAGATAAATTTGCAATCAGAAAAAAGGTACAGCTTTTCTTAGCAGGCAGTAAAAAAAAAAATAAAAAAATCACAGCTGCTGCAGAGCAACTCTGCCCCCTGCTGAACGAATAATGAATTACAATTTATGCCACAAATGTGAACAGAGGTTTGGTATGGGGCTACCTGCAGAGCCTATTAAAATAGGTAAAAAAAAAAAAAAAATTAGTTAATGAATATTCTACTGTGTTTTTGGGGAAGTTCCGAGACGTACTAAATAAATCAGTGACAAAAAGCCGTAAAAAACATGGCTCTCTTATGGAAGTCTTCCTTCTTATGTACATACTGTACTGTACCTTTACCAGATGTGAATCCCATTCGCAAAGTTTATTCCCTTTGGAACGCTAATGGTTACACAAATATTAGAAAACAGCTAATTTAGTATTTTGTAATGGTAAGTACACATTAACGTAAATTCAAACCCAACCCCTCCCACGAACCCCCAGCTGAAGAGGGAGACTGAGGAGCTGGGACTCCTCATGAACACCATGCAGTCATTTTCACATGTGCACCATACTGCACAGCTAACTCATAATCATCATCATCTTAAATCAATATTCATTGCTGAGTACCCATACTACTGTTTTTTATTAAATATTTTTTGTTCTCTCTTTTTCGTGGTTAGCGCACACATAGTATTTTTACAACTTATTTCTGTATGTCGCTATGTAATTTTTAATTGATTGAATACCGTTACCCTGTTCCTTTACATATTTTATTAAATTGTACCTTGGTTACGTATATAACTTCTGTCAATATGTTTACAGTCCTGTTTGTTTACTCATTTTACCTTACTGTGAATGCAAAAGAAAACGGCAGCCAATGCCGTGTTCTGTGAATTAGTAGGGGTAACATTAGTATAATTAGTATACATTAGTATACTGTACTAGTGTGACAAAGATCTGTTAGGCGATATTGTACTCTATTTAGATCAAACGTTTGTTTTTAAAAGTAATGTATTAAGCTAACTTTTAAATGAAATTGAAGTGTTTGGGGAGCATATTTAGGGTATAAACTATAGAAATAAGCACATATTACCATTTTTAGTGACTCTACCAAACATCCGCAAAACCTCCTCTTTCGCGACGGGTTCTGGAACCAAACCTCGCGAATGTCCGAGGTCGTACTGTACTAAGAAGGCTTTGCTGAGAAAGCTTGATACACTTAATTGTGTGTGTGTGTGCGTGTGTGTGTGGGTGGGAGGGATGGAGGGGGGTAGTTTAAGTACTGTAGACACTGGTGTACCAGCTAGGATTAAATTCAAGTCAATCTAGTTTTGTCAGAAATACTTTCAACATAAACCAAACACTGACAGCCTCCAAAAAGCCTCAAGTGCATAATACTGAAAATGTCACCATTAAACAAGCCCCTCAAGCGTGCAAGACTGATCTGCAGCCTTTGTGATAGAAGGGCAATGGTAAGGCCTTTAGCTCCAACACTCAAACTTTATTCATTCAGTCTCATTCAGTCCATTTCCTTACCATAAATGTGCTATATTTTCGGTTATGATGAGGCTTTGAAGACAGACTGCCCATTTTCATAAAGGGGTATGTTCCTCAATCACTCTGTTATGATAATTATGAGCTATCAGTCAGACGTTCACACTTGGGAGAGCCGTAGTCCACGAGAACACAAATCGATGTCATTGGTGCTAAAAAGATAAACTGAAAATAAATCAAGTCCGACAGGCCACGTAGAAGGCATCACCTTTAACAGGGAGGGGAAGAGACTGAACTAGCAAAAATTTAAACTTGCTAATATTCAGTTACTGCATTCTGTTAAGTAGTCTACCTTCAGTTCTGCAGGCATGTAAGGGAATCAGAGATAATAAATTTGAGAGCAAGTCATGAAGCCCATGATTGCACTCAACAACCAAGGTAGTAACCAAGTGGGGCACACTGGTCAGATTGAAAAATTTACAAGCGGTGATTCTGATACGGCTAAAGTGTCTGTGGAGAGCAATCACAAGAGCCCCTAACCAAGAGGGAAGCCTGAGCCACCATTCTTGATCAATAGGAATTACGGTTAAGCATCCCCCGAACTGTAGACCATCATAAAACACGAGTCTTGGACAAAATGCAGGTCGTCCTATCAGAGAATCCAGTCTGAACACAGCAACACACCAAGAACAAAACAGATAAGCAGCTCCTCCACATGACAATCCCATTCCTCCTCTTTAACAAGTTGTATCCTTTTCTGTGCCTCTCACTGCCACCTAAGTGGAATTATACTTTAAAAGATACATTTAGCACTCGAGATCTTGGTGTGCACAGCAAACAAATACATGTTCAGACACATTAAGTGCATACTTCAGTGCTTTACATTCAAGACATGTCAAAGTAGAGAAGCTGTTAACTTACTGCTGTTGCATAATGTGCATAAAATTGGAAACGATGGGACTTTCGACGACAAAGAACAAGATCCTTTACAGCAGGGCTTTCAAATCCACTTCAGTTAATGGGCCACAGTGGACTCAATCCCACATGGGCCAATATATGCATAACAGGCCAATAATTAAACATGATCACCTTTAACATTTGGCTTGGGAGCAAAAATCAGTTGGGGAAATCACATCAACTGTTTCGACTCCAGAGGGGACCCGCATTAGATATTTTTTTCATTCCTGGGGCGTTAGTTTACTGGTTGCCCCCATACAAGCTACCCTCACAAAAAATTACAAAAGACTACAAGTTCTAATCAATATGTGGTTACTGGTATAATGCATTAATATCTGGTAACAAATTGTGACAACTTCACCTGCCTGTTATCTATCACTAAGGTATAGCTTCCATAATAATCAATCACTCCAGTTCATTCACTGAGTGCTGCTGAGTACAGGAAACGCATAAAATTCTGCCAGCAACTGCATTTCTCCTCAGAATTGCTGGCAAAAGACTGATGGTGGAGGGGGCACAGGAATTCTGCAGCTTTGCGCCTGTGAGTCTTCACACACTCGGCATCAGAGTACGGCCTACGGCTGCTGGCATGCACAGCGACATCACTGGACTGCCGGCTACGATTAAAAACATACTGCCTGTTTTCTCGGTCTTGCCAGGAAGTCATTTATTTTGCTGCCCCCACCAGACATTGTATTTTTCAGCCTGGTCAGTCTGATAGTGGTGCCAATTATACTCCTTCAACACTCTAGTCTCCCCAAGTGCAAAAACCTAAGAATAACATGGTTGTTTTTTCTTTAACTTTTAAAATTGTAATTTGGGATTTTTCAAACCATTGGGTCTGTATTCTAAAAATCATTGGGCAAGCTGGATTAAACCTTTATTGATTTTTCTTTATTAATAAGTTCACAGCAGGACACCGGTACTCTACTGCATCGACTGCATGTCCGGAAACATACATCCAAGCCAAAACAAAGTCAAACTTTGTGTTTGAGAACAAATGTAAATGAGCTGGAGCTCATACTTCTGGAAAATGCATGCCTATGCAGGACAAAGAAAATCTTGCATGTCCACACACAATCATTTGACAATCAGTGCAAAATACTTCTGATGTCTTAGGGCTAAATGTTGTAGGATTCAGATTCAGAATTTTGTTGTACGTTCAGAATTCAAAAGTGAGACAAATTGCGACACCGACGACAATGTTCTGATAGAAGGAAAGGAGGTCCAACCGTTTCTTCCTCCTACCTTTCCGCTGCTCTGTAGAATCGTGGTCCTCGTCCTCCACACTCTCTCCCTGCTGACAATGTCCCGGGTGACATCCACCTCCGCGTCGACGAAACTCCTCTGCTGCGCGATGTCGTCGTCAAAGTCGGTCTTGATCGTTGACCGTTTCTTCGCCATAATCTTTGCCTTGATGGCGGCAATTTTTTCCACCGACATCGTGTCCGACAGGGACCTAAAAGCACGGGAACGGCCATTGAAAAAGTGTTGAGATATAAGGAAGAAAACCCACTACTGTCAGGACCTTTCAGCACCGAGACCTTAACGTTCATCGGGGAAAGAGATGGCCATTTTTCTGAACTGCCCTCGTCAGCCTTTGCACGGCGGCTGCAGGATATGCACTTTCCTCAGTGATTTTTGGCAACTGTAATACCTCCATAGGAAGTGAAAAAGCCAAATTTGCACAACCAAAAACAGTCTTACGAAAAGGAATTCACAGGGACAATTTCAAAATGTAACTCACTGTACTTACTGTAATGTCTACATGTGGCATTTATTAAAGGATTCCTTACACTGACATGCCCTCTGGCACTTTCTACATATTCAACCACACATGGACAGATACATCATCTGAACTGTATGCCATCACTGTCTTAACTGTGTACATATCTAGTGTACGAGAACCATTGACATCCAGAAACAAATTTGCTGCATGTGAGGTTCTGGTGCTAAATGCAAGTCAAAATATGTTTTACAAAACATGGGTTTATTGCCGTTTTAAATGGACCTCGTCTTACTGCTTAAATATCATGACATAAGCATGCGATGCAAACCACTTCAACCGCTTAATTAAAAATAACCATTTGAACTATAACTCCAATTTGGCAGAGCGTCAAAGTCGGTAAACGATTCTTCAATTGTCCATGACAGGTTGAAAGCATTCCCATCTGGTTACATCATTACATTAAATCTTCAAGTTCAGTTTATATTACTGGTAACAGAGAGGATCGTTTATGGCTCAGATGTATCCAATAATTTTCTGTGCACATTTCAAGCATTAGCTAGCAAGTACTAAGCAGCTCCTGCTGGTGGCTATACACAAACAGAGCAGCCTGAAGCAGGCGTCATACAGAAGCTTACAGATACACGCCGCATAAGATTCATACCTGATCTGATCGGTCTGCACGATGCCTTCCTTGTGTCCCTCGAGGCGGGCGGCTAAACGCTCCTTATCCAAACGCACCCGTTCTTCATCCTGACAGAGGAACCAAACTCACACTTAATGCAGGACAATATGACAATATTTTGCACGTGTGCCACATGCACAGTGAATTGTACAGTCATTGCTGTTGCTTGTTTCCCAGTCAGTAGTTTGTCTTTACATCATAAAGCCTTGCACTCACAATTCCACGCACAAAACAATACTCCATAACCTGCAGTATTGCATAACAATACTCCTTACCTCTACCCTTGGTTTCTTTGCTTCTGATGAGACTTCATCTGCTGCTCTCTTAACTGTTCACGAGAAGACAAACCGGTCATCACAGGTACAAACGACATCCACTGACGCTGTTGGTCTACCCAGTTTCATTCCAACTAATTAAATCACCTAAATTAACCTACAGCCAAATAGAACTTATGATCTACCAGCAGTGTGTGTGAAATGGTTCATGGTGTTGCCGTGAGTTATTTCAACAGAGAAAAAGCAGTGCAGTCAAATACAACGTGAACATACATGTGCACCGCAATAAGGATGCTGAAATGATATATTGTGCAGCGCAGATTTAAGTTTGCATTTGCTTTTATTTAGTAGATGCTTTCAATAAGCTGCCAATGAACGCTGAGGTACAAATAAAACAATTCAATGACAAGAGGTGCAACATTAAGAACATTCAGGGAATGTAGAGACGCATCAGGCTAGCAGAGGTAAATGCATGATTCGATTCAACCGAAAGGAAAAACACACAAACTGGAAGTGCTGTGTATGATATTTGATAAAGTTGACAGTGCACATTAGAAGTGACAGTTCACAAACCTTGTGTCGGTCTCTGTAATCCGATTTCAATTGGTGCACTTCTGTCAATACTTGCTGAGGTGGCTGTAAAGAAAAGGTTAAATATAAACAAGGCACAGTTCCAATGCTCACATTTCGGAAAAGACATTTTTATTGCTAAGGCTCACATTATGCACATGCATGTCTGCACACACACCTATTATGAATTTTTACTTACAACTTTCTCCATTGAGATAAGACAGCAAATCCTTTCGGTCAGGTCTTGTTACAACAGGAATGTTTTCTGTCTATTAAGTCAATATAAGTTTTAATTAAGAGTAGCAAATTCCAGTAAAATGGCAAAACCAATAGCATGTTATAACAATCATAAAAGAAAAATACTACAAAAATAGCAACAGCATTTTAGCGAAAGTAACTTGCGATGCTAGCAATCTAAGACCGGCACAAAAAAAAACAGACTTACTGCAGCCCTTCGCACGTAAGATGGATGAGGAAGGTGCACATTGTTAAGCAGGAACAGAATGGAATCCAAAGTGTAGTATTCCTTGGGTTGGCCCTCCTTCCCCGTTCTGCAATTAATCACACACATTGAACACACAAAAGGAAAACATGTCCCGACGCAGCATCTTTTAAAGAACATGGGTGTAACAGCACTGTAAACAGCTACTTGCGAATGTAGTTTGTGAGCTGAGTAAGCAGGTGCGGACTGACACCTGGAAACCAACATCTATTCACGAAATTACTCAATAAATCAATTTCCCCTCGAAACACCAACAACGAATGACTGATTTTGGATCTATCGTTACCATTCCGGTACTTGGTGACTTCAAAGGTGCGAGGTAGTGACCTAGTCAAGAAAATTCACCTAACTAGCATGGCAGCAACTTCACTAAAGTAATGTCACATTTAGTCCCGGTTTCCAAATGTTAATCTTGCACTTTCCGTAGCAGAAAATCGAGTTTATACAAAGTACCGAGTCTAAGGGTTTACCTGACAGGTAGGTCTGTGTAGCGGAACTTGACAGACCAGGTAAGAAGCTACAGCGGCTACGCTAAAAATATAAATAAAACAACCTACTTGCATGGCTAATATTTAAGCAGCTACAGGAGACTAAGAGCGCAACTATACACATATGTAAAAAAACGAAGTAGTACCAGTGATATACGCGCTTATATAAACCAGGCTAACTCCATAACTGTGTCATAATAGCTTGTTTTATCAAACATGCTGCCTTGAACGCAGGAAAAGTTTACCAAGAACTGTAGGCAGCAAACATGGAAGGAGCTAGCATCTTAAAGGCTCGAACGGTTCGTCGACATACCCCCAAATGACGTAGTTGGTTTTGACATTTTTCGGCCAAGAAAACTCTCCAAATATAACTTCATCTCCCTTTGCGACGATTTCTTTTTTCTGGATGTTGTACTGACGAAGAACACTCAGTACGTCCGCCATCTTCACTTGTCTTCACAGAGTGAATTTGTTAGGCCCCCAAGCGGTTTTCAATTGTGAGTAGTCTCGTAACGCGCCTGATTTAAATTATTTCGCCACTCTGCATGCTATTATAATGGTTCACCAAAATAATATAAAAGCTATGATACACTTATTTAAGAAAAATATACACATATAGAAAATATACTTGTTTCTTTATGCCCTTTACTTGAACGTCTAAAAGAAAAACAAGTATAATCTATTTTACAGGCATGCTAAGAACAGACTGTTTTGGATCCATTCTACAGTTGTCGACATAGAAATAGAATAAAAGAGCAGGTACTCCTTTATACCAGCAGGCGACACTTTATTAGCTGCAACTAGTACATTCCAGTTTCTGTCGCTTGCAGTCAGAGCAGCCATGTTGCGCAGGAGCTATCCCTAACTTCTTGTAAAGGAACAGCTTTGATTAGCGCAGCAACTTTGGAACTGGCATTTTTAATCATGTAATGTATATGTATTTAGAAAATACAGGTAGAAGAGGACACACACACGCACCTGTGGGTATGGGACAAACATAGGGCATTTATTAGGTAGCCGAATTATTATAACTAAAGTGAATTATAGTGTTAACTATTTCACATCAGCCCTTTTGTGATCCTAGATTCACAGTCGCAAGCAATTGTTTTTAGAGTGAAGCTGTATAATTTATCATCACTTTTGTAAGCGAACCAGCCTTAATGAGAATCCTTCAGGTTAAGTATTAAAATGCAAAAACATTCTTAAGCACAAGGACTCATACCAATGTCTTTTCACTATTCTTCATTTTTTGCATGTTTCATGATTTTTTTCCCTCTGGTTTCATATCTGGCATGGTTTTAAAGAAAGCAACACACCATTCTGAAAACCATTTTATTACAGGTTCAGGTCCATAAACACCACATTACCTTCTGTTTACCTTCAGATGACTTATCAAGTTTGAGTCATGGTGATCCAGGGATTTACAGGTTAAAAGATGAACGGATGCAAGTCAATCATACGGTACACACAAAAAGAACCACGCAAAGTGCAATTCACAGTCTGAAGCTTATCCACTCAGCCAGTCTTTGTACCATGGAAACTTGTTTACCTAGAGTGTTGTTTCCCAGCCTGGTGCTCGGGGACCCCCAGACAGTTCATGTTTTTGTTCCCTCCCCGCCCCCAGGAGAAGCGAAAATGTGTCTGGCAGGGTGCTAGGAGGGAGCAAAAACAGGAACCATCTGGGGGTCCTCAAGAACCGGGTTGGTAAACACTGACCTAGAAGAAAGCCTGAAAGATACAGGTGGAACACGTGTGTGCTCCACAGACAGCTGTGGCTGTATTTCAATGAATAGCCAGAAAGGTACTAGGCCACCACTCACCCACTGTCACTCTTTCATTGGAAATGTTCAAATGCAACTCAGGGATATTTCACACTGATTCTAAATCCAGATCTCAGTGATGAAAGGCATGTTTTTTCAGTTATGGTTGGGGTTTTATAAATACCACAATGTCAAAGCAGTTAATTTCATTGTGATTTTGAAATTTTGACAGTTATAAAAAAAAAAAGAAAGAAAAGAAACCGTTGGCCCGATTAAATCGAAGAGTGGTAACCAAGAATTTAAGTGTTTGGTGAACCTCAACCAGTGAGGAACAACTCATGGAAGCTGCATGTTAGGTACCTGCTTCACCATCGCTTATCGTTCTCAGAAAGAAATCACCCCCGCTGTCGTTTTTTGAGTTTATTTCATTCTTGTTTGAAGTATAAAGTATTTCAAATTCATTTAAAATACAGATCTAAAGTGTTACACAAATAATATAAAAGGTACATTCAGCTGCAGCTTTCACATCTAAAAAGTAGTGAAACGTTGTTACGTTAGTTTGAATTAGTGTTCTGCGTATCTAACTTTCTGACGCTTAAGTATTATGACTTCTGGCAGTATTTTTTTCTATTGCCTAGCACGTGTAACTTTGCCAAACAATAAAAAGGTGGATTCATCTTTGCCAGCAGGAAACAGCACTGGGAAGCTTCCGTGGTAATGCACAGTAGGCATCACATAAATGGTGATAAAGACTGTAAACAAATTAAGGTGAAATTTAAAAAAAAATTGATGCCTCCAATCCAGACATCAGTCCTACTATGTAACCAAGGTAAAGATGATAAAAAAATGCTACAATTGATCTACCCATTATCTATTAAAAAGTTGTACCCACTTTTTTCATCTGAATGGATGGAGCAAGGAAGAGGTAAAATTGTCCCATAATGTGGTGTCACTCAGCTCGGTCCTCAGGGACCCACCAGACAGTCCACATATTTGCTCCCTCCCAGCTCCCTGTCAGACAGTCCACATTTTTGCTCCCTCCCGTCTCCCTGTCAGACAGTCCACATTTTTGCTCCCTCCCAGCTCCCTGTCAGAAAGTCCACATTTTTGCTCCCTCCCAGTTCCCTGTCAGACAGTCCACATTTTTGCTCCCTCCCAGGTCCCTGTCAGACAGTCCATATTGTTGCTCCCTCCCAGCTCCAGGCAGGACAGTCTGGGGGTCCCCACAGACTGGGTTGTGAAACACTGCCATTATGTACCATGTACATCACAATATACATGCTTAGCGTGAACCTAAAGAAAAAAAAAACATTCTGTGTGTTTCAAAAGTGTGATCTGTCACAGAAAACTTTTCTATCAAGTGTTAATTGCTAGCAGCACACTTAACCTTTTGCTAAGAAACTCCTGCTTGTCAAGAAGAATCTTCCGTCCACATCATTTTGTTCATTACACTATACTCTTGATACTATATTAGAACTTTGATAATATCGCTGGGCCTTTTTAATTTAATATTAAAATGCAATTTCATACCAAAAAGGTTCTGCAGCAATGTGTGACATTGTCTGGTATTCTAATATAGAGTCATCCAGCCTGCTGGACAAATTTTTAATATCAGAATTACTTTCCAATGACTAAACTAGGGATAAAAAAAACAGATGCACCCCTTAAGAATGTAATTTCTGTGTTCTTTTACGATTTAATGTTCCACTGGACCCATGACTGCTTTAATTCCTAATTGCTAATATTTAAAAATGTTTTGTCCATGTCTTCCCCGGATGCGTTCTTCTCAAATTTGATCCAAAACGAAATTATGGATGACTTGTAGGGCTCCAGAGTCAAAGCCACAAATATCAATCATGCCCCGGTCCTCTGGATCCGCGATGGAGAACCCGTTTGAGGTCAAGCCACACACTATTAATTTGGAGGACAATCCCATTCTCTGCAAAACAAAAGAAACAAATATAAACACATTAATAGCACAATTATTCATAATGACACCAACATAAGTTAACTGTGAATGGTACAAAGGAAACAACCACCTTGGTTTGTAAATAATTAGCAAAACTCAGTCATTATAGCGTGCGAATCAGGTCTGCCGTGAATCTGAACCAGAAATGTCAGATTTCTACCCGCCAAGCTACAGCCTGCCTTTGGTGCTTGATCACTCATAAATGGAACAAACACACTAGGGCTGGGTACTGCCAACTAGCTCCTGACACCATACTCGCCCTGACACCAGTACCACCATTTAATGCATCACAATATTACCACTGTATCCTAATTGTTAACACTTAAATACTGAAATAAAGGAACTATTAAAAATTAAATTTGGCTTGTTTTAATGAACAGGCATTAACAGCGAAGGATGAGTCCGTATTAGAGATGCACCGATATTGATATTCGGATCAGTATCGGTGCCGATCCAGACCTATTTGACGGATCGGGTATCGGCCATGCGTAACCGATCCACGTCCTATACTTACTTATTTAGTTTTTGGCAATCAATCACACGACAGCTCTTTCCCATTTTACATGTGTTTTTGCGGCATTCAAATCGGACGCTATCGCTGCCCCTCAGTCTTCTTTGCTACTCAGTGGGTGTGAGTACAGTGACTTCCGCCTGCTGTGACGTCATGCACATGAATTGCGATATAATGATTAATTGCAGCATCGATACACACATATCTGTGCATCCTGAGTGCTTCTGCTGTGTGAATCTTCCCCAAGCTGGTGCTGTTGCTGGTCAGGATGATGAAGACATCTGTTGGTTTCTGGTTCTCCGTGGCCCAGAGGATGGGCAGGACACAGTCTGTGGCACCACCAGTACTCTACAGAAGGGAATATACTACAGCTTGACAAACAATTCAACACCAAATGCGTCATCCCATACTTTGCATTCAACCGCTACTTTGAAAAATTGTGATTTTTTCCCCACCTTTGCTAGTTCTGTCGTTACTTGTGCGAGAGACATATCAGTGGTGACAGTGCTGGGAATGACGGTTCCTTCGGAGAACACCAAAAACTGGGGCTCCATTTCTGCTCGTGCAATGCCCTTAAAATCAACAGAAACTCTCTGTTAATATACGGGCTATCATGGAAATGCACTACCTTAGAGTACAGGGAATCTGAAGTAGTTATCCAAGCTGTATTACTAGCTATGTAACTGTAACTCCTAGTACATAATCGCAACTCTCAAGAGCAGCGTTTCCCAATCCGGTCCTCAGGGACCCACAGGCGGTCAACGTTTTTGCTCCCTCGTAGATCCCTGCCAGACCGTCCACATTTTGGCTTCCACCCAGCTCCCTACCACAAGTTAGAAATAACATGGACTGTCTGTGGATCCCAGAGGACCGGATTGGGAAACACTACTCTTGAGAGTTGCGATTATGTGCTAGGAGTTATCATACATCATAAAAAGTCAAACTCAAAATATAGTACATTCATAATTAAAGGGTTTTCACTGTAACTTTTGATGCTATATGCAGCCCGCACCCCATTTATTGCAGCTGTTGCTATTAGCTCGGCCTGAGCTACGGAAGAACGGTCTTACCATAGCTATGGCTGCAGCTGCTGTGGTCGCACTGAGGTGACTTCCCAGAACCATGCTGTTTGCTGACATACAGACATCCACAGCCACCACAAAACGCTTCCCAGTGGGTTCAACGTTCTGGGGAGTGGGAAGAAGAAAAAGGTTTAACAGTACTGAGTTAGTATGCATCCTCACAAGTTGCCGCATGAGCCAGGATCACTTGATATAGACTAATTATACGAAGGTCTGTTTGTGTTTGTTGCTACTTCCTACCATGAAACACTTGTCAAAGGCGGCATCCAGGGCCTGGATAACCGCAGGGTCAGTCTCCCACTTCACTTTCCCTCTGTTTGCTTGGCCTTTCCTATACGCTTGCAGAGCCAGCAAAATATGAAAGGGGTGGATTTTATCCTGAAAACAATGAAACAGCAAACATCAAGACAACTGGCAGCAGAAATCCAAGGATTTCCAGCCACATGCGTGGTGTGACGCGCTCACCTTCCTCAGAGCGGATTCAGACTGGAGTCTCTCGCAGACCAGCTGAGTGTCGGAACTCTGCTGCTGCAGTACGTCATCAGCTGTCATCTTCCCCAGACTCCTCAGCAAAGTGACTACGGGCATTTCCTTAAGTAACGCCCTGCACACCTAGTGCATAACAACATCGCAGAAACTGTACAGAATGGCCCAGATATTGGCCCAGTAACACCACTTACCGAAACTACTTGCAAATATTTCAAAAACACAAAAACGTAAGACTGCAAAACCATAATTACAGAGAATTAGAGGACAGAATATGGTGTTGCTGACCTCTTTTGACTTCAGGTGGCTTGTCAGTAACTGTTCTGGCTCTAGTCCGTGCTCCTCTATTAAATGAATCACCTCCACCTCATCTGTGGAGTGTTTCACCTTCTCAACAGCTTCAAGATACCTCAGAACCTCAGCAACCTCGTCAGAGTTCTCCGTATTGCTGTATGTCGCCTGGACCTCCTTCCATCCTTTTGTGATGTATTTATTGATCAAGGAAATCCCTAAAAACACAGCAGATGGTTAGTACAGTTATAATAACCAGTTTTGCTTAGATTATCGTTTGCTAATTGTGTTATTACAGGCGGCCCATAAACGCTTCAAACTGTCTGTTCTTTGACTTTCAATCAGTACTAAACCTGGTGACCCATGAACTTCAATGTTCATATATCAGAACAGGGGTTTTCGTCCATGACAATAGCAAATCGCAGTCAGTGGAGTTTTTCACTTAAAAGATCTTATTAATTATCATTAATTGAATTAACTGCATTATTATTAACAGAAAAATAAATGGTATAATAATAATTGTATAAATAATGATAATAATAAATTAATAATAATAAAATAATAATGAACTTCAGGTTTTATAAAAGAAATACTAAAATGGCAAAAAGTAACCTTTTACAGATGTACCCTAAAGTTAAAATAATATTGCTGCCAGGAGTAATTATCAGGACTGCATATTTAATATGCAATTGGTATGTGTTTTGTTTGATTCAGTTTAATAACTTTTCTCATTCTATTAGCACAAAGGGATTTGTTTTCTGTTATATATGCAATCCCTGACTACTACACATTCACTTGCAATTAAGTGCGATTCCAGTTACACCGGCCCCCAGTTTTAATTAATTTGCATCCTGTTAATGGTTTAATCAACAACATCGGGGCTAATTAAAAGTCATAAAATGGGAATCCAGGTGAATCCATCAGAGACTGTCATGCTTAAGAACCCCCGTAGTATTTAAAAAAACGAATGAACACAATATATACTGCATATACTGCTAGTATGAAAATATATGAAAACGCGTTTATGCCTCATAGAGTGAATTAAGATGTTTTCAAACAGCACTGTATAATGATAATAATAACTATTATAAGTTGCAATCTTGTGCAGAATTGTTGTGTATTTATTCCCACCTGCATTTGCCGGCTTCATGTGTGACAGTCTCAGTAAGTCCTTATGCGACCAGCCGGTCCTCTGCTTGCACTTGGTGACCGCGACCGCCAGGCTCATGGCCTCCTTCTGGTTGTACCAGTCCGAGACGGCTTTCCGCAGCGCTCGGCCCCATATGCCGCAATGCATGCCCTCCTTCAGCTCCTTCTTGAACTGCACGAAGGAGAAGAGGTGCGTCGGGAGGCGGCACACGTCCCTTAGCGCCTCGTAGGCCGCCTGCTTGGTTTTAGCGTCCGGTTGCTGCGAGCAGACTGCCAGGGCGAACAGCGCCGGGCTGGGAGCGACCGACGCGCCGTCCCGGCTGAATCTGCGGATCTCCTCCACCACCTCGCACCCTCGGCCGTCCTCTATGAGCCGCATCAGCATCTGCGTGTTCTCCATGCCCGGCTGCTGGCCTTTGGCGCCGTACATGCTGCCCTCCGACCCGTAGCACAGGAAGCGCCGCAGCCGGGTCATATCGGTCACTGGCAGGGCACCTTCCGCTGGATCCATCGCTGCACGGCCTTCGGTGCTAGAAAGAAATCGAGAAAAGTACGCTGCATAAGTGCGATGTAGGCATAACGTGACATTTACCATGGTGTGTCTGCACCGAATTGTGAATGCATACCGCTGATACCACTAATAAGCATAATGCATATCAGTGATAAGCAATTTATTAGCATAATGCATACTAGTAGTATGTATGAGCAATGCATGCATGGGTTGCTGGTAAGGGGTAACATATCGAAAGTATAGAAAAACATTTTTTACTTAACGCGATCCTCTAGATAAGAATAGTTGACCGCTGTCAAATTCAGAGAGCCTGATAATAATTAACGTAGGCTACTGTCAGCACGGGAGGATTCCCCATGGCAGTTTACGTATGATCTGTACAAGAGGAAAACATTCCCCCCACCAATCAGAAAAAACCCAGTTGTATACAGTAACACGAAAGTATCCCGTGACCGTGCACCCGTTGTATTAAAACTGATTGATAACATTTCGTATTTATTAAATCTCTCTACGCAGGAAAGGCTTGCACATCTACACAAATAAACACGCTTATCGTAAACGCCATAGATCAATCTAACGAGAATCTTGTTTTTTCTCCTTCCAAGTACTTAGATGTATAGAAATAAATGCAGAAAACAGCCAGTAATTTACTTGCCAGTACAGATAGCGATCGCTGACAAACTGGCTATTTTTGTTGTCGCATACGGTAGCGGTCCGGCTGGTGCTTTTATGTAGCTATAAGTCTGGCTAGCAAGCCGGTTAACGATGGGTGAACATCCAGACCCGGAGATGCCAAAAAGATGCCCCCCACCCAGCCTCGTAAGAAAGCAATTCGATTGTGTTTATCAATGCACAACCATCAAGATAATATGCGTGCTATAACGACGCTGACTGCAAGCAGCACTAGCTAACGAATACAGACGGACATTTCGTTGCGATGCTTGCTTATGAGAAAACAAACCGTACCGGAGAATGAATACTTGCGGCGGCCTTAATGAATATGGACACTGCGCTTGGACCAGCTAAGACCAAAAACGCCGACAGCAGTTCCTATTCACCCGATCCCCGTCGGAGTGACAACTCGCAGGGTACCTGAGCGGAGCACCCCGGTCTTCAGACGGCAGAAGGCCCCCCTTTCAGGGAATCTCTAAAAGGAGCCGCAGTGGCGGCTGGGAGGGGATGGCCGCGCGGCCATGCACGAGCGAGCCGGGTATTCTGCACATTCCTCAACCGGGAGCATGTTCATGCATTTCAGATGTGTTCTTCCAGGTTCATAAATGTGTCCAGATAGATGTAGAATGTTTGTACGTTTTGGATAAAAGAAATGTTTAAACTGCAAAATCACTGCAAATCATGTTATTCCTGTTTGGCCACTGTGAAGTGCTATATACTAGTAGTAGGTGGAGTTCCTCAAGCAAAGTGTTAACGGTTGTGATGAATGCGGTCATACTCAATTAAAAAATAACTGAAATGAAATATAATATATATATAGCACCTTAAATTTGAAATCATTTATAGCAACTTGCCTGTCAACAGACATTACGTAGCAAACTTAAAAAAACATATCCATATCATCACCTACTCTTCTGATTTCCCACATTTGTTGTCTGGAAAACACCCATCCATCTTCCTGTAAGGTTCCTAATACAGCTGTTAAAATATACTATCTGAACTAATAAGTCAAGTATGTGTTTTATAAATTTGGGATTCCTGACATAAAGGAATCAATTCCTAGCTGCATTTCCATACATAAAATTCAGTCGGTTTGAAGTACGTTTTAGTCAAATAATATTTAGCAATCTTAGTCCCTCCTCGTGCAAAATCCTCATAGTATTTATGAAAGTTATATTACAATGACGTACACATTAATTTGTAGTGATATTCATTGCCTATGGCAATGGCACAAATACCTGGAATATAATGGGGTCTTGAAATGTTTTGTTAGGTTCAAGAGGTGTAGTATGTAAATAAACATTTCTGACTTATAGGCTGAGCAGATGGACTGTCTGGCACTGACTTACAAACTCGCCTGCATGAGACTTGTATGAGTCATCAATAACGCCGCTACTAATCTAAAGCCATCCATCCATCCATCCATTTTCTCCCGCTTATCCGAGGTCGGGTCGCAGGGCAGCAGTCTCAGGAGGGAAACCCAAACTTCCCTCTCCCCGGCCACTTCATCCAGCTCCTCTGGGGGAATCTCGAGGCGTTCCCAGGCCAGCCGAGAGACATAGTCCCTCCAGTGTGTCCTGGGTCTTCCCCGGGGCCTCCTCCCAGTGGGACATGCCCGGAACACCTCACCAGGGAGGCGTCCAGGAGGCATCCTAATCAGATGCCCGAGCATCTAAATCTAAAGCCGTAGCAGATAATCGGCTGCCGTGTTGTCCTTTATCTTGCGTCCCCGCTTTACATATTTAAACACTCTGCTTTAAGAGGTTATCTTAATCTTTTTGCCTCGTAGAAGTTGACAAATTAATCCATTTTCTGAAACCGCTTTTCCTCTTCAGGGTCATGGGGAGTTTGAAGCCGATTCCTGAGAGTACGGGAACAAGGCAGGGAACAAACCAGTGAGGTGCCAATCCATCACAGGGCACACTCACATACTACTCATAGTTCTTTCTCTTACTTCTAATGTGTTTGTTGCACTTCTTCATGAACAGGTCTTTTGGAAATATTTTCCAGTTAGTAAAAAATTGAATGCATGGAAGCCGGCTGTACGATTTTAATTGTGTTTCTAAAGGAAACAGTCTGCCGGTTTTTGTCTGACAGGTAGAGACAAAGTTATAATATACTTTTGGTAACCCATAGAGCAAGTCCACGCCCCTCACCAAACATTTGTGGGTCTTGTTCGGTTAATGGCTTTGTCAGGATGGGGTCTTTGCCGCTGCGCGTCTTTTCCGTTACCATAGAAATCAAAGTGTCCTGTAGGTCACGTTCAAAAGGCTGCCGGGAAATAGGAGCGTCTAGTGGTCGCGCGGAGCTTAGCGAATCTCGGTGGCGCCGTTTTAACTGCTGTGGTCCTTTACATTTTATCTACATTTGAGAAATAAGCCTTTAGGATGACGGGGAGTGCAGGCGAATGGTGTCTGATGGAGAGCGACCCGGGGGTCTTCACGGAACTGATCAAAGGCTTTGGTGAGACGTTTTGTATTTTTCCTTTTTTTTGGTTCGCTGGGTCACATGCTAAGCTAACGAGCTACATCACACGCTTACTGAGCACAAGGCCGAACTCTGGGACGCTTTACGGCTTCTGCCGCTAGCCGTATGACTGGTTACGTTAATTAAACCTTTACTGGACATCAGAGTATTATGGCGGTCAGGTAAAGCCTTTGGGTGGAAACTCCTGCGCTTTGCTGCACTCTGAAAGGGCGGTTAGCCCGGCGCGCTGCTTTACTGTGCCTGACTGGCTAGCAGCTAGCGGTTAGCATCCATTGAGCACCTTAAGTCCTGTACGCGCTAGCTGTACTGTTAGCGAATAAAATGAAGAACGGCAAGACGCAGAATTACAATGTCCCATGTGAGATAATGCTTTAAATACGACGGGCTTGTTCTGAACAACTTAACGACCTGTTTGAGTTCTAGTGCCCTTAGTTTCCGTTTTGCTGTGATTTACGTGCATTTTTTTTGTTACGGGCAACAATATCGGTAGTTATTTGTCAACATACGTTTATGTTATAAAAAACGTTTTCATGCAATTAAAAAAATATAAATGCATCGTTTCATGACACCATCCAGATTAAAGAACAAGGGGCAAGTGAGTCCACTTCATCGTACATTAATTAAATTCTTTCAATCTGTAATTAATATCCATTCACTTTGTCAATGGTGATTACAATGTTACCTCAGAAGTTGTTGGTACTGGAAAATTGCCACGCAGGTAACTTTGGCTGCATGCTATTTATTTAACGATTTGGCTTCCTTTTTGTGAGTCTGTAATATTAATGTCGATAACTTCTATAAGCACCCTCTGATGTACTGTCCTTAGGATGCAAAGGTGCACAAGTCGAAGAGATATGGAGCATGGAACCGGAAAACTTTGAAAAACTGAAGTAAGTCAAAAACAATGAAATGGTGTACTTATTTAACTCGGGTCTGCAGAAAATGTTTCTTTTCACAATGTTGGGATAGTGCTTTGCTGTACTGGAACGGATCCATGTACCTTGTTAAAGCAGGTACCTTTCCTTTGGGTAGTAGGGAATTGTACTGTAATTATATAGCACTTCATTTCTTTGCAGACCAGTTCATGGGCTGATTTTCCTTTTCAAGTGGCAGCCAGGAGAGGAGCCCGCCGGCTCCATTGTCCAGGACTCGCGGCTGGACCACATTTTCTTTGCCAAGCAGGTAGTAATCATGGAATGGGTATCCCTTCACATGAGAGGAGCAGTGTGAATAGATTGTGCCTTGCTGCCTGTGGAGTAGTAATACCTGTGATATTATGCAATTGTGTTTGTACTCTCTAATGGTTTAATGCTATTAGTGTTTCCACACACCTCCTAGTACATCAAACATGCATCTCTCAAATAATTAATCTGCCTATCAGTCTTCCTGCCTCTCATCTGTAGACCGCATAGGGACTGCTGGAGACAGCCAGAGTACCCAGAAGAGAGAACCCTTCTGAATCCTTTCTCTCCTCTTGTCTTGATGTCGCAGGTCATTAACAACGCATGTGCAACCCAGGCAATTATTAGCGTGCTGTTGAACTGCGCTCACCCAGACATGCAGCTTGGAGACACGCTGTCTGAGTTCCGGGAATTCTCGCAGAGTTTCGACGCGGCTGTAAGTTATCGTGTTTTTTTTTTTTTTGATGGTTTGTAATGTACTTCTCATGTTAAGGGACATGTGGGATGTGAGCCATGTTTTGAGCTGCATATTTGATTTAAAATAAAACTAAAATCTGCTGCAATTTGGGCAGCGCAGTTTGCTCCGTTACTTTGATGCTAGAGCTTCAAATTGTTCATATGTTCAAAATATGCTCAGTGTCTGTATGAAATGATGCCTGTATATCTTAGTTATGGCCTGTTTATAATTTTTGTCTTTAGATGAAAGGTCTGGCACTGAGTAACTCTGAGGTGATACGACAAGTTCATAATAGTTTTGCCAGGTAATGTCTGCTTAATATACTTGATACGTTATTTCTCTTTGCTTATTATTTTCTTGCACTTAAGCACTCCTATGTATTTTTAGTATACAAATGTTGTCAATCTAAGTAATGAGGTACAAAGCTATGTAGTTTATTAAGCTGATTCAAGACTGACAATAAAAAGGCATTTTGAAAGATTATGGTGACAAGGTTGGCAAAATTCTGGGAATTTTCTCCATGAATTCCAATACATTCCTGTTAATTCCCCTGGAAAGTTTCCAAAATTGAGTATTTCCAAAAAATCACCAGTTTAACTTCCCATGGAATGGAAGGTTTCTGGAGACTTTCTGTCCCTTTGCAGCACTAATGGTGACTCGCCTTAGGATTTGTGGAATGGGGGTGTTTGTTTTGATCTGTTAATGCTCAGTTTTTATAATTTGGTGGAATGAAAGTGGGGAGTTTGCCAGAAAACCTTGAGGCGAACGTGCAAACTCCACTCACACCATGTGCACTGACAGCGCTCCCACTGCATCTCTGTACCGGCCACAGTACCAGGCTTTCACACTGTGTGATGTTTGGTATTTCCATGCACATGCAGTTGTCACATGGCAAGGACCACAATAGTCTGCTGGGTTCAAACCACCAATAAATTTTGTCCAGTCACAGAAAACAAAGCAGGCAGCTCTTCAGTTTTGTTGGTGTTTCTTCAACGTTATCTAGTGCATGTTAAAAAAAAAAAAAAAATCAGTCTGAAGTTTTGCATGAGCTCTGCATGGACTCTGAGTCATAATCATTCTCGTCCGTTTGGTTTGTGAGAAATTAAACAAAACGAGTGAAGAGGAGAAAAGTGAACTAGAATTGGTGATGAAGACATTGGTCTTGTGGTGTATGGAAATATTTTGTATTTGATGGAGATAATATTGAGGAAAGGCAGGTGACTTTTTATCTTTTGGCACAACAAACAGGAACGTCTTGAGCTTCTTTGATTAGTCTAAGTTTTTTGGCTACATAGTTCATTTTTACCTAGGCTACTCCGAGAGGCTAATTGGCACATATATGTGGTTAACCTCGAATTACTGGGTGAGTCCGTCAAATCCGAATATGTCTGTCTTTAAGATGTATTTGAATTGCAGTCGTGCTGTGGTGATATTTATGCTCTGCAATACTGACAGATAACTGCGCTTTCGTTCACTTTTAACGTGAAGTGCTTCCACACAACTGATGGCTTTTGCTCTTTATTTTCACCTTCATGGAAAGTTTTAATCGGTGCCCTTTTAATCGGGTTCAATCGAGTAATCGTGATATCACAAGTCAGATAGGCAGAGCTATTTTCAAATGATAATGAGTTCATCGGAATGTTACTCCATTAAGTCAAGGAGCACTTGTACTTCCAACAAAATCAGCGATCCGTGTAGGGCCGCACATTTTCTCTTCCTCCCAGAACAAAACGAGGTGTTGAGCACCAGGATTTTTGTTTCCCCCCCCTCTACCTGTCAGACAACAGATGTTTGAGTTTGACGCAAAGTCATCTGCGAAGGATGAAGATGCATTCCACTTCGTGAGTTACGTTCCCGTCAAAGGCAGGCTGTACGAGCTGGACGGGCTCCGTGAGGGCCCCATTGACCTTGGTAAGCTGCCACACCTGTCTTTCGCGTTAAATGTACAACTGCCGGATGCATGCAGTTGGCATGGAATCTGAGCTAACATTGCTGTTGACTTTTTCTGTCTGGTTTTCTTGTTTTCAGGGGTTTGTAACCAAGACGAGTGGATCAGCGCAGTCCGGCCCGTTATTGAGAAAAGAATTCTCAAGTAAATGCAGTGGTCGCTTTCTAAATAAACATCCCATAATTTTACATATATATGCGTATTGTCTGTGGGTTATGCTTCTAATTGCCTGCTTTCCAGGTACAGTGAAGGAGAGATTCGGTTTAACCTGATGGCGATAGTGTCGGACCGAAAGATGATTTATAATCGAAAGATTGCCGAACTGCAGAGTCGGCTTGCTGAGGTATAAAGCTCCTGCAAGATTATGGAAATGATCTGTTGTGATATTTCTTTGTTCTTCCTGTTCTTCCCTTCTGTATTATGCATTTATCTTTAGTGCATTTTTCCGTGTATTCTGACATTTTGGAATATCACCTTTTTAGTTTTGAAGTGTAAAAAAAAAAAAAATTCTCCTAAAATTAAATCTATTTATCTTACTGAGGGACTTTGAACAAAATGTCTAAAATTTGCCTAATGTGGTCTTGGCTCCTGCCGCCTGTCCTGTTTTTATTTTTCCTCCCAGGAGGAGCCAATGGATACTGATCAAAGTAACAATCTACTTTGCTCCATTCAGTCAGAAATTGCGAAATATCAACTCCTCATAGAAGAAGAGAATCAGAAGCTGCAGCGATATAAAGTAAATTTGCTAAACATGTTTGGTTTAATGTCCGTGCACCCTGAACTCACATCGCTCACATTTAAAACTTTGTGTTTTTAGATGGAAAACATCCGCCGAAAGCACAATTACCTACCATTCATCATGGAACTGCTCAAGACATTAGCTGAGTACCAGCAGTTGATACCATTGGTGGAAAAGGTGGGATTCATTTCGCTTTTAAGTTGAATTGCATATCTAACTGTATTCAAAAACAGCTGAATACCTTAAATTTTAAGGTGAATATTGCGACTGTTAGTCAACCCCAAACATAATTATTAATGGGGAAGTCCAGCAAAAGTTGCGGTGATTTCATATTGCCACCATCTTTTGTCGCAGTTTGAATGACCCTCAGAAAATGCCCTAATATTTGTGGAGAAACAGAAATGGATAGTTGATGGTAGTCAGTCTGAAATGTGGCATCTTACTATGCTTTCAACATCATCAGTAAGATCATACATGAGTCTGATTTTAAAGTTCAGATTCCCCATGTTTCATTCATTTAACGGAATGTGCTGTTTGTAGTAAGTTGACCGTGGATGAACAGCAAGAAATTTCTGGGTACATTTTAGCATTCAAATTCTCTAATTGCATAATGCAGTAAGTGACTTTGCCACTAGATGGAACTGTTGGATCGTTGAAACATACCTGTAGCTGTTTTTTCCCCAAAGGGATCTAATTAACAATTGCTTAGTTTTAGATGCCGTTAATTTATCTAATAGCAAACGCCAGTTACAGAATTGGCCAATAAGGATTTTACTTTGACACGTGTAGCAGTCCTCTTATATGCCAGGATATGTGCTATACAAGAACCATATATTTGTTTTGAGTATAAGAATTGCTAAAGCTGTCGTTGGTCTTATAACAATAGTGATAATGTGCACAAGCTAATCTTTCCCACTGTGTAATTAATGCTTCATTGTGTGTTCACTTCCCTTCTAGGCAAAAGAAAAGCAAAATGCTAAAAATGTCCAGGAGGCCAAATGATGGTGCTGAGGCTTAGTACCGCGGCTCATCGTAGCGTCACAGAACGTGCACAGAAACCACAGGTGACTTAAGCTGTCCAGGCCGGCGTCTGAAAATCCATGCATGCAGTGAAGTGTTGGAGTAGACCATCTGTTCTCCTGTCACAGATTTGCTAATTAAGTCTAAATCTGTTGAATCACGTTAAAAATTCAAGCTTGAAATAAATGAACATTTCCCCTCCATTCCCCCCCCTGTTTTGTAAAAGTTGTAAATGATTGACTTGTCAAATTTGTTTATTTGAATTGTAGTGGCAGCATCTTAAACACATTGGAATTTTGTTATTGATGTTTTTTTTTTTTTTTTAAATATGGATGCTGTTGATTTAGTATTTAAAGTGTCAATAGGTGGAGCTGTTTTTCCAAATATGGCCACACGAGTCACTGTGTATATCGCACTGATAGGGAGTGCTGTCTTGTTAGTCGTTTCCCTCATGGCATTAAGTCCATAAATGGGTAAATAAAAGTCATCTTATGATAAAGGAAAGATCCTTTGGCTCAAGTTACTGTCTTGCAGAATAAAAGCAGATGGTGCTGAACTTGTTTGTACTGACACTCGTATGAATGAATAAGCAGTAGCTTTTGGGAAGAGGTTCCACATCTAAAGTAATTATTTAGTTTCAGCTTAATCCCTCCGTAAGATGTGAGTTCTGTAGCTACGATGTTTCTCTATAACCATGTACTTGTAATTGGGATGGATACTTAAAATTTTTTTTTCTTTGGTTCCTTATTAAATAAAGCTGAAAGAGCTGACCTTTTGTAAAGGAGGGCATTCATACGCCCCGTGTTCCACCACAAGAAGGTACAGTGACACTCCTGCTTCTGCCAGCGGTGAGTCAGCTGCATTGCATCAGTGACGCATACGTAGGCAGGCGTCGGTAAGCGACGCACAGGCCCCCGCTGATAATCTAGGCTGAGCGCAAAGCCCTATCTCTGTTCCTGTCATTGATGGCCGGCCTGAGGGCTGCTGAGGCAAGTCGTCTGCTCTCACGATGATCAGCCAGGAAGTGAGCTCATCTGGGTGGCTGAGCGATGGGCTTTTCACATCACTGGCAGCGCTGCTCTTTCAGCGGGTTGCTGTTTGACGCGCTGTGCGAGGGGGGGGTCGTGTTTTAGGATGACCTTGCAAGGTAAACATCCATAGGTGTCCTAGCGGCTTTGTAGGTATGATTATGCTCCAGCAGAAGCATGCATTTTACCCGTTTAACCACAAAAAATTAGATTTAATGGGGCATAGTATGAATTATATTGATCCCATTTCCAAAATCCTCCAACGGCCTGTCAGATTGCAATGGATCCATGCAGCTCTTGATCCTGTCACTTTAAATTATATTTGATTATACTTGTAATTCTTGCACGCTTCAGAATATCTAATATTGCTTCTGTTTCAGATCTGATTGCATTCCAAATCCTGCACATACATAAAATGGGATGTCATGTGCCTCCCCCTCTCCCAGAGGCAACACCTCCCTCAGTTACCCCCCCGATCACTGTCTGCCATATGCTTTTAAGTGTGTCATTTTCACTCAATGACCATTAGTTCCAGAACTGTCGTCTAGGGCCTTGACCTCCTGTCCCTTAACTAACTACAATATCCACTTCTTTTGTTGTCTCTTTTTTTGTTGTAAACTGCCCATCACTCCTGTCTCTATAGAAACTATGTAAAACTGAGCAAATCTGTTAAAGCGATTATAAGTCTGTTATATAAACTAATGAGTAGGCTTTGGCTGTATCCAATGTATCATACTGTCATACCGACTAAGATATTGTCCCGCGGTGTACAGTATTTTGATGACATTTTCAAAAACGACGACAGTTGCTGGGGTCTCCACAATAATTTCTGGTAAATGGTGAAATACAGCGTCTTACCATATTACCGTAATTACCACCCACGCCTTCTAATAAGCTACTGCTAATGCAGTTACATGAATTTTAGGGTCTTAACTCATCCTGGAAAATGAATTAAAAAAATACATCTTGTTGAATCAGGGAAGTTCTCCAAGTAAAGGGTGGCTCTTCCGTCTCTGTTAAAGTTAGACATTGATAGAAAAACCGGGACAGTATTTATAAGAACATAAGAACTATACAAACGAGAGGAGGCCATTTGGCCCATCAAGCTCGCTTGGGGAGAACTTAACTAATAGCTCAGAGTTGTTAAAATCTTATTATTCAGTTACGATTTACCATCAGGCCCGAGTAAAAGCTGAAACAAGCTTCTGTCTTTTTTTTTTCTTCATTTTTGAATGTTTTAAATGCACCAAAAGTTCTAGTGAACCAAGTTACAATACTGCTTTATATTTAAAAGGAAGTTGTAAGTTTTGTGTTCATTATATTGATACCTGAGGACACAAAAACTGCAGCATTACCTATAGCAGTTAAAAGAAACAATAAAGGTTATTGGCTGTCAGCCATAACGAACACGTCTTGTGCCTGTTTTGTCTAACATTTGAATGCATGATGCTGTGTGGTATCGGGTTTCGGTACTTTGAGTACCCAGCAAGGAAAGGTAACCTGACACTCGGTCGGTTTCTGTGCTGGACTATTGCTTAGAAGAAGCACTTCCTGTGGAAAGTATGAATAATGAGTGAGTGCTTTTATATGACATCCATGCTCTGTCACTCATCTGATCCCAAATAGTGTGTCCTGTACAAACCTGTTTATCCTTTTTCTTTATTTGGTAACAAACAGGTCTTTATCTGTTTGATAGATGAACATCTTTGGTGTTCTCATTGGGTGACTTCACGGTCAAGACGTACCTTGTGCGTCACTTTTGGCGAATGAATATGGTATTGAAACTCAATCTGCTCTGACGTGCATCTCCAGCATTCCATCGATAAGCTGACTCATTTAGTCAGCAGCTATCCATAAGTCTGTTAATATAATATTGTAATAAGGAAGTGTTACAGCACACCTTTGTGTGATTTAAACAATTGTTTAGTTTGTTCATATTCTTATTGGGGCAGTATGTAGTTTTATGGGTTAAGAATATAATTTTATGTCATTAATAGTTTCTGTGACAAAATGTGTCACTTCCAGAAGCTGCCATTCCGGTTCAGTTTATCTCCATAGTTATTCACCAAGTGTGGTGTGGATGAATAAGGAAGACATGCAAGATATGAAATCCTGCATTTCTTGTCAGCCTTATGTTGGCAAAAGGCCGATGCTTCTTGCCTACACGTCTTCACAAATTCACCCCTTGCGGTAAAAGTTACGGTAGCTAGCTTTTACAGCCGCGTCAGTGGCCTAGACTTTTGCACCTGTGCTTTAGAAGAATTCTCTGGAGGGCACCTTGTGGGAAGCGACGTGGCCACAGGTTATAGTAAAGGCTTTGCTCTACTCCTGCATGAGCATGCACCAGTCAGCCAAAATCTGGTTCATGTACGTCACGTATGAAAAGTGCCAGTGGTCAGTTGCATTCCTATATACCTGGTTAGAGTGGTTTCTCACAAGCATGTATATTTCAGCTGGAATGTATTCAGATAATCCAACATACCAGTGGGAGTGGCATTGTGCAACTGTGACGTTAAACACTGCACATTTGTTCATTTTAGTTTTTGATATTCATCATGGCCAGTCGCTTATTTTTTATTTTTTTTTTGCTTAAGTACCCTTTCTGATGTCATTCATGAGACTGACATGTTGTTATGATCGTTAATAATAATTTGCAGTACAGTGCATTTCGGAATCTTAAATCTGTGTTGCTAAAATCTGTGTTGCAGATGTATATTTTCCAACCCAGCAGGGAGCTGGGAGGGAGCGAAAACGTGGACTGTCTGGGGGGGAGCTGGGAGGGAGCAAAAACGTGGACTGTCTGGGGGGGAGCTGGGAGGTAGCAAAAATGTGGACTGTCTGGGGGGGAGCTGGGAGGTAGCAAAAATGTGGACTGTCTGGGGGTCCCCGAGGACTGCGTTGGGAAACACTGGTGTAGATGACTTGCCATCTGGCCTGAGATGGTGATGCAGTCGGCTTGAATAATGGTGATATCACTTCCTCTTTATTATAGTGTGGCATCCTTACCGAAAACTTTTTATTTTCGCCTTTATACCAACTCAGGTGTTTCTGTGATACCACATCAATGTCACTAAACATTGAAACAAGCTGTGAAGGATTCGTTTTCACAACACGAATTTCAGCAAGCCCCAGTTGATCGGTCTTTATCTGAATTACATTTTTTCATGTTTCGGGGTTAGCTAATGTTAGACATCTAGGCATTAGTTTAAATCTATTTGTTCATTTATTAATTTGTTCTAAATAACAACCTAGGTATGCATGTTTAATAATGATCATTTTTGAAGGTGAGTTTTTGTCTGATAGAGTAAGTTACAGCTAGCGGCTTTTCTTGCTGTGGCCATGAGTGGGGAGAATAGAGAAATCCTCCAAGAGGAAGAGATATGACTGAAATGCGAAGGCACTGTGAGAAGAAAGTTCACACAGCAAAATGCAATCATGCCCTAGAACTGGTCGCAGAAACTGCAGCATGCGCATCATCTGTAAGCCGAAGTGAAGCACACCAAATGCGAAAGGGGGAATTCCGACTGAAAAACGATGCATTTTCAGACATAATCAGTGTCATGCTCATCCATACGGCCAGACCCGGGTTTCCCTGGTTTGCGTCATCATGTGGTCTTAATAGCGGACTGTGCAAGATCCGCACAGTGTCTTTTTCCCGAGTACAGCGTTCGTCAGCTGACGTGTCCTCCAGAAGACTGGAGACCTTTATGCTGTCATCTTTCTTGAGGGTCCCTGAAGAGGAAATGGCGGTGTACACTGTGTTCAGTGGAAATATTCACTGCCAATCTTTTGCACCAATGCTGCTTATACTTACAACTGAACATTCACTGGAAGCCTAACTGCATTTATGCCTAGTCGACTCCTCGACAGCCACATGCTTGTAATGTATGATTTACCGTACTTGTATGTCACTTTGGATAAAAGCGTTTGTTAAGTAAAGTATAGGAAACAACAGGAAGTTGAGTACAGTGATGCTCACTGTGGGAAGTCATCCATAAACTGGTTTTATGTAATTCTTCTTATCCACCGTGTGGGTTCCTATCTCTGCTTGCTGGTGTGATGAGGACAGTGTCGTCTGCTTGGCCTGCGGTGGAGTTCCCCATCTTGGCAAACACAGCAAACCTACGCAGACCAATGTAAACCAGCCTGAGCTGCTCGCGACCAAATGTCAGACGCATCCTTCTGGGCTCATATTTGCCTATGAGGGTGTGTGCATATATACTTATATACCACCAATAAAGTTTTGCGGGCACAGATTTTCTACATTTGCATGTTACTCAATATTCTTCTCTAACAGATAAATTTACAGTATGTTCACCTTTTGAGTACCTTAATATTGAGTTGTTATTAGGAAGAATATGTCATATCTTTGATTCATCAAAATGACCTCCTCTAGCAGTTATAACAGCTTTCTATAAGGGACATTAAGTACTGCCCTGCAAGCCCATTCCAACACTGCTGGAACATTGTCCACAGGTCTGATGCACTGGCTGGCTGCTTCGCCTTCACCTTTCTGTCCAGTTCGCCCCAAACTAGCTCCATCGGGTTCAGGTCAGGTGACTCTGGTGGCCAGGCCAAGAGCTTCAGCTTCAGGTTCCCTTCTTTTTCTTTCCTTTTGAAACTGTTGTAGCACAATTTGGAGGCATGTTCACGAGAATGTCTGACCAATGAGTGTGTTGCCTGATGAATACCTGACCAATGAGTGTGTTGCCTGATGAATACCTGACCAATGAGTGTGTTGCCTGATGAAATGGCGCGTCGCTGCAGGATGCTACGGTGGCCTTTCTGATTCAAAATTCATGAAGTCATGCAGATTTCCAGCTTTATATCCAGCAGAGGACCCCCAAACCATCACACTGCCTCCGCGCTAAACAGTGGAAGCAATATGCTGTGGCGGCGTCCTTTCCCCAGTACGACGGTCTGGGGAGGGGGGGGGCATTTATGACTATTCCAAAGGCCCCTGAGTGAAAATAACTGGTTTGGTCTGGACTGGGGGGCCCAATATCTCTAGCAACGTCCCTCGCTATGGTGCACAAAGTATCTTCTTGAGGAACCACAGATTTCAAACTTCATCAGTCCACAGCACCTCACAGCAGTCTTCTACACACCAGTGTCTGTGTTCTATGGCCCATGCAAACCTTGTCCTCCTGTTAGGAAATTGGCTTTCTGGCTGAAACACAACCCTTTGACCGCGCCTCCCTCAGTCTTCTGAGCACAGTGGAAGTTGGCGTTCATTCAGCTGTGCTCTGATTTCTGGTGCACTTGACCTTCTGTTACATAAACTGGTGACTCTTATGAACTTGTCTTGTGCTTTAGAAGTGGGTCGAGGCCTACCAGTCCTCTACCAGTCCTCTACCAGTCCTCTTCCTATCCATTTTCTTGGCAATTACTCTGTAGCTATAGCATTCTCCTCTCAGTCACCATTGCTTGTCTTTTCTCTGTTACCTGACATCTGCCATCCATAATCAATGTTTCAGACACACAAAATGTCTCACTACTGACCTACAAAAGGCCACCTAATATAATTACAATGTGGATCACCAGACAAGTGTTAGGTATTTAACAAGCTATTAAGTGACAGCCAATGGGATGAAACAGTTAACTAGTGCAATTAAAGTTATTGCAAAGCCCTGAATTTGACTGTGCATTAATGAATTTGACTGTGCATTAATGAATTTGACTGTGGATTAATGAATCTGACTGTGCCATCACCACACAACCACTTAACGGGGTGTCAGACATGCACTGTTACATACTTCTTCCATGTTGTAAAGGAACAAGGAAGGAAACCTGTTTTATTTGACTTATATTTTGATATTTATAGGTGTTCACTGAACAACTTTCCAGTGTTTAACAAGAATAAAAAATCTGCAGCTTATGTATTAATGGAAAAGTGGTAAAAGCGTATGTTGTGCAAAAACGTTTTGACTGGTGGTGTATGTATAGACAACGTATGTTAGTTTACATTTCCTGTTTCATTAAAGAAAAACCCTGAAGTCGTATTTCATTGCTATCCTGAAACGCCGTGCTCATTGGTACAGTGGCCATGCACGAACACACTCAGCTACAATTATTATAACCATTCAGTTTGCTTAGCAGCTTTTCACTGAAGAGAAACTTTCCTTGAGAAGATTCTCAGTATTTCCTTCTTGTGCTGCCAAGGGGACCTTCCGAAGTTTCAGTATAAGTCATGACCATTGTACAAGATGTTAAGTGTTAAACTTGGATAAGTTTCAATATATACAAGTATCAGTTCAATAAATGTTGGTAGTTGATTAGAAATAATGATAACTTTTCTTGAAATACATGAACCATTATGATTGATTAATGATTAACGGACGGATAATGGAAGTTAAACGTCGTTTTAAGCATCCACTTTAGCAATAAAAATATTGCACAACTGAAACAAATAAATACTGTATATTTATTTCAAACAGACATATACACATGTTCACATTTCTCATTTTTTCAGAATATATGGCTGAGGCACTTGGGTCGGGCTCAGTCCACCCCCCCTACGTGGTACGATCCGGGGGCGGGGGGGGCCTGCCTGCATTAGCCTTACAAAAAATAAAAAAGCATAAAAAAATAACAACTGCAGTCCAGCTGCAAATAAATCCAACATCTGTAAACCCGTCTGATTAAGACATTAAAGCTAACTGTATAATTGTTCATTCATCCATCTTTCCATTTTCCATATCTGCTTGCCCTGTGCAGGGTTGCGGGGGTCACACGTCTATCCTGGAAGCAATGGGGGCATGGCAGGGATTAACCCAGGATGAGGTACCAACCCACTATAAAGTTACCAGAGACCTATTGCATGGGAGGCAAATGACTGCTACACTATTGTCATATTTGCCAAAGTCCATTTAAGGTATATATGCATCTCATTTGATAGAACTCCTCCTCAGCTGGCTAGACACTTTGGGTTGGTTTCTCTTGAGCCCGCCTACAACAACTGCCATTGGTGAATTGGATTAATGGCATGCAGGATTTCATTGGTTTATAGAGTTATGCTTTTTGAGTGGTAAGTGTGAGGCCGAACAACCTTAGCATTATGTGAGCGACATTGTTGTAAATGTAGCATAGCTCTGACTTCTATTAATTAGGTACAACCGTTACCATTCAGTGATTCCAGATGTGCAATGTGACATATGAATAATAGGAATTCAGACCATCCCCAGCTTAGTTCCAGCAATGACAATTAGATTGTGCAGCCTTCATGCACTTTATCAGTGCCTTATCTGTTTCATTGTACCTTTTGCATAGTTAAATAGCTATTTGTCATTTTTTGCAATGAAGTATTTAGGAATCATATTTTTCATTTCCCTGAAAGTACTTAGAAAACATGGCTGTAGTTAATCTGATATTCAGTGGAATTACTACTAGAGAGATAACTAAGATTGTGCCTTAGTCAGATGACTGTTAACAGCCAATATGTCCTGCATTTGGCCAAAAATACCTCACATAAGCAGGATTCACATCACGAGAATCACCATATTTAGAGTCCTTTCTCAATGTCATGTAAAGTGCGTAAGTCACAAGCCAGGCAGCCAGTCGCTTAGGCTTTTCTCCTTGCCAGTTCGCACAGTTCCTTGTAGATCTTGGACTCTTTGAACCGAGGGTATGAGCTGTTTTCCATCAGACTGAAGACTTTCCTCTGTGCTTTGAGGAAACAGGTGGGGCTTGGTGCATTAAGACTCCTAGCAATCGCGTCCTTAGTGTGAAAATCCACGTTGATCTGTGGTCAAGCACAAGAATGTTAGAATTAATGAGAATTAGTGCATCTGTAGAGATGCCGTAGGAATCATTGTAACCATGTATGATGAAGTATATAAATATGGGATGATAGAGTCATAAACAGGGCTGTCAAGTTTCATCAAAAGTTTAGAGTGAGATTACATCTGTTAGGGGCACAGTGTGGACCGCACGGTCAATGCATGACAGAGCCCTGCCTACTGCATTGATCAGATCTTGCTCTACGGCTTCCACCGTATGTAAATGCAATGTTATGCAATATGCAATAAATGCTATTTTGGGACAGCTATAAACATGGTGGAAAACTTCACTCCATATGCCTGCGCATTGTCCAATAATTCTATATAACAGGACTCCTTTGTGGGCTTAACCCTCACTTCTCAACGTGAGTAACGCAAGGTGTGGCGCTTGAGACTTGGGAGGCCTGATCATATCATTTATATACCATTTCATTAATCACTTTTAACCATGATATAATACTTTCACATAAAACAAGATGACAGCTAACCAGCTAACAGCTGAGCTTCAAGTAACCCATACAGCAGTCTTTAAAATTTCTCTTAATAAAGTCTCTAATCTGGAGAGATGACTGGCAGATACGTGGATATAAAATAATTGCCCAGCGAGAGCATATGATCTACACAATGATAAGCAATATTAGAGTCAAATAATAAAATGATGGGAATCGATTCACGAAGAATGAAACGGAGGAAAAATTAATCATGTCGATGATAAGAAAACAGATATACGTCTATCAGGATTTTTCCTCTATTAAGTTCTTTATAAATGCTTTTGGTGTGGATTATGCGGGAGGCAGTGAAGTAGAAACGTACCTCTTTTGGAGACTCGGCCTTAATGAATTCTTCATAGATTTTTCTAGCTCTGGAGGCAAGTCTGGAAGGGTACTGTTCCCTTTTAAACTCTTCACATGCAAGCCAGAACTCAAGGTTCTCCTCACAGAACTCTGACTTCAAGAAGATCCGAAATGCTGCTAGTCCATCTATAAGATCCCAAGCAGAACATCTGCTCATCTTTGAGTATCTTTGGAGACCTTTTCATTGACACATCACAATCTAACCCATTGTCAGTCCTACTTAACCCTGGCTGAACATTCACTCTGAGACATTGTTTCAGATATAATTTGTATAGACTTGAACAACATTTCAATCACTCATACTCACAATTATGAGAAAGCAAATTTTCGAGTGACAAAGACCACTGGTTTACTTCTTCAACAGTTGGCCTGCAACAAAACAAGACCGACAATTATTTGATTTCTAGCATGCTAAACACAAAAAACATACAACTGGTAGGTGATAGAGGCCTGACAATATATAAAGGGGCAAGCTTGGTTTAAATACGCTTGTGTTAAAATTTTTAACAACATTGTGTGTACCTGTAAGATCGGGAACTTGTCTTTGCCTCAGAATAATTCCGCAAAAAGAAGTGCAGTCTGGACCTCCAGGTTTTTGGTCTAGATATTTGAAAATGTTGTGTCAGTCTGCTGTGTGTGTTAAGAACACACCTCATTATAGCAACAGAAATTAACTAAATTAAATTTCCTCCCCAGCCACACTACTGTGGCATCACATGGAAAAAAAAAAAAGCACGATCATTAACGAATGATCAAATATTTCAACTTACTTATTCTCATTGCGAGATTCCGACACAACCTTTTCACGGTTTGCACACTGTGTTTCCATCCTTGCTGATCTGCGCACCTGAACCAAATCGAGAGGTGTCTGCATATTTAGTGCCTTTTCTAGTGAGAATTAAGCCTGTTTCCTTAGGCCACTTATGTACTCTTGTATGACTGGTACTTCAGAGGCGGTCCTGTGCATTTCTCTTTCAAATCCGATTGGTTGCCGTGTATCGACATGTTGTTCAGGAGAACAAGAGTGTGTGTTACCTAAGCTTAACTGGTGACAAAGCACAAAACCCCGCCTGAGGCGGAGCAAAGGCGGGACAGGGTCTTACCTGCTTGTGCATAGCAAAAGACAAAGGACTTCCTTCATTTTCTAAATATAACTACAATTCTTTGCATGACACAAGCTATATTTACCTGAACTGTAGCCTGTAGCTGAACTACCTGAACTGTAGCACAAACCGGTATTATCTATTATCTTTAGAATCTGTAAGCTTCAGGAAAAGAATGACAGCTTGTTTCAAATTTCCAGCTATGAAATGTTAAACATGAAGTGCTCAGGCTTTAAACTCTAAAGTTTAGAGCAACTCATTTATTTGGCACTTTCTGTGTGGATAGGTTCCCTGAAATGAACATTAGCGACAGATGCTAAAACAGGTTTAGGACACTTCTGCCTGAGAAATTAATGAATGTCACGTCCCGCACAGATTCCACAGATTAGCGTCAGTTTATAAATAGCTCATGTCGCAATAACTGTGGCTAAATATAGAGCAGGCAGTTTAGCAGATAGGAAGACGAGGAATGTGCTTCCCTTTGTCCCAGACAATGAAGAGAGGAGATGCACATTGCAAACTGGATGTGGTTAAAAACAAGACAGAAGTCACTCCTTTCAATGGGGTTTAAGTGACATCTTAATTATTTGTAGTTAGAACTTGATTCAAATCCATGCGGCATACAGAGGGGTCTCTATAGATAGGAAGGTGGTTACAGACTAACAAATACTTTATTAACTCAATTATTTGAGAATTTACTGGCACTAATTGAATTCTCTTATTGCTACTGCAACAAAAAATGAACAATCGAGCAGACTCATATCAAAATATATGGCTGGAGAGAAGCAGAGGTGGATAATTCAAATCCAGAAAATAAAAATCCAGACCACGATTTTGTTTCAACTACCCAGTTGAGTACTCTCTGACTGTGGCTCTTTATCGTTAACTGGTTGGTTGAAACAAAATCTTGGATTATTATCTGGATTATTACTCTCCGGACCTGAACTTTCCACCTCTGGACAGAAGGATTATTGGCTGTTTTTCTTTCCATGCAGCGGCTGCACTTCCTGCTATTTGGGCTACAGAAACTCCTATCCCAGTCCTACGTGAGCACATCCTCGACTCCTGTCCAGTCTGCAGAGCTGCACACATAAACATCAAGGAAGTAAATGTTGTTTGTGGTTTTAAAAAAAGGCAAATAGCATATCTTATCTCACGAGAAATCTGGTTACTAGGCTGTGAGGCAAATTATGTGTGAGCAAGCCAGAGAACACAATAGCGTGTTCATTCAATAAGAGATCACTTATGGAACAGATCGCTGATGCTCTGGCTTTCTCTGCAGCCATACTGTCAATCACATGACTGATCACTGCACCAATCAGATGGCTTGATTGTTTGCTTCTTGTAGTGCTGTTTTTTTTTTGTTTCTATCTTATTCATCTCACCTTTATCGCAAATACTCTGCATGCACATCATGATGAAAATTAAAATAAGCCAAGAACACACTGCTATAAAACACTGAGCTGATGCATGTTGTGACATTTATTAGAAATTCATATTAAATTCACTGATGCTGCGAGGCTCAGTGGAAACAAGGGATGTTACACTTGGCGTCTTCAGGAAAAGAGGCTCTTTTAACAGAGAATGACAAGCTGGAAAACTGGCAATGAAAGTTAAGATGTTTATTGCAGACTCTGGGTTGGTATACAGACCGGACTTTGTGAGCTTTCTTTGTTCATTGTGCCACACCCCCTAGGTAGTTTCATTGGCTGTGCCCTAAAACATGTCCTGGGTGCACTGAGTCATATGTTCCTACTGTGAATGAGGTCCTGTAGGTTTCTTTATCTCTTGATGACACTGTAAACAATGAAATCAGATCAACTAAGGAGATATTGCGTTCACATTTTTGCCACTTTTGTTCTGTTGCAGGTCTGGTGGGCCAAGAACAAATATCTCAGCAACAATAAAATACAAAAAATAGAAATTGATTTTAAAAAGAAAAAACTGTACAGATTTTCTTTTTATAAACCTTGAACATGGGTCCCATAGTCCCAAAACTAAGGCAGGGGATAGAACAGTCAGTAACACTTTATTTATGGCCGTGTTTTTAGTAATAAACACATTCATAACAAATTATTCATTCATAAAGCATTATAAACATGGCTATAAATATTTATGAAAAGACATAACACATTATAACTGTGTGTATTATGCATTATGAATGCTTTATGAATCTCATCTATAATGCACTGTAGATACCTTTATAATGCATTATAATGGTCGATATAAGCATTAAGGATGCGTTGTACTCCATTATAAAGATATCTATAGTGCATTATAAGTGAGAGCATTCATATTGCTTACATTACATTACTCTTGCTATTCTTTCCCACATGTTTTTGGCATTTAGTTCAGTGGGTATCAAGTAAAGTAATGGAAAAGTAATGGAAGCTATAATCCAAGTGAAAATGGTAGATTACCTGGATTCAAATAACATTCTGAGGGATAGCCAACATGGATTTAGGAGAGGTAGATCCTGTTTAACTAATCTACTTGAGTTCTTTGAGGAAGCTACAAGAGAAGTTGATCACAAAAAGACCTACGATGTGATCTACTTAGATTTCCAGAAGGCCTTTGACGTTGTCCCCCACAAATGGCACTTGCTTAAGCTCAAAGCTGCAGGGATTTTAGGAACTGTAGCTCCTTGGATCGAAAACTGGTTAACTGACAGGAAGCAGCGGGTAGTTATTAGAGGCACAATGTTAACACTAGGTGCAGACAAAGACCCCAGAAGGTTTATTGTGGAATATAAGGAGACATTTACACTAACTCTGCTGTCTACCAGCACTTTTTCATTTTATTGCCATTTGCACTGACATTGGCACTGATACTTATTATTTATCCATCCATCCATCCATCCATCCATCCATCCATCCATCCATCCATCCATCCATCTTCTATACCCTCCTGTCCTATGCTGACATTTATTTGTTTGTTTACTTGCCATTTGTGTGGAGTAACGATCATTTGAAAGCCGCATCCCCTCAACACTTCTTGAGGTTGCCGGTCAGGAAACCACAGTTGGTTGGGTGCTGCTGATTGGCTCCTGCCAGTGCACAGGGGCCTCCCAACCAGGCAGCTAGACAGGTAATAAAATTAGGGGTTTTAACGTCCCATCCCCTGGTTAGCAGTATCGACCGAGGGGGGGGGCACCTCATTAACTTTATTTCGGGTTGTAGGTCTGCTCCCAGCGGCCCTAATTTAAGTTTATCATGAAAGGTGTTACACTGCTGTCCGTCCTGGGATCTAACGGGCATCACACATCCTACGTTTAGAGTTGTCGAGATCGTAGTATTGACTTGAGTTGAATGTATACAGTAACCCCTTCGCATTTGCGAGGGTTAAGGGTGGAAGATCCCTGCAAATGTGAAAATTTGCAAATAATACTTGGGCCCCCCTAACTTCAACCCATAATAGTCTGCTAGCCTGACAGGTAACATAAAAAGTCAGTAATACTTTACTTGAGGGGGGCACAAATTATGTATCCATCCATCCATCCATCCATCCATCCATCCATCATTTTCTGAACCCGCTTGTCCTGTTTAGTTAATTATTAACTAATCAGTTAACTATTAACTAATATAGATCTTGAACTGAATACATGAACCATCACGATTGATTAATGATGAATAATGAATATGGGATCAGCATGTAAGTCATACTTAATTACTGGTTAATTAATGCATTAAGTAAGCATGTACTACTACATTACTTGAGGGGACACCAAAAAAAAAAAAACAATAATTGTTTGTTAAAGAAAAAATGAAAACTGCTGGTGCTATAAATTCCACCCCAGTCATTTTATTATGAACTCTAATGATTTACAGGAACACATGATTATTTAGATCAGTAGATAACCTGAAATGTTTGGTGGGGTGAGGTGGCTTCCTGTCCAAGTACCTCAGAGCAATAAAAAAATGATAATAATTGGATGAGCCATAATGAAAATGTGCCATGGCAGGGACTTTCTGAGTCTGGGGCCTGCAAGCTCTGCTGCTTTTCATCTTATCTCTGTGTAAATGTAATTTTTTGAACAGGATATTCAGCAGAAGTTGCCATTACTATGTTATTTCCAAACATCCGTTATGGATCCGCTCCCAGTTTTTTCTAACATAGTGTAAGATCACAGTGAGCTTTCTTATTGACACTTGTATGTGTTATATGTGCAGCACATGGAACATTGTGGGCTGTATACACTACATGGCCAAAAACATGTGCTTGTTGATCTCAATCCATTAACCCCCCCCCCTCCCCATCTGCTGCTATAACAGCCTCCTCACTTCTGGGAAGACTATACACTAGGGTCTGGAGAATGTCTGCCCAGGCTTGCTTCTATTATTCTGCCGCAAGCGCATCAGTGAGGTTGGGTACTAACGTTATACTGGCCCTCATTCGCCACTCAAATTCATCTCAAAGGTGTTTGATGGAGGGGGGTGGCATGGGGGAGCAGTGCTTAGCACTTTCACCTCTGGGACCAGGGTTCGAGTGTCCACCAGAGTTCCATGTATGTGGAGTCTGCATGTCTCCCCGTTTCATTTGGGGGTTTCCTCTGGGTTCTCTGGTTTCCCCTCAGGATAGGCTTCAGGCCCTCCGTGACCCTGGACAGGATAAGCAGCTTCAGAAGATGGTTGGATGGTATTCGACGGGGTTGATGTCAGGGCCCTATGCTGACCAATGAAATTCTTCCACACCAAACAAACACCAGAACGGAAATCACCTGCCCCAACATACATCCATCCCTCTATTTTCTCTACCCGCTTATCTCAGAGGCTACGGGCGCAAGGCAGGGAACAACCCAGGATGGAGTGCCAACCCACTGCAGCTGCCCCGAAGTGTTACCACAAATACCCAAAGTCCACAATAAACAAAAATGTCATCGTATGCTGTAGTGCTGAGATTTCCCTTCATTGGAACTAATGGGTCTTGCCCAGACCACAAAAGCAGCCCCAAACCATTATCCTTTCCCACCAAACTTTACAGTCGGCACTTCTTTGCTCCCTCCCACCTTCATGGACTGTCTGGGGATTCCTGAGGACTGGGTTGTGAAACACTGCCTGGCAGGGAGCTGGGATGCAGCAAAAACGTGGACTGGCTGCTGGTCCCCAAGGACCGGAATGGGAGGCACGCGGCCTGTGGAGAGTGCAGAGCTGTGTGTGCCCACTGTCTAGAATGGATGTCCACATACTTCTGGTCATGCAGTTTGTCACATGATATTAGTTCCTGGACTGCCATTACTAGTCCATTGAAACCATCATAGTGGAACCTTGCATAATGAGTATATCAACCATGTTAAATTTCAGAGTATTATCAAAGTCTATCAACTTTGTTTCTTCACAGTTTTACCATAGCCAGTGGTGTTATTCAGTAAATGGGAGCTGTCAGTGATGTATTTGAGCAGATTCTCTTACCATAATTGTCAATTGTACAAGAAACTGAAACGAGACACTTCCTGTTTCTTAGTTGTACATCCTGTAGAAAACCCCAGAGATTACTGATGAGATACATGTTTTTTTTTTTCAAGCAGAAACGTGCATAATTTTGAATCACAACCCGGTTCTTAAATAATAAGCCATTTCTCATAAGTTGTAGCACTTTCTGGAACTGAGAGGTGCTCCCTAAATTGACCTCTCTTCTTCTGCCGCCTGTTTTGTTTTAATTTTTTTGATATATGCCCTTCTGAGAACCTTAATTATAAATATCTTTTAAAGTTACACATTATTCAACACTATACATTAGCTGTACCCAATTGGTGGACCACATCCAGACTGAAACACAATTTAATCAATCGATCGATTGGCTCCCTGCTCAATGAACCATTAAATCTAACCCCCCCTTAAATCTACCCTCGGAAAATTTTATACTTCAGTGGTGAGTGCCCCTGTTATACATGTATTTGAGATAGGCGTGCATTGTCCATCCATCCGTTTTCTGTAACTGCTTGTCCTATTTAGGGTTGCAGGGGGGTCCGGAACCTATTCCTGAGGCTACAGGCAGAAGGCAGGGAACAACCCAGGATGGGGCACCAACCATCACAGGGCACAAGGCAGGGAACAACCCAGGATGGGGCACCA
>JAODJU010000043.1:7709614-7737397 GCA_026776725.1 Gnathonemus echidnorhynchus
TATAAAGTGCTGGGCCCCAAGCATACAAATGATAATTTCTCATATTCAGGGGCCCCTATAAAGTGCTGGGCCCCAAGCATACAAATGATAATTTCTCATATTCAGGGGCCCCTATAAAGTGCTGGGCCCCAAGAATACAAATGATAATTTCTCATATTCAGGGGCTTTGCAGAAGACTCCAAGGTGGGTGGTATAGAAGATACTGAACTAGTTAGTGACTAGTCTGATACCTGGCAGATGAAATTTAACACAAATAAATGTAAGGTAATCCATGCAGGGAGCAGAAATATGAAGTACAGGTATTTTAATTAAACACATTTTTATAAATTATAGCTTTTTAGTGAGTTATGTATACTGATGTGATGAATGATGATTATATTTTTAGCTGTACCCTTCTGTCTAATGCTCCTGAATACAGTTATTTCTACATTTTTCATATGGAATTTAAAATTCTACTGGTTTTATTTAAGCAGGTATTTGAGACACGACAAACTACATTTGTTTTTTTTTTTTCTCTGGAATGATTATTTTGGTAAAACAGTCTGAACATAAAGCCACACTCTGCCAGGGTGAACACTCGCAGCATTTGCATGCCATAGGGTCATTTGACTTGGATACGTGATATGAATCTGGTTACTATGGTAAGGTGGGACAAAAATAAGGAAGTCACAACGGAAACTTTGTACTACAGCATTTTGAAAGCGCTGGTGACATTTGCAGGAACACAAAGCAGACAAACATGAGCCACAGTGTGCAGCCACAGTCTGGCATTAGCAGAAAAAACATAATCCCGCCAAAACCATAATGGCCATGATTCAGCATTTTTATTGGTGCTCCATGTTCTTTAAGGGGACAATGTACATCCAGGAGAAATAAATAGAACATAAATCTCATATATAACAATGAAAAATATAAAATCCTCCCACACCAGAAAAAAACCCATTATTTTTACAGTTTCTTAATAGCTGAAAATCAGGTATCAATACATTTGTGGTGAATAGTTGTGCTTTACAAAATCCCCCGGAAATGCTACATATCTTCCTTTGTTTAGTCCTGAGTAATTACATTTTTGGAAAATTTAAAACGACCCATGGATTCATCCATCCATCTTCCAATTGTTAAAAGCAGTGCCCTATTGGTCCTCATTTTAGCTATAATACTGCACTGCACGAGGCTTGTGATGTGTCCTCAACGACAAGTCAGTTATGGGAGCACTAGTTAACTGACCAGCCTAGCCTGGTGTTGGAAATTGGACCCATAACTTCATGCCTTTGATAGATGATGTACATAACATGGTCCCAATCTAAACAACTAGGAAATACCTTTATATGTTAGTCATGAATTGATTGTTGATTTATCCTCAAGATTGATAATTCCGTTGGTGGGGTATGCAGTGTGCGGTCATCCATGTCTGTCCCAATTCTTTCCGCTTGGAGGACAACAGCTCCACGTTGCCTCAGAGCCCCGCTCCTGAACACGGAGAGACTGTTGTGTCCGTTTTGCCATGTGCAGGTCATGCCACACCTGCTTGTTTGTTGGAATTGCCAACTATTCCAGTTCACATCCAGCATGGAGAGCTTCCTGCTCAACTCTTGACAGAATCAGTCACGGATTCCAACAGAGTCCTGTAGACATCAGACCTAAGAAACCTGGGGTAAGAGTCTCTCTCCATAAGTCCATAAACTATCTTCTGAGCTTCATCGAAACAGCAAATGGTCGGAGTCTTCATGTTTCTCTTGATCGACTCCCGGGTCTGATGGTCGATGTTAATCTGGACAAGGAAGGACAATTGGAACATCAGAATTCTAGCTAATTTATTCTTATGCTGATGGAAGGTGCATGCATCAAAAAGCATCTGAACGTCGAAATGTACCTCTTTTGGTGCTTCAGTCTGGATGTACTGTTCATATATCTTCTTTGCCCTGGAGTTCATCTTTAAGGAAGACTTTATTTTTTTGTAGTCTTCGCATGTCAGCCAGAATTCGATGTTCTCGTCGCTGTATTCTGACTTCAGAAATGCATGAAAAGTAGTCATTCCATCTGCGGAGACATATGAACATCAGATCATTAGAACATAATTGGTATAACAAATCATCATAATTAGGGCAGTAGGGTTCTGCAGCATAAGTACGTATCAAAATGGATACTTAAATAGAATATTTGAAATTAAGAAAAGGATGAACATTGACTGGATCAAAGTGCTTACATTTTGACTCAAGAAGTTTGTCTAACGACTGAGACCACATGTATGTTTCTTCTGGGTTTAATCTGTTGAGAATACAAAGAATCAAAAATTAGTCAGAGTAGTCGGTGGCAGATGTCAAAAGGTCATATGACTGCTGCACTCATCTGACAGATGAATTAGACTCTACTTACTTTTCAGAAGACGGCTTGTTGAAGAACATGCATTGCAGGTGACATACCAGGTTCTTCCCTCTAAGAACAAACAAATGAAATGAATTAACTTCCAAACAGTTATCTTCAACTAAAACATGCATCAATGCTAATAGCTTACAAACTCCTACGCAAAAAATGCCTCATTACTAGCTTAAAAAGATTTGCTTAAAATTACATTATGTGGCCTAAACATTGAATACTTTTTTTGTAATTCTTGTAATCTGAACTCACAGAGATTTGTTTTTTTTCTGATCTTCTGCAATCATGCTGAATTGCTGTAAGTCCTTTGAGCTGTGCTAAAGTTGACCTCAGTTTGTGTTGGGATGGTAAGCTTTTACGTCCGAGCCGTTAGCGTGCTCTCACTGTTTCTGTGGGCCAAATGCTCAGTCGTCTCATTTTTTATACAGAGAAAACCGCAGGAAAAGAGGAAGTAAAGTTTTGTCTCTTGCTTTTTTTTTGCCCATGCTATGATGGCTTTGCGTCATAGCTAACGTAACTACACAGCCTATGAGCCTCCCTGCCCCGCTAGATGTTCAGATGGGGGCTTGCGGATGCAAATATGCCTGTGGAAACCACAGCACATGCACGCAAATGATGACCTTTTACCGCTGCGCTTCTGAAAGGCACAAGCCGCTGTACTGTGTTCTAGACACAGTCTAGTCTGATGTCTAGGATGTTTTTGGGGCTTCATGAAACGCTACCTTGGTGTTTTCTCAGGGTTCATGGTCAGGTTACAGAACAGTTTTCCTGAATGAACTTTTTAAATATCGCCCAAACTTTTGATTGTTTCAAGGTAGCTAAAACGGACATTTCCCCTGCTGCTGTGTATGCTGTATTTCTGCATGTTCAGGTCAATGGGAACCTCCTAGTTTCTGCTGAGTCCCCTTTAGATGTCTGTGCCCAGACATCTCTCACTTCCCTTTTGCTGCCATAGCAATAGTTATGGTGGAAGAAAACAGTGAAAGATTGGGCGATAAGTCAGTACACTTTCTTAAGCTGTGGCTGCAAACGGATAGCAGAGGGCCATGGGACACCGCAGAGAGTCGGGCGATTAGTCACAGCTCAGTTGTACTTAATCAGGTCTCCATTAATCATTGAGTAGTATTTAAGGCTCATTTAGGGCATCTCAATGGGACAGAGCAGCCCAAATTATAATGAAGTTCAGTGGTTGAAAAACTAGACTTGTAATGAAGAGATCTCCTGTTGGGGGAGAGGGCGTTGTACCCTTGATTAAAGTACTTAACCTCAATTTCTACTATGCTAATTTGCTTCAGTAAGGAAAAACCTTACGGTTTTATATTAAGAGGTGTTAAAATATGCAGCTGTGTTCTATGTAACTGGCTTCTTTGCGTAGAAGAACAATTCACAGAGCTACATAACCCAGCTTTCTGGCTGCTAGGAACTGATTAACAGTATTCCCACTGTTTCCAGGCAGCATTAAAAAAGAAAATGAAAACCCTTGGGCACATGATCACGAGATTATGCTACTAATAAGCAAATGTATTTAAAAATGGTCTGCATTGGCCAAATAAACCATCAGACATGCCAGCCATGTGGAGAGTGGAGTTGTAGTTATTCTTAGACACTAAAAACATCCATTTGCTAGTCAGGTTTTGGGAACAGCCTGACGAATGCACCCGTCGCATTTTTGTGTGCGTTTTTGTGCATTTTGCACCAGCAGCAGCTGCAAGCATGTCTGTAAGGAGGTGAGTTTGTCAATACTTTGTGTTAAATTGCAATGCTGATTTTCCCGTTGTGTTTAACGCCGTCCATTCCAGCTGTTCTTTCTGATCAGCGGCGTGTACATTCTCTTTTATTTCGCATCCGAGTTGGGCTTACCGCGCAACGGCGGTACTTTTTCACTCTGCTGTTCGCACTTTAAAAAAGGAAGTACTGAAGAAAGGTGCCATGTAAACAAGCCAAACATTAAACATCTCAATGAATTCGCTTTGCATTAACAAAGAATGGGGGGCAGTCCCTCTGTATTTCTCACTGGTGTCTTTAAAACTTTCCACACCACATGCACGGCTGATGAGTGCCACTCTGTGTCACACCCACCCCAGTTTTTGGTGCTTTTCACGCAGGGCTGAATAAGACGCTCAGAAACCTCAGAGCGCTGCTGAAAGAAGCAGGTGCTTTCTTGACTGACTGTGACATCCTGCGTCTGCATATGAAGGACTTCATCGCTAGACTCTTCCCGCCAACCGCAGGCTCTGAGCTCATGTCCGAGATGTTGAATGTGTTTACAGGCTTCTTGAGCACACTCAAGGGATGGAAATGCTGGTAACTTAAAGCACTCATGTATAATGCATTATGGATAAAATGCAGTACAATAATTCATAAAGCATTAAAAACACAGCTATAAGTATTTGTAGAAAGGCATACCACATTATGTTTATTATGCATAATGAATGCTCTATGAAACTCAGATCTAAAATGCACTATATATACCTTCATAATGCTTTATAATGATCAGTATGAGCTATCTATAATGCATTATACATAAGTGCTTTAGGTAAAGTGTTACCCTTTGGTTCTATATATGAGTTGTTGTGACTTGTATAGATTGTAGGTTGGATGTTGCTAGTTTGAGCCTCAGTCAAATAGTTAAGACTGTGTTGGGCCCTTCATGAAGGAGAACCTGACGGCGATATGCAGAAAGAAGCATTCCAGTGTACCTGTACTCATACTTGTGCAAATGGAAAATGTAGTTTTTTTTATGTGGATGTGCTAACCATGGTTCTCCAGAAAGCAGTACATCTGAATTGCCACACTTCCTGAAGCATATGAAGTACAGACTGCTGGCTTGCGGCAATGTTTGCAGGGACCTCAAAGTTCCAGCATTCAAGCTGTTACACGCAACAATACACAAGAAAAAAACAACCAACCTGCATTAACCTTGTGTTACTGCCATGAGATTTAGTGAACCAGTCAAAAAAAAACAAAACATAGTCATTCATCCCGGAAAACTGGTAGCAAATATGTATATATAATAATGGGCATGAGTGAATCAGGCAGGACACAAACCCGGGCTCAAATTTCTAATGCTATGACAAACTACCAAGTAATAATCCCTCAAAGGGCCATTTCTACAGAAACCTCAGAAGGTCTTTCTTTGGCTGATTTGGATCTGATATCATTTTTCTGTTGGCCTCACGCACAATCAGTGAAGCTGACTAGAAACTCCGGAATGTGACGAGACTATGTGTCATAATGTGTGTTAATTAACTGGAGTTATATAAATGACATCAAATATTTGGAGTGAACAGCTGGCCTTGGGTTACAGCATTTATAGTTACGGCGAAACTGTACTTGATTACGAATCAGTATCCTTTTTCTGGTGTAGGTATGGTTTTTTTGCCAGGAAGTGCGACTTTACCCCAGTAAAGACATCTGTAGGAAACTTCAAAAGGGAAAACCCGCCTTATTTTGGGTACTTTGTGCAACGTTATGATTACTTTGATACTATATCATCACCCAATACCACTTGTTTTTTGATGGCTATTTATTACTTCTTTGCCAGATATGTCAGTATTAAAAATATCCTTTTTACTGACTCTGCATAGGACAAGCTGTGTTAGAGAATGAATAGATGACTGTTTGGCTGGCATGAGAATTATTGCTCATATTTGCCTCCTTATTTTCCCAGTAAGTATTTAGCTATGATGCCTTCATGCCTTTTAGCATTCAGCGTTAATGAGAATTAAGATTAGAAATTAGTTTTACAATGAAAGTTTCTGTTTTAAAGTAAATGCAACAGTATAGGGTTGATAGCCAGGCTCAATGCACTGTATCTCACCCAGGGCCATAGCTGGCTATGAGGTAATTTTTTAAGAGCTAAAAATAAAATTTGAAGCTCAATATTTACCTGAATAAAAAATTAGGCTAACTAACATTTGACTTAAGTACTAAAAATAAACAGCTTATCAATGGGACGGTATCAGTAACGTGATTAACAACCCTCTGCCCCCCAACCCTCTGCCCACCAACCCTCTGGCCCGGACCTCAGTATTTGCCAAAGCCTTCACTACAGCCCTGATCTCAGCGAACAAACCGGAATTCTTCAGATAGGTGTCGACTTTACGTTAGGACAATCTCTCATGATTTAGAGAAGGAGTGTGCATTCAACTCGCTGGAGATTTCCAATATGAATATAAAGACAAATATTTAACGCATACAAGGGCTCTGCCCAAGGTGCAAGTTATACAATACTATTCTGAATATTGGGCAGAGTTTCCATTTGCATAAAAAAATGAAAAGGCTGTTACATCACATGAATTCCTTGAAGCATCTATTATTTTTTTCACTTCAATGTTGATGAAGATACACAGCCATAAATTTCCCAAGACCAAACATTCATTGCATAAATGACGTTTTTATTATGTTACATAAACACGTGCACACATAGCTTAAATGTTCCGTAAAATGAATGACTCTTTATTTGACGTGCTTACAGTAGGTAACCCACCTTGAGCTACACCTTTCTTTCCATTGGCACAACTTCTGTCGGAAGATGCGCCTGTATAACCAGCAGAGAACTGGTCTTTCAACAAACTGGTCTGGCAGACTTCTGGTGGAAAGAATTACTCACTTGTTCTCACTGAGAACCTGGCAAACAGAGCTGTTCAAAGCTATTTATACAGCCACTGATCCCAGAATACATTTTGCCAAGCTGTTAGAAAAAGCTGCTTAAAGAATTCTATGCAGGGTGTTAGCATTTCATTCTATCTTTAGAAGACTAGATCTGTTTTTATCATCATAATAAAAGGTAATTATAGGCATTCTTGTGTAAAGAAAGTGTAAAGAAGCTTGTGTCATAAATTGCATTGTCATGACTTTTGGGATGAAAACAAAAATGCTTTACATAAACATAAACAAAAATACGAGCTCCATGAGCCTAAAATGGAAACAAAAAACAGTCACGTATTGTTCCATTGCAGACGTGCAGAAATGCATACTTTTCCTTCCCATGTCAATTCTTTTATAAGAACAATTAAGATTAATTAACGTGGTCTGAGTAATCCCTGCATTTCTCAATATACTAATTCCAGCAGAAGCAAGCTGCTAATTTTATTAATTTAGCCCGCCTTCTTAACCCTCCCTCCCCCGGCCCCCACTCTTCAGAGGACCTGCATTTCACCTCATGTAAGAGTGCGGGACAAATCGAATCAATTGAAAAAGCAATCAATTAGTGTAGCCAATTAACACACAAAAGGCTGTATTACAGAGGTTCTGCAGAGGATACTGACCAAATAACTTCCCAGATAATGACACTGAGAAACCAAAACATGAACTGAAGCCAGTATTAAAACATTTGACTTGATAGCTACACTGACATAGTTCCTTTCATTTGTCCCAAGCATGAACTTCTCTACAAGCTTTTGTAAAAATGAGTAGACAACACCTATGATGGAAACAGATATTGTGGCAGAAACCCAGAGAAGAACAGGAAATCTTAGTGTTTCTTTTGACCTTGAATCATTTATACTGAGAAATACAAAAGGACTTTGTTGATGTAAATTTAAAAAAATCCCCTCCTTTCTGCAGCTGTTAAGTTAGAAGCAAAGTAGAGAGCAGGCCAGTGTTACAACTCATAGGCTGTGAATTTAAGTCAAAGAGCAGGGCTGTACTACACACTTGAGTAAAGTGTTTGACTTGACTTCCTCCAATAAACTATTCTCCTGAATAAATGAGGAGACAAAAGACACGTTTTCTTGAATTATAATGTTTGTTTGGTGAATAAATGTATGTTCTATTATGGGTTATCATGCATTAAGTCGGTGTACAATCACTGCAGAAAGAACTAACATCCTTTTGTATAATCAGCTGAAATCCATTTTTGTAGTATATCTAGGGTAAAATATGGCATCACGATCGCTCACGTTAGCACAGACCTCAGTGGCTTGGTTTACTCTTGGGCTAGATGACAGATTGTAGAATGATAAAGTGGCATGTTCTCAAAGAACGTGTCCTGCAGGTCGAACGCCATGTAACACAGGTTTGCACGATTGCCGATGCGAAAAATGATCAGGTTACAAATCTGACAGGCCTGGCAGCCTGGTGGCTTGCAAACAAATGCTTTCCTGCAATTCCTCATTTTTGAGATTCGATACCTTTCAAAACTTTCCATTGAACTTCAGTAACAAGGGTGAAGCAAGCCATGCAAATCACTTTTGGGCAGTCACTATTTTCTTAAGGTGCTTTTTAAGAACCCATGAAATTTATACTAAGACTTTACATTAACTACACCTTCATAATGCATTTATTATGCATTCATAGAACATTCAGTGCACCTTCATAATGCATTCATAGAATATTCATCAATTCATGTAGCAGCATGGAAGTATCCCTTAATATCCTAACATACCTTAACAGCTTCAATATACATTAATTACAAACATTATCTGATTATGTGATTATAATGTTTGTTATTAATATGTATTACTGTCATATCTTGTTTATTGGAAGTATTTTGAATGCAATGCTTTAAGACATGTTAAGGTATACTTATATGCTGCTTATGAATGTTCTATGAATGCATTATGAAGGTACATTTCATGTAAAGTGTTTTTATCCCTTTTCCAGTTGCATTTTCTGTAATTGTGATTCATTTTGCTCAGACTCTGGGATTTGTACATACACCTACAGCATTAGGAAATAATGATCTTGTTGAAATGATTAAATGGAGAATGGACACACGCATTGCAAACTTAGGATGTTTCAAAATGTTACAAAATTCTTCCGGAATTTTTTATAAGCAGTATATCAAGAGCCTTACCAGGTGAGAACTTTCCTGATTCTCACACTTCGCTGTTCTGAGGTAAAACATCAGGACATTTCCACATGTGTTGGTCCAGAAGTATTTATCAATGACAAAGACACATTTTCCTACGGTCTGTTTTCAACTAATACAGAATGGCATGACACAACATCACAATCCTTTAATAACAAAGAGTTTTTATTAGGCCGATGTGACTTTCGGGGGGCGGGGGGTGGTGAAGTTCTTAAATGTGCTTGACAATATTAGCACGATGGAAACTTGACACTTACAGAACCACATGGCAGTCCATTTATAGCTAGGTGGATGTTTTTTTTCCTGTTTGGTTGATTTCTTGCGAGAGTAGTTAAGGAACATCTTGACTAGTCTCAGCCAGATTGTATGATGAAGTGAGACTTTTTTCTAAAAATGGTCTTATGTCCCTTATGAACCAGTTTGTCCCCTTAGTGACATGGGGATAAGCTGTAGAGCGCAATTACGTATCCCTGCATGGAAATGTCTTTGAAGGTAGCATGAATAAGTAGGTATGTATAAAAATGTATAAAGTGTAGGTATGTATAAATAATACATGCGTATGATTACACAATCCACTGGTGCTCTAGCTTTGAGGAATGAAGTACTTTTTTTCCTTTGCGCAAAATTTGATATTAAAATGAGCTGGAACAACAGGTTTCAGTGGCTTCCATGCAAATTTGGTAAATATATTGTTATATAATGACAAGAGGCCATGTGATTAATTCCCAGTGATGCAACATATGCTGCCTTTTGACACAAATATTATGTTTTTTCTTTGGATTTTTCACAACGAACCTGGATCTTCTTGTATTCCAGAAAATTAGAATAACCTGCGTTGCATTGCTATCTATCTATCTATCTATCTATCTATCTATCTATCTATCTATCTATCTATCTATCTATCTATCTATCTATCTATCTAGTGCACTTCACTAAAATTCCTTTCCTTTTTCCTATTTTGGAGGGATGTCTGTGAAACTATCTCTGGGTACAATTGTAATTTTATATTTTAAATGATGAATTATTAATGGATTTACTACTGTGCTTTGAATGTAAATTTAGCAATTGCCATTGCATTCGGGCAGAAAAAATGTCCCATCGATGTAAAATAATTTAACTGTGTTTTGGCTGGCAAATGGAGTCACAGCAGGTAGCCGTGCTGCCACACATCTCAGGGGCTTCTGGGAATTTTACTGATCTCCCAGAGGTTTGTGTCAGGAGAACTGGCAGAGCTCCTATTACTCCGTATTGTTGGGAGGTTGGGGCTGTGGGGGTGCAGGTGTGTGTTGATACTGTTTTACCCTGGATTGGCCCCTCTGTCTGGCCTAAAAATTCATGGGATTATATCCCCATGTAACGATGACAGTGGGTGGATCAGACATGTGGCTATTCCACCATGGCTGGGACTCAAACCGGCAATCTACTGATCACAGGCACAGAGACTTAACTTACTGAGCCACTCACTGTATAGTCTAATTAAATAATTTCAACAAAGAGAATTTAATAAACACGATTCCTTTATTCTCACTTTACTGTGCATAGAAGAGAATACAGAAATACGGCAGATTTGTCGTTGCAATGTGCTATGTGATTAGCTGTCTCCAGGGGGCCCCTCCCAGCTCAGGGGCCCCTGTTCCTACACCTCTGGATATCACCACTCCATGTGATGGTGGGGGTTCCTGGTTCACCCACTGTCAGGTGATCTAGTTCTGGAACCCTTTTTTCTGCCTTCCTAAAAGCACTGCAACTCTTCTTGGCTGTTGCTGAGACGACTGCCCACATTTCCCATATTGTGGTCTGTCCATTGGTAAATCAGCCCAGCTGAAAGGAGAACAGCAAGAAGGCTTCAAACAAGGCAAAATGTCAGCAGTTTAGGGCATTACTGAAATGCAGTCCCACTCACCAAGCGCAGGAGCAAACACAGGAACTGATAAGTACTATCAATAAACCATACAGTGTCTGGCCACTTCTGCTCGAGTCACATGGAGTCACCTGAACGATCACATGGTAAGTGGTCAAATGACCAGTACGAGAACTGAAGTGAAAAACTGTTTAAATGTATTGTTGGTTTGTAAACTATGTTTTATTTTGTTCAGTGCTAAGAAATGCTATGATTCAAAGGGCCCCCGAGTGACACATGGCCTAAAAAATGCTTTCATGGGCCCCAAAGTCTCTAGCAATGCATCTGATTCTACCTACCCCTTAAATATAATCCATAAATGTAGTGAACTTTATTTAGATGATTTACTTTAAATGACTCTAACCTCTCAACATGGCACACTTTACCCAGTTATAATGTTCCTCTTTTATGAAAGGTTATAATATACAGACACACAAATACACCAGATGCATAAGTATTTAATAAACTAATATGCATTTTAGAATTGTATCAAATTATTAATGTTGATGCCTGAAATCTGTATATGTACCAGCATCAAACACCGGTTCCCAGCCATTGCTTGATGTGAAGGCATGTATAGAAATCACTTTCAATATCAAGGCATTCAAAACTTCTTATCAAGAACAGTCCAAGAACGCTAACGATTGCGGCCCTTTGTTGCCATCTAGTGTAGAAACCCAAAATTGAAACGATAACCCGGTAGACATTTCCTAGATACAGCTGTATAAAGGTACATAATTATTTGTGTATTCCATCCATCCGTTTTCTAAGCCCGCTCGTCCTAAGCAGGGTCGCGGGGGGGCGCCAACCCGTCAATCACATATTACTATATGAAATGATAAAAAACTGCAACAACGACAGTGAGCAAATTTCGTCGTATAATAAAGGTGGGTATTTTCAAAGGGTGAAAGCTGGTGAAAGCTGGTGAAAGCTGCGCGCGCGCACACACACACACACACACACACACACACACACACACACACACACACACACACACACATATATATATATGGCATAACCTTCAATATGAGAATCCTGGGCATCTTATCTTCATATGACTTTTTACTTCAGTGGGGTCTCCAAACCTCCATCACAAAAGCAGCGTTATTACCTCGTCCAAACATACTTCTTAAGTTTATGCGATTTCACTCAGAGGAGGCAATGTCTCCACTAACTGAAGAAAGTAGAAGAGAAGGGCAGTAGAAAGAACTGTGTTGATAAGACCGTATTTTTTCTTTTTTTTTTGGTAAATCTGTCAGTCATACTCGCTGGACAAAGAAACAACATATGGATGAATGCGGCTTGAAACATTTGAAGCATTTCATTACTCAGTTTCTGAGCATACTTGGTCTGTGTGTGTGTGTGTGTGTGTGTGTATGCATACATACAGTCGTGGCCAAAAGTTTTGAGAATGACACAAGTGTTGATTTTCACAAAGTTTGCTGCTTCAGTGTTTGTTGATGTTTGTCAGATGTTTCTATGGTATACTGAAGTATAATTACAAGCATTTCATAAGTGTCAAAGGCTTTTATTGGCAATTACATTAAGTTTATACAAAGAGTCAATATTTGCAGTGTTGTCCCTTCTTCTTCAAGACCTCTGCAGTTCACCCTGGCTGCTGTCAATCAACTTCTGGGGCAAATCCTGACTGATCACAGCCTATTCTTCCATAATCAATCTTTGGCGTTTGTCAGAATTTGTGGGTTTTTGTTTGTCCACCTGCCTCTTGAGGATTGACCACAAGTTCTCCATGGGATTAAGGTCTGGGGAGTTTCCTGGCCATGGACACACACACACACACTTTTTTCTGTATATCATTATAAGGATTTTACCACCAGTGGTGTTCTATCACTTTGTGACACTGCTAAGTAGTTGTTTATGCAAAAGGAAAAACATTTTTGTTAGTCATGAAAATGTTCTGTTAACAGAGAGCCCATGCATAACGTAACATCAATACCGTAGCGTTGAAATTTTTTTCATGTTTCATATATTTAACACAGCAGAAGCACACTGTAGTAACAATGTCCTGGACAATGCCAGCAGCTGTTTTATTGGCATAGGCATAACATTTTAAAACTGATAATTAGTGCACAAATAAGAAATTTTAGGTTTTTAAGGATTAATGTAAGATTCAGAACAGAAAATTCACGCAGCACTTTTCGTTCACTACTTCAGTCACAGTCAAAATAATGTAAAATTGTTCGCAACATTCAGCAAGTCCCCTAGTAACCAGTTTGAAACCTGCGATGGTCAGTAATGTAGGATCCCAGTTCTGTAAGCATCGCAATATTTGTTGCATTTTTTTCGTTAGTCATTACAGAACATCGCATTCTTTAAAACTCATATTTAATTTATTTTTTTACAACTTTTCTCCATCGGCTGCTTCTCGACATGGCCAGCTGAGGTGCTGATGACTCACTGACTCGCCTCTCAAGTTATGCAAGCGTCTGATAGGGCCAGGACATTATGCAAGAGTCACATGTGTAATTTTAACTCTGCTTTTGACACATCGAATGACACATTAAAATTCAGGAAGGATAAAATGTAACCAGCACCATTTTGTGCGCCAATCCATTTTTTTAAACAACAGGTTGTGATCTGTTTGGATTAGAGATATGCCCTTAAGCTTTCATATATATATATATTCTCTGCAGCTTCTAAAGCGATGGTCCATTAACATTGTTTTTAACTGCTGATGTTTAAGTGTTGAAGCAGGCTCTTCAAAATGAATGAATATAACTATTCATTGAGTTGTCGACTGCAAAGTGGTTATATGTTTTGAGATTGAATTACATCCACAAATAGGTTTTTGTCATAAAATGGAAAACTGTTGAATGTAATAAATCCTGGATACTGTCATTGCCTGCAAGCGCCAGACTTACATTTAATCATCAGAATACTTCCAGAAGTTTCCAGCAATAACAAACACCCATTAACTGAGACTCAAATCCCATTAATTTCATTGGTCTTAACCTACTAAATATATCTAAATAAAAAATAAAAAAATATCTTATTTATAAGCTACACGTGTTTTGTTTGTTTTCTGATAAAAGTTATATATTTCTCTGCACCAAGTTCACGAGTTTTGCCATAAAGCATCAAGTCTGGATTAAGAATTCACAAACGGATCCTGTACCGCGTCTCTAGGGATTTGTACTTACCAGTGCAGATAAGTTTGTTTCAGCGACAATATATTCCAGTTTCTATAAACCGAATAAATTATACACCTAGGGGTTGTTGTGCCGTGTTCATATGCATTAATATTAATATAAATCGCTTGCATGCTTGTTGTGTCTTTCACAGTGTTGCAAGCATGATTTTTGTATAGACAATGGTGAATTGATATGTGTAACTGTTTAATGCGCTTGTTTCTACACTGAAGTCCCTTTGATATAGAATTTATTGTTTTATTCAGGGATACTTGGGAGGTGAAGGGATACTGGTTGTCCCACTGCACTGCGAGGTGAAGGGTTACTGGTTGTCCCACTGCACTGCGAGGTGAAGGGTTACTGGTTGTCCCACTGCACTGCGAGGTGAAAGGATACTGGTTGTCCTACTGCACTGTGAGGTGAAAGGATGCTGGTTATCTCACTGCACTGCGAGGTGAAGGGATACTGGTTATCCCACTGCACTGCGAGGTGAAGGGTTACTGGTTATCCCACTGCACTGCGAGGTATTTTTTCCCTCTCCTTCATTTTGTTTTTCTGTGGCTGAGTCTCCAGATGCCCGCCTACTTTGCCTGGCCTGCTGCGTTTGCCCCCCCCGCCCTCAGCCACCTGTGGTTTCAGTACATTTGTCTGCCCCGGCTTCGCAGGCCTTTCCCCCCCGGGGCATCGTGGACCATAAATCACTCCCCGTCTGTGCTGACCCTAGGGCCGCTTAAAAACCAACACCAGCTCTCACACCTCCAAAGAAAAAAATAAATCAACACCACTACAGGATTTCATGGGGGGGGGAGACATACAGCTGTCGATTAGGTGGAATGCAGCACACCTCCTGTCTCATGTCCCTCATCCTCGCATTTAAATGAAAATCCCCCCTCTTTGAGTGCAGTCATACTGTTCATTATTAGTGTACTATAGCTGTCCTTTTTCGTGTTTCCGCGTGGGAGACAACACACATCCCCCTGACTCAATTTGTATGTCTAATTCCGGAAAATGCTCCTTCCGTATATCCTACCCATTCCCAAGATGAGGAAAAGGAGGAAGACGAGGCAGCCAGAAATACACACGGCATGGCTGCCCACGGGACGGCTGCGAAGGTGCAACCCTGGGGAGCGTTTCCACGCTGCTACCTGCGATCTCGCACAACAGCTGGGATACGCAAGGCGCAAATACAGGACGAATATGACTAAAGCATGATTAAAGTGCCCCTCGGAAACTGGGTTGCGGTCTCACACGCTTTCCTTTCTTTGCACTTCCGTGAAAGCGGAATTACTTTATCGTGCCTAATATTTCCCAGAGCACACAAACAAAAGAAAAATGAAACACATGAAAAAGAAAAATTAAACGAATCTCGTGGTGCATTGGAAAGATGTTACTTTTTTATTTCATAAGCAAACAAGGCAACACACAAGATTAGTTCTTATCTATGCATTTTATCATCCGCAAATTAAAGTCGGGGCAATATACTCATTTGCAACTTGTTCCTCTTTAATTGCATAAATTCAGACGTGATCCTAATGATGAGGAAGGAAGACTGGAGTTTGTTGTCCCCACACTGGGGAGAAGCAGACCAGCTTAAAACAAGAAGGTGCCTTGAGGGCTGACCGCTGGCCTGATTAATTTGGTCGACCCGGAGAGGAAAAGGGGGCAAGGTGAGTGCAGTGATTAAGGGATGTTTCCTTTTGGTATCAGGGCTGCCCCTAAGGGTGGAGAATGGGGAAGAATTGCAGGAGCTCAGACACTAGAGGGAGCCGATGAGTATGTGGTAGCTTTGGTTTGGGGGGGGGGGGGGCATTCAGTAGAACTTTCCAGGGGCCCAGCCAGGCCTTTGTGCAGGCCCTGCTCAGCATCCCGTAAGGGTGACACTTGAGGAAGTTGCGGAAATCACCGCCGAGTTCATTTTTCATCTCCTGCCGCTTTCTCTCCACAAAGTTCCCCTCTGTGGCTCGTCCTCCCTCCCCATATGCAACGGAGATGAAAAAAGAAATGAAAGAAGAGGAAGAATGAGGAGAAGAGGACAGAGGATATTTACTGAAGGGGATGAAGATCGCAGACAGAAGGAGCGGCACGAATGGCTAGCTTGGAGAAATGGTTGGAGTATTTACATCAGTCCGTGCAAGAAAAAAAACTAGAAAAGAGAATATGCAGATTTAATTTACAACAGAAAATTTAAAGAAAATGACCACATCTGGGAAAACTGGCAACAAAAAGCTACCACAATAATGCACTTATTAAAAACAAATGAATGACTATACTATGCACACGTGAATAAGCTAAAAGGACAAAGAAATGGAAATGGGTTCATATCTCACCAGGCGATAAGTATGTAGGGGTAATATAATGATTCTTATACTTTAAAATGGTATCAAAGAAATTGAAACGTCAACTTATGAGAAAATCTGTTTCAGCTGTAAGGGAGCTGTGAATGAATCATGCTTAATGTACGCCCTCAAACGTGCTCTGAAGACGACACTGAAACATCTACATTCGCTTCACAACCTTTTCTTAGCTAAAAATAAGGCTCTTTTCCTCTATGTTTATATTTTGTTATCTCATGGCGCGAATTACTCAAAACTATAGATAGGTTGGTCAGAGTAAATACCAAGTAATTCAGTAAAGGTGGAGTGAAATACAGAAAGCCAGGAGGGTCACTGTACATCTCTCCGGCGACGTCCCTCACGTTCATCTCTTCTTGGAACGCGTCAGGTACGCCTGGTAAATGTCGGATTTCAGGAATCTTGGGTAACAGTCCTTTGCCATCAGGCCATATATTAATCGTTGTGCCGTATCAAAGGAAGTGAGGCTTGGTTGGGAAATATTTTGTGTTATATTTTCTCTGGTTCCACAGTCAATATTAATCTGTAAAGAGGAAATAACCATTACACTTTAGTATATAGTTGCATTGTATTCTTTACATCTATCTATCTATCTATCTATCTATCTATCTATCTATCTATCTATCTATCTATCTATCTATCTATGCAACCATCTATCTGTCGCAGAATTTTTCTTATTTTTAGATAGAAAAGAAATTTGTGCATATTTAAAAAACAATTATAAAGTATTTCTACCTGTCTTGGGGCCTCTGTTTGTACATATTCAGTGTAGATCATGTTTGCAGTAGAAATCATCTCAGGAGTGGATTTAATTTTCTTATAATCCTCACAGGCCAACCAAAACAAGATGTTCTCCTCACTGTACTCAGTCTTCAGGAACTCTCGGAAAGCCATCTGACCAGCTACACCAAAACAGTGAATTTGCTGTTAATGATGGCCAGTGCGACCGCAAGCCTGTACCAACACTCACACCAACACTCACACCAGCTCTGGGCCCCGTGTGCTGTTTTATTTAGAGTTGCTAGGAGAAGCTTCTCTGCAAACTTAAAAATACTGGCAAAAACCGCGGCTAATTTTTAGACAAACAATAAAGCACACATAATTTTAGTTTTTTATAATTTGCATATAATAAATTACTTCGAAGAAGGCCTTTAAAGAATATAGGTATGCTGTAACATTTTCCATGGATTTGAAACATTTCAAGTATAACAAGAATCTATACCTAATCTATTACCTAAATACATTATTGGTCTTTGAAGTATTATAATTAATACAGGCTGATATATCAATGTTTTAGTATCATTATGTATTATTTTTAGGTAGCTCAAATTAAATTACGTTTCATCTTGGAAAATAAGACTGATTTGATCAAGAACTGAAAATGTACAAAAACTGAGATGAGATGGTCAAAAAGATAATCAGCCCAAGATGAGATTAGAATTCTCAGTCTCTTCATGGCTCCAGATTTCAGATACATTTATGAAATGTCACCCATCTAAAAGTATCCATTAAAACTAAGATTACCTCATGATGATCTGTTACACACAAAGAATGAATAATACAAAACAGCAACTGTGGCCAGCGGGGACGTTTGTAAAGGTGTCCTTACATTTACATTCCAAAAGTTTGTCCACGGACTCTCCCCAACAGTCAGCATCATCCAGCGGCTCCCTGGCAAAGCAACAAAATCTACCCTTGAAAATAGCATTGAGATCTTTTACGAGTGAAAGCGGCAGTGATATTTCTGGTGACCTAGTGCCTGCTTCTGTGATTGCGTTGTTCTTTATGATATTACACGTTTGCTGCTGCTGGCAAACCTTCCATGTTGGAATATACGCTACCTGAATTATAATTCCGGAGCAAAGTCTAAACATCAAGAATGATGTGAGCAGGATGCTGTTTATTACATTTCATATATATTTATTTTAAAAAGATTGCCTACCGATTCTTGCCTCATTTAAGATACTGAAGCTTTCATAAAAGAAGGCGTGACACATGTGAAACAGACTGTACTCAGCTATACAGATAAAATCTCGTATTATAATAGTGACTTACACAATACTATGATTAGTGAGAAAAACAGATTGCTTAATTTAAAATTTAAAAAGAAACTCACTTTATTGCCATGCCTGTGTCCTTTGTCTTCCAATTGCTCCTGTAAATCTAAAATTGAAATTGATTATGGGGTTGGGAGATCAAGTGCACTGACTGACCTGAGCTTGTTTGCTTGTTGAAAACAACACATGGAAATTAGTATGCAAAATATCGTTGGTTCATCCTAACCTTTCCCTCCTTCCTTTTCTGGCAGCTTTGATGAACCTTCGACAGAATATTTGGCTGTGATTTCATTTGCATTCATCACAATGGGAGTAATAGAATCTTCTCCGGACTCGTTCATATTTCACTGAAGATAAACATAAAACCACAAATACGATAAATGAGCAGTTAAACCACACGGTTATAAATATACGGAGTCAAGGGTAATTAATTGCTTCTGCACATCATAATTGATTAATCTCACTAAGTAAGCAAAATATTTCACAGGTGAAATTGATATTGACAGAGGCAGAAATAAATTTCAATTACCTCAGCTGGAGAACAATTTCTTCAGTAGAATACAGAATAATTATGATTATGTTTTCGGCATACAAAATGGTGGACGTTCACTTCTAAATACCTACTTTACATCTGGAAATAACAGACATTTCGTATGATATTTGACACCATAAATAAAAGTGAAAATACAAAATGAACAAAAGCTGTTTTTGTAGAAGTGGTAGAATCTAACTTTTTTGACAAAGGCAGAATAAAATTCATGAAAGAGCTAAAGCATGCTTACATCTGGCAAGAACAAGTCTTCACTGTTTGGACTATATTTTTTTTGTTTTGGAAATGGAAAGGTCAGAGAAGGTTGTCCAGTTCGAAGGCACTGATGTTATACAATATTCAACAAGAACAACTTCAACAAAAAGTTGAATAATATAATGAAACAATCCAGTGGAATAGGAAGCTGAGTTCTTAATGAATCTGTCTCATTAAGTATTAGTCTATCAACACATAGACCTACATTGTGGGGCTGAAATACATTAGCTTTCCCTTTACTAAAACAACCAGTCAGACTCTTTAATATGGTATAAATGCAGGGATATCTTTTTGTATAAATGTCACATTTTGAGTTAATCTCATCATACAGTGGGAGGTTAATTGCAACATATAATCCTACCATACATTTAATCTCTAAGTATTTTAGCATGTGCATTTTTGACATCCAGAAATCCGCAAATTTCTGCTTATTAGCTAATCCATTTTTCTTACTTTTGATCAAAAACTCCTGTTTAGCTTCAGTAGACAGAGAAAGCAAAGTCATTTTGATACACTTGACATTTCTTCTTGTTTCAATTTCATACTACAGTACTAGAAAAGAAAACCCAGACTGTAATATCCAATTTTCATGATATTCACAATTTGGAATAAAAAGACATATATGCATGTGCTGTTATAAATCTAAGTTTGAGTTTCCCATTTAAGAGATTATCCCATTTTACAGGTAGTAAGTGCAATATTTTTAATATTATTCCAATCAGGATGTTTTTCAATTTGACTGTGATAAATATTTTCCCTGCATGGAAAGGAAGTCTTATTTTTTCAGTTTTGCTTAAGAGGAAACCGTGAACTGCTTAAGAAAATGACTGCGGACAGGACAAAAGGCTACGTTCTGCACCAGCAGCCGCCAGCAGGCTGCCTGTCCGTACTGATCACGCTAAAACGATTCCCCCTTTTCCTATTCGGACGCATGCGGCCGTGAGCACGAATGGAAAATGGAAATGGCACCAGGTGATGTAAAATGCGGCGGTCGTCTCCATTTGCATCGGTAATGAAAAACAGGGCAGGCGATTTGATTTTCAAAGAGATTCTGTCACACATTTTCATGGTGTACGAGTCCTTACTTATGCCTTTGTGCGACCCGTCTCCCAGCTGTATCCCCAGAATGCCACAAAACATGTTTATACGGTTAAGCTTTTCCACTCACATTTGTCCGTCTGTATATTTAAACTCATTCCCTTCTTTTGTTCTGTTTTTGTCATTGTTTGCCACACATTGCTGGCAATGAATGGCGAGTTGACAAACATTCTTGTTAGAATCGGTTAAGCCAACAGAGAAATAACACGGTCATCGCTGCTCCTTACAAATGCGAGGGAAGAGCCGCTGAGCCAAATACAAACTGAAACACAAACATTACACACTGCCCAGTCTTCCCACTGTTCACAGCCAGATGGAAATTACAGGGGAAAATTCATTGAAGGCAGGCGAGGTTTATCCTCATAGTTGCCGGAACATTCTAAAGTAGCTCAGTCTATATATTTTTGCTGGGAAGCTTGGTACAAAGGTACAGCAAGCAAACCTAACAGTATAACTATGTTTGGCGTATCTGCAAGTGAACATAGATGACGGACAGTAAAAAGGCAAGCAGAACACAGATTTGGGCCGCGGGTCAAACAAGAAACGCACAACAGCACCGTGGGGAAAACTCAAAAAAAGCTGGATTTCAGATTTTCATGTTATTAAATTACATAGAGAGCAGGTAGATCTGCGCTGCAAAGACAGGACTGCATTTTACAGAATTAAAAATTAAAAAACTGAAGTGCCAACTGCACTCCTGAGATGAAAAGATGTTATAAAATGGACATTAAGAAAGATTTATTACTTTCAAAATTAGCTGTGATACTCTGAAGACAGAAATTATATGTGAAATTAAATTGGACAGTGGTAATAGAGGTACACCATAATAATAATTAAAACCATGTAAATCACTGTCCAACGATCAAAATTACTATTCTCTTAAAACATATTTCATGTTGATGATTTGAGAAAGTTCATTGTAGTGGTTTCAAATGTTCTAAAATTCACGATATATCTTGAAAATGCTGTGCATTTTTATCCCATTAACTGGGGTGTGTGCTTATATGCCTTATACAACTGTAATGAAATAAAAATCAGACCCACTCATCTTAACAACCCTAAAAATTGTCGTGAAATAATTGCACCAATCTTTCCAGCCAGTAGTCAGATTCTCAATGTACAGTATTGAAATCAAGATACATGTGAGTTCAACTCGGGCAGGTGAAATAGGATTTTGAAAGCTCTCTCCAAATGATTATTTTGGAGACGTATAAAGCTACATTAAATCACAGCATTAGATCATAATGGCTGCTGTTAGATTTCGTTTCGTAATCTGCAGAATCGTGGTCGAAGTTCACTGTGCTTTTCACTATCAGCGTGAAGCCAATCTTTTCTTGATGGTCAGTGAGGATAATTTCTCTGAATTTACTCTTGGATGCAGTAATGCTAAAATGCATGTGATCTCAACATGGACTCAAACGTCGCATTACAGACTTGGTTAAGCTCCTCCATCGATTTTCTGAGACTGCTTATCCTATTCGGGGTTGCGGGGGGTCCGGAGCCCACCCTGGTAACACCCAGGAATGGACAGCCTGCCCATCGCAGGGTTATGCTCTTACAATGAGAAATTATTGAGTTTGTAGTTCAGTTTCTAAGCTAATAATATTCACAGTCAGGTCCATTTTCACATGACCATTATCTTAATAACAAAATGAAGAAAAAAAATGTAATACACTTAAAACATTAATTTAGGTGTGGTTCAGAATTGTGCCGCATGTGTACAAACTGAAGGTCTATTTCTGTTCAATAACAAAACAAGGCATGATTCTATACAACAGACTGTAGGGTAAACATTACATATTTACATGAGTAGTAAGCATCGCCATCTCTGTGGCGTTTAATGGCACCTGCCGCTAAGCTGTTATCGTAGTCTGGAGACACGCTAATTGGCGCACATTGAGTAGGGTTAGCAGATCCATCATGCATATTGTCCGCATCGTGCCTGGCCGGCTGACGCACGTCATGTTACCAGTGCCATGACGATTTATAAGTGTGTGTTAAGGCGATTTAAAGAAGCCTGAGCTCGGGGGGTTATTAATAGGAGGGAAGGGAGGGGGGGTCTGTATGAATGCATGACTGATACAGTGATAGGATAGGATGATTACTTTTTTAATCGACTTCCCTTTTGAGCAGAATGGTAAACAGGTTTCTAGACCTCATTAGCATTTTTACTGCCTCAATAAAACAGCAGAGATTTAAGATTTACATAATTCATTATGACCATTATAAACACGGTCAGATTCTATTACATCACAGATTTAATGAATCTCCTCCCCAATGCATTCAGTGAAGTAGATGTTTATTTTACCCTAAAGCTGATACTGCCTTTGTTTCAGCTCCCCTAACGCGGATAGATGGAGCCACATAGCGTCACTCTAACATAAGGAGTTCAGCGCTCAGCACCGATAGTAGCCACCGGGTGGCGCTGTGTCTCTTCTTAGCACCTTGTCACTTCGTCGCACTGCTGTGGGGCTCAGAATGATTTCCCCATTTGCTGTGGGGATGATTCCTTTATTTAGGCGGCAATATGTGCATTTTACCGCATGCTTTCAAACGGAGGGAAGCCGAAGCAGGTAGGGATGTTGCGTGTGTAGGGCGGCAGCGCTGGGCGAAAATGCCGTCTAACCGAGACACTAAGACAAGGAAGAGGAGCAGTTCTTCATAAATCCTAGTGATCTTTTGATTCATCTCGATGGACTGGCGTCAGACGTAGAAAAAAAGAGATCAGCCGCAAAAGATAAGAAGCAGATCGACTTGCTTTATTGGAGCAAGTACTGCAAAAAAAAAAAAAAAAGTGAAACACATCCGTCGTTCAGGCTCGTTACCAAACCAGAAGCGTGAAGATGGTTAGTGTGTGTCAAACCATCTGACACGAAAAGGATGATAAAAATTCAGGAAAAGACCATGCTTGCTTTTTTATAATAAAAATGACTAATGGGAGCCAAGTCTTATATTGTGCGTTTTCCCCGCTGGTATGACGCTTAACAAATCCGAAGCGCTGGGGGCTCCGGCTTTCAAACACGCTTGGATTTCTCTAATTGCTCCTCTCCCCACGGTAACCCAATTTAATTTCTTTCAAATAGATATTAATAAGAACGAAAGAGAAAACACGGCCATCTTATATCTTTAAAATCCCCCCAAGAAATGTTACGAGATGCGCGGCGTTTTGCTGGCGTAAGCAGGAGGCTGCCTGGGCATTTACATCGGTGGCATTTAGATTCAAAACTTTAATGCCTTTAAAACCAAATTCATTTGTGTTACATATGGTTTATGAATGGAAAGCAAGTGAATTCGGAAGGTGCGAAACATAATTGCCTTAAAAATTACTTTAAATCTTAATAGCCTATTCTAGTGATGTTTCCTGGGGCTACCCTAGACAATTGCATTGCAGAGAAGTTAACAGGTTTCGGGGAAAAAAACGAAATCCGTCTGACATACAGGATATTCATAACAGCATTAGCCTTTTAGCAAATTCTGATCGGAGTGGAGCGATTCACAGCGAACTGTGATTTCTCTTGCAGGTATCAGAAACACTTTCTGAAGACTTCCAGGCCCTGAAGGTGCTGGCATGTAACCTTTTCATTTCAGCCTTCTCCAACTGGCATTTCTATGGAATGTGAGAAAGGAATCAGCCACTTGAAACGTACTCTGTATGGAAGTATGGGTAAAAAAAAAAAGTGCAGTGGACACTTTCAGACAGAAGCCAGCATTCGAGCACGGCAATGAGGGACAAATGCAGTGCACTGTTTCCCATCTCCTACCAAAGACAAGCTGCTTTATTTTCTTTTCTGCACTATAAGATGAAGTGTAGTTTAAAGCTAAGCATTCTTCCTGTAAATACAGAGGCCTCCTATCTCGCTCCTGCCACTGAAACCATCCGGTTAATGTGTGTAGTGTCACACCAGTATCATAAATGGCCATATAGACTGCATTCCCGGCAGTGCAGATTCTGCCATTAAAAACACGACATACACACATAAGCGACGGATGCAGCTGCTTGTCAATGCCAGGCAGGCCTCACAGCTCCCTCCATCAAGGCAAGTGAAGTAAATTGAAACCTTGCAGTGACTGTGACATGCAAAACACTCAGAGCTTGGCGTCACCAGTCACCCTGTCTGTGTGGAAAATAGCTATAACGCTAACCCCCCCAGCGGAGGAGCAAAGGCTCACTCTTGTCACAGAGAAAAGCATCTAAATCCCCAATCATATCTCACAACACACTATAATCTTTCCCAACAGGGCTTTCTCAATGTCAGGAGATGTCCTATATATTAGCGCTTATTCCATACACACTGATCCTTTTGCAAAAATATTTTTTCCTCCCATATAAGAATGATCTTAAAATGATGATTGTTATGCATCTTAATGTGACCCGCATCTCGTCTGAGTCCAGTCAGCATTTCTAGTGGACATGCCCAATGAGACCATCCCTCTGGACCGCTGTTGACCTCTGTCTGTCACCTGACCACAATACTTGGATCTCGCTTTGCACCTAACGTTCTAGACCTCGATTCATCAAACCACAATGGTGCATTTGGATCTCCGATCTCAGTCACGGTATATAAATATTCAAAACCCGCACAAATGTTTTGTCTCTGTGATCCTGACCGGCACAAATCGTTAGAACAAGGATGGATGAATCAGTGCATCTTTTGATTGACTCTTAGTAGGTGGAATGAACTCAAAAATTGTAATTTTTTACCGAAACTCCTATGAGAAAATTCAGTGCAGTTCGAGAACTGTGTGACATAATGAATTTAGAAAAACCAAGCTTTATGTGGGATACGTCCGTGCTCGAGGGTGTGCGTGACAGCAGAGAAAGGTAGGCAGGGATGGGACACACAAGTCTCACCAGTAAGTACCGGTGAGAGGAGTCAGTGAATGCAGGGAGGATCACCTGACTCACGCACCTGAGATGAACCAGGCCCACCCCCCCAACTCAATCCCATTTTCACACTCATACAGAACAGGATGGGTAGTTCCAAAACGGTAACAACATTGTAGCTATTTTTCAGTAAGCCCTGATACAATTTTATAATTAATAACTTTACATGCAGTGTGATTGCAATCAGTACGATCAAGGAGAAGGGTAATTGCATTCCATTGTACACTCCAAGGAATGAACCCACACAAATCACATTTAAGTCTCAAGAGATTAATGATCATTAGTGGAGACAAATGAAGAAGCCAACAGCTCTTAAAATTAAATATATTTTTCTTTTTTTTGTGGCAAACTTAAGATGATTACTCATTATATGTTGTTCTGCTTTCTGATTGAGTAGGAGAACATTATTAAAAACGATTGAGCACAAGTTGCATTGACTTCCTTATATTTTAGTTGAACCTCACATGCATAATATATATTTTAGAAGGCAAATGTTGGTGGTGTAGCCTAATCAATATGCATACCACGCAATGAAAACAGATGACATGCTATCTAGTCTTCAGCCCAACGATTAAGGGGGGGGGGGGGGGGGGGGGGGGGGGGGGGGGGGGGACAGTCATGACATCCAGGTGAAAACACAGCTGTGTGCTAATGACAAGATAAATGTTGTGTTGTCCTACACAGAACACATAGTGCCTTAGTACCAAAGCATCCACACCCTTTACTAATTCACACATTTTACTAGAAGCCAAAATGCATTGATATTTATTTCTATGTTAAAGCTTAATTTAAAGTAATGATACTCATAATGAATTATGTCAGCGTGTTTTACATGACAAACTATAACATTTTTTTACCGAAATAAATATTTAGACCTGGTTCCGGTCCTGGAGGGCCAGAATCCACCACAGTTTGCAGATTTCCCTGCTCAAACACATCTTAATCAGCTAATTAAGTTTAGTAGGTGTGTTTGAGCAGGAAATTTGCAAACTGCGGTGGATTCTGGCCCTCCAGGACCAGAATTGGGCAGGCCTGATTTAAAGCTTCATTATGGCGAACCCTAAGTTAGGTGCAAAAAAAAAAAAGAACCTTAACGAGTCATCAAATTACATGATTGGTCAATGCACACAATTTATGATCACAGATCTCAAGATAAACACATGTATATCTGTGAGGGTAATGACGTCTGAGGCAAAGACATTATAATGACCAAGGAGCACAGCAGTCTACTCTGTCATCAAGAAATGGAAGAAGCATTATAGAACATTAGTAAGAAGCATTATAGAAGCTGCCTGGATCTGACCATCCTGCCAGACTGTGCATCGGGGCAAGAAGGAAACTGATAAGAGATGCCAGACCTCTGAGCTGCAGAGTAGAGTCTCTGTGATGGGAGAGAATGTGCATCAGTCAACAATTTCCAGAAGATTCCTTAAAAAGGTTTATATAGCAGGTTTCCAAGAAGGAAGCCATCGCTTAAAAACACGTATCAAAGCTCACTTAGAGTTTGCATTGGCCAAAAAAAAACAGCAAACAGACCCTGGTTAGGGGAACGTTTTGGACTCGCAAAGTGTCACCTTTGCTGCAGATCCAACACGGCAAAACAGCAGGTAAAAGCATCCTTAGAGTAAAGTGTGGTATTGGCAGCGGAACACTATGGGATGCTTTTCAATAGCAGGAACTGGAAAAGCCTGTGACGATTGAAGGAAGAATGGACAATGCAAAATGCAGGCAAATGCTACAGAGAAAACATGCTGGAGAAGACTTAGAGTCAATGTTTCATGTTCCAGCAAGACATGCAGACAACGATCTTAAGCACAAACTCCAAGCTACGGTGAGCCGAAGTCCGGATCTCCATACAATTGTGACTGCGTGGTAAGACTGGAAAAGTACTGCCCACAATCCAACTCCAAGCAACTGGATAGAGCTCAAACTGGTTTGCTAGCAGGAATGGGCTACGATTCACATGGTAGATGCTTACCCTGGAATACCTGAATACTGATCCAAACTGCATATGATATGTAACACCAAGCACAAGATATCACATGGAATTAAATACACCCAGTTAGATGTGTGACTTGGTCAAGGGTCTGAATAATTTAGTAAAGTGCTGTTCATAATTTGCACAGGGGATGTAAAGTATATAATGAAAAGTTATTAATGCAAATAAAATTGTAACACATAACTTCTGTCTATTCCACCTATTCTTAACCATAGGGCCGCGGCCCACACTTGGGCCGCGAGCGCCACCTGGAGGGCCGCAAGAAACTTTATGTTTTTCACCTGTGGGCCGCAAGGGCCGCGGGACCAAACAAGTTATCAATTGAAGACACCAGAATGACCACTGTTAT
>JAODJU010000043.1:7737497-7760777 GCA_026776725.1 Gnathonemus echidnorhynchus
GAGTTGGTTTTACCTGCCGCTGTGGATATGTGCCGTGAGATGATCGGAGAGGCTGCTGCAAAAAAGCTGCTAACCGTCCCACTCTCAAACGACACTGTTAGTCACCGTATCGCGGACATGGCCACAGACATACAGCATCAGTTGCTAGAAAGAATAAAAAGCAGCCCATTTTTCTCTTTGCAACTAGACGAATCTACTGACGTCACAAATGCTGCACTGCTACTGGTTTTTGTTCGCTATCGCTGGGACAGTAGTTTGCACGAAGACATACTGTTTTGTGGAGAGCTACCCACACGGACTACGGCTCAGGAATGTTTCCGCTGCATGGATAACTACTTCAAAGAGAACGGCCTAGACTGGCAGAACTGTGTTGGGGTGTGCAGCGATGGTGCCGCGTCAATGACAGGCAGGCATCACGGTGTCGTCAGGCAGATACTTGATCGTGCCCCAGAAGCTAAATGGACCCACTGTTTTCTTCACCGTGAAAGCCTTGCGGCAAAAAAAATGTCACCAGAGTTACATGAGGTGATGGATGTAAGTGTGAAAACCATAAACTTCATTAAAAATAATGCTGTGAACTCCAGATGTTTTTCCAAACTTTGTGAAGGCTTGGAAGCAGATCATGTCCAGCTGCTCTATCACAGTGAGGTGAGATGGCTCTCAAGAGGACTGGTCCTCAAGCGTTTGTTTGAACTGAGGAATGAGGTCCTATCTTTTCTCACTGAGAGAAATTCTCCTTTTGCACATTATTATGCCAATGCACAGTTCACAGCTAAACTTGCCTACCTCTGTGACATTTTTTCACTGCTGAACCAGCTGAATATCTCACTTCAAGGGAGAAATAGCAACATATTTTTTGTTGCAGATAAAGTTCAAGCTTTTATGAGGAAACTTGCTTTGTGGATTAAGAGGGCTCAGGAAAAAAGGATGGACATGTTTCCCCTTTTGTCTGATATTTTGGAAAACTCCCCCCAGGTGAAGATTAGTGACTTAGTCTCACAGCACCTCTCACAACTGGCAGTGAAATTTGATGACTACTTTCCTGAGGATCCCAGAGAGGGACACATGTGGATTGCGGACCCATTTTCTGTGGATCCCACTAAAAATGATGTTGCTTTGCCCTCACATCTGGAATCCCAGCTTCTGGAAGTAGCCACTGACAGTACTTTAAAGTTGCAGTGGGGCAAACTGGATCTTGGCTCCTTCTGGATTGCTGTCTCAAAAGAGTACCCATGTCTAGCACTGAGGGCTGTGAAACTACTCCTCGCTTTCACAACTACATACCTGTGTGAATCAGGATTCTCCATTGTGGCCACAACTAAGACCAAGGCACGAAACAGACTCAAAGCAACACTGGAGGCTACTCTGAGAGTGAGCCTTTCCCCCATTCCACCCAGGCTGGATCTGATAATGTCTGTGAAGCAGGCCCAAGTGTCTCATTAAGAGGGGAACATAAATAGGGAGTTGTAGCTTGTTCAAATTGGACTGTTGTGACTGTTATTGTTCATTTATAACAGATATGAAGAGCAACTTCAGGTTCTGCCATGCAAAAATGTAGACTGCTGAAACAATTATCAAATTATTTTGCAGATTATAAAGCTATATTTTTTTCATTTGCACTTTATTTCAATTTTCATTTACAACTTATTTAATTTGAAAAATATTATTTTGAATTTATTTATTTTAGCAACACATTTTATTGTTTTTATTTTATTTATTATTTTTTGTAAGTAAAATTTGTCAAATCTAACTGATTTTTGTGTTAATATGCCTGACTTGAGCCTTTAAATTTGTTCTTGATGCAGATTGATTTGTTCCATGAATTGTTGTATGTGCAGGTTTACATACACATTAATAATAAACTGTTAAACTGCAAGTGGATTTCATTTAGTTATTGAATACAAATCAAACCAAGGGTGAGATCAATAAACCAGTACAGTGCTAATATTTGAATGGGCCCTGGGCCATTTTGTACTGTAAAATTTGGGCCACGACATCAAAAAGGTTAAGAACCCCTGGTCTATTCAATGCCACAGTCCACCTGAATAAGTACCTTTCCCACTTGTTGCTATTGTAGTCAGTGAACTTTAACTCTTTGCATTGTACATCTTATGTTTATACATGGTTTATTTTTTTCCTCTAAATTTTTGATTGTCATTATTGTTGACACCTGCGCCGACAGAAATTCCTTGAACTGATTCTGATTCTAATTTTCTTATTCTGATACTAATGTTATGTAATTATGAAGAAAGTGTTGCCTGATGTCTCACAGAGTCAGAGTTAATGTGCTGGCTTTGCTAGGAGTTTAGAAGCACTCAGAGGGTTTTCGTAATAACATAAATTCAATGCCTGAAAACCGGGTTTCTGTTGCAAAACACTTTACATCCATGTCCATGAAATGCACGTGATTTTTTTTTTAATAAAAAAAAAAATTACGTTATGCTCAGCTGTTTTATCGAGAACGGAATCTCATGGCAGGAAAGGAGAATTAAAAAAGACCTGATTATGGTGTAAAGCGTGAGAAATGCAGCTACGATAGCATTTGCTTCTGAGACTAGCTGCCATGTGTGCATAGCTTTGCTGTCTGAAGCCTGGTCTGTTACAGCTAATGGCAAATTTATTCCTGTCCTCCTAGAGAACAGACTGCCAGTCCCTAAGGGCTCGATAACGCAGAGTTTTTCTGTAACAAGTAGTGTTCATGCCAGAATAAAAAAAAGAAATGGAAGTCTGCCTTTTAAAAATATGGGGGAAACTGGATTCCAGACCCCGGTGGTTTAATAGAAGGCCAAAAAGTCATCGATTGCTTTCTACACGCCTTGTGGTTTGAGCAAGTTGATGGGGCCATTTTGTCTGTACCACCTAGCTGTCACCGACTGGATGATAATGGACGAGGTGTTGCTTGGTGAAGAAAGCTGGACATCAACCCGCTTGCCTTTACTGTCATCTTTCACTTAGGGGTGCAAAAACCGTCTAGATGTGTTTCCTGGCGTTTTCTTCAGGTCGCAACAGGTGATCCTGGTGTCATATAGCGAGAAAAGCTATCTGGTCAAAATTCAGGCCTCAGGCGGCTGCGGTCAGTAATATCGGAAAGGACGACAAATGTACTGCCAGATCTTTTACTGTGGATGAGTCACTAAATCTCCGGTCTATCTGCTTAATGGTAGGGGTTCATGTCATAATGGAGCATGTGTTGAACTAACATCTATTTTGGTGAATTAAGATTCATTTTTATTTTGGGGATGTCTGACACCTCTGATTCTGTGTGTGTAGTGTTCATGTTTTTCCTGTGCTCACCCACATCTCCTATGGGTACCCCAGTTTCCAAACTCTAGACGTACTATGACCCTGTACTGCATATAGTTATAACACAGTGTTTCCCAATCCGGGCCTTGGGGACCCACAACCGGTCCATGTTTTTGCTCTCTCCGAGCTCCCTGTCCCAATCCGGTCCTTGGGGACCCTGTCTGTGGCTCCCCAAAGACCGGACGGGGAAACACTGATACAAGAGGAACTAAATAACTGTCACCCTCTATTTTGACCTCCCTTACATAAATTCTACTTCATTTGCTTCAGCTAATATGTACATTATCACCTTCTGGTTTTATGTTCTTGCAGCTGCTTATTGCCACATTTATTGTCAAGGAGGTCATTTTATGGTAATTTATGGTTGCCGGTGATGGGCAAGAAAAAGGACCAATGAGGGAGCTTGTTTTGCAGGTTGGTGGAGCAATAGTGGCCGGCGAGACCAGAACAGGAGCAGGGACACTGACAGAATGGCTGGGTGACAAAAATCATGCCTTTTGCTGCTATTATTGCTATTTCAGGCGAACATACAGAAACGTGTCTTCCCTTTTTAATGTTTGCTTTCATGTTCGTTTGTAGAACAGTTGTCTAGATGCCGGCAAAAGGAGTATGTTGCAGTCCCTTTGTGAATGGCAGATGGCGATCGCTTCAGCAGTACGTACACTGAAGAGATGCTGGACTTAGCTTTGCCCTCTGCTGGGTAATAAGCTGTAGAAGGATGGCCGTCCACAAAGTTACTGCAGAGATTCCTGTTTGCAACCAAATGGCTGTTTTGTTGACACAAACACAGAAATTCCAGAAAAAAAAACACAATTCTGCAGATAAAATTAAGACGTAATATTTGGAGGGATCTGTTTTCCTCTGTATATTTGAATTGTGTATTTGCGTAGCAAAACATAATGTTGAATCTCCTTGGAGGCTATTTGTTTCAGTTTATTATTTTTCCCTGCAAAGACGCCAAACAAACGGGATCAGATACTGAGTCTTTTCTCTTATCTGCTGCATATTCCATAGGGCTTAAGTTCCAAATGGAGAAAATTATTTCAGACAAGAATTTGCCAGGGAGTTTTTCTCATCGCTACATCAAGGTGAAGACTAGTGTCGGTTATCGATCTCCGAAGGTACGCAACGTGCCAGCCTGCTCCTTGGGTCCTTGGACAAGGGGAACCAATCAATCAGAAAGCTGTAATTTCAAACTCTCAGTGAATTTGAAATACTAAGGGAACTTTATTGGCAGGTACTTGGGCACATTCTCTATGGGGGTCTCATAGTCCTTTTAGGAAAATGTATCCATCTCTCCATGTTATTTTTTTTTCTTTGCGTGTAGGTTAAAATTCTGTATAACACGAGTTTTCTGTAATGGGGTTTCATTGCATGTTTTCCATCCATTTTAAAACACCTAATAAATATTCTAAAGAACTGGAATTAGAATCGGCCAAAGTAGTGAAATCAGGGAAATATTTCATTTTGAGACCTGAAGTGCTTAGTTAGCACAAAGACCTGAACACACAGTGGCTGCAAACGCACACCAACGCACACAAACGCACACCAGCGCACACAAACGCACACCAGCGCACACCAACACACACAAACGCACACCAGCGCACACAAACGCACACAAACACACCAGCACAGACTTTCTGTTGTCCTTCTGCATTTTATTCCAGGTTGTAAAGCATCCGGCAAAGATTTAACATGTTTGTAGTCATCAGAATTACTCATTGAATAAATATAATGTACAAATCAAAAGAGATTCATGACTAATGTGCTGATAGGTTACTTAAAATAATTTATTTAATCCAAGCAGTGTTAATTATTGCAAGATTAATATATTGTTGTAGTATTTGTGACACTCGCATGTGTCAAAAAATGACTACAAAGCTTATATGCTCATATAATATATTAAGTCACGACAACAGTGGATATTTCAGAAAATTTCGTTACGATGACAAACGAGGAATCTGCGAATGGCTATAACCACACGTCAGCATTGCCGGTGGCTTCAGCGTGATCGCTGAAGACGCAGGATCTGGACCGCCTCCTGTACATGGTGCTGCCGGGATTCTTCTTCTTGATGATTCGCAGGTAGATGTTAGACTGGAGGAACCTGGGGTAAGAGTCCTTTTTCATGAGGCTGAAGACTTTACTCTGTGCCATGTCGAAGCAGGACACCGTGGGGCGGCGGATGTTTTGCTGGATGGTCACCTTCGTCGGGTGGTCGATGTTTATCTGCAAGATGGGGTGCAGGAGAACGTCAGATCTGCTACACACCCAAAAGCTCGAAGGATGATGCAGGAGGTTGAGTCTACCATAGATGAGCCTTGCAGTTGGCACAATCATTCTGTTATATCATTCAGAAAATTGAAACCACATATGGAATAAGGCTTTATTTCTTATCTGGAGCATGGAAATAATAAAAAAAAGAGCAAAATCTTTTTCTTTGGGCCATCCCGTCATTAGCAGAGGTTATGTTTTAATGTTGCAATTATGTTTTCAGTAAAAGTATGCAGGAGCACATCTGTGGTATTCTGTTAGAGCAAGGTTGAAGCAATTTGGCAGAGTAATTCACTGTTTGTTTATGCTGAATGCTGTCGATGAAGCAACCTTGCCTTTGTTGAGGGCTAATGCAAAAATGCATTAACTTTTAAGACTAGGCAGTTTCAGAGTGATTGCACAGGCTGGTTATTAATAGGACAATAGTTTCTGAAAGTGCGAATTAGAAACGGAAAGGCTTACCTCTTTTGGTGCATCTGCCTCGATGTACAAAGCGTATATCGTCTTGGCTTTGCTAAGGCGTTTACTATCAGAACGAGTACTCTTGTAGTCATTACATGCCATCCAGAACTCAATGTTCTCTTCGCTAAATTCTGACCTCAGGAACTGGCTGAACATTTCCACTCCATCTGCATTGCAAAGGGCGAGATGCGGTGTGACCTTACTGTCAGCGCTGTTTATATTTCCATAGATTTCCTTGCAAACTGTGCAACAAATAAATCCACAAAAGACTGGCAGAAGAAGTCTTGTGAACGAACCTCGTTTTGAGGTTAATGTTTACAGTTTGCACCAAACAAACTGGAACGAGCAAGAGACAAAATGAATTTGCAATGATGTATTTTGTCTATTTTCCTGGATTTCTGAGTGGTGCTGAGATATAGCTGGTCTCAAAGCATCACTTGATCTAAGATTTCTATTAATAACATTAATTTTAGATGCTTTATTGTATTATTTACAGGTTAACTGTATTCTTTACAAGTTAACTTCAGCTGTACTTCTAGGTCTTTCATTAATCAAAGGATGAGAGGTTTGAGGTGATAAGTATTAACTGTATTTATATTACTTGTAGATTAGAAATCGTTGTGAATGTAGTAACTGTGACTTTTATTGTACGTGCTTTAGAGGAAAAAAAATTACCAGAATGTCTTAGTAGTTCTTCAAAGGATTCACCCCATTGTAAAGCAGCTTCTGGAGAAACACTACAAAAAAAAAAGCAAATGGACAAAATGGTGAATATGTTATGCTTATAAACACATAAAGACTTTCCACTTAAATGGCTCTCATCCTGATAAACAGCATTTCCTGTGCTTCTGAGGTAAAGCTCTTTCCACTTAACAATGACATTCAGCCGATGGCATCAGGAAGCACTGAATTCTCTCACCCTCTGTGTCATATCCAGACACCTTCTGTCATTTAGCAAAAAAAACTAAATAGGAGCCACTTGCCTACAGTAACATGGGGATGTATAATAGAATATGTACAGTCAGTTTTAAATCAGATCATGGCCCCACGCTATTGAATGAATATCAAAAAAAGGCCAACGACAAGGATTATGTTAATACTTGTACTGATTCAAGAACACAGGGCCACAAATAGAATTCCAGATACCAGTTTGGATCAGAGCAAAAACACTGATTTATGTTAAAGCTGAGGGGAGATTTGGAACAAACTTCTGAGCTTAAATTAATTTAGGTCAGCATCATAAACAAATGCTAAGTCATAAAACATCCAAAATCCGTGCAACGAGAAAACGATCGGCCTCTTCTTCATGGGTAACGCCACTTCTTATGCACTTATGTAGGTCAGACCTTTAATGTCTGCGCAGGCGAAGCTGACCCAGCCTGCACATGTACAATTCAAAGTGTGCATTTGATAGCCAGACTGCGCAGATGTTGACTACAGGATGGCTTTTCTGTTTTCTAGCTAAACCTCTTGATATGTTTGTTTGCATTTCATTTCCTCCTCTGAGGTGTTCCAGTGCATGCGATCATAGACCGAAAATGTCAGCAGTCATTATAAGATCACACGTTAGTGATGGCGTTCTCTGCCACAGTAATGATGCAGAAGCTGTACGGGAGCTACTCGTGACGTGCGTTTTTCGGAGGTGATTATGAGCCTCGGAATGGCCAAGAACGCCTGAGCCGGCAGCGTGAAGCCGCTTTCGTGCTGAGGACGTGCACACTTTCGGCCGCAGAGTCGGGCTTACTCGCTGTTCTTTGTGGTTGCCTTTTTTTCAGGGCTGACATTTTCGTGAGAACCCGACTTTGTGAGTAGGCGGCTTATTCTGCTTTTCTTGTCCTTGTCGTCTTTCCTACAAGCACAAAAAAAAAGAAAATGAATAAATTCATAGCTTTCTATAAACCGCACTCATGCCACTTTCCTTATAGAAGTAATTAAAACATATATAGACTTTCTCCAAGTTGAACAAAGTGAAGGCAAAATAAAAGGAAGTTATTGAAAATTCATCAGTCTGCTTGATTTTGGACCATGGAGATTACATGCTGCCATGAACAAAAGCTCATTTTCTCAAATCCGATAGAAATTCCTAACCAGCCCCTAAAAAATACGGTCACAAATGGGTGGAAGACTGCAACATTTCAAAAACCTTCACACACATCCTACACATGACCATTCAGATATGGAGCATGCATTCATAGCTTAAACACTTTCAAATAATTTAATTTGCCTTTTGCATTTTTACAGTCTCTAATAAATTCAAATATTCTAAAATCTACTTAAGACAGGATGTAGAGGAGGTACAGTAGCTCAACACGTTCCTCCACTGCATCACATAGAACCTTTTCATTTGTGTATCTCACATTTTGCTCTTTTCTTGCGAAGTCTTTGCTCCAGCTGCTCAATAGTTCTGCCTTACGAACTCGCGACGGAAACCAAGCAAGCGAAACGAATACAAGCACATCCGTGAATTCACGAAGCAAACATGGCGTACGTCTCTTCGGCGTCTTGAAAGTTCATCATGCAGTACAGAAAATAGGAAGTTTCTGTGGCTCCTAGCGCAGCAAAGCACTGCACAAACAGCAACTCATCTGGCAAACATACACACCGGTCGATCTGCAGCTTTATGTTCTATTAAGGAGTGCCAATGTGATTTATTCCGACCTACCTAGATCTGCTATCTTGCATTGTGGCGACTGGTAGATCCTTCGGACCGAGTATTTTGAAATATGCTTCCTCCTTCGGGGCAGAAAAATTCAATTGAGGAAATAGAAAAACAAAAGTCTCCATGGTCTTCCTAGTCCTTTTGCGGCACTTTTTGCTCTGACCGCTAATGATTTGTGTTTCCTCTTCATGGCAAAATGAGAATCCCTCGCTTTTAAAGGCACTTGGCGTTTCCCCTACCTGCAGCACAACTTCCTGCACTTGGAAGTGTCATCACATTTACCAAATCTTCACAGATGAAGAATTTCCCACGAGACCAATGCCTTACTGACAACAGTAATTCCGTTGTATAATTTTTAAATTCTGTTTTACTTTGGACACAGTTTGCACATAATCTTGACTTCTACTTTTCTCCTGAATTAAAAAAAACAAACGAAAACATACAATTGATATTTTGTCCAACAGATTAATGGGAAAACTAGCAAATCCTTCGCACTTCAGTGAGAATCAGTCCATTTACATTTCAAATCATACGGCTGTAAGTAATGCAGTGATGTGTTATTAAAAAAGGAATGAGGACCTGTTTCATGGTTGTGTGACATGTTTCAGTTAATGGAGGTGTTTGGGAAAATGTTAAAGGCCCTTATGTACCATATGTTAGTGTACTTTTAGAACACAAATATTATATATGTGACTCATTAATAATTTCAGCTATCAGTCACGGTGAAAACACAGCTTGACCTGTTTTTCATATAAGAATTTTAGCACCAACACGATAGAAAGGAGACGTATAATTTTTTAGTTTTGTTATTTGCATTTTGTATGCACAGTTATTAAGGTGCAGACCTAAATGTGCTATGTAGGCAAACTAGGTATATATATAAGGTATATATAAATGAAAAAATGCCGATTCAGTTATTTTACTGAGACTTCCGGCCATCAATATATATATATATATAGTATTTTTTCCTTGCTTATCTTGTTTTAAGGGTGATAGGGAATTGCCCAATCCTGCCAGTGGATCATTGTGACTTTGTCAGGTGACGTCACAATAATGCCACAAAAAAGCAATTAGCGGTAAAGCAGATTTTTTTGTCAGCGAATCTGCGTCCATGTAACGGTAAGATTAAGAACACAAAGAGTCGTATTTAAAGCACAACAGTTTAGTTACATAGTTACAAGCACGGATGATTATTATAATCACTGACTTTAATGTAGGTTGCTTTTGTCGCTGCGGGTTGTTGCAGATAGCACCCTTCCTGGCAGACATCAGCAGAAATGCTCATTAATAGATGTGGCAACACATTAAAAGCAACCTTGAAACAATAAGCATAATAACTGCTTTATGGGTAGAGAGCAAGGTGTTAGGATTGTATTGCTTTAACAAATAGTCTGGTAAATTGAAAATGTAATGTAGTGGCGGCAATGAAAACTAGAAAGAAAAGGTTGTGTGTGTGTGTGTGTGTGTCAGTCCTCAGCTCACCGTAGGCATGCTAACATTATACAACACAGTAAAAAGTTTAAAATATTTCGGGATGCCAGGGCACCAGTGGGGATGATAAATGATATAAATGACTTTATACAGTGCAGTGAAATAGCCTGTGATTGCCTGTTAGATAAGAGGATGCAGATGAGGTAAATGATGCATATACAAGCCCTAATGCAGATTCGGGTCTGATAGCATCTATAGAGCTTTTCATGTCCCTGTGTCACATGTTTGGTTGCCTTGTGTATCCCTGCTAAAAGGAAACATTTCATCTTTACATACAGTACACTGTCTACTGGTTCCCTATAACCCCTTCAAAGGATCCTAATTCCACTGTATACACTGCATTCACCAGCCCCCATTGCAGATCGGGGGGATAGAGGGTGTCATTGCGGGCTCTGTGCTCATGATTGGAAGGTTGTCGGTTCGAGTCCTGAAGCTAACAGACTGATGCTGACATTGGGCTGTGCTCTCACCTGCGTGTATGTCTCTGCAGCAAGGTGGGCTATGCAGAAGAAATACTATACTGTATTATAAATGGCAAGTAAAGCTTTGCTCATGGGAGTTTTACTCATACAAAAATGTTCTGAGGGCAGAAGGAAGAATGATTGGTTCAGAGAGATGAGGTGCATCCCAGCAACTTGAGGAGGCGGCAGCAACCAATCAGATGTCTTGGTCCTGCCTCCTCTAGTTGCTTGAATCCACAATATGATTGGTTATCGCTTTGAACTGATCATTTTTCGTTCTGCTCTCAGAACATTGTTGTTTAAGTATATATCCGAAGAGCTAAAGCTTCATTTATATTCCACGGATGTGAAGGGACTGTCTGAAAAGTTCCATCACAGATTTTTGTAGATTCATTTTGATGGGGGGGGGGTGTTTCTGGTCATTCTTCTGCTGTTTCACCTGGTCAGCTGGTATGTTTGCTGCCTCTGCAGTCATAGCTAGGGGTGCAGGCCTCACTCGCATGATATAGGATAATGGAAGGGCCATTATTTTGAAATTCATTTTGAAATGTTCATAACTTCCTCTTGTTGGCATTCATACTATGTGATTTCGGTTTGCCTTAAGCAGACTCTGAATGAAAAGGGTAAAACACCAAAAAGAGCATTTAAGATCAATCACAGGGAGGGTTATGAATAACATTCTTTTTTTATTCATAGTCTTCACAACCTGTCACAACATTTCATTGTCATCCCCTTTTTGTTGGGAATGAATTGTAGCATCCATAAGCTAATGGATAATACGATGGCTTCATTGATACCGACACATTGAATGGCTCCTAATTTTAGATTACACAGTATGTGTGCTCTTGTAAAATTTGTACCAATGCCTGATGTGGCCCCTGGAGATGTGTGAAATCACCTCGTCAACAGTTGCAAAGATGGATGCCAAAGCCAATGATTATATAAGGAGGCGGCTGGGCTTGCCTCAATGTCATTTACATGCAGAATTGTTTGGGAGGAACGCGTTGCATAATTCTCCATGGGCTATAAGCAGGAGATAAGCAGACTGGTGTTAGAGCTACAGGAATCAGCAGACCAGTCTGTAGGGACTGTTGATACCCTAGTTGAAGAGGTTGGTACCTGGAAAAGAGGCAGTGGTTATCCAGGGTTTTGCTAACTGAGATACAAAGAAATTGTCAGTAGAACTCAGCTAAGAAGAGCTGGCCTTGGATTTGGACAGTGATACCTGTTTGGGGCACATTTGGCAATGGGGTGAGCTGACCAGCAGAAAGGACCACAGGCAAAGATACGCTTCAACCCCCCCATCAAGCCCTGACACACTGCCTCAGTGGCATGGCACTGAAGATAAATGCTCCTCTAATGATGCCCCCAGAGCAAGCCTCAAGGGGGGGGGGGGAGTCAGGATGATTCTAATGACCCTAAAAAATTGGGAATTAACTAGACAGGTAGTGCTATGACCAGGTCCAACAGAAGCTGGTGGAGGTCCTGGAGATGTGCAGAGTCAAGGCAAACAGATCACCACCTCCCACAAGAACATCTCATTCTCTTTGAGAAGCAAGGAGGCGTTGCAAAGGATCCCATGCTGCAAGAGCTGGAACAAACCCAGCTACCTGAAATGACTGGATGGTAAGAGCAGACTTCAGCCAGAAGCTGCCTTTCCTCACTGAAATCATCACCGATCTCCTTAAGGCCTGACTTTACGGTATTGACTGTAATAGTTAAGAAAGTTATAATCATTGAGCTTACAATGCCATGTGAAGGATGGGAGGGGCAAATGAAAAGATGAAGAGCTGGGGGCTATTTGCAGGGGGGGGATAGAGGGTGTCAGTTACCAAGTGGATATGGCTTGCCGAGGTTTTGCGGGAACATCTGCTTAGCATCTATTGAAGGACATTAGGGTATGAAGAGCTGATGCTGAAGAAGAGACTGAAGAAGGTGGATTGGGCAAACCTTGAGGAGCATATAATTTATCAAAGGCATCAAAGGTAACAGCAGACTGGTGCTGTAGTTTGATGTCTGCTGGTGTGAGGTCTGATCCCACCAGGTTGTCATGCATAGGCATGTTCCAGTTGAGGAAGTGAAGTTGGGGCAGATAGTGTCAAGAGAAGCAGCCCAGGGAGTTGGAGTTTGATGGAAGGTACGACATGAAAGAGGGAACTACTGCTATGATGAGGAAGAACCAACATCAACAGAAAGGAAGCATCGCATGTCCAGCTGCAGGATGTGGCAGGGACACCTGCATCACTGTCAGGGGATGACTAAGTGCTGAGTCATGGATGAGGACTGGCTGTTAGTTGATGATCTTAGAGTTGGACGGAGTCACTGGTGGGGCAGTAGGTATGACCTTTACCAGTGCTTCCAATTTGTAAGGAATCGCTTGCACATTTACTTCATTTTAAGGGTTTCTAAATGTTGGATCTGGTTCACACAACAAATCACTGACTGCTTGGATGATACACTGGGTTAGTAAGCACTGTAATGTCACACTTTCAGGGCTGAAGATTCAAACTGTGTCCTCAGCTCTGTGTGTCTGGACTTCCATGTTCCCCCTGTGCTTTCACAAGTTTCCTCTGGCTTCTCGAGTTTCCTCCCACAGTCAAAAAGTACGATATTTAGATAAAGCGATGACTAACAAAGCTGCTGAGAGTGTCTGCCTAAGGGTCTGAGATTCTTAGAATAGGATTTGGGTTCACTGCATGTCAGTACTGGGCATGCAGTTATATGTCATGGTTGACTTTACTATCTAATTTTTTCCCCAGAAGTTCAAATGGTTACAAAAACCACCAGTGGTTAGATGTCTACTGTATGACAGCAGATCTCTCATGCACAATAAACATTTTAGAAAACAAAGTTCATGTACAAGGTGCTCGTCAGGCTATTCAGGATATTGTCAACTTTCAACATGTAACCCTTCCAAATAATTGTTTTAAAAGTTGTTTTTACGCAAAAATGACGCTTAGAACAGAGCAACTGTAGGTAGTTTTTTAGCGTATCAGCTTATTTTCTCGTTAAACACAAAGCACTTTACGGTACCTGATGTTTGTGTGGGAGCTTCCCCTTCGAAATTTACAAGACAGCCGTTGGCTTCCAGGAAGTGACTGTGCCTGAGAGATTCAGCACTGATAGCTAGCAGGCTGCATGCTGAACTGATGTGGCGGTTAGGGTTAACATGCACTATTTCAGCACACTCCAGGGTAATTCTAACACTGTTTGGGTTGCTCTCAAAAGTCCCATTCAGTAGAAGAGCACTAGATGATGAAAGCAGACTGAAACCATTAAAGATGTGCAAAGAATTGCACCCCAAGTCCAGAACTAGATGAATCTTTCTTCCGAAATTGTAAACGGGGAAGTAGGTGTCATAGAAAAATTAATTCATCATTTGCTATTATAAAATGCAACGTATTCCTTTTTTGAGAGCATTACATTAGAAGGGACATTTCACATTTTTAAGCGAGTAGGTAGTTGAGGCTATGATGGTAGTTATCTTGTGGCTCATTCTTTGAGCATAAAGATCGGCTTGATTAACATTTCCTAATTAGGTTCTGTTTCGGCTCGCCGTCACCAGACGTTTCCTGTGGCAGGTCATTCTGTCTTTTCGGGGTGATGGCTGAGATGATTCAGCTGTGTGCAGCTCCGCATGGGAGACTGAAGCGAAAATCCCTCGCAGTCAGACTGCTAGCGTAGCATTTATGTGTCTTAATGCAAGGGATGCGGCCAATGACCTGAGCGTCATGGGAAAGAAACTGTATGTTGCCATGGGGACAAATAACAACAATAACAATAATAATAATAATATCATCCATCCATCCATCCATCCATCCATCCATCCAAATGTTTAGGAGCCAAAGGTGCTGGTGGCTGCTGGGATGTGTAGCGTCCAATATTTAATTTGGATTCATTCATCCTCCCAATAAATAGATCTTTGTATTTTAATTATCCAACTGCCCCCGGATCAAACTTTCTCCTGCGTTGCTACATCCATCCATCATGTGACCTCTTAGGGACCCTGGAGCCTCTCTGAGGCAGCAAGCCTCCAAGCCGGGACTCATGAGGCCATAGAGTCTCTGACTCCGGAGAGCAGGGCTGCCGCGGACGGGCCAGCAAATGGCCGCAAGGTCAATGGATATTGACCTCGCCTTTGGTGTTTATAATATTTGTTTATTATCATGCTTGGGGGGGGGGTTGGGCAACCAGTTGGCCTTTTTCTCCCTACTTTGGAGTTTTTAGTTCCTCTCCTCTGTTTTTTTTCTGTGTTTCATTCTTTCTCTCTTCCCTTTTTCTTGTGCCACTTGGTACTGACTTTAATGCAACAGAATTGCATGTGACCATTGTCTTGTATGTTTGTGCTGTGTGTATGTGAGTACTGAAGTAAAAGTGATGTATTGTCATTGTTGACACACCACAGCACACAATAATGAAATGTGTCCCCTGGATTTAACCCATATGTGACATAGCAGTGGGCAGCTATTATTTATCACCTGGGAAACAGTGCTTGGGGGAGGTACTTTGCTTAAGGTACCTTACTGGTCATGGATTTGAACCAGCAACCTTCCAATCACAAGCATGCTTCCCTAAGCATTAGGTCACCACTAACCCACTGTGCCACTGACAAAGCCCCTTTACATGTGGACATACTTAGCCGTCCGTTTTCTATACCCTCTTGTCCTATGCAGGCTCCTCTGGGTCTGGAGCCTATCCTGGAAGAAATGGGCACAAGGCAGGGAACAACCCAGGATGGGGCACCAACCAACCTATTGCAGAGCAAGTGCAAGCACGAGTACGAGCAAGCACACTTTAACTTAGCCTGTTTTTGGACTGTGGGAGGAAAGCAGAGGAAACCCAGTGATGACGGGGGGGGGGGCATACAGACTCACAGAGCCAGGGGGGAGCCTCAAGCCCCAGGTGTGTGGCCACAGTGCTAACCACTATACCACCATGCCCCCCCCCCCAGATCTACCCCCCGCTATAAGTGACACAGACGATCGTCTAGGGCGGCATTTAATTAGGGGACACAAAAGACTGAGTGAAAAAAACAGAACAAATTACCTAGGGCGGCATTTTGTGATATTGTGGCTATTTATACTAATTTAAATATTTCGCTACTTATCTTGTGAAACAGATGCCAGTTAACTAGTTAGCAGCCAGATACTCTGGGCTACTGACATGTCATCACTTTATCAAAATATCATACTTGGCTGTCCAAGCATTTTCTTTACCTACTTGTCATATTTTGGATTGTGGGGGGGTCGAGGTCCAGAGGCAGGGGTGCAAACCCAGCACAGGACACACTCACACACTGTTCACACCTATGGGCAATTAACCTTAGCATGTTTTTGGACTGGGGGGGGCACAGCATCACTAGGAGAATATGCGATGGCAAAGACTCAAACCCTGGTCCCAGTGGTGGGGGCGACAGCGCTGACCACTGCACCCCCGCGCCGCCCAAACTTGGCATAATTCTATAATACATCTGGACGTTTGTGGAACGCAACCTTTTGGTGAGTCTGGGAGATTTAATGTGTATAAGAGGAGTTGGGCCTTTTATTTGCCCAATCAAAAGTCAAATTGTGCTGCCCTATTTATATGAATGGGGCTCTGTTCCCTGCATTAAAAATATCCCCTTAATGATAATTATATAGACTTCAGTGGAAGCACAGAGTGACCTAGCTGACATGCAGAAATTACATCTAACCCTTTCACTCTTCAGGATTATAAGAGAGGAAGCTGTTAAAAGAGGAACCCCACACTGCACCACACTGCACCACACTGCACCGTAACATGTCTGTCTGAATGCATCTTCATTATTTTTGTAGGCCACAGCATACTCTACATGTCACTGCTTCAAGTCAATTGTCAAGTTGTTTTTTTTTTTTTATAACATCCCCCATCATTTAGAATCAAAATAATAGCCAATTTCTATTTTGTAAGTATGTCAAATTAAGAATGATAATAGGTTTGGTGATGCCTTTTTCGTAAAATGATCAGCAATGTTATTTCTCTCGTTAAATAAAAATACTGATAATTTGTTTTGGTGAAAGTTAATACATTATATTCAAAGAAGAATATAATGATGTAAATGATAAATAAATTCAATGTACTGGCAACGGGGTGCTTCTTAATGTTTATAGTGTGATAGGAAATGTTTGCTTTCAAAGCACAAATTAACACAAGTCGGGTTGACACTGTAACGTTAGGTAATTTCCTCGCTCCCCAGGTCTTCCCCTCGCAGCCGTAGGTGCAAAGATGAGCGCACGCCTCTGTCAACGTCATCCGCCCACTTCCCGTCCGCTTCAGCGATGCGGAATTTGCCGGGTGACGTAATATTACCGGGGCCCGGCTGCAGGTAGGTGTCGCAGTAGAGCAAGGAAAGGGATACTGGGGCTCAGGCTTAACACTTAGCCAGTGGAAATTTAAGGGATTCTGCAGTATCTGGGCCTCTTTGGTCCAGATGGCCAGTGAAGTACAGCAGGGATCAAACCTGGCTCATTCTCACTGTACAGCTCAACTGGTCTTAACCTCTGCGCCACTGGGGAGGCATAAATTAAAGGCTGAATATACTGAAATATTTATGTGTGATATGGCACGTCGCAGCTAGTCATGTCTGGCCACCTACGTACTACAGGACTGCGGTCCGGTCTGTGACTTGTGACTGTAAGTGTTCCGGAAGCGTCGCGCTGGGGATGAGCTGGCCGATGGTGAGGAGAGGAACCCAGCCAAGGACTTCAAACAATCTGCCTTTGGATCGTTCTCATCAAAATGCTCATGTTTTTTTAACTGTAGTGATGAATGTTATGTGTTATACTAGGATTCACTTCTTGAGTGTATATATATATATATATACATAAATACATACACACACACACACACACACACCCACCCTGCAACACAGACCAGGATATGTGGTTAGATGATGGTTGGAGATAAATATAGACATACACTGAATATGTAATGTATGATTTTCTGATGTATAATTCAATAAATGCTATGATTCAGACCTGACAGATAATTATTTACGAGAAATATACACCTACCTGACTGAGCAGACTTACCAAACACTCCATTTCCTCTGTTTTATCTAGTCTTTTAATGAGATGTCAAATCGAGTCACTAAGCCGTTCTGTCTGACTTGCCTTTAATTTCTTGTTTTGTCTCTGTGAAGTAAAATAACTTCTGAAGACTTGCAAATTGAACATCTATCCCAATCCTTCCAAACAAGGTTAGCTTTATTTTATTTACAATTATTTTTACAATGATGAATTCCGCTGTGACGTGTAATTAAATGCTTAGTTCCTCCACTGTGGCCTATGACCGACAGCCGAGGGAATCTGGATTTTGGATCTGTGTGGAGATGGACTGTCCTATTCTTGGACATCCTAAAATATGAGGTGTAAGAGAACAAGTGACAGCTTGCTTATCATGGGTCCAGAGAAGTCCCTCAGTTCTTCGGGTCATCAATATAAAGTGCCGATACTGATGGATTGCATTGTCTGAGGGGCCCTTTTTGCAGTCAGTATACAGACAAATCTGGATTTACACAGCAGTCTATATCTCCAATCTAAATATATAGATAATATATTTTCTGCTCAAAAACAGTCTCTTTCCATCCCTTATACTCTTATAATGCTTATGATTGTTTACCTCTTAGCTAAATACACTCATAAATACAATGTTTTGGCCCATTGAACTGCAACAATTAATATGCAGCGCCTGTTTAAACACAGAAAAAGCTGGGATTTGCTGTAGACACGTTCAGGCAATGCTTTAATTGATTTCACACAGATGAAATGTGATTTCCCTTCAAGGTGAATGAGACAGAAAACAATGCAGATGTTACTGGGTAAAAAAAGAAAAAGATTTTCTATGCAGCATTGCAAATTTCTGTACTTTCGATGCTCTTCTGCAGATAGTAAAATGATTAGTGTAACATGACACTACCTCTGAGCAAGATCAATTCATGCACAGGAAAGTTGGATCGGATATCTTTAGATATGACCAAAGGCGTTGCCAAATTTTATTGACTGACAGATATTTTTTAATTTGTTATAATGACCACAACTATCTGTGCACAATACGAAAAGAAAAAAAATCCCTGATCGACAGCTGAATTTTCTTTTCTCTTTCTCCCGCTCATGAAACTACCCATGTAGAAATCCACTCCGTCTCCTGCTCAACATCCCCCTCTAGTGACATTGATCACTTTGACACCTCCTCCGCCTGCTCCGCTGATCAATACCGCTTTATGCAGGGCCGTGGTGCCATCTGTGACAGAGTGCGATGAACTGTACTGTGCCGAAGCGACACAACACTGTCTTCGGCAAGCGCGGGAATGACATCGCAGCAGGTGACTGGAGAAGCCCAAGTGTTCATCATGAAGAGGCATTTCCCTGCTACACTCACACCTTTCTTCTCTTGACTTCTCTCCTGCTGTCTCCCTGGTTCTCTTTCATGTGAAATTTGAATAAACCCGTAAAATGGCACCAGCGTTCCTGTTGCTGATCCCGTGAGACCCCTGCATTTTAAAATTGCCCTCAGTAAATTTACATTACCATGTTTGTTTTTTTTCCTGTTATATTCAAGCTTGTCAATGTTGCAGCTGCTGTCTGTGTGTGTGTGTGTGTGATAGAAAGTCAGTTCAAACTATATCCATGCCACTTCTGTTTCTTTAAACATTTATTTCCAAACTATTGTCATAAGGGTTATTTATGGAATATTTTTGCGGAGAAATAAGTGTGAGCAAACAGGACAGTGATGGGAACATCAGTTCTAAAGAGACTAAAAGCCTGCTTAGGTTCCAAGTCTCAGTCTCTACTCAGGACTTGGCTTGATAGACTAGAACATCTGGAGAATCCAATCAATATTATCGTCACTATTCTGACTGTATTCCGGATGAACTCCAAAGTGCTTTTTTATTATTATATTTTATAATGAGGCAATCTAGATTAGCACATGGTTAGTACTGGAAAAGGGCAGGGGTGGAGATATAGGGCAATGTAAAATTTAATTGAACCAGAAGAGGTGGTCTACTGTCCTTTAATGTCTCTGTATGAAGTTCAGTGGTACATAATCTTTAATAAAGATAAGCATAGATAAATCCAGTCCGAGGCTATTTCCATCAGCGAAGAATAACCCAAATTAACCAGCCTGTAACTCAGATGCTGACCAGGAAATTGCAGTGGAAGACGGAGCCACCCTGAACTGTACGGAGAATTATCACTCAGAATGCCAGAGAAGGTTAAGCTAACCTGTATTTAATTTTTGTCCTTCTGCACCGATTATGGACGGCTATCGCACAAGTCTTTGCTTTGTCCCAGGCTATTTTTCAAATATAGACAGCTTGTAATGATTGTGGAAACCTGTGGTAAGTTATGGATTATTCGAACACCAAAGGGAACGCCAAAAGCAGCTTATGTTTATCTGCTTATATTAGGTCATTATCTGAATCAGTCATAATTCCGATACACTGACACAATGAATCAGAAACATTATGAATTTCATGAATCTTTAAAGCAATTGTATCTTCATATAGAAATCTGCGTATTGTGACATTATCAAATGTCATTCTTATAAAACATTACAGTAAATTCGATGTGGTCTATACCGTAAATACCTTTCTATAGTCAAAAAAATGATTGATAATTACATTGACTTAAATTTAAATAAATATCAATTCCAAAATTTCACAAAGAAGTATCTACGCTGACTCTAATGCTACATTATTTCAGGCTCAAATCGGTAATATAATGGGAACTAAAATTGTACGTGGATTAACTTTGTAACAATTAATGTACTGGCATGGAATGAATTATTGTAGCTAGCGACAAATTGCTCATATATTATGCCAATTTTTTTACTGTTGGGAGTATTACTATGTTGAATTTTATGAGAAACATTTGTCTGTAATCCACTTTATGTATTTTAAGTAGAAATAAAATGGTGTGTTATATAATGACCTCTATGAACCAGCTAAATACAAGCCAAGTCTGAGGTTTTTCAGGTGTAATTAATATTAAGCCTACATATAAAACTCTTCGTTAAATGATTTGTTCCACAAATCAAAAACTTTAAAATCTGGTAGTGCACATTATTCAGTTAATTAGTCATTTGCAAATGTACCATGATAAACACCAACATAAATATTTCATAAGGATAATCAAGGAGAAAGCAATTATTTTTTCGGTGATAAAACTTTTAAGCAATTTAAACAATTACTAACGGGCCACATGGAGCCCGAAGTCAGGGCGAATGTTCCCGTTTGATCATGGATTCGAAAACGGATCGACCGCATCTCTGTCCGTTGGGTCTGTTTTCATATCCAAATATGTTCATTCGTTTGAAAAGTACTACTGCACTGCATTCACGTCTCCATTCACTGCAATTAAATATTGGACACAAACCAAAAGGCCATGATATTTTAATGGGGACTGGTTAGAATGAAGATTGTCTTCAGACAGTAGCCAACGACAGCCTATTGTGAAGTCCCAAAACAATGAATAATCCTGGAAATGGCTACATTTGTTTTTGGAGAAAATGCCCCTATATTAGGCTAATTAAATAAATGTAGTCATATTATTAAACAGAAGCTCTCAGAACCTTGGTTTAATTTTATTTTTGGCTTAAGAAAATGATGGAAGGGTTGAGTAGAGAAATGGGTGCAGATTATGGAAGGTACTGTATTTCTACAAGCTGAAAGGTGTGTATTAAATCTGAGGTTTGTATACTGTATATAGACAGAAGAGAACATCTCCTTGGCTATTACCCTTCCATCCCATAAAATATTGGTGTTTATGGTCTAGCACCGTGTTTCCCAACCTGGTCCATTCAAATTCAATTGTCCACATTTTTGCTTCCTCACCAAGTCCCTACCGAGCTGGGAGGGAGCAAAAATATGGACTGTCTGGAGGTCCCCGAGAACCAGGCTTGGGGAACACTGGTCTAGGATAACTATAACTCAGCCAGTGTTAGAACACCATATCCTACGTTAAGTTTTTGGACTCACCCTCTTAATGCACACAAGTCTGGGCTGAAGATTTGAAAAGGACACTTCTGTTTTACTTATTCTACTATTAATTGTGCAGGATTCTCATAAGCCAGTCGCAGCAGCGTGCATCTGTGGTGCGGCCCAGCTGCTCTGAGTGGTGTCTAAGGAGTACTGGTCTGTTGTATTCTGGCCCGTTTCTGTTAGCCAGTTCATTAGCAGGTGTGCCTTGCAAAGTCGAAATTCATTCATGTTTAAATCCATCCAAATTCAACTGCCCTCAAACGTTGAAATGGAAATTGACTGGAATGTGTCCCAGAGATGGTTCTGTCCTGATACCTGAGTGCCCCAGGCTTGGCTTGGTAAAATGGGTGTTTCTCAAGTCAGTAGGTAGTAAAAATTCTTTGATTTTCAGCTCATTTTTTGATTTGTTTGCTCTCCATCATAGTAAAGCTTAATATTCTACTCAGTGTTTCGCTTTATGGTTCTTGCCAAAATGGGGGTAAGTGTTTACTTCTTTTTTTCCGCTGCATTTGAACCTTTAGTCAGAAATAATACAGGCATTTCAGGTTTTGGTCATAAATACTAAAGCATTCTAAGTCTAAATTATGTTATTTCCTGTCAGTTGTATTGATTTTCGCTATAGTTCTGCTGTACGGCTGGATCTTATGTATGTCAGGATGTAAGTGTTCAAGAAAGATTTACACACTAAATTCCCTTCAGCTTTATACATTACTGTTGTTGACTAAATTTGTATAAGTTAGAAGCTAGAAACTTAATAGAAAAAAAAACTGGCAGAGACTAAATTGTGCTTGACAGCCGGATTAAATCACCTTTCCATTGTCCCATGAGCGAAGCGATTGTGAGTCACTTGGTCTCTCCCCCCCCCCCCCCCCCCACCGTGTCCAGGTCTAAAGTGAAATGACATTGTTTTTCGCAGCCATTTCAGCGAGACCAACCAAAGATTACAGTTTGTGACGGAACTGAAATTTCAATGGGTTTCGTCTTTTCCTTCGTTGACCGTGAAATACTCTGTAACGTGTGGCTGATGTGGGCTGGGCCTGGTACAACATGAAATGGTATGCAAATGAAATGCCATACTGAACTGAAGCAAATGCTGCTCCCATTGTCCTGAATGATGTGCAAAACCCGTTTGAGACTATGACTGTGTATAATGTGCTATAAACCTTTGCTTCACTAGGATTATTGCTTTTAAAATGACAAAATAGGAGTGCCTGACTGCATTTATACTTCTAATAACAGGGCCATTCTGTTATGCACCTTATATATGAAATGTCTGGCTGAATTGTTAAAAAAAAAAGTTCCCCTCCCCTTTGACAGCCTTTGGAACTGAAGCAATGGGTAGAGGAGGGTGGATTTAAAGCACTTTGGGTAAGATGTCACAGACGGTGGGGGCAGCATTCGTGAATGACTTGTGTCTGTGTTCGATCTGCTTCACGAAGCTGAAACAGACATTTATGAACACTTACCCTTCCCAACTCAGAACCTCCCACTTTTTGTATTAATTGGCAGATTAATCTGCTTTGAATTTCTATGTTTAAGAAACTGCTAGACACAATGTATCCGAATTCCTAAAATAAATGAAAATCACGGCTACATAATCCCTCAGTACGAAACATAGAGGTCCTCCCCCC
>JAODJU010000043.1:7770864-7781198 GCA_026776725.1 Gnathonemus echidnorhynchus
CATTTTCTTTATTCAGTCAGCGGTACAACGGCCTACAAAAACAAGCCATTTCAAAAAAGGCAGAATACTTTAATATCTGCTGTCTTTTGAGAGTATTGGTTGACTTTAATAGTTATTACATTGTGTGTGTACAGTTCAGTTTAGAAGATATTTGTTTGAATAAAATCCAATATGCTGTGGATGAAAACGGCAGCATTTTCGCTGAGAAGGGTGGTATTTCTGTGCAAACGTCTTCGGTACCTTTCCTAGTGCATTGCAGGTCATAATTTGAATTTGAGCAAAGTGTAAACAAAATGTTATTTTTTTCTGCTTAGAGCCGCCGCAGTCAAGGCACTCAAACACACTCTGTGCTGTTCGGTTAAATAAACATAGCAGCAGGAATCCGCATCTGAAATCTTCCGTTAGTTAACTTGATGTGCACACAGGTTCAGAAAGATGCTGAACAAATATGTAAGCTGAACTTAAACCTGTGTGCAAATACTGAACGACTTGCCGTCAGCCTACCAGCCGTGATCATCTGGACTTTAAACGGTTCATTAATTATTATTTTGTCTTATTTAGCTACAGAGTGATGAGATTATTGGTATCAATCTGTGTCCATTTACCAGAATCATCTGGAATGTGGACATATTGGATGCATATGACATTTCATCCAGTGCCAAAATTGCCAAAATTCATCACATTTACAGATCATAAACAAATCCCGGCCAAACGAGGCAGGCTGTTTCAATCAAAAAGGGGGTAAGCTTTCCTAAGGGAAAATACGGCTGAAAATTAATGCTCCTCAATTAAAACCGCTGGCGTCTTCTCATACATCTGAGGTTTTTTGTAAAATGTATTTATTCCTCTTTCATGTGGTAAACAGTCAGGTGGTGTAATCGGGACTGAGTATCGTCCTCCGAATCCTTTCATTTACTCTGAATCCCTGCGCTCCTCTAGAGAAAGCAAGCGTGGTAGAAAAGGGGCAGGGGGACAATGGAGAAGATCCGTATTAAAAGTACATTCATATTAAAGCTTTCTGTTTGAATGCTCTTCAACCGTTATTGTCTTTCTGACTCACCAGCAACTGCCACTAATGGCTAGAAACTGTCTTTTTTCTAAATATAAATAATATTAGTCTTTATGTGTAACAGTTTTAATTGGGCATCAGCATTTTAAGGTTTTGAAAACTGCAATAAAACAATTAAGTATAACTTTCCTTATTTTTTTCCCTTTTCTGTGTGATGGACTCATTGTCCCTATCTCCTGCCAATCAAGGGTCAACGGCATGTGCTTCGTCAGTTTCTGGACTATTCTACAGGCAGCCGATTGCATCTGCTGCAGTGAGTAATGAGTAGTCGCCCTGTATCACTGTCACAGATGTGCTAATGCGAAACATAGGTTAAGAGAGTCTAGAATATATTATTTTGTAAACATAAGAAAGTAAAACATGGCTACCGCTGTTAGGAGTGAATAGCAGATTTATTTGAATTTATAGGCCTGTTTATACCACAAGGGCAAGGAATTGTTAGAGTCAAACAACTAATTAAATTAATTGTGCAGGAGCTAAGGTGTAATGAAAAACAGCCCCCCTCCCCCCCCCGGTCAAGAGCTCTGCACCTTTGTTGCAAAATTTATAAATAAACAGGCACCCTTTAATGTTGCAATTCTCTACAGCTTTGAGCTTTGAAATGAGCAGATACTCTCTGCAAATTAAAATAGTTTTTTGAATAGTTAATAAGATGTCATGCTATTGAATGACAGCGACAGGCTACAAGAGTTCTGGGTGACTATTTGTGCCCAGAGTACTACTTGCTATTTCTTATCTAGTTTTGTCCTTTTCTACTTTCTTGCCTCTCTTTCGAACAAAAAGGTAATATGAATCACTGCTGCAGCAGTTCGCAGGTTGAGCCTTGAGCTGGACATATCTGACCTTTAATGAGAACACAAAGCTAGAGCTATTAATGTGACTCATCTAAAAAAAAAAATGACAGTTTTACAGGGTATTACATGCATTGTAAATACAAAAGTGGTGCAGAGATGCAAGGTGAATCCTAAGGATGAAATCGTAATCAAGTGTCCTTTATCCCCCAACTTTACAGTGACTATAGCCAGTCTCTGTGTGCATCTGTAACTGTGTAGACTACAGCCAGAACATGTATTTCAGTCATTTTTTTAAACTACCAATTTTGAGAAAATGACTTGGTGCAGGAAGTTCCTAATCCAAATGCAAGCTTTCCATCTGTTTCAGTGTATTAAACACCGTATGCTAGTTCAGTGTGTCCCAGCCCAGTCCTCAGGGAACTCCGTACAGTCCATGTTTTTGCTCCTTCCCAGCTCCCAGCCAATCAGGAACACTGAATACCTGGTACAGGTGCGTGTGGGAGCTGAGAGGAAGCAAAAACATGGACAGGGAAATATTATACTAGTGTGTTAACAGTCTACCATGTAGTGAACCATGAAATGCATGTATGCTTCAATAGTGTGATTCAGATATCCGTGTTTGTGATGTCAAAGACAAATTTGAAAAGCATTTGGTAAAACACATTCATGTGTCTTAAGGTATGCTATATCTTAAAGAGGATCGCATTAACGTGTGCCTTTAAAAAGTTTTACTAATAACTCCTGCATTAAAATGTCAGGCTTTACTGCTGCTTTTCACTTTAAAGGGCTGCAGATATTCTGATGCCAGACTTATTTTTAGTATAGAATTTACACCCAGGCATAAAATGTCAGTCAGACTCTGGAGGCGTTGGCGACATAGATACAGCGAGCCGTCCAGAATGCAGCCTGAATTCGTAGGCTTGCGAACTCCGCCTTCACACCAGCATTAGCTATGCAAGGTAATGAAAGGAATAGCTTGTCCGAGCGTCGCCTCACGGCCCTGACGGTCATCGCCGAGAATCCGCTCGTGCTGCAAGTAGATGGCACCAAGCGGTGCAGGTCACTCGGATAGCTGCTCTCCCAGCCGCCGTGACGAGATGCTTCCCCCGCGAGTCTCGCTCTCCTTGAGGTCTCTATTCAGCTGTTCGCTCAGCTGGCTGCCATCTCCCTCCTTGCAGGAGCCTCAGATCTACTCGAGCGTGATCGGTGACTTGGAATCCGTGTTCAGTCTGCCCCGGCGCTCGCCTCAGGCAGCCGCGACTCGCTGGGAGAGAGGATCCGCCATATTCCTGCCCCTGTTTCATGCTCCCCAGCCTCCTCCAGGGCTGCAGTTGCAGGGGTGGATTTGGGGACGATGGCATCTGAGCCACCAACCCTTTCTGGGGAAACTTCCACTGCCTGTTTCTGACTTTCTGCAGCCGCCTTCCAAAAAGGTTAAAAAAAGGTCAATACCTCACACCCTTAAAACATTATCATTTAAAACTGTCCCTCAAATTAAAGGCTATCATTATGTATATAAATGTCAAGTTTTGTGCCCACCCATATAAATATTTAATTTAATATTTAGTAGCTGAATGTTGACTGTTTTGTCAAGAATGACAACTGACATACATATATGGAAATATCACCAAGAGGCAGTTTAATACATTTTCTCGATTTTTGCTCAGAATACTTCGCTGATGTGGGTACATTTATTTATTTATTTTACACTGTGCAGTGATTTGTCAAAGACGGAGGCTCCTAGGGATTTGAAATGCAGCAGAAAGGCTGTTCCTTTGTCAAAATTGTAAATAAGCACTTTGCTTTAATGGAACAGAGCAGAAAAATAAACATCTGGGTCCGTTCCACTGCTTGCTGCCAGTGCTCGTTATGTCTGTGTAGCGTCTGAAAATGCAGTGTGTGTGCGATGGGTTCTGCCTGGCTACGATGTGGAAGTGGCCCGTTCAGTGCTGCCCTGGGTTACGATGGGACTATATGGTGGCACCACGGTGACGAGGGCAGGATGGTCTGAACCCTGAACCCCACTCTGTGTTTGGGGTTTACATCTACTAACCCACGCTTACTAATCCCTCCTCTGTCTGCAAGGGTATAGATAGGTGAATTTGTGTCTCTAAATTGCCCTCAATGTCTGCTCCGCAATGTACTGTCATTATTTCCAAAGTGCTCCCCTGACCCGAACTCAATCTCACTGAGACTCCCTACTGAATAACTGACTGGTAGATGATAGAGCTCCTGACTTTTAAATACTGCCTAGCAAACCATGTTTATTAAAGGAAGAACGCAAATTCTGACCCATATCTCACTGCTGAGCCATTACAGCTGCTTTAGCGCTTTTGCAGTCACAATACTAAATGACCTGGATAGCAGTTCTCTTTTCCCAAATGTCCCAAATAAATCCATAGAGTCCATCCTCTAAAATTCTTCTCTCTTCCAAAAAAAAAGCAATATTATTATTAAGAAATGATACATGTCATTCCTGTCTTGGGATTGACTAGAATAATGGAGAGTTAAATCGTAAGCTTATAAGCAGATTTAAGCAAGAACTATTAATTTCTTAAATGAAATTTCATTGGGCAATCCCAAGCTTAACATTACGTATACGCATGCGAGTCATCATTAATGTCAAGCGCCGCTCATTTGCATAAAAGCCGTATTCTTTTAACATGCTATCTCTAAGCATGAATGACGTTGTATTTTCACCAAAGTCAACAGTCATTTACTTTCATGGTGTATCTTTATTGGGCTATGAATGTTTCTGCAGTTGATGCCTTCTTTTGATGCCCGAGTTTCAGAACAAAGGGACCCTTTATGTTATGTAACACTGTCAGTTCTAATTACAGAGACTGCCTCCCAAATGATAATTGGTTCCAGTAATTATCCAGCCTCGGTAATGACAATAGAGAGTATTAAAAGTACTGAAAAATGGCATCACTATAAAGGTAGGACTGGATATTGATTGGATAATGACATTACTCAGTAGGTAATTACTACTGCAAACTCTGATCAATTGCCTGAGCCTTTTGCCAGATATGATGTTGAATCTATGACGAGGCTTAACTGGGTTGACGGTCGGTGGTAAAGGGCACATTTGTCATATTATTAAACGTTACAGTTCACCTTAGCAACGGCCGATCACTTAAAGGAGCCCTGAGACGGGGTCTCTCTCCACCATCATCTCAGGTAGCGGTTTAATGGTTGAATATGAAAGCATCTTCAAAGGCAGTTCCTCTCCGGCGACGTGTTCTCCTTGTGAGTGCGAGAGCGTCTAATGTGTGCTGTGTGCGAGCGTCCATGTTGTGGAAGCGAGGCGATATCAAAAATTCTCTGAGGCCGCTCCAGTTGAGATGTATCCCTAGATAAAATTACGAATTATGTTTGTTTGAACGAGCGTTCAGCTACGTTGTAAATGCTCATTGTTGGCCTGTTAACAAGGCTTTGGTTCCGCATTCGGTAATGAATGACTACAACTAGCAATTAGAGGAATATGCATGCAGTAAGATTCATGGGAGAATGTCATTGGGTTACAGACGGAACCAGCAGCTCTCTTTCTGGTGGCTGTGGGATATTGATTGTTAACCGAGGACCAGTGTTGCAGCTTTTAAATCTGCGGGAACGAGATTAATCCCTAGTGGAGATTAAGTTAAGCTTGCAAAACGGAGAGACCTTGGAAATCACACAAACTAACAAAAAAATGCCTTTAAAAGTATCTGATCAGCGATGCCACCAGAACTTTCTGATCACAAGTGGTAAGGAGGCCCTAAGGATTGGGTCGAGGTGTTTGATCGGTGCGATAAATGGGGCTTCCAGGCGCATAGGCGTGCAATTCTTAGGGATTTTGTAAAACACCATGGTTCCCCTTCAATGCCCTCAAGAAACAATCACCCCCCCCCCCCAAAAAAAAACAAGGCACCATCCTTGTTTCATAACAGTGCAACTTCAGTTTTTTTCATCCCGCCACAGTTTTCCTTTCCCCCCCTGTTATGCAGTTACAGCCAAATGCCATGCGGTCTCTAAGTTAATTAGCCCCCCCCATCTTTTTTTTTATCACGTGGTTGTTACTGAACTCAAGATTTCAGAAGTTTTTTTTTTTTTGACTATCCCAGTGTGAGCAAGCAAACCCGTCCAAAACCCAAAGTAGGAAAAAAAGCCCTTGAACCAAGTTTCAAGGCTGCTTATCTCAGCCCCTCCACCTCCATCCCATCTCCTGCTCTGCCTCCGCTTTGAGGCGTCCTAATGGGCGGATTACCGCAACCAGGTGCTGTCCCTTCAGGGCCACTCCGAGCCAAAGGTGTGCGTCGGATTTTCACCCGGACACCTCCCAGCGGCCCCCAGATGTAATGATCCCCAAACCCCAGCATGCACCAAAAAAAAAAACACCCCCACGCCCAGTGGCTGCACAGGTGCTGCCGAAAACATCACGCCCCATGAATCCTCCTTCATTTTTATTTTTGCATCTTGAGGTCGCTGTGTCAACGTCAAACTCACCGAAATAGTCAAGGAAAAAACAGACGGAATGTGTCTTTTACTACTTATTTCATGCAGGTTCTGTAATACCTACATATTTCCAGTACTATGTTGTGCATGCAGACCAGCTAAATAGTAGCTGTATATATGCTGACAAAATTTTTAAAAATCTGTCCCCCCCCCAACCCGGACTGTTTATACATGCACCAATCAGCCTCCCCCATTTCTCATTAAACTGTAGCAAGCTTAATTGTTTTATATTCAGCTGTTGGTTACATTTGTTTCATTGTGTAGGATATTAATTAAAAACTTGCTGTTCTCTTGCTTGTACTTTTACAGTGTTGACAGCAAAGAATAATAATGCTAATAATAAAGTTGGTTACTTTTATATTACATTTTTTTAAAGACTAGAGTGCAGGTACTGAGAGGTCAGGGTTTGTGGGGTTTGGGTTGGGTTGTACTTGCAAACATCAAGCCGAATGGCAACATTGCCAAGCCATTAATGCCAGGAAGGGTCACAGGAAAGGCCTCTTGTTTCTGCTCAGCCGATCACAGACACTTTTGACTTCCTGTGGGGTCACTAGGGAAAGTGTTTGCCACAAAAAAAAAGCCTAATTGTGACAACATACCATTAGTGTTCGGATTCTAGTGGTTAAGAAGAGATGCTTAGAAGATCAGTAACAAATCTTAATGAAAGGGGGTGCCCTCAAACTCTTCAATAATTGATGGTTCCTGCGATTCAGAAGTTATATTCTGAAACATGACTCACACTTATGCATGGAAAGTATTGCGTGGCTTATTAATACGGACTAATTTATCACCCCATAACTGCTTTGGTATTTCACAAGAGGCTTGTTCATTCCAGCCAGTGCATAGGGGTGTGGAAACTGATGTAATGTGTTCGCCCCAATGGACTTTGTGATGTCCCAAAGACATAATTACAAATGAACCAAGATGACAGGCTTGTAGAAATGGGCATTGTGCTGTGGAAGATCATTGTTGGGGCATAGAGCAGGCCAATGTACTGTGTTACAAAAGCATTAAAGGTCTCTTACAAGCGTGTTCCTTTGATAGGTAATAAAGTGGAATATCTCCTGATTATGATTCTTACTCTAGCAGTCTGCAGAGAAACTAATTGAATCTGTAGGGCGCCTGATTTATACTGTCTTTTTAATTTTAATACATTGCTTGAGTTGACCTTTGCAGGAAATAGACTCTAGGAAGTGTTGGCCACATACTGTTGAAAAAGATTGGGCACCCCTCTTGGTCAGAGTAAAAGTCAACAGAAGTTGACCCCCGAGTGGTTCAGAGTTAATCGCTCAAACTTTGCAAATGTTAATGCACGATTACTGTGCATTCATAAAGTGAATATTGGATGTGTGGAAATTTGAGTGTCTTGAGTGTTTGTTAGGATATAGTAACACCTCATTTGGCTGCCAAAAATGTCTTGCTGTGTTTCACATTGTAGTCTAACTGACATCCACTTGAGTCCATTTGTCCTTCCTCCTAAAAGTATATCAAATGTCCCCCACCTGCCACGCAGCCCTACTGGATAACAGAAGCACCTCTAGACTTTACCATTGCCTGATTCTTATCTTCAGATACTATGTCTGCATTTCCTTTGCCTCCTGTAGTTGTGTCAGAGCTGTACTGGTTTCCATGGGACTCCAGTACCTCATAAGCTCTTATTTTGCATGCTTTACACAATGACTATTTGTAATGGGGTTGTAGAAATAGCTTAATCGTTGGGTAAAGATTGCTGTCCAAACCAGTGAACAACAATTCTGGTTTCATCTGTACCCTTCGCAAAGTCTTCAGCTCTTTTTTTTCTGACAGATCCATCAGAAATGATTCAGTTTCTGCTTGACTGTTCTATTTAACTTCACTGAGCTTCTGACAGTTGTAATTGCCTGCTGGAAGCATTTAGGGACTTTAAAAATGCGTACAGCCTTGCCCTATTTTGTAAAAGTCAATTATCCATATTTTTAAGTTCTCAGACAGCTGCTTGGAGGAACTCATGGTTCTTGAAACCATAATGAAAAACACACCCAGAAATGGTTTAGTCATTCCTTAAAACTACAGTGAAAATAAACAGTAATAATGCATTACAGTTCGTGGAAAATTGCCCTGTTCATCTTTCTATCATGTTAATGTGATGATTTACAATATATACAAAAATGTAAAAATGTTGCAGTTCTGTGAGGGAAATATTGCAATTTATTGTGCAAATGTTGTATAAGTGATACATTTTTAAAATATGGCTAAATGTAGTACAGACTTGAATGCATTTCTTGTAGTTCTCACATGCATAACTGATTTTGAATTCAGAACCATTTCCATTTCTGTGTATGGATACATAAGTATTGCAGTATTAATACAGAAAATGTCTTTAGGGCATTCATCAAAAGCTGTTCATTGGTGATCATCAACCTTTGTGGCTTTTCTATTGTTGACACAAACCGCAAATTTATGACAAATTAAGGGTTGAGGTATTTACTGCTTCCACATACCAAGTGTTCCAGGATTAGCTGAGGTTTCCATCTAGCAAAGTGTCTGGCTTTGCGTCAGACTGTAATGCTTCTCCTGGTTGTTCTGCGATTCTGATATATCTTCGCCAGAAGCTTGTTTCCCTTGTGAAAGTCCCAGCCTGGGTGTTTGGGAACGTGAATTTTAAATTGCCACAAGCCTGCTGGATATTAGCTTCACAAAACAGCCATTATCACACTGTATTTTTTCAAGTTGTTTTTTTTTTTGCTGTCTTAATGGCTTAACTTTCATCATGTTATTTTGCAAACTTTGCTATTAGCAACAGGAAAAATACCATTTTGAAAATTGACAAACGCTCAAAATCCATCCATTCATTAGCGGTTAACTAATTTTACAGATCAAGGAGATGTTCTTCCGCTCTAATGCAGTCGAGGCTCATTTTATTTTACAACCTCTTCAAAAAATAATTCTTAAAATTTAAAAATGCCATGTAGGTTTTCTGTTAAACTTACAATAGTCATTACTATAAATTAATAGTAAAAATTGCACGCAAAATATAACGTTGTAGATGGATTAATTGGGAAGGGTAAACTGATTGAGTGATTGTTCTATTAATGCATAACCAGTGTTTGACAACCTCTTTGCGCTCTATAGTATGTGATGATTGTGGAGCAGACTGATCCAAATGACTAACGACATAATGAATTGTCCCAATATTGTCATCACATCACAAACAGGACCATTAGATTGTCACAAATCCATTCAGCTGAAGCGAAGACATTGGTTCGATATTTTTTTGAACACAAAGCAGTATTCATTTAAAATTTCATAAGCCTCTGCTCTGGTGTCTCTGGAAAGTTGAGCATTTTTAATATGCAGCCTTTGTTGGGCTTGTTTTGAACATTCAGCATGAGCTTCGGAGTATCCCTAAGTAATTTAACCCCCCCGTTCCCCCTCCCGCTGGTATATGTCCGTCAGTCCTTTCATGTTTACTGGTGTAATCCATGGGATTCGCATGTATCCCGTAGCCCCCTTTCCCGAGGATTCGGCGCGGGTGGGCTGCTCACGTCACCAGCTGCTGTCGAGCCGGGAGTATCTCATCGCCGCCTCAGCGGCCGTGCCCTGCCCACAGCTCCTGAAAACAGCCCCAGCCTTGCTGATGAGAGTGAAAGAAGCGGGATGAGAGAATGGAAGCCTGGGAAGAGCCAGACGTCGAGCCTTTTGCTCCACACCGCCAGCTCAGCCTCATTTTCCAGCTGCTACAGAGAGACTCTGCGTGCCAGGCTCTCTCCACAGCCACACGTTCGTTTGGTTTAGTCAGTTTGTTTATTCTGCGTACCAGGCTCTCTCCACAGCCACACGTTCGTTTGGTTTAGTCAGTTTCTTTATTCTGCGTACCAGGCTCTCTCCACAGCCACACGTTCGTTTGGTTTAGTCAGTTTCTTTATTCTGCGTACCAGGCTCTCTCCACAGCCACACGTTCGTTTGGTTTAGTCAGTTTCTTTATTCTGCGTACCAGG
>JAODJU010000043.1:7798686-7808770 GCA_026776725.1 Gnathonemus echidnorhynchus
GCTCTCAAGGTGAAGAAACAGGCCACCTTCAAGGCTCTCAAGGTGAAGAAACAGGCCACCTTCAAGGCTCTCAAGGTGAAGAAACAGGCCACCTTCAAGGCTCTCAAGGTTCCAACCCATTTAAGAAAAGCGCGGCGATGTCTGTCTTTCACATTTGCTCTTTAGGTTTTATGTTAATAATCGGGTTAAATATCATGTAGAACATTACTGAACTTTTTATAAGCATAGCATCAGTATTAACTTGAAAATTTATGTTAAAGATACAGTATTTCATATACTGTAAACTGCATTTTATATAAGTGTATAATTTCAATGTTAGAAATTCCTGCTATGTTTATTCTGTCCATATTGCGACTATGTAAACAGATGCTCTATATAAAGAGAGACTGTATCCTAACTTTGATCACTGATCGTTACTCAATCCCCATTAGATCTCATTATCCTCGAGTATTAATGAAAACCGTTTCCCAGCAGGAAATTTTGATCACGTTAACACTGCAAGGACGTAGGGGTGGGGGAATCATCTTCCAACACGCCTTAGGGTCTTCTGAAGGAAAAAGCAGCTTTAGAAGTGAAGAGAAGTGCACTTTCGTAGAGAGCTCACCAAGATCTTTGGCATGTCTCAGACTTAGCAGTGACAACATCATTACGGCTTACCTGAAGATCTGAAACCTTCTGTGAGGCTCGATGCAAATGTCTGTGAATCATGTTATACAACCATTCTCACGGTGTCACTGAGACAGGACAGTGCGTCAAACTATAAAAGACACGTCCCACTGTACTCCCTCAAAAATATAACTACCACAGCTCATTTACTGAGTAGTGATAGTTCTGTACTGCAGACGAGTTGCCCACAACCCTTCCACCAAAAATATCCCCACTACTCTCTTTATATCTATGAAAGACTTAACAAATGAGCTCGGGTTCGAGTGAAGTGCTCAAATGGTTCATAATGAACTTCTGTCCCAAAAGGCAGCGTCGTGCTTCAGTAAATTCAAGATAAAGGCCCACGCTGTTCGCCGCTAATATTTACTTTGTGCTCAGATTACAGAATCATGTCGCCACGGCAACTGATCGCTGATGGAAATTTGCAGGAGATTGTCACCTAACTCTGCTTTGCCACCTAACTGACGGCTCAGTCAACTACAAAGGTGGACCATCGCCACAATGGCTGCACACAAAATTCACATTCAGCAGAAAAAAACAACAATTTGGCATCTGACTGAGTAAAAGCCCTGTTATTTCCCTGCAATTCTAAAATCTTAACGTCAATATTATCAAGTGAAGTTAATGTTTAGTTTTCACTAATAGCAAGCAAACGTGGAAAGAAAATACCAGTCCAAATATCATTTTCCAATAAAAATACTCACACTGAGCTTCTGATTTGAAAAATACACCCCTGAAAAAAACAGGCTCACTCTACTGGTGCAACCCTCCCCCCCGCACCCCTGATCACCATAAGATGGATGGATGGATGGATAGGGTTGTGAATAGGCTGCATAAATAGCATATAGAAATTTATGTACAGTGTATTATTTTAGTGTTGATATTCTCCAGATCTGCAGTAGAACTTCCCGCAGGAGAGTTGACTTAAACAGTTTCCAAATAAAATGAACACCATAATACACTATGGCATAATTAATGTTTCACTTCATTGTTTTTTTTGTGTGAGTGTGCTCACTGTATTAATGAAAGAGTTGGTCGTTCCATTATGAATATCGTATTGATTGAGAAAAGATTAAAAATTAATGACCCATAAGTTGCAGATTATAAAATCAATTTCAATTAATACCTATTTCAGCCACTGTTTCAGGCTAATTGTGCTCTTCATTTTTCATTGCTAATGAGACTTATGTTTTGGGGGGAAAGTATGGTTTTAGAACTTTCTGGTGCAAGATGGCGTGTTGAATAGAGTCGTAATCAATTTTGTAGGAAGCGTCTTTGATGAACAGTGGGGGAGGTGGGTGATAAAGGAGGCTGTTAGGGTCAAAATCTGTTATGTGGCATATACTATAGTATAATAGATATTACACTGAAATCATCACCCGAATTTAGTCTAATTTCTGAAGCTAGTCTGAGGCTGACACAGGGGATTATTAAACCCAAAGGTCTGTAACCTTAAGGCTGCCGGTTGGACTCCCGGGGTGGGGGGGTGGGACCCTGATTCTGTATCTTCAAGCTATTGCCCACTCAAAATCGCCAAGGGTGGGCAGGCACCACCGCACAAGTGTGTAAGAAAAACTTCCAGGCTGCTTCAGATGAAGGGCGTCCGTGAAGAAAGTGAGGGAAGGGACACGCGAGTCGATGGACGATGAAAGCGGCACGTTTCTCGAGTGCGTTGCCCACTTAAGCTGCATGTCCCCATCAGAGCGAATGCGCCTTACTTTATTCCCCCAGGACTCTTCTGCGTTGAATTGTTTACATGATGCGTGTGTCGCATGAAATGCGGCCCAGCGACCTTCCGGTCTGTGTCGCCCATTTAGCAGAGAAGAGCTACTGCATTGAGTGAAAACACTTCTTGACCAGCTGAGTTTCCACTTCTAAGATTTATAGCCCTATGAGACTTTAGCCGATTTTATTTCTTTCTACACCGTATCAGCTTCAGCTCCGTCGTACAGGTATTCAAAAGATCATGATACTTAAGTAAAAACTGATGAAGCGGGCCAGAAAAGAAGAGGTTACAAACAAAATGTGTGAATAACGAAGAGGATTCTGGTGGCAAGGCCGTGATTCAGTGTGCCTCTGAATCGAGTGCTGACAATCGATACTTACGGTGAGGGCCGTTTTCACAATTCAGCACGATTTTCCTTGTGAGAAAAATACAATTGTCGATCATTTCTGGCTCTTTGTGGGCCGAAAGTTGCTCCCAGTGTATCAGAAAATTGCGTTCAGAAAGTAAAACCGACAGCTAGTATTTATAATGCTGAATAATTTAATTTTATTCGTTTTGTCCTGGATTAAAAATGTGCCTTTCCCAGTTCGCATACATCACAGAGCGGCGCTTTTTGTGCGTTAGGGGGGGCATGCGAGTCGGAATCAGGCGGGGGGTTAAGTGGATTGTGATGTAAAGGCGAGATCGACGAGCTTCTCGCTCTGCTAGAAAATGGAAATATTCGGTTTCAGCTGGATGGAACAGAATGAAACTTTAATGTCTCCCCGCGTCTGAGCGGGCTACGCTCCTCAACGTTTGTCTCCGTGATGGAAAAAGAGTCAATAGGCTGACATAAGATTATGAAAGGAGGATATGAAAATGCTTACAAACAAATGCGTGTCTCAGTGCTGGGAGGCATTTTGGACATTTATTCTCTGCAGTAGCTCAGCCTAAGAGACGTAATGTAAAATAAAAAAATCCCCAGGCAAATTTCACACCCTGTACCACGGAAAGTTCTCGCTAGAGTGAACTTGAGCTGTCCCACATTCATATTATACTGATTTGATCTGGCGGTGGATGTGAGAATTTGGAGGAGGGGGGATGAACTAAATGATGCTAAAGTTTTTAAAAGAATTACTAAGACCTCACAGTGACGCATCACCAGGCCGGTATCCCAGGAAAGGACGGAATCGACAAAATTCATGCTTAGCGAGCTTCCGGCGTAATAATGGCGGCCAGACGAATGTCAAATGCCGTTAAGTCTCGAGAGAGAGAGCGCGACGTGCAGTGAGAGGCCTAATTAAAACAGAAAACCAAATGGAACAGACACTCCAGGAGCTGCCATAATCTTTTTCTCTGTGATTGATGTCGACTCGTCCGGCCAATCGATCGGCATTCGCCCCCGGAGAATGCAAATGATCTGACGCTCTCCACGGGCCCCGTCGGCGAGCTTGTCAGAGCTGCACGGTGGGAGCTTTTAATTACAGAGATCACAAGAGATAGATCTGGGTCCGTACTATTTTAAAACGTCACTGGACTTGGCTAGCCTCCTTTCTCCGTGATGTATGCTAAAAGTCCTTGAGTAAGGAAAATGAGCTTTGCACCATAGTACACTGTCCCCGTGATGGACTGTAAATGGACGTTTTGTCATCGTTGTTCGGGTTCTCCACTGAACTGCGATGACCTGAAATTACTCGGCGGTTACAGAACATTATCTTTCATAGGCCACCGATGCCACGAGCAACTTATGGGCATTAATTATAAATCCATTAAAACACCCGATTCATCAGGAATGCCGTCGCTATCAAACGGCATCCCATTCTTTCTCTCACCCCCCCCCCCCCCCATATTTTTTGGCCGCTTGCCAGGTGGCAGCAGTTCCTTGAGGATTCGCTACGACACAAACGCCATCTGCGTGTCGTGGTCCTGGGACCGCGTATAGAATTTTGATACGGTAGTTATGTATCTATGTTGTCTTTTGGGGATATAAGTGAATATCCGCTTCCAATCAGAAATGGCAGATTGTGTTTCTTCCTTTAAAGTACTTACGCCATTGAAAATGATGTTTGATGCCCCTCCCGACCTTGTTTCGCTTTTATTTTATTATTATTATGTCAGTGGTGGGGGGTGCAGTGGTTGGCACTGTTGTCTCATGTCTCTCGAACCGGCTTCAAATCTCCGCCGTGGCTCCATGTATATATGTGGAGTTTGCACTTTCTCCCTGTGTCATTGTGGGGTTTCCCCCAGGACCTCCTGTTCCCCCCCACTGTCCAAAAACACGCTTTGTGTGTGTGTGCACCTTTAAATAGGGTGGAACCCAGTCCTGGGTTGGTCCCTGCCTGGCACCCATAGCTTCCAGGATAGGCTCCAAACCCCCCCACCAACAACACTAAACAGCACAAGCATTTACAGAAAATGCATGGATGGATGGATGGATGAATGGATGGATGTATTGAATATTTCTGTGTTTTAAAATTCATGCATACCTTTGCACTTCTGTTATACAATAAAATATCATTCACGTTACAAGGTGCATTAGGCAAGGGAAGTGCTGGCATGACTGAGTAGCCAGTAATGTGTGAGTGTGTGTCCTTGGCCGGCCTGGCCCCCACCCAGCCGGCCCCCTCCCTGCACCCCACGCTTCCTGGGATAAGCTCCAGGCCACCGTGACCCTGTACTGGACACATGGCTATAGAGGAATGGATGAGGGACATGTATTCCTTACCCACGTCCACTATTCTGACACGTCCTGAGCTTTGTTAGTACACAAGGGCGCAGTTACAGGGAGTGAGCGAGCAGTTAAGCCCTGGAAAAGCCAACAGGACCGAGGGCGTCTCTCTGCGTCTGGCGGGCCGCCCGAAAGCGGGGCTGCGTATTCATTAACGATGCATTATCTTCCACGAACAAGCTGTCAGTCTGCTGCAAATTCACGTATTTAATTAACAGCAGGAGTCGAAAATGACAAATGTTCCACCTTGCTTAGCAGTCTCACGGATTACAGTCGCCCCCCCCCCCCCCTCTCGGAAGTGCTCACGGCTCAGACGGAGTGCCAAATAAATTCAGTCCTTGATCTCTTCGGGTTTCAAGTACAAGTCTCTGTCCCCCTTTTTTGAGTGTCTGCTCATTTCCAGGCTGTGGTAAATGTGCTAACTGGATAATAAAGTGGGGGGGGGGGTTGGGGGGGCGGTGTTGTAACCTCCCAAGTCAAAGCGTAAACTGATTGATCCGTGACTGGACCTTAAGTTTGTTCTGGTAACGGGGCAAATGTTAAGTGTCCAGAGTTGAACACACGTGGTTTGTTTCGTAATTATTAATAGAATACATCAACACCTTGTAACTACTTCGTTGCCATGGAAACCACGAAAGACAAGAGTAACATATTATTTCTAAAATAGGTTTGACTAGTAGAATCATTGTAGTAAACAGTGTTAAGAATTGATTTTTTAAATGTAATTTTGTGTGCCCTATACAAGAAATAGCTTTGAAGCTTCTGATTTATGTTTTAATAACAAGTGCCTTGGCATTTTAAATGAATGAACTTTAACCGCAAGTGATAAACAGAGTGCCGTCAAAGTCACCGGGTGTCTGTGTGCATGCCGGTCGCTGACGATAAAAAGGAGAGTCACAGGTCGCATTTCATATGGCGTGAGTTTGGGTAGAGCATCGATGCAGCTAGGGCAGGGGGGTCAGACTCCAGTCCTGGGGGGCCGGAGCCCTGCACATTTTTGGGTTTCTCCTCGTTTAACACACCTGATTCAACTCCTTGTGCTAATTACCACACAGCTCTTGAGCTGAATCATTTGCAGTTGAATAGGAAAGAAGTAAGCGACACAAGGCTGTGGCCCCCCAGGACTGGAGTCTGACACCCGAGCTAGGGGGTGCTGTGGATCGTGACAGAAGGGTATTGTTTCTCAGCCCAGTTCTCGGGGACCCTCAGACAGTTTGCTCCCTCTCAGCTCTCAGCCAATCAAGAACCCTGAATACCAGGTAGAGGTGTACTGGCAGCTATGAGGGAGCAAAAACATGGACCGTCTGGGTGTCACTGGAACTGGACTGAGAAACACTGGGTTAGGGTATGATGCCAGTGCTGCATCTACTGGGTAGCTAACAGGAAAATGGAGGAATTTGTCTCGAAGAGGCTGCCATGTTCCTAGTGTTTGGTTTAAGAGTTTTTCAGGAGGATTGCACAGGCAGCTAATAGAGTAAGGTGTAGGTTTTGTTAGTTGAAAGCATTCATAACGCAGGCGTTCAGCAGCTTCTCATGCACACACTTTTGGCGTGTATCCGGGCGAGCGAGAGCGGGGGTTAACTGGCAGCAAAAAAAAAACCCGCTGAAGTTGTTGAAGGAACTTCACAGTAAGCATTTTCAAGAGGAAATTGATTTTTTTGTTAGAGAGCGAAAGAAATACAGCTCTGTTGGAAAAACCCCATGGAACACAGATCTTGCAGCAGCGTGATTGAGTTAAACTTCATGCAGCTCAGTCACCAATCAGCAGCAAAGGCACATTCTGATGGTGCTGGGGAGGGGGAGGGGGGAGAGAAACTGAGCCGTAACTTTCTTGTTTAATGATTGCAACCGGGATAAAAAGAAATATGGGGAAATAAGCAGTTAAAAAATCAAAATAAAATGGTGTAGCGTGAATAAAGGGAGGCCTCGCCGGGAAAGCATGGATTCTACATAACATACGCCTTGGGCGCTGCAGGTATCCGGCGCGGCGACGGCGCTGCGGGGTATGCTAACCCCGACTGCATTAGCCTTCACTCTTAGCGCCTTTAGAAGCTCATATGCTTCCCTACAAAAGGCTTCAATCACCTGTGATGATTCCGCCCCTGGCTTTAATTCACCTTCCCTCTATACGTTCCGTGCGATTCCTTTGTCAGGGAAGCGTGTATTACAAATACGGCCTTCAAACAAGGACGTGGCACGACTGTGATTGATTTGCACAGAACCTCTGGGCCCCGAAGCTTCCAGTCGTACGAAGTTTGTTTAGTAACCGATTCTTAACTGTTCTCTGCTGGCAGGGCGGTGGCAGCGTGTCTGAGGAGGGAACATCGCTGCCTGTTCAACCTCACAAGAGCGAATGGGCAAATACTATTATATACATACATATACATATATATATATATATATATGCACATACACAGGTATATTCATACATATACATATATACACTACTTATATACAGTCACAGGCATGGAAAGGGCATGGATACCCTGGCACATTTAGGTCCTTGGCACTTGACAGGGACCCTTGAATATGTAAAGTTAGATGTAAAATTGGGCAGGGGGGTGGGCAAAGTGATAATTTTTCAGGGGGACCAGAATTTCTAGGTATGCCCCTGTAAGTAGAAAGACTGCTTCAGTCAATGTCTTCTTGTATTGACATGTAAAATAAGCAGTGCAAGTAGCTTTTACGTAAGAGCAGAGGTGGAGATTTCAGGTCCAGAGAGCACAAATCCAGACCAAGATTTTGTTTCAACCAACCAGTTGAGCAAAGAGTCACAGTCACAGAGAACTCAACCGGTTGGTTGAAACAAAATCTTGGTCTGGATTTGTGCTCTCTGGACCTGAAATTTCCACCTCTGCATAAGAGTATGTATTTTGTATAAAAGATGTAGTGATGAACCGCCACACATTCTTCATAAGTGCCTTGGGGTGACTCTGTTGCGAAATGCGCTATATTAAAATAATTTGAATTGAAATTACGTTACCCTATATATCTTACATTATTTATACCTTAAGAGTACCCACTACAGCTTCATTAACAGATAGCTTTTTAAAAATTATCAATTTCAAAACAAGACTGAGCAATTGAGAGAATTTACACATCTGAAAATGTTCAGGACTCTCACGATTAGTTTAATTTTCATTCAGATTGACCGATAATGTTAAGTCGATGTGATACCACAGGCTTACCCACAGTACTTTTGCCTATTGAGTGCCGTTTTTATTGTTGAGAGATTTACAGCGGACGGCGATTAAAGTCGTAATAAACTGTGCCATAAATAATTCTGCAAAGCGTCGCATCAGCAGATTAATGTGCCCCGTGTGTGTGTGTGTGTGTGTCCGTGCATTGCTGATGTCTTATGGGGGAGAGGCCTGAGAGTTAAATGCTTTGCCGTCCCCACAAGTGTGCTGAGACCGCGATTTGCTTTCCTTTGAGTTGCTTTTGCTTGGTGAGCATAAACACATTCTGTTAATTATTTGTCAATAAGCGACACTTCAAAGACAAACAGCTTGCATATGCTCACATTGATGAGGACTCGGCGAGAGATTAATTCCTTGCCAATAGCTTGCGAGGTGGGCGTCTGTAGCCGCTCTGCCCAGCACAGCCCGAGACACACGTCTCCCAGTTGATCATCCCTGAGCCCTTTCCGCTCTGCTCGCTTTCAAAACTGTGCGGTGTGCATTTTATCATCAGAAGAAAGCCGCTCCACTTTCATATGCTGAGCTTAAAAGACGCTAATAAGGATGACAGATGTCCCTTGAACAGAAATATTTATATTGTGCCATCACAAGTGGGTGAGAAATATAGTGTTATAATAATGTCTTTAAAAAGGCAACGGATAATTCACACCTCTACCCTTCTACCTGGACCCAACGCAGACTGTGCCCCTCACACCTTCCACCACATACCCTGTTCTATGCATGGTGGGACTGTTCTTTTATGGGTAATTGGCTGCATGGCATGATGGGAAAGGGGCGGTGTGCATGCTCATCCAATGACATCCAAATTCATGACAATATTTTATGGATTTTTAGATTTGCACTGGCAAAGAATGTATGAAGATGCAATTCAGCTTGTATGGTAAAACAGAACAAGGGAGAGAAAACAGATTGCTTTTTTTTTTTTTTCAACAAAGGTGAAACAAATACTCTATTTTATATATGTATGGCATTTCCACTGATATTTGTGACTGATTTAGCTGAGCACATTTATTCTTGGGTGTGTTCTCTACACACACATGCAAACGTGTCAATATCTAATACAGAATCGCGAGCAAAAGGAAATATCATTACAATAACTTCCATCATTCTTTTTTGATCAATATATTTCTGCAGGAGATTCTGTTTGATGAATTGTAGGGTTCCTTTTCTGTTATTCCCTGCACGACATTAAAGTTTCATGGAATTCTCATTTCATCGCGTGAGGCTGCGTGGGTGGTCGTGTAATATTTAAGTTATATTAAGTCATTTCGATGCACACTGACGATTACGATCCTTATTTCAGAAGGGGTTGAAGTAACATTGTGTTGGTCTCCTTCTACTGGTTCATGGTTTCCCAGAGCTCCCAGTGCCTCATGGGAGTACAAAAGAGCACGGCCAACTTCTGATCCCATCTCCAGGTCTCTCCTCCCCCCCACCCGACAGACATACTGACCTCCATGTCCTCCCCCCGCTGGTGAGCCCGTCCCTGCCTCGGGAATGTCGCCTCTCCGCGTTCCCCCTTATCGTCCCCCACCCCGCCCCCCTCCTAATCGGCCTTGTTTCTACATCCTGCTGTTCCCCGGATCACCGTGCCTCTCCCGGGGGCCGGTCCATGCCACCCAACCTCCGCGTCCCCTCTTATCGCCTCCCTGGCCACCCCGCCCTAATCGGCCTTGCCAACCTCCGCGTTCCATCCACTTGTCTGTTTTTATTTCTTTGTTTTGCTTGGTCATTTATTTACTTTTCTCACCACTCCACCTTTTATCTCCATAACTGGACCCCCCC
>JAODJU010000043.1:7808940-7833743 GCA_026776725.1 Gnathonemus echidnorhynchus
GGGGGGGGGGGGGGGGGGGGGGGGGGGGGGTTGGTGACGTGCCGGGCCCCCCTCCCCCACCTGCTCGAGTAGTGTCACCTTCTCCCGCCAAGCGGTGATCATTACAATAGATTTATTTTATCAGGCTGATGGAAAAAAAACACCAAATGGATTTTACTTGAGAAAATAATGCTTATCATGGTAAGACGGGGATCGCTACGTGAAACAAGGGCCTTATGTAACACACCTGCATCACTTGATATGTTTCACGCTCTGCCACACAAACAGAGCACTGCTCTCGAAGGGCATCACACAGACGGTGAGCTGGCGCTACCTACCTGTTAAGCTGAGCTGCGGTTTCTCATTCATTTTAGATTCTGATTGCATCCAATTAACCATGTAGGTTTATTTTATATTCAACCCTGCATTTTATCCTTTATGACCAAAGTGCTGAATACAAATTCCTCCACATTTCCTGTTGTTCTTGCCATATAAAATTACAGTTGGTGCAAATATACACCCTGTCCATTACTGAACATAGTGCTGTGGATTTAATTTCTCCACTGTGTTTTGTTCTTGTTAATAATCCACACTGTGGTTGGTACTGAGGCAGTAGATACTGTGTGTTTTACTGAAAGTCACAAAAGGTTGTGGAATTGATCCGGTCCTGATAAATGTGATCTGGACTCACATACTTGGCAATCCAACACCCGAGGTCCAAAAAGCCAGAACCAGCGCCACTCACTCCACAGTGTAGCACAGGGTAGGGTTCCGTCCAAAAAGCCAGAACCGGTGCCACTCACTCCACAGTGTAGCACAAGGTAGGGTGCCGTCCAAGGCCGACCCAGGAAGCTGCCCCGCTGGCGATTCTGCAGGTGCTAGTTGGAACAAGAAGATGGGAAGGAATGGGATAGTGTGATCTCTGGGTCACGTATCTCAGGATGATCAAAAGTCAATAACACAGAACCTGTGCTGGATCTGGGTAATTGTGCATGACTGTAGGAATGAGCTATGGAACGGGACTAGTGAAACAGCGCTTCATAAATAAAAGCATGTATTTATAAATATAGAATTTGGCGACTCGTGCTTAACTGGACTGTGTGAGAATTGGATGTAAATAAGTGTGATAATAGCATACTGAGATACCTTTTATGTTGCAATATGACATTTAGCTGTGAGTAAAGGCAAAAGGACCAGTGAGGAATGGCTGAGGTTTTGCGATCGTGGAAGTTTTACTCCAATGTTCTGAGGGCAGAAGGAAAAATTATTGGTTCAGAGAGATGGCCAATCAGATTGTAGAAGAGGTGGATCCAAGCAACTAGAGGAGGCGGGACCCAGACATTTGATTGGTTTGGTTCCACCTGTAGTTGCTTGGACCAACCTCCTCTACAATCTGATTCGTTATCTCGCAAACCACATCATTTTTCCTTCTGTCTACCATGAGCACATTTTACCGATCACGGTTGGATGTAAAGCATGAACCAGTGATTCAGGAGGCCTGCTCCTGCTGTCCAGTGCATAGCTGCAAGGTTGAGACCTCTGGGATGCACTGATAACTAGGCTGACATGTGACTTGGTAACTCAAAAAGTCATCACTGAGATCTATTTAAGGATTACCCCTTAAATGGCTACCAGAATCGAATTCCACAAATGAAATAGAGCCAGGTGCACAAATAAGGACACAACAAATAAAGGAGTTACTCTAAAATTACATAGAAGAAGGAAAAGCAGTCTTAAAGCTTTATGGGAAATTTAGAGGTTAGGGTTGCGTGCATTTCAGCCCTATGTAAGATAAGATGAACATTATTGATACCAGAGGAAATTCTGAAAAAAATATGCTTCACGAATTTAAGTACTGTATATGATCATGATACTCTATTCGCTATTCGTACAAGTACGAGTAGAAGTTTTTAGGAATCCATTCGTTTTCACATATCCCATCTGGCTCTCCAATGAGACGCACACAGTTAAGAAAGCAGACTAGGGCACAGGGTCAGTCTTTCATCTGCCACTCCTGGAGCAGCTCTCAGGGTTAAATGCCTTGATCAAGGGCCCGACAGCGATAAGTTCACTCTGCCTGCCGCTGAATGTGCACCGGCGACCTTCGCATTTAATGACGGACACCATGTCTCTTTCAGGCCCTCAGGAAGCCCAAAGAATGGCTTTGATAGGTATGACTGAAAAGGACCCGCAGGACACAATGCTACGGGACACAGGTCCCTGTTTGAATTAGGGTAGAGCTGGATGGCCCCTCTGCATGGGGGGGCATTCAGGTGTTGAATAAAAAGGAATAGTGGAGGACATAGGGATATAATGATCATTCCGTGGAGTCAAATAGGCAAAATTATTGCCCAGTGATTCAGCAAAGAGAATATAAATCATTCGCTTAGACCACAGTTAGAAAACAATTAGTGTAACACCATGCTAGCACAGAGAGCTGAAATGGGCGCTTGAATGGCCACACAGGCTGTGAAACAAACACACCTCCCCACACACACACTCTGAGAGAGACAGAAACTGACCAATCGAGAGCAATGGTACTGCAAAGGATCAGCACTCGAAATGGAAGCAAAGCCCTTTAACAACGTTGGGGGGGGGGATTGCTATGTGGCAGATTGTTAGGGTTTTAATTATATGACTCTGCGTTCGTAGGCTGGCAGTGACTGACGGTGTCCTGACAAGGCGAGTTTAACCTTCCTCTCTTGCCACCAACGTGGGTACTAAAACCACCCCCAGTGAAAATTAACAGTTTCCTCCTGAGAAGTCAGTCCTCTGTTAAATTATGGAAAATGCTAACAGCTCTGGCAGACACGTCATTTATAAGGCACGGCAGCCGACACAATTCTCTCTCTTTGTTTTTATTTTGTTTTTGACACAGCGAGGCTCATGACAGGAACGCTAACCTGTGGGCTAAATACTCCCCTGTAGGTGACCTGACTTGATGAGCTCCCCTGTTCTCGCTCGTCCTGATCCGCTAACTCAGTTTGGCCGAACAATGTCTCTGATTAACTAATCAGGTTCTCCTTGTTGAATCTCTGGGAAACGTTCTGCTTCTGTAATAAGTACTGAGGTGCCGGTTCTTTCCAAGTTCGGCACTGTCGTTTCTATCTGAACGTGAATGAACAATGAAAGAATCTGGTGCACGTTCAACAGTCGTGTATATTTATCGGGCAGTTAATAAGTACACGTGCATGTCTTCATAATATGATGCCTTGCTTGACGACCCATGTTCATTCGCTAAATGTCTATGCTGCTCCAAATTGCTTCCAGAGTACGGCTGGCTGACAATACAGCTTTACTTCATGGGTCAACGCCGGCTTGTCTGTCAGGAGAACAGCAAAGGTGAAAGAGGGATGGCAGAGGTAGTTTTTAAGATATGCAGTGACTGACAGCTGCAACTAAGGAGCTCTTATTGCCCCTGGATGGAAAAAAAGTATATATTGCAAATGCAGGGCACATCCCCAGGCTGAGAGTCACCCAGGGCTACACAGCTGAATTATTTCTTTGCTCAGATTTGACAGCCAGCATGTCTAGTGGCACCTTTCCAGGTGGCGAGAAATAGATGACAAGACCGTGTCCCTGGCTCCATTGTCCTCTGGCCGTAGCTGCCTACTTGCCTGAGCTGACAGCGACAGGAGGCCTGGGAGCCTCTTTCCATTCCATTCCGTTCCTTCTCCGACTTCTTTGTGACGGGGAGTCGAGGCGGCCATATTTGAGCACTAAACAGCCCTATCCAGAAACCCATGAGCGACTGAAGATTAGAGCTTGAAAATTTTTTATTTTTTTTTGTGAGCCACCGTCAAACTGCTGTAGTACACCCCAAATAAGGCTGGCTTGTACAGATGCGGCGGATGAATGTTTCTGATCCGTGATGACATCATCCTCGTTCTCCGCAACCTTCGCAGTTCCTCTGTGACTATTAGCTACTCTTCAATTTGACTATTATGACTATTATTATGTGACTATTAGCTACTCTTCATTTCTCACCATTGCTTTTTTTTTTTTCTCTACTTCAAAAACAGCATGTTTTAAAAAAACGCACAGTCCTCCAGTGCAGGACCTTCATCTTCATCTCGAAAGCCATTCTCTGGTTTGCGAAGTTCTAATTTTACAGAAAAGTCGGGATCACTGCTACTTCAGCATCAAACACCCATAAATGGATTTCAGTTCATAAACCCCCACACTACAAATCTATAGCCACCCACCAGCAACTAATGGGTGTCCTTTAATGGAAAATGTGATTTTTGCAGAAGAGACCTCACTAATATGAAATCTGTAGCCCCATATGATTCAAGAGCCTTTTGGTAATCGAATGGCATGCTTTCGACTTTTTCAACTTCCATACAGTAGTGATCACAGAGCGAGTGTGACAGTATTATCCCAGAGCAAATTACCTTCACAGGACCGTGGAGTATGTGCGTAATTAGATTGCAGATATAGTCTGTCGTTAATGAATCTGAAATATGGAATGTTACACAATATGTCACACACGTGTCTGTACAATCTTCTGTCTGACAGAAATTTCAAGACATCTGTTTACTGATACTTTCAGAAGAATGACTGTATCGGCGACAAACTCTTCAAACCCCAATATTTTCATAAATAGTATGATTGTTTGGATGACTAACCTACAATATGAAAATGCACTGCACTAAAATCAGTCCTTTATGATGGTGATTCCCAACATATGGGTAGCTCCTATTCTGATCCACGATCAGATATCCCAGCCCCAATCCTAGAATTCACCTTTAGGCTTATAAACGGGTTTTGCTTTGCTTAGCACAAAACAAGTGAACACTCAACCAATCCAGGAAGCCAAACCACAGGTGCCTAATTAAAATTCACAGGCACATCCAATCAGATTTGTGCGATAGGCATTGATTGGCGCAAACTGCAGAGTGCACTGTGTGCTAGATCCTAGCGTTAATTTAAACCTATACTTCATAACGGGCCGCGACTGACCTGGCATGGTGAAAACTGGGTCATGGTGTAAAAAAATTTGAGAACCACAGATTTATGACTTTGTGAAATTTAATATTGCCAATGAACAATCAGAACGATTTGGTGTGACGTGGATGACGCTTTACACAATGCACATATTTTGTTTTGTATGAAGTCACAGCTGTGTGTTAAGAAAATGCACAAAAGACCCTATTTTAAGAAACAATTATTAATGCAAATAACTGCTTTGTTGTTTGACATGGCAGCCATAGGGTGAAAAAAACCTAAAGTTGAAACTCTTAAAACAAAAATTTTAAATGAGGGTGATTGATGAGCTGCCTTGCGATGGCTTGGTGGCCCATCCGGGGTGGTTCCCTGCCTAGAACCCACAGTTTCTGGTGGTTTTGGGCCCCTGTAACCCTGCATATGACAAGTGGGTACAGAAAATGGATGGATGGATGGATGGATGGATCAGTGTAAATCATGCATCACATAGAAATTTTCCTGAATCTATTGTTGGATTATGCATTTCCCTATAAGAACCTATGCTAATATTTGTACTTCTGGTTAGATACAAAACTGCATTTCCTTGTATTTGAATTTGTGTCGTGTGCAATGACAATAATATTGAATCTTAATCTCTTCGCTCAAGTGTCACAAATAAAAAATGTGATAATTTGTGTGTTCATTTTCCACATAGTTTCAACTGTTGACTGGAGTGTACGGACGTTTCTTTTAACTATTTATTTTTAAGGATGCTCCTTTAAAAATAGTTCTCTAGTGGTCAGTGATGGACTGACATCCCAGGCAGGGCGGCTGCTGCCTCCTGGCCAGCGATATCTGGGATGGGCTCCAGGTTCACTGAGATCTTGGACTGTGTGAGAAGTTAGGGATGGAAAAAAGCACCCATCCATCCGTCTTACTCGGCATATTCAGGAAATGGTCACAGGGTAATGAAAAGATACTATTTAGAAATACATTTAGAAATAATCCATCTATCTTCTAGCCCCTTATCATGGTCAGGGTGGTGGGGAATTTAGAAATAATTTGAAAATAAATTGTCATGAAAACAAAAATCTCAGAGCCTTTTTTGTGTTTCTTTTAAGTCTGCAATTGTGAGATGCCTTTGTGGTGGTATATAAGTGATGGTTTAAAAAATATATATCCATATTCTTTTATTAGAGAAATGAGAAGACACTCCGATGTGGAAATTTATTAACCTATCCTCCACTTTTCAAAATGGATCCATTGAAATCTTGGAATGAGCAGATTAGTCTCTGATTCCCTGCTGTGCCGGACTGGAATCCTCTAACGCAGCCATTATGGGCACAGTGCCAGCTTTCTCCATTAGGGTCATCTTAATGGAAAAGCGATTGCATGACTTTCAGGGGGTTGGAGAGACGGCAGCTGGAGGTTTCGTTCGAATGGAGAGGGTGACTTCTGAGGAGGGTTGGTGTGACCCGGGGGGATTTCATCTGCCGGCATCACCACCCCCCCCCCCCCCCGACATACACACACACACACACACTCCCCCTGCTCTCCACTATCTGACGAGGATGAAGCGAAACATGAAATCGAAGCCAGATAAATGCGCTCATTATGAGCCAGCCCACCCACGAGAGCAGCACCACCGGGGCTCATTGTTGACGACTGACGTCTGCGTCTGTTGCCCTGAAGTTCATTCAAAGCTTGAATACCACATGCACATATTTATTAGTTGCATACACTTGAAGGATAGGTACAATTGTGGATTTTCCAAACTCCACAAGCATGACACAACGCAACGTAATGGATGTGAAATCTCTTGTCAACCACGTCACCTTTTCTCAGTAGTGCCGTAAAATCCTTTAGAATTATACGAACAAAAAAACATGTTTAAGAGCTTGTCATCTCTCATCTCTTTATCACACACTGCAGGCACTGTTTCTGACATAGCCAGCATTGTGCGCTGTCCTAAAACCAGAGGCCACAAATTATTCGAAACGCCTTTGTGTTTCTGACTCCGCCTCACGCTGAAGAACGCGACAGTCGACATCAAAGGCTGCTTTCTATACTGTGTATTTACAGCTGCCCTTCCTTTCATAGCTCACGCAAGCAATTACATCTCTCAGCATGTTACAAATTCCTGTCTTAGGCTGTGATTTAGGGAGAGATACCCATGGTTTTAGGGGGAAATATTTCTGTCACGTGGCTCTATATAATGAGGCACAAGGGATATGGGTGTATACAAGGGCGGAGCTACAGAGAAATTGGCATCAGCCGAAGGCTGATTGGCTCAAACTGCCCCCTCCCCTGTCACTTCCTGCTTTAAAACCTATCATTGGCTAATGAAAAGGTGGCGCCTCTATATGAATGAAGGCCCTTCTTATGCCCCTGGAGTGGTGATATCATCTCTGCACTGGTGTGATTATTCCATAGAACCATCAAAGCGGGGGCTTTGCATGCCCCCGAAGTTCACAGGGGGTGGGAGGAGCTTACCAGCACAAATGTTCCCCGTCTGCATGAAGCTATTCCCCCTTCTCTGCGGTTTCTTGTTTTTGCTTGTTCTGTTTGTCATTTTGTCGAGCTCAGGATGCGCAGGTGACGTGACTCATTTTTACACCCCCCCATCACCACAGATTACCCCCAATCCACCCAGACACCTGGTCTCACGCCCGCCACAGATTTCTTTGGATTTCCTCCATGGGGTTTACACTGTATTTTGCATCTATCAGTGGTGCGGTATTTTTTGGGGGGGAGGGGGGGGGGGTCACGGTACTGGCTTCAGCCTCACGGTTGACGACGGCATGACGGTGAACGGGTCTCTGCTGAGTCCGCTCCGTGAGTCCGTTCCGCGAGGGCGTAGCCGTGGTGAAATGTCATATATTCCGCTGGGCCAGGTGCAGATTTGCAGCAGAATGTCAGTGAGCTTCACGACTGCTTTGAATGCCTCCGCTCAAAGCTGGAACTTTCCTCAAATGTCAGCCGCTGTGGCATACTAAATAAGAGTCCCAGAACACCTGAGGAGCATCAAAGACAAATTATTAAAAGCACGTCCTATCGACTACACATTAGCCCCGTCTGTACCTCTCCAAGAAAACAAAGGACTATTGGATGAGTTAAGTAGTTCTGTATTCTTATGTCGTTTTATATACTGTGTACTTCTGTGTCTGAGCTAATCAAGGATGCAGTAGCTTTCCCTTTACATTTAGAAGTACTACCCATTATAATGCACGATGACTGGGAGAAACACGTAAAATCTTGCTGTATGTGCTGCCACATTGTGAGGGCAAAAATATTGTCTCCTCTGCCAGTAATTTGAGAGCATAATATATTTAAATAATATATCGTTTGAAAATGACACGAAAGCGGTTAGTGTTCAAATGTCACTGTCCTGTCCTTCCTTTTACAGCGTCATCGGTGCAGGTACCATGAAGGCGAAGACCATCTGGCCAGGCTGAGAGGTGCAGGACAAGGGCAAGTCACATGACCTTGGCGTGACGCTAAGGTTAAAGAATCATGCAGCATGGATGCATTTCACTTTAAGGCTCAAGCCTCAGGTGAGTATTAAATGGGCTACGGATGAAAGGAGACCAAAGCCCTAAACCGGGCCGCAAAATCTAAACTTTTCACATGAAAATATAGCCTAAGACTGCCCATGGTTGGTTTTTATAAAAGCCCTTTCAGAAGCGTGTTGAATATGCAGCCAATTTTAAGATAAATATCAAAATGTCACGTATGTCCACAACACTGGGCAACCTGACACAGCAGTGCAAAGTCAGAGTGGCCCGGAAAGCGACTGGAAACCCCCTCATGAAGTTGAAGAGCATGTTCTGAGCAAGCAGACCATTGATTGGGCACCAAAGGTGAGGACGAGAAGGACAAAGGTCCCCAGATTTTTTTCTTTCAGTTCCTTTTTATTTCGATGTTTTTCCTGTGTTTTATTTTGATGGACACCTTGAGGGAAAAAAAATGAAATCAGGTTTGTCGGAAATGTTGTGCAGGGGAATCAACAAAGGGAGGCCCACCTGCTGAGAAAACTAACAGATTATTCAATACGGGGGGGCGGGGGCAAAAGGCGAATCAAATGCAATTTTCCAAATGGCTCATACTCAAAATAGTTCTGTTTTTTTCATCATTATGTCCCCCCCCCCCCCCCCAATTTTTAAGGCTTGGAGCAGAAATGACGGGGGGGGGGGGGGTCATGCATATTCAGACCAGCACAGGTGCTGCACACTGTGCCCATGCTGATTGCCGGTCAGGTTTTGAGCAGCTACGTGACACAGGAAGAAAAAGCTACATCAGAGTCTGACATTCCCTCGGTTTCTATAACGGGCCTTTAAACGTTCTGTGCCGTTATCAAAATATTTAATTTATTTAAATTTTTTCCCCAGATGCGATGAGGAACAACTGTCATGGTCTTTACAGAATTACTGCACGAGGCATTTTCTGTCTGAGTACAACAACCAGGGACAAAGAGGTTATAAAACTGTCTGCCTGCATTAAATCTTGTGAATTGTGTCTGCTTTTGTATTTTAAAAAATAGCATGCAGTGCGGCTCCTCTGCGAAATAACGGCCCTGCTAAGTGATGTGAAGAGCAGGGATGCGGTATCCCTCAGCGCGACACCGAGCCACATCGCCGCGGTAACACTGAGGCTGTACGTACGGTCAGATCCAGAGGCCAGGGTCACTATGTATGCATCTCCATAATGATCTCTACGCATTCTCAGGAGGAGTAGGGCCAGCCATGTATCTAGATGGAGTACATTATTAGTATTATGATAGATAGAGATATTATTATTAATAATAATAATAATAATAATCTAATAATAATAATAATAATAATAATAATAATAATACATTTTGTATAATCATGTCTGAGTTTCCCTCTGGTTTCTTCCTGCCGCCTTGGTACTCTCCCACAGTGCAAAAGCATGCAACCTTCTCTAGGATAAGCAGTTGGAAGATGGATGGATTAAAATAATCTCTGCTGTATGTTAAACTGCCAGAATGTCTTTGGACGGTTTATTAAATGCTTCCCCTGCCTACTCCCTTTGTTCCTATGCTAGCAAATTTTTTTGCTGATGCACGTATGAACAGTAGCCATTATTCCCCTGTCAGAAGCTCGTCTACCTCAGTCCACTTTGTTTTCACCAATATCCTGCGGTCGATTCCTTTATTTTATTTTTTATTTTTTTGCATCCACTATCTGTCCTCTCCTTCATTCTGCGTCTCAGTTCACAGACTTTAGGTTAAAATATGAAAAAAGCAAAAATCTGTGGAAAAACCTATTAAAGCAAGGGAACCACTTGGGGGGGGTCTGCAGGTGAATCAGCTGGTGATCTTTCTAACTCTCAGAAGGAAACTGTCAAGTTGAAGTAGAGCATTCAATCCCATGATGTGTGTCCAAATAGCAGATGGCAGTTTTACTGATGTCTATTTTTTTGTTTCTTGCCCAAATGTAATCGGATGCTACAGAAAATAAATTACAGCTAACCTTTGTTGCTTGGTCGCAGGTGCGCCGAGGGGAGCCGTTTGTCGCAATTGTAATTTGTGTGAAATTAATATCATATGGACCCCGGTACACAGAGGTCGGGCTGAAGCGATCAAGATGTCAGCCACTGGAAATAGCCTTTGGATATGACAGGGGAAGGGGGGTTGAAAATTTGCGTATGCCACTGGTTGACTAAGCAAGCAGGAAGGTTTAACGGTTATGGCTTATTCACAGAGAAACATGAATATCACTCCGGCTTTGTATTAACTTTTTGGGTTTGGGAGGCTGTTCACAGAGATGGCGGCAATTTACTGACGGTCCCAAAAATCTACCAGGCAGTACAGGACGTTCCCGTCACTTTTGACCATATGAATTGACTGCATCTGCAAGACTTTGGCTTAGCTTTTAAATATCAGCATGGCACTTTGAGTAATACAAGCTTTAAAGTCAGATTCCCTGCTTCACGCCTTTCAAGCTGCTTGCAAAGGACATTTTAAAACATTTTTATAGTATGCATCATGTTTACTTCCATTCTATGTACAATTATTACCTATAAAAAAAAAACAACAACATTCTGGGCTACCAATGGATTTCTTCGAATATACGTGTTATAGATACACAGCTAAACTGAAAGCATAGATACAGTGTTAAATTAAAAACTATTGAAACAACAGTGATCATAAGCTATAATAGTTAGCTTGGCTGCTCACACGAGTAACTATGTCCTTGTTTTACTGGGTTTCTGGGAGCTGATTAAGTAGAAAGCAAGCACAGTGCTTTCCTTTTTGCTGTTCTCTTTACTGGTATTCCGCTATGACTCCTTGCTCATGGACTAGTGCCCCCGTGACCTTGCTTGAAGCTCAGGTCTTGCAGTGCTCTGGGGTCACGTCTCTCAGGCTGTTGGATATTCTCCCACGTCTTGGCATTCACAGTGAGACCGAGGATCAATCAGCCGAGGGTAGCTCCCTGCTGGTACAGGTGCAACGACGAACAACTGTAGACGGACGGTAAAATGCCCCGCTACCGTTCAGACCGTCTGAAGGCTCCCATTTTGTGTATTTATTTGCAATTTAATCATAAAATCAATTGTGGTCTAATTCCCAGTCATTGCTAACTAGTAGCAGCTCCTTTGTGAACTAGACCGGTAACTCAGGACATGACCTGCATGAAGCGATGCAGCGTTCGTTACAAAGGCAATTATCTCGTTCGCATTCCATTTTGTCAGAAGTTGCCGTTAGTTGTTTCTTTCCTTCTACGATGTCGGTGTGCAGCAAACTGGTGACAGGATAGGCTGTAAGCAAAGGCACTGTAAGGAGGGGTGGAAGTTAGAATGATTCCAAGGGCCCCTAAGGGCCCAGGGCCCTAAAAAAATTTGGAACATAATTGGATTGTTTTGGCTGGGAGGGGTTCCAAAACCTCTAGCAATGCCCCGGGCTGTATGACTAGGAAGTCCCAAATGCATAGCAACATATTTGCTATGAACTTTGATAGGGGAAAAGGTTTAAAAGTATAGTATGGGAACATTAGATTGTTCCACAAGGTAATCTAGTAGTTAATGCTGGTTTGATGAAAATGCCAGCCGCTGTCCTGGAATCTTACCGACATACACTCCTGGAGGTTCTCCAGGTCAGAGCCCTGTGGCCTACAGCTAACCTTGGGCTGAGTCCTTGGGTCTCTGAATTACGTGTGGGAGAGCAGCACCGTCCTTCATCAGTGACATCGTCTAATGCAGTGAGTGGACCAGTGCCTCGCCAAAGACGCACCATTTCATATCCTTATGGAATAATCATAAGCTTTTGCAGCAGAACTGGCCCGAGCAGCTTGGATAGATGCCATGCTAGCACATCTTCATTAATTTAGAACCCAACGAAGGACACTTTGTTACATTCCTAAACTGCATTGCCAGCCAATTACGTCTGCTTCAGTCACAGATGGACCTGTTTAGGTAGAATTAGCCTGCTTTTGCTTGTACTGCCCTTTGCTGTATACAAAATAAAATATTCAAATGGAAACTTGGCCCTTGAATTTCATTTTTCCATTATCCCAACTAACAATGTTTTTTTCTCTAGGAAGGTTAACCGAACTTTACGATTAAGGTATGGAAATATTCAAAGGGTCTAGATTTCCTGATGTTCCCACAAAGATATCCCACTTCTAAAACTAAGATTAATAATAAAAATCAAAATGAGAACATGATAGAGAAGTATCACCATCTGTCACGAACACCGATGCGTCTCTATGAGAACACCCCCCAGGGAGTCTCGATTCACCAGGCCCGCCCAGGCAGGGAGGGTCCTTCCTGCCTGCAATTTGATTACCAGTAAAGCACTTTTGGGGCCACGCCCCTTCCCAGCTGTGATCAATATCAGTAATTAGCCCCTTCTACGTGTCTGGCACGCCTGCCAGACGCGATCTCCCCTTGTTTTTCCTGGAGTTTGAGCGGTGTCCTTGTGATTTCTGTCCTACTTGTTTTTTCTGATTTCATTTTGCCCTTTAGATTCCGAGTTCCGCCTAGAGTTCCCCCATCCGTCCACCGACTGAGTATTGCCTAAGCACACCGATCGCCGATGCCCATTGCCCAACCCTGTTCCGACTGTGCCTTCTTCTCCTGACGGTTCTCACTGGACTATCGACTCTGGATTTTGTGCTGCCTTAATAAACCAGCTCCGAAAAACTAATTCTGCATCAGTGTCCTTCCTACAAAGCTCCTTCGCAACTGTCGCTTTACCCCTCAAAGGTCATAGGTTAAAGGCTGTTCTTCAACATTAATTGTGTTAAAAGGATGTTCAGGTAATAATGTTACTGTGCTGACACTGACAGAACCTTTGTTAAAATGTAAAACATAAAAAGTCCATTAATGTTACAGTAACAAAGTTCTCTGCCAGCTTTGTCAAAGCCCTTTAAGTAATATTAACTAAAGTTCTGAGAATGTTCCCTGTTAGCAGGATGTGCATTTATATGATCAAACATCATATCCAAAAGTCAGTGTCTTCATTTTGATCAAAGAAGCTTGATCTTCAGACCTACATTTACGAAATCGGGTGCTGGGATACATGACCATTTTTATCAGTAAACTGTATCCGTGTTGAGATTCTGTAATACAGTGTTTCTCAGTCAGGAGCTGGTGGACCCCTAGACAGTGCACGTGTGCCGAGAAGGAGCAAAAATGTGGACCGTCTGGCTGAGAGCTGGCAGGGAGCAAAAATGTGGACAGTCTGAGGGTCCCCAAGGACCAGGCCGAGGAACATTGCTGTAATACACTCCAGTATTACTGGACTGAGTGCCAAAGATAACTGACTGACTGAATAAGGTAACCTGAGTGTCAAATCACAATCTCTCTGGGGCATAAACAAATTGCCTTTTTAGGAACAAGAACTCTATATTTGATTCACGATAAGATCCAAGTTTAAATACACAGACGCACCAGCATAATACTGAAAATTGATCTAAGACCCAACTGAAATGTGAAAGAACTGCTTTTTCCAAACGGTTCTTGCCAGCACCGGAATAATTAGCTGCATAAGGCCTCAGGCAAAAGTTGACAACGAAGGCAGTGAATGACCCCGCCCACTTTTTTCAATCAGCATGCAAATCTGTCTGCAGAATCAGAGCACATTAAATCTGCCGTTTTATGCAACAAATGGGGGATTTTTTTGGATAATTCTGAGTAAAATATGGGTTAAAATACACCATATACTAGGCTTTCAAATCTACATTACACTTATGCATAACTAAATCAAAGAATACTTACTTAGGGTGAATCGTGAACTTAATATCTATGTGCTGCATAATGTTTTTTAAAGATAAGCTCATGTACCCCCTTTGGAACATTTCTAGGAGACCTTACCATCAATATGCAGTCCTAAACACTTTGTAATTAGGGGAAGTTATGATCTTATCATGCATTCAGAGTCAGGAGGAATTTCCTATACCTGGCATTATGTATTTCTGGATGAAATGTATGCTGTCTTGACCCTGTAAGTGCTTATGGAAGATGGACATATGAATATGATATGAATTTCAGTTGGTATGATGCAGCAGAACAGGGATGCTGCTAGAGATTTTGGGCCCCATGAAATCTCTTATTGGGCCCCCAACCCAGACCAATCCAATTATGTCCCAAATTTGTTATGGCCTCTGTCACTCTGGGGCCCATGCAATCGTCCTTTACAGTGCCCCTGTGGCAGAAAGACCCATTATTTTATCAATGGTCATGGTAAAAACAATACACTGAGCAGCTTACAGACAACAAGGGGAGTTTATTATAAACTGAATACCACAGAAACCAAAAGCGACCACAAGAGGTCAAAACAAATGCAGCTCAGTAAAACAAGAACTACAGTAACAAGGGCTCAGTCTAAACACAAGTAAACGTAGAGGAAACACAGGCAGGACACATCTACAAGGAACACCTACAAGGAACACACTGACCAACAGAGGAACAGGGCAAGCACATATGTACATTGGTAACGAGGAACAGGTGCGGGTCCTTAATTATAAACCAAAACACTAGGGTCTAAGAATTACATGGGAGATACAAGGAACATAGGATGTAACTACAAAACTGGACACAGGCCGGGTTGATTAGGAACGAAGTTACTAAAAGTAAGGACTGATACTGAATACATAAATATGAGGAACATAATGTAGCATCATCGAGATGGCGTTTGCTTAGCGGAGCGCACTAGCAGTTCCTGACGTGCTTTGCGGCACTTTCATCAGTCCCTGTATGTGTTTGTTATATTATTTGTGTTGTGCTCCTGATTTTTATGGTTGCCCTTGCCTGTGTCGTGTGAGAATCCTGTCCAATCCTCGCGTGTCTCTAGCCCCTTTGTAAATCCCCACAAGTGTGTCTTACCGTCCAGCACGAGACCTTCCCACGTGTTCCTCTTATGGGATGGATGGGGTGGTAGTGATTGTGTTTGGTCCTTTTAAGAACAACCAATAAACGAAAATTCCCGTTTAAGCAAAGCTGCTTTGTCTCTGCTTACTGCTGTCATGCCTGGGTCTGCTGGTCATTACAGCAATTAGCGTGGGGCTAACAAATGGCAAAATGTCTAACCCGTCATGACGGGAGGGCTTTGTTGCTCAGCCGCACACTCAGGTCATTCAGCCACACAGCGGACCAGGAAACAGGGAAACACACTAGGGATAGAGAAAGGTGCTGAAGCTGGGGAATCCCAGAGGAAAGAAGGAGATGGTCAGCGACATCTACTGGCCAAACGGGGAAACAGACAAAACGGGACAAGGCAGGGATCGATCCTGACACATTAGCACTTCAGTGAACAACAAAAAATATTCCTTGCTGGTGACTGCGGTGTGGTGAGGTTCAATATTGTTCCATGGTTAATATATTTCACTGACTTTGAAGAATGCATGCAGGTCATGCATCTCAGCACGTCCCAAAGCATGCAACCCCTCCCCAAAAGAGACACCGGTGCATGTTTCTGCAAAGACAGCCCTTTGTATTCTGCAGTATCAAGGTGATCACCGCACACCCTTTAGGAATCCTTGGAAGAGTCTGTCAGATGTGCTGTCTAAACAGAAAAAAAAAAAATGCATGAAGAAAGTGTTGCGAGGCTAACAGCTCAGTATACACAAGGGCCCAGTGCCCCGGCGTGCTTTTTGAATAGAGAAAAGGACGTGTATATTCAGCCAAATGAAACGCAAGTGCCCTGTTAATGATTATTTGAGTCTCTACGGAGGTCTCTTCTTAAACAGCACGCTGCAGAGGATGCCGACGCTGTTTCAATATGAATTACAACTCCGAGCAGCACTCCAGTCTGTAATGTCAGAGAATATGGAGAGAGAGGTCCTCAGGCAGCCTAATGTATACTAATTCTGCCTCTTCCTGGGAAATGTATATCTTAGAAAGGCTGCTGTTGTTCCAGCTTATTGAGAATTTGAACTGAGGACTGTAAGTCATACACTGCGTCTTAAAATAGCACCGAATTCTTCAAACGATTCCGATAACAAATGTACATTAGACACCGATTCGCACGAGCGCGCTCGCCGCTGATAATGTGAATGATTTTCCAGAGACCTTCAAGCAAACATCATCAGTCGATGTCATGAAAATGGGCAAAAGTTCAGTCTGGCGTTTATTTTTCATAGATGCTGGAAATAAAATGATTTGCAATAACTATAACTAAAGACTTCCTCTTAAAATGATAATGATAACGCTAATTTAATATCAACACAAGCAAAGAGGAGAATCTATGCGTTAAAATATTCTACATTGAAATGTATTTGTTTTCTTTATGACTCCCAGATATACGTTTTTTATGACCGCGATGTTTGAGCAGGTTGCGCGCTCTTGACTTTGGGACGTAAATAACGGTCTCTGGCTACCTTGCTCGGACTCTTCGTGGAGGACATTTTAGTGTAATTCATTTTGTGTGTCTTTCAAGGTGCTGCTCAGGGGCAGGGTCGTGCCTGGAAATAGAAGCTGCATCACAGCGTTAATTTGAGTGACTCATTGGTCAGCATGGTGCCTCTTTTTGTTCCCTCTACTTCCAAGACTCTACTTTCAGTTCTTCTTCTGCTAGTCAAGCTATTCAATATCTTGCAGTTTTACTTCACCCATCCACTCACTTTGTAACTGCTTATCCTGGTCATGGGGTTCAACAGGTCAATGTCGTCACAATCCTAAATTTAGGACCACGCTGGTATTTTGTTTGTTTAAGGCGTGCAGTCTTTGCTGTGTATTTCTGCGTAGGAGGTAAAGCTGGAGCACGTCTCAGGTCCTTCTCATGCCATGGCTCCGTGAAATGCTTTGATCCGAAGAGTGGAATGTAAAAGACAGTGATCACAGGAGAACCAGCTATGCTGATCACAGGAGCACGGCTAGACATTCACAGGAGCTCTTGCAAGAGGCTCTCCTGTTGCCCTTTGATGCACATTACATAGCAGGTAGTGTGGTGTGCTTACAAATGTAAACGGGTGGCCAGAGCATTTCCCACTGTGGTCCCATAGGACCTTTACTCTTACGCCCTTGAGTGGGAGGCATAACCTGAAATTGTCAACAGAATAAACGAGAAGGAGCAAAGTGCGTGATGCGGTTCGAATGCATCTGAAAATCTAAAATGCATATATATCAGAAAGTGGGCTTTACCCACTCTAGATATAAACTGGCCTTAAGTGACAAATAACAAATAACTAGAAGAATGCAATTTTTTATTAGCATGGCGCTATCCACCAAATGAATAACAGGCAAGGGATCGCCAGCCTCCTTGTGTAGGGTTAAGCGTCAGACAGACCTGTGGGTCTTCAGACATCAACCTCGCAATTTCAAAGGCAACATGCGGCCCTGCCCACACTCTGAGAAACTCACTGCTGTCACCAGAGCCGTGACATTTCAGGGGAATTCAGAAAGTGTCTGGCTGCTCCTCTGCTGTGGTCACCGAGCCCATTAAGCCAGGCTCCTAGGACACTTGCTGTCTGGCAGGGAGTGTGTGGTTAGGGCGATGCTGTCATGTCAGCCATTATGCGACTCCACAATGAGATTAATTGACTGTCACAGCCGTTGGTGACACCACGTGGCGAGGGGAGAGAATTGTTTGTCCCCCAGATTATCTGGCCATAATTGACGAACACTTCAGGGCACTTTGGGGATTGGATAATACAGTCCAGAGTAGCAGGGGCAGGATTTCCAAGGTATTTTTATAATATGTTTTTTCTTCATTCCGTATCCCTGCAGAAACGTCCATGGCGATGTACTACAGTATATCCTGCATTTAGCTACACATAGCCATGTCTGTGACCCAAAGCACAGCTGAAAAAGTGCAAAAAACACAGGGGAGATGGAAAACGACCTATGCAAACCGCCACTTTGCATTCTCCTGACTTTCTGATTCTAAAATGTTCCGCGTCTGTTGTTGACACATTTTGATGCACTGGGACTAATGGGAGCTGTAATGTGTGATCTCATGTAGATAAAAGCAGCGAGATGATTCCCATTGTTGCTGAAGTGAAGGATCTTAAGGAAAGAGGAAAGGTAAGCCGTCAGCTCAGCTGAGTTCCGACTTCCACAAAGTAGTGCCATGTGCCGAATGTGCTTGCAAGACATTATAGCTGGGGGGTGTAGTTCTTAAGTACTTGAGACTTTGATCAGTTGATCACTGGTTCAATAGCCAGAATCATTGTTTTGATGTATAAGGGTTTTATAGCAAACAAGGATTAGCAGCACTGATCAGAAGGCAGTGACCAAAAATCCTGACGTATATAATGTAATAATAAACTGCAATACTGTACAGGCAGTGTCCCAGTTAGGGACAAGATCCAGTCCATAAGTCTGTCTTTAAGTGCAATTTGAAGGTAAGTTGGAACAAGTACATATGGTTCTGATTTAGAGTCAGTCAGTCAAATGTTTGGCGACTGTATTGTAACGAGTTAATGAACCACTGAAGCCATGCAATGTGCGCGATGCGCGTATTCATTAGTACAAACCATTGTGTTTAACCAGAATTTTGAATATAATAGGCTTTATTGCAGCCATTCTTAAATGTGAGTTGTATGCTGTTAATCTGTGGACTGCTTGTATTCTGTAATACTCTTGCATCCCCAGTGGTAAAGAGTAAATTGAGTTGTATCTTGGACAATCTACTTATTATTATAGATCAACTTCATTAATAATAGTAATAATAATAGATTCTTTTTATTGTGTTAATTGTGTTAGATTCGAACTTAATAATAAGACAAAACAATTGCATTTCTATTTCTTCCCCCTCAATAACCCGATGCTGGGACAGACTGTCATTTATGAATCTGCAGTAGGTGCAGAAGTTGTTATTAATGGCTTCTTACAGCTAAGTAACTGGGAAAAAATGCAAGAAATAAGAATCCCAAACCCCATGAGAACTTTTCATAGCTCAGAGCTGAGCCCTGTGTTGTTATTAGTCCAGGAGACGTTATTTTTAGCGCTTTAAAAGCTTTTCTACTTGTTAAGCTGTGCTGGTAATCAACACAGTATATTTTTTCAAAAGCTAGACTATTTTAGTTGCAGAAAAGTATAGAAATGTATTATATGTGATAGACATATGTGATCTCTTAGCTTTTATAACAGGTGCCATCATTCTGTGTCCCTATGGTAATATATATGAGATGAGGCCTGTCTTGTTTGAAATAGCTATCAAGTATAAAATGAAATATGACGAGTTAACAATGGCAACAATTAAACTATGAAAATGTAGAATATGTTGTTTAGTTAATATAGTTCAAACATATTTAAGTTCAGCTGCAGTGGATAAAACGTGCTTTTAATAGTCTGCTCCAGATTGTTTAGTTAGGGTGGGTGGGTAGGTAGGTAGGTAGGTAAAACATTGAAAGAGTTCTACACGTAAATTCCTCAGAAAATCTGGTCAGGTTTTCAAATGAAATTAATTTATATTCATTTGTTTTTGACAATGACATTTCAAAAGGTCATGCACGTCATTAATTGGCAATTAGTTCAGTCGGGTTTTATGAAATTAATTTTTTATGAATTGTGTATAATAGAGAGCATATTAAACACCGGGAGGTATCCAAATATGTTGTCAAATTTCGTGAACAACAAAAGCATTTTATCGTGGAAGTAAGAATGAAGTGCTTACGAATTAAAATCCCTGCGTTTCTGTACTTAAAATGAAGATGCTGTACATTCTGAAACAAAGGTTTTCTAGTAAGCCTAATGTTTATCGGCTGTAACATCTTCATTATTCCAGCCCAATTCAACGAAGGACATGGAAGACTAACTAGATTGTTGAAGCAAACATACTGAAATATATGTAATTTATTTTTGCGTTTTTTCTTTATTATTTCTTCAAATTAATTATTTACGCATTGGACTGTAAGTATTTCGGGTATTAATACTTATGGAAACAGGAACACTGAGCCAGATTCAGTCCTTATATAAACTGAATGAACCTTTTTGAAACAGATGAAGCTGACAATATTGGTCCTAATATAAACTGCCTGAGGCTGAAAATAATCAATGTGCTTTTCTCGGATGCTGTGTGTGGCTGGGTGAACGGAAAGCAATGCACACATGCCTGTTTTCAAAATTAAATTCCAAACTCGGGGTACGAGAGCTTTGCACTAATGTAAGGTCAGCTCATAGCCATCTTAATCAATTACAGCGAGACACTAAAATGCAAGACTAATTGGCAAGGTTCTCATTTATGTCTTGCCTTCACAAAGCATGGAGCAGTTAGATTAAATATTTACTGAGTGGTGTCATTATGTTTCCATTAACATTTAAAATAGTTCATTAAACAAGATGCACCACTGATGAAGTAATTACTGATGTTAAATAAAACAACATGTTTGAAAAGTCTGCACTAATGCTTCTTGGTTTTCACAACATAAGTGACCACAGGCTTTCATCATAAACATTTCAACCAAAATTACATGATATTAATTCATATGTGGTTGTGCTGCGAAGTTCAAGCACAACAAGTAATTAAATATGAATTTTGGCATTTAAATTGAGTCAGAGGAATTGAATTTAAAAAGAGTCTTATTTGTTATTTGTTCAGGTAGATAAGTTCTATGTGCAGAATCAACATCCCACGGGTCCTAGTGGAGCACAAGGGCCCGGTGAAATTGTTTGATCAGATGCAGTGCATTTGTGATGTGGCTCTGGGTGATGAAACAAGGCAGAGGTAGTACCACCCATGATGGTGGATATATTTTGAAAGGTCTGTCACAGAGAAAGAATCTAAATCCTGATTGATAGATCGTCAGCATGTTGCAGCTAGCAGAGGATTCTGGTGTTTGATGCTGCAAATTTAGCATAATACTAAGGAATACAGACGTCTGATATAAAGACTTTATTTTCACTATTATTGACATGGACCTCCTGTACGAGACTATTCAAATTGGGCTCACTGGTCAGTACTGTCTGTTCAGATTTGGAACACAGAGTTAAATAAGATTTTCAAAATTTGAGACACATGTCTCAATGTCTGTCCTTCTGTTACTCAAATAGTCTGAAGTTACTTGGTAATAGTTTACTTCAGGTTTCTAAGGAAATATTTTGGAAGGGCAATTGTTGAAAACTAAACAATTCATTACTGTCTGATTTAACCTAACAACATGCTACCAAGAAACGTATTTAGAGGAAAAATACAAATCACAAAGTATTCAAGCAATTATTTAGTCCATTTTTATAAACTTGAGATATTTATTTTGTGTGTTCTGTAATGTACTTCATGTAGACATTAAATGGATGTGGCCCTTGTAACGTCACATATATCAAAGTGTCATGCGTGATGATTTGACACTTCTAAAACGTTTCTCCATTGCAAGCTGTTCACAGCACTCTCCACTTCATCGTTAATAACTGTCACATGGAAGGTTTACCACTGTGACTGCAGAGGAATTGGCACCCCCCCCACCCCCCCCCCCATTTCACATTCCACTCGGCTGCTAAATATAATAGATGTGATACACGTTTGGCCTCTGTTTATCGTACAATTAAAAAAAAAAAAAAAACGATCAAGAGCAATGTTATCTTCGGCCTCAGAATAAATTGTGCTTAATTACAGATGTCTTTGGAGCAGCAATTGATAAAATAAAGTGCAATTAATCGGTCGTAATAATGCCTCGTCTAGAAGTTCAGATGATTAAAAGATATGTAAGCGTCTTTGACAACGGAGCAATTACTGTGGTTCTGCCCTCAGGGTTATTTCTGTATTGCACCTTAAGTACTGTTTAGAAGTTTCTTTCATTAATGGATCCAACAGCCCCCGGCAACAGATAAATGTAAGTATTTAAGAACTTCACAAGTACCATTAGCCTAAAACGTGATAGTCTGCAAGATCTGTGACATTGCAGCAGCTCACTTTATGACAAGTAATTTAGGGATATCACATAAAATTACCGCTATAAATTTTATAAAACATTACCAGGAATATTGCAGAGTGTCCTTTGTAGCAGGTGCAATGGTTGCCGAACTCGATTAGGCTAATTAAATTTGATCAACAGCGGGTCTACAACAGGAGTCAAAAGCTAGGCCTTTGAGATGATGGTCTACTCCTCCTGGAGGGTCTGAGGAGGTCCACACCATTCCTCTAGCTGGAATCTGATTTCTCATTTAACTTCACAAATATATAATTAGCAACAAATTTGTCATGTACAGCTCTGGAAAAAGGTGAGAGACCACAGCACAACTTTTTGTTTCATTCATTTTTCAATTTATCAGTGTGTGTGTGTATATATTATATATTTTATTATTATTATTATTTAATTTTTTTTTTTAATTGCAGCCTGGTCCTTCCCTGTTTCTCATTAATGAAGGGCTTCTTCTTTGCTTTATGCTTTTAGGAGCCTGTTAAGAACTGTCCTAGCAGTGCACTTCACACCTGCACTTAATGTTTCCCATTCCTTCTGAAGGTCACTTGTTGTCATCACCCAATTCATGAGAAACTGTCGGATAAGTTGACGGTCATCTCTGGCATTAGAAAGTCGCTTCCGCCCTCTACCTGGCTGGTTTCTGGTCGTTCCCAGTGTCTCCTGCTTCACCTTATTCTTGGTTCTGCTGTCTTAGAAATCTGGGGCCTAGAGGCCACTTACAGCTCAGCGTAGCCTCTGCCAGCAGGACCAGCATTAAACCAGCATTTTAAAATGTGGATTTGTTTAAAAATAGAGTGGTTTCCTAATTTTTTCCATAGCTGTATATTGCAAACAGAAAAATTATAGCTATTAGAATAAATCCAAAAATTTTAGCATGTGTGTCCATTGACAATTTTCCTACAATTCCTGTGATTCCATCATGTAGCTTGACTGTAATTTTCCACTTCCATGATTCTTGTCAGTGGCATTTACCTCATCTTTTGTCCTATCCCTGTGTAGCGACATTATGTAGTATTACACCACAGTAGAAGTCGCATTCGGCTGGATTAGTCTTTTAGATCCACTCTTTGAAAAACTTAGAAATTTTCTTCGCATCACTGGAGTGAAATCTGTACAGAGGTTGGACAAAATGGCAGAAACACTTAATGAGACATTAATATTATGGGTGTAATATGGAGTTGGGCACCTGAACTGTGTGTGATGGGATATTTGACAAATATTCATGAATAAAAGCTGTCAGTTCTTTGTGATGTAAAGGAAGTAGAAATATACTTTGCTCTCTATGTTCCAGTGATTAGAACACAAATTTACAAATGAAAAGGGCAGCCATTTGGCCCATCAAGCTCGTTTGGGGAGAACTCAATTAATAGGCCAGAGATGTTAAAATCTTATCTAGCACTGATTTAAAGGAACCCAAGGTTTTAGCTTGCAGTACACTAACAGGAAGAATATTCCATACTCCAACTACACGCTGTGTAAATAACTGCTTTCTCAAATCCAGTTTAAAATGTTTTCCCACTATTTTCCACCTATGGCAATGAGTTCTTGTATTTGAACTAATACTGAAGTAACTGTTTGGTTGAACAGCATCCAGACCTGTTAGAATCTTATATACCTGGATCATGTCCCTCCTTAGTCTCCTTTGCTCAACCCTGAAAAGATTCAGCTCAGCTAACCTCTCCTCATAAGACATTCCAGACCAGGAATCATTCTAGTAGCCCTTTGCTGAACCCTTTCTAAGACAGCAATTTCCTTTTTAAGGTATGATGACCAAACCTGCACATAATATTCTAGGTAGGGTCTTACAAAGGAATTGTATAACCTTAGCATCACCTCCCTTGACTTAAACTCCACACACCTAGAGATGTAACCCAACATCCAATTGGCCTTTTTAATTGCTTCCCCACTCTGGCCAGAGTGGGACATGGAAGCATCAACATACATACCAAGGTCTTTCTCATAATCAGCTACCTTTGTTTCAGTGGAATCCATAAAATATCTGTACTTTATATTTCTGCTCCCTGCATGGATTACCTTACATTTGTCTACATTAAATTTCATCTGCCAGGTATCAGACCAGTCACTAATTAAATCAAGATCCCACTGTAGTCTCTGTGCCGCTAGTTCAGTATCTGCTACATTACCCACCTTTGTGTCATCTGCAAATTTAACCAGTTTACTGTGTGTATTGGTGTCAATATAATTAACGTAAATTAGGAACAATAGTGGTCCTAAAATTGAACCCTGTGGTACCCCATTATGAATGCAGGCCCACTGTCACATTGTGCCCTAATAACTACCCGCTGCTTCCTGTCAGTTAACCAGTTTTCAATCCAAGTTGCTACAGTTCCTAAAATCCCTGCTGCTTTGATCTTAAGCAGGAGCCATTTGTGGGGGACAACTTCAAAGACCTTCTGGAAATCAAAGCAGATCACATCGTAGGACTTTTTGAGATCAATTTCACTTGTAGCTTCCTCAAAGAACTCAAGTAGATTATTTAAAACAGGACCTACCTCTCCTAAATCCATGTTGGCTATCCCTCAGAATGTTATTTGAATCCAGGTAATCTACCATTTC
>JAODJU010000043.1:7833843-7850339 GCA_026776725.1 Gnathonemus echidnorhynchus
CATAAAGTTTCTTGCGGCCCTCCAGGTGGCGCTCGCGGCCCAAGTGTGGGCCGCGGCCCTATGGTTAAGAATAGGTGCTCTAAAACACCAACAATTAGGCCATTTAAATTTTTAGCGTCTAGTTTTATCCATATAGCTTCTGTACTTTTATTTTTATCAGCGAGTTCCTCTGCCTGCAAGTTCTCTTACATACACTGCAACACCACCTCCCTTCTTGCCTATCCGGTCTCTACGGAACAACCATCCATATTATATTCTTCTCCATCATTGTCACTCAACCATGTTTCAGTTATTCCTACAGTATAACGTCGTAAGAGTCTGATGAAATGAAAGCCTCTAAATCATGAACTTTGTTTCTAATACTCCTAGCGTTTACAGACAGCAAAGGGTAGGTCTTTTACAGTGCCAACTTGTGCAGACATCTTGCATACACGACACTGAACTGGCCCCATAATTAACCATCTCACCATGACCCCGTCCCTTACTCCCAGCCCAGTATATTTATATACAGTATTTAAGTTTTAGTTGATTTAATTTACGTATAGGTAATACAATAAAGTGCAGAGTACAATAAAACACTAAGTTAACACTTACGTTAAAACGGAACTTTTTAATTATCCGATAGGGTCAGAGAGATAAAAAAAAAAAATTTAAATTAAACTTTTAAAATAACCAAATTGACTACTACTTACCAGAGAATAACCTCCTACTGAACCACGTAAAGCTAAAATAGTCCACAAAACCCCTTCCTCACTGTAGGCTACTGCCGGAGCAGGGAAAAAGTGGAAAATGTCCTTCCGGCCCTGACTGGCGACCAAGCGAAGCTCAGGAGCAACTGTCCTTTACTAGTTAATGTTACCGGGGTAAAATAATAATGTCCTGTAGGTGTTTGTGGCGAAGTTTTGCGGACAGAAAACGCCGCAGATGCAACTCACTGTCGGTAACACTCGCGTTGTTTCTTAACAATCCCAGCAGCCTCTGCGCTTTCAGATACGTTATTTCGGAAGGCCGCTGAAGGCATTCAACTTCTTCCCGATGTTCATGAAACCACACGGATTTGATTAGCAGTGTATATTGCGGCATTTTCATTTCTTGGAATATGACAGCATAATGAGGTAACCGTGTTTGCAGCGAAGGTCGCACCTGGTCCTGGGAAATGGCCTCATATTTCTGTGCCATTATATAATCATGCAGAATAATCGTCAGACCAAATGACTCCAATGAGATACCTGCATGTACTATTGCAGGACCCACATAGTGGCTTGACGGCATCTTTGGGTTTACCTGACATATGTAGGGAAGGATGAAAAACAACTCAGACTATATTGCTTTTTTTGTTACTTAAGGGTCCAGGTTTTTACTTGTTATACCATCTTTTTGCATTGTCCTTGCATACAAGCGGTTTCTGAATGGCAGCATCACCATCAATTCCACCTTCTGAAACTCACAAAAAAAGCAGTTTTTGTCAAGTCTGGGTCACAATGATGACCATTCAGTTCTTCGGTCATTTCTGAGACTGCAGTTTTGCAATGCTTGGCAACCAACCTGTTGAACGTTTCTGTGTCAAATTCAAATTCAAAATAACTTTATTTGTCCCCAAGGGGCAATCAAAGTCGGTGAGCTTCAGCTGGCTAGCACCGGTCCACGGTTTCTCTGTGTTTGTCATGTAGCCGAATGTACATATGGTTTCTGAGTGTGTTCGCCTTGTGGTTTTTGTGACTGGCAGATCTGCAATTTGGGCACTGACTACCCTGCTAACAGGGAACGTTCCCAGAACTTAGTGAACGATATATGAAGGTCTTCTCAAAGTTGGCAGAGAACATTCTTACTGTAACGCTAATGGAACATTATTTCCACTTTTTACATTTTAACAAAGGTTATGTCAGCGTCAGCGCAATAACATTATTACGTACCTGAACACCCTTCTAATCATAAAATTTTTATAATAAAATAATATTTTATAAAAGTGCTATATGTGTACACTGCCAATGTACCATCCAGCCTCAAACCCATGACCCTGGAGGGGTAAAGTGAGTGTTACCTGCCGTTCTATCCCACACCTTTCATTTGCTTTTATATTATTATTCTTAGTTATAGTAGTAATTGTATTCCTGTGATAAAGTTCTGGGAACATCAGGAAAACTGGATACTTTGAACGTTTCCATACCTTAATTATAACACCTCTTAAATGTTTTAGAGCGAAACATTCTTAGCGGGTTATCTGGCTTTGTAAGCACACACATCCAATTGCTTCCAGTCGCCTTTCTGTAGCTCGCGCATGCTGCTAATTAGCAGTCAGGCTAATACGACCCACCTTTGTAGCGCTGCGTTTGTAATTGAGATTTAGCTTTTCATGTGTCGCTTCTGTTTTGCCAACCTCCGTTTGCTGGTGCTTAATGAGTGTTAGCAAGTAGCGTGTGTGTGTGTGTGTGCTAGCACAGTGCCACCAGCCAACTCTTAGCTGCAAATTTCAAAGGGAATCGGTGGCGTAACGCGCTTTACTTGCCAGCGTTGCTAAAGTGACATGCCAGGTTTCCTATATATTTTTTTAAACAAAGGTAATTTAATAATCCTTTCAGATCATACACAGTTTTGAGAAATTTCTCTTTATGGATGAGATTATATCTTGCGCGAAAACAGAAATGGACCCACGTGATCTAGGTGCTGGGCGAATATTCTGTCTGCGTCTCCCCGATTCTCAGCCACCCTGAAAACACGAAGCTTAGGTAACTGACATATGTTCTCTCTGTGGGCAGTCTATCATTCATTCCAGTTTGTAGCACCCCGCTAATACGCTAGAAGGACAAACATATCATAAATAGATTTACATAGTTCTTTTGTTAACAGTGCAGTTATGCATAATAATTATGCATCAGTCTGTTTTTCACTAAGCAACCAGTGTCAGTGTGTGAAGGCAATGCGTAGGTAAGGTACTGAGTCTGGACTTCAGGCTGAAAGGGGCCAGAAGTTTTTAAAAATCTAAAAAAATGGTTTAAATACGATTAAGAAAGATTAAAGAAAAAGTACTATATAATATATAGTAATGTATATATTCCCTATATCTTAAATGTATTTGTTTGACGAAATATCTTTGTTTCACAAAATGGAGAGTCGAAATGAACACATTATCCTCAGACTGTTGCTGAGCCCTGGGTCCCTCTTAACTACCATCATGACGTCAGTCTTCTTATCGATGTGCCAGGTGACGTAAGATATAGTAAGACGACTTATTGCCATCGAACCAGAGAAAAGTACATTTCAGGGGAACTGGCACCATAAATGATACATGTATATAAATATTTAATATTTGCCACATAACCTTATATATACTGTATGTATGTATTGCGCGGTGTGTATGCAATGCTGTGCAAAAGTCTTAGGCAGTCCAAAAAAAAGCCATTTATGTGAGTAGTGTATGTGAACAATACGTGTATATGTGCTCAGAAGAAAGCAATTAAATATTACAATACAGTATATTCAAATGAACGATAACGCAATAAAATCCAACATGAATTTCTTCTGTTCTCCAAACGTTACTGATATCTTGCTTGATAGCTAGAGGCACCATTAAGTTTTCAAAACCTCACCTCTGTGGTACTCGAAGCAATCCATTTTTTTGTTAAGTTCACCACCAGGTCAATCAATTAAGTAATTAATCAATCAATCAATCAATCAGGTAATTAATTAAGTTATGTCAATGAGGTATTGATTAGCCAAACGAGGTGTGCTTGTGGTCGAGTCAAAAGTGGTTGCTGCAAATACCGAGGTGACTTTGAACGAGGTTTTGAAATGGCTAAGTTGACACTTTGACAGACATACTGTAATATTATGGTTTTACATCATCATGATCACCATTTTTCAAATATTGTTTTCTTTCACTGTCCAAGACTTTTGCGCAGACAAAATAACAGAAAAATGGAGACAGAGGCAGCACAGAGTCCCAGCAGGTAAACTCTAAACTCCCATCAAAGGTTGTTTACGGACGGGCGACCTTGTCGGTCCCTTTCTCAGGCCAACAGACGCCACTTAGTCAAAATCTTAGACAGACTCAAGGTTGCAGGACTATAAAATAGGATAAAGAGCAGAATATTGCAGCAGAAAGGTTGCAGTGACCCTTCAAACACACATCCGTGATCTGGGGAAAAGAGGCACAATCTATCCTATGGCCTATAAAGAACAATGGCTGGCCACACCATTAGTGTCAATAAATCCCCAATTGATTAATATAAAGATCATTGATTAAAAAACACAAGCTTCCACAATGGATTCATTTCTTTTTGGTTGGTTATACCAGTATTGTTTTTTTTTAAAATTCCTTTTGGCTCTTGGATTGAATGGGGATGGAGTCACATAAAACATGATCCCTTTCCCATAGTGTTCATCAGAGAAAAGCTATAAGGTGTAATTTTCACAGCCCGCGAAACCAAATGATACATATGTGAAATCTATAGCATTCCTTATGCAGTTACAGTGCTGAAAACCCTGTTATAAACTGGTACCATTCTGCTGGAATTAAACTGCTAATTGCATTATGAAGGATCCTTTGTCTCATTCTTTTTCATTTGTGTTTTGTTTTTGTATAAGTAAGAGGCTCCTTTGTGCGTATATAATCTTTTGATTAAGGTGTGTACTATGTAGCATGTTCTATGACAGAAATAAAAGCAACATGACCAGTCATTAATAGTTATTTATACTTTACTTTAATATCTTCCCGTATGTCTTTAATCTAAAATTGTGTGCAAGAAGCAGGGTTACACGTACCATTGTGTCAATAAAAAGTGATGAAATGAATGCATGAAAGCATTTAGTGTTTTAACATTAAAATCAAATAATGTCATGTAATAGCTAAATTGAACTATTTGGTGTTTACTACAATATGGGAGACCACAAGAGAAATTATTTGAGCTGCCGTTGAATTTTGTGACATTTATTATTGTGAAGCATTGAGCGGATTTTAGGCCAGGCAATGTCAAGTAATTAGAAGAGATTAAGTGCAAATGTTCTCTGGATTAATTCATTTAGGCCCTGAAGAGCCTCGTTGTGTCCGCTCACAGTAGCGAATATAGTAATGTGTAGCAGTGTTCTTTTTTTCTACTGTATCATATTGTTCAAGGGCATCTCCAAAGAATGAGCCCTTGGAAGTTGGAGTGTAGTGATACCCTTGCATTTCCATCTGATTTTCAGCCCTGATAACAGAGCGGAAACCAACAGCAGTGGTTATGGAGGTACGTGATATATCATCAGGGGGTGTATGAGATGTACATTTGGGCTGTGACAGAGTACTGGGAATCTAGGTCCTACCGAATTCTGGCACACCCTTGTACCCGTGCACCGAAAGCTTTTCCTAATTAGGCACAGCTGGCTGCTGTTTCCTTAAAGAGTGGCTGATGACTAAAAGAGGCAGCTGTGTAGCTGGAAGGGCAGATGCTGATGCGAAGCTGCATTCGACAGCACCTCTGCGTGAAATGCTCAGCTCCATTCAGTATGATTGTCCAATCTTGACGTATCTTCTTAGGGTTATCGTACAGTTATGGTCTCTGTCTTATTAAATGTTTCAGCTGTACCTTTAGTTAAAATGCGGTGGGGGGGGGGGAGCATAATATGACATAATGGTACTCTAGAGACTGAGTCACTGTGGCCACATCAGATGTTACCCCAATGTTACACCAGAGACTTTAGTACCTGCCTGACTGAGACCACACCAGATGTTACACCAGAGACTTTAGTACCTGCCTCACTGAGACCACACCAGATGTTACACCAGAGACTTCAGTACCTGACTGACTGAGACCGCACCAGATGTTACACCAAAGACTTTAGTACCTGACTGACTGAGACTGCATCAGATGTTGCACCAGACTTGAATATGTGTCACACTGAGACCGCACCATATGTTACACACTGAGACCACAAGTATTTTTTTTTCTTGAACACACACCCATCCTCTGAGATTAATTGTCCATGATGTTGTTAATGAACTTATAGGGTTATTATGTGTTTGATGATTATTTGTTCCTTAATGTGTCATGTATAGGTCAAAAAGCTTGCTTGCTCATGCATGTAGAAACAGAAAGGACATTCCTCTGCACCTGTAGTATATAATCCTTCCCAGGAAGGAACAGGCATGTTTTCTATTTTTTCTAGATTTTATATTCTATGCACCATGGGAATGGCTGGGTGAAACGGCATTTTGATGCACGATATACCATGTATATTGCTGTATTGACAATAAATCCTTCTTGAATCTTGAATGTTCTGTGTGCTGAAAAATTAATTGATTTGCTTTTTTGTCTTCTTGATAAAAAGCGTTCATCACAAATCTATAAGGCGATTTGGTCAAGAGTTGACTAGCTGCCTGTTAGTACCAGTTCAGTACCTGCAAAAAAAGACAAAAAATTGTACACTCCTGTCCACTGCAGTTTTCTGAACATGGATTCTCATTGGGCAGCTGTACATGACCAGGGAGTGAGGAACAGCCAATAAAAAAAACCACAAGACATAAATATAAAATGTTTCATAGGGCCTGAAATACCATTTGCCTACTTCTTTCTGATTTGCTGACATGGCAAAGCAGTCCTTAAATTCAATTGATTTGTCGCAACCCTAGAATAGCCCAAAACATTCCAGTCATATACGATGCAATGGAATGTGTTAAATGCTAGACCTTAAGTACTATATCGAACTCAAAATGCTTATGCGTACTTCAGTTTTGTAAGATTTACTCAGCCAGAAAGTGCATTGCTTTTTTTTCTGCAGCCAATAACATTTTAGTCAGTATTTTCGAATCAGTTCATATAGTACCATTTTGTGGACTGTATTATTTCATTTAATCTAACTGTAATGGTTTCTGCCATTCTGCCCTGGAGCTGAATAATGTATTTAGTGAATATGGGTCATGGGTCTGAAATGGGCCCCTGTAGTGAAATGCTTTTTTGGAAAGATAGCCCTAGGACTGACAGTATCGCTGTAGCAGTTGGATGCTCCACTACAGCTCCGTGGGGGGGGGGCACGGACCAGGAGCGGGTCATCTCCACAGAGCAGAATCATGCTCTCAGCCGCATGGAACACGAGACGGCGGGAAGCAACTGTGACGGCACTGCAGCTACCCGTTTAATATGGAACTGGAGCGCACGGAACTTTCTCCACGGCGACGGAGCCCTCGGACGATCGGACTTCTGTCAACACGCCCTGCAGATACTTCCTTTAAAAATATTGCATATTAAGAATCATGCCATGAATCCAAAACTGAAATGACTTGCATTTTCCAGTATTCCCCTGCACCCCCCCTCTCAGACAAAATTATACATCCTCTGTAGGATTTATCATTTTTATTAATTCAAATGAGTATGTTTGCATGTATCCTTTTGAAGTGTAAACTTTGTTCTGTACAACTGCCCAATTCCATCATCATAAAGTACAGAATACATGCACTTTAACTGAAATCACATGATGCTTTGTATTGTAACAGTTAGTATATGTTAGCTTGTAATGTACCCGAAATATAATCGTAAGTCGCTGTAAGAATATCTTTTTAAATTATGCATCTCACTTTGAGGATCTGTGGTTTTGTAACAACTCATTGCTTTATGAAGAAACAGCCAGCCACAGTTTCCTTCATTTCCTAAAAAAGTATTATTTTTTAAATAGCTGATGCACTATTTAATAGTACTGTACGTTCAACACCAGTGACTATAGCTATATGAACTATGACCTCAGTATCGCATATTAGATTTAATAAACCTGTAGAAAAATGCAGTCAATGAACTCTGTAAACACATTCGTAGCATATTATAAGGCATTCATAGAGCATTAAAAACATGGTTATAAATATTTATAAAAAGGTATGACACATTATAACTATGTGTATTATTTATTATATGTGTTATGTATTATTAATAATAATAATATATTTCAAAAAGCTTTGGAGTTTACTATGGAGAGCATGATTTTATCATTTACTTTAACTGTGGCCTAAGGGCATACTGTATAGAGAGCAAATCATGTTTTCCAGAGAAAGCGATTTGCTGAGTATTACATTTCAGGCAATCTTCTCATTAACCCATTTTGATGACAAGCACATTAATTACCTAATGTGCTACTTTCATGTGTACGTTAATGATTTCCTTGTGAAAAATTAGGCCTTGTCCATTTGCTGACAGCATAGGTCTGGTTGGAACCACCCAACTGAGCTTCAGGTAATCGAAAGTAATGTTCACACTCTACAGTGGTCAATATGCATGCATTATTTTCCCAAACAATAATTAAATTACAACCATGTCAATTATTTGAAATGACATAAATATATTACCTGTATACCATGTACCTCCAATCTCTTAGGTTCAATGTTGCAAACATATGATCAGATTATTGTAATCTCTTTAATGCACATTCCTGAGACTTATTTTTTAATCTTCTGACATTTTCAAAAGAAAAGTGCTGGTTACATTGTTAATATTTAAGCATCTGCATTATTTATGAAGTTCTTTATTCTGAATCATATACTGTGGTTGTTTTAATAGCTAAAAATTTGTCCTGGGCTTCATTAAAGTCTATCATACTCAGCCGGTGGGAGCATAATTAAAACGGCAAATAATTAAAACCCTAAAGTGTAGGTCTGGTCTCGACTAGCAGGCTCAATAGAACCAATTCTCTTGGTTCCCGTGCGAAATATAATTATAGGGAAATACACCCATCGATATAACCAAAATGGAGAGATGGTGAAACACCGTCCTGCAGCCAGACTCACTCAGTCTAAGTTCGATTTATGATTGTCATTATTCGGGGGGACCTTAGGGCAACTTTTAACTGTGGGCCATTCAAATTCTGTCTTCTGACTGATCTGAATCAGTAAGAGAGAATAGACCTGTCAGTTGGGTGCCTTATCATTGACAGTTTAAGTTGCATGAAAGGAATCCACAGGTTACTTCATGAGCAGTAACACAATGACGACGGTCTGACTTATTTTCTTTTGTATAAAAAGAATGTAGGGTGTCTAAGAGGGCAGCACTATTGCACAATGACAACTGTAGGGTTGGGGGATTGGCTCCTGCTTTTCTACTGCCGTACCAGAGCCAGATCCATGATGACATTCACGGAGATACCGGCAATCTGCGTCGATATGCATGGTTTATGTGAAGGAAAAAAGGGCATATTCTTTATATGGTTCATTATTAGTAGTATCGCACATTGTGATATATTTATGCATTCCCGATAGGTTGGAAATTTTCAGTTTCTGAGTTATTTTAAAAAGTACCACATGACAGATGAATGGAATGGATTCGTAATGCACATTTATGTAAGCTATTGCTAATAAGTGTCTTTGGTTTTACGTCACTGTCACTCTCCAAACCTTTTCCTCCAAAAGCAACACCTTTTCTGAGCCGACACTTCTGCAGTGGAAAATCAAAGTGAGCTGGAACCGCACTGGTACTAGTGTCTCTTCACGGTATGGCTCAGGAACGCCTTGGTTCCTGTATGCCAGCGGAAATGCGCTATAAATGTGTGGGATTCGCATGTTCTTCCCATGTCGTCTGAGTTAACTCCCACAGCCTAAAGTCATGCAGTTAGACTGAATGGCATCTCCAAATGGCCCTTAGTTTCAAGGGTTCAAGGGTAAATTTATTATCCCGGAAAGGAAAATATTTTGCAGCCAGTGTTCATGTCCATCAAAGCACAAGGACAGCATTTGCGATGGACTGACATCTCAGCCAAGGTGTACCGCTGCCCAGATGCGTTCAGAAAGTACAAATCCAGACCAAGATTTTAACCAACCAGTTGAGTATAAAGAGTCACATTCACAGATTACTCTACTGGTTGGTTGAAACAAAATCTTGGATCAGATTTTGTACTTTATGAACTTGAGATTTCAACCTCTGCCTTTAATACTTGTCAAAGAGACATATTAAATACAGTGTACTTCCTTGTCTGCCTTACAGTACCTTTTGTCTGATGTGGTTTTCCTGATCTCGTATGGGCATTTCTGGTTTGATTGTTCTTCTTGAGTACATTGCTGGTCTTTCAGAAATTCTGGCCACAGCTTAAGCAGCATTACACTTTTGTTTATTTGTTAACAGTTGAGTATTATTTCACCAACTAAATTTCCAGTTTACATTCAGTTTTTTTAGCAGTGTGCATTTGAAAAAGGCATATACAGGATGTGCTTTTCTGAGAGTCACTTTCAGTGTCTCCTTAACAAGATCAGTCTCAGTTCCATCCATCCCTCTGTCAAGCCAGAATAAGACATGCAGAATGTGACCATCCTGAAGCAGCAGGCGCTCAGTGTCTCCCTGGCTGCAAGTCACCACAATAACAGGGACACTGAAGATACACAAAAGGTCTTGGTGCTGCTAACTTTTTAATAAATCACAGCTGATCACTGCACATATACAGCTTCCCATATTGCAGAATAACAGACACGTGCCATTGAGTATGTCTTATATGCAAAGATAGGTTTTCTATTACACCCTTTGCGAAAGGTTAAAAAGTAAATTAACATGGGAAATTGAGTCTGCAACCAACAACCTTTATAGACTTTATCCTCTCCACTTAATCCCCTCTTAGCATGTTTCCCCGCCAAGGGGGGGGGCTCTCAAAATCTCAGACATCTGTAAGTTGTTTATCTGACAATCTCCTGGTCTCTAGATTGACCTATGAACAGAGCGGGACAGTCAGCGATAATCCCCACCCCCTATGGACACTTTCTCCACACTCTCTCAATCCCACCCCAGCCCATGCCAGCTCTCTTAAAAGTTCTTCCAGAAAATAAACACCAATACTCTCTCTTTCATTTCATCCTAGTTTAAGTCCCTCACCGCAGGATGCCCCCCCACGCTCTCCAGCCATCTTGAGTCACTCCCCCCCAATAGAAACCCTTCTCGATCTGCCTTGTGCACAGATGTCCTGGCCGTTTCTCTCCTCTCCCTTTCTTCATAAAGTGAGGATCAAAGTAGGATTCATTAATGATCTTCATTAATATCATATCAAATACTAACAAATAAGTATGATGATAACCCCTGTAATCTCCTGGATCGCCCGCATGTTTGGGTAAATCTAGAGGGGCCATCCAGCACTCTGCTAAAGCCGCCTCGCTCGTATCTATAATCATCCGGTTGGAAAACTGTAGCTTGCCAGATGCTCCCCAGGCACAATGAATCAGAGCTTGTGGCAAGTACCCGGGCTAATCTGAGGAAGCTAACCGAACTAACGATCCAGCTGACTGAGGTCCAAAATGAGCACAGTTAAACTCCAGAAAGTCTCCCTCCCTCCTTCCCTTTCCCACAGGCTCTCTTAACCATCAGATTCATCGCCCCTTCATGCAGGGTGGAGGGGGCACTTCTGAGGCCTCATATCCCACCAGCTGCCAATTAAATCCCTGTCGCCCTTATACCAACCTCCAGCTCCATCTGCATTACCGTCTCAGTCCAGCAGAGAGGAGCGATTTCTGTCACATACAAGCCCGGAGCGTGTTGCCGAATGCCGCCCTCTGGAATCCTAGCCAGACCACCCACATGCGATCTGACGCTGACTGGTGCCGTCAGGACGGGCTGAGATCCTTGAGCGGCTATGTAATTCTGACAGAGAGCATTATTGGGGGAAATAAAAGATGGGGGCCGGCAGCATTAGGAGCGTCACGCCGAGTCCCTCCCCAGCGACAAAATGCTGACCTTCTTCCAGATAATTACGGCAGCAACCCTCAAATTGCTGATCCCCTTCCAGATAATTATGGCGTAAGCCCACACCTGGCAATTCTTCATTTGCGATATTATGAAGAATGCACTGGCTTCCCACCCACTTTCCCAAGTTACTGTGGAAGGCCACGGTGCTCTCACTACATCTCGAGCGCGGCGGATGCCTCCCAGTATCATCCGCTTCCCATGTGGTCCAGCACTGTAAATCTCCCAGAATCCTCTAGCCTAACTATCTGTGCCTTCACAGCCACTCCAGCAGAAGGCATTGAACTCCGTCTATACAGAGGGTTCATAGCATGGCCCAAAACTTTTGACCACGTATAGTTTCAAATGCTCTGTATTTTGAACTTTATCCAAACTAGAGTTGTGCCGCTCTTATATTCATATAATAAAAAATAATCATTGCGGTTAATCATTATCTAATAATCATTTGATAAGCATTTATTATACGCTGTCATTTCAAACAGACATTGTCATTAAATAGATATGGATATTTGATTCAGGGATACATTATAAGATTCTAATTGTATTTATTTATTTGGTTTATGTAACTCAAGTCATTTTATACCTCGGTAGTACATCACAAAATCAAATGACCTGACACTTTAATATCTTTCGCTAAACGCCTTACTCTTGTGTGCCATCACTCATCCCAGATCTTATGATGAAGACGTGCCAAGTTTTCCTCTTACTGTTTTATGCAATCCGTCATTCCACAATGTACATCACATATGGCTTCGTTGCCATGCAGTCTCTTCTGAAATTACCGACAAGTGCATTTCAGCAAAAACAATTTCAGAATATTTTTTACAAGATATATTTCTGTATTCAGAATCAGATTTATTTTTCCATAAGGATGCATAATCAGTGAAATTTTATTCAACTGACTTAGCTCCTAGCCCTCAAGTAATTGTTTCTTTTGACCCTCTCTATCTTAGACTCTTGTTATTCTTAAGCCAGTTGATTGCTTGAAGTGACCGAGATTATACCTTACAGAGTGTGAGCGATACTGGTAAATATACCTTGCTAACGTGCAATTATCTGATCAATCCTAAGCACAGGGGCAACACTTGAAATTCTGGGCCCCAGATAAAATGTCACCTTGGGTGCCCACTGTGGTTGCCACTTTCGATATGAAGAACTGCAGCCCCCCCCCCCCCCACAGTAGATACAATTTGCCAAGCAGTGAGTTACCCTCAGGGATTTTTATTATTTTACGGATTCAGGGGCCCCTTTATGTAGTGGCCCCTGAATCGGTCGGGATATCAATGCCCCTGTGACACCCCCCTTAGCTGCAACATTTCTAATGTCGTCCTGGGGGACCTTGTCAAGTCTAACATCACTAGATTATTTCCATTGTAGTAAGAACTACTGCAAGCCAGACCTTGAATTTTTTTAGTTAAATTGACAAGCTTTTTGGATACAAAGTGATATACAGCCCAGTCACATAAAATTCCCTAACTAATGAATAGTATAATTATGGATTCAGAGGCTAAAACCTGTAAGTAATTGAGTTTTTGAATGATCAAGGGCCTCTTTAGCTACGAAGCAGTGTAAAACATCAGAGCAAGTCTAAATAAGGCTAAGTAGCCATCGCTTATGGGTTACTTAATCCTTTCAGGCAGTTCCTAACCATCACACAATACATGACCCTCCACAGCAACAACCTGCCAACTGTTGTTCCAAGTGCAATCCCTTATTAAAAGCTCAGAGGCCTAAGTGTACTCTCCCTTTGGACCAGCAGAGCACTTAACATCTCTGAACCCTAATGAGAGTTTGCAGACGCGTCTTGATTCGCCGGCCACACCAACGGCTCACATTCCCGACGGTCTACCCCACTTATAAGTGACGGCCAGTTCTGAATCGCTTCATATTCACAAATAAAGGGGGGGAGGGGGGGGGTGGAATCAGCAGTTCAATTCCTCATCCCTCATTAAAAAAAGCAGTTTGTGAATAAATTACAGCCCCACCAGTTAAACCAAATAAAATAAGATGTAAGATATGTCAATTACTATAGCTATACTTTTGCATGTTGTTTTGATGCCTATCAGGTTCTAAGCAAGATCACATTAATGCTGCAATATTAGAACAGGCATATTTTGCAGTTTAATTTTGATTCAGTAATTTTTGCTCAGAAATACTACTCCATGTGGACATAGCCATCAGGCCTTTACAGCAGTGCTGGGAGTGTTCAACTCACTTTCAGAAGTCAAGGTCATTTTTGCTTAAATTCCAACATTGACCCTTTTAATCTGCATTGTAAATGTATTTGCTTTGGAGCTGCTGTATCTTAATGAATTTAACTGTGGGGGCTGAAAGAGATTCTGGGTGCTGAAAATGAAATAAGTGGTAACTGAAAAAGATGATTAGACGGTCAATGCCAGAATGGTATAGCAGTTTTCTGAATGTCACTAATTCAGGAAGAAATATGGGAAGCATTGCATTGCGTGTCATAAGGGTGTTGTGTGAAGGGGAAGACCCTCTGGACCATTTATACAGGCAGGTGATGTGACAGGATGTGATGTCATAGATAAACAGCAGGTTCAAAGGTGGCTGCTGGGTACATCTGCAAATGGATACGACGATAATGTCAAGTAGTACAGAGGTGAGTTTGCTTTGAAGCACAATGACAATGACTTGCATTTTGAAGTTCAAACAAATATCCATCATTTTTTTGTTTGTCTGGTACCTGATCACCGTGAGTCTGGAGGCCGTCCCAGGGAACAAAGGGCAGAGGAGGCTGAACAGGACGCTAGCCTGAGTCACATTCAGAGACACATTCATATGCTGTGGGAAATGCAGAGGTACTGTTTCACCCGACCTCATGTTCTTGGAATGTGGGAGGAAGCCGAAGTACCTGGAGCGAAACCCACACAAACAAAATCAGGGCGAAAATGCAAATTTCACACACACACACACACACACACCACTGGAGGCTGGATGCTACACTGCCAACCACTGGGGCAGTGCGTCTCCTTAAATTCAATTCAAAAATGTGAAAAAGGAAAGAAAAAATTTAAATTGCAACACGGGGGGAGGGGGGGGGGTCTCGTTTTCCTGGAGCATCAAAGTTAAATCTGCGGGGGGTACCGAACACTGCACTATAACCAGGAACACGAACACAAAATTCTTTTTTTCTCCAAATACTCAATACAGAAAATGAAAGTCTAAAGCCCTAAAAACTTATACCAAAGATAAACCTTCTTTAAAACCAAGAATTAACATGGTATTAAAGTAAAAAAGAAAAAAAAAGGTGCCTTGAGGTTTACTGCGCGGGCTCTAATGCAGTTCTGTAATGCAGGCCCTAACTGGTGCTCAGGGCATTGATTCGCTCTGAGATCAGGAGTTCACGAGCTTATTACTATTCAGCCCTGGATATGCACGTCGCTTTGTACGGAGCGCCTCGCCGCATCACGTTTTCATTATAATTTCACATCATCCAAGAAGCTGTGCAGTTTCGAGACAAATCTTTACGATCGTCGTACCGAGTCACAAAGGGTAGGCTATGATCAGAAGATAGCGTGAGACGGCAGAATTGTGTATATGGAGTAATTTAATTGTCAGCTGACAAGGCTGCGACCCAGACGAGCGAATGAGACACGACAAATGTAGAAGGTGCCCTTCTTCATTTTCCAGTCTGGGACTTAATGGTTTTTCCTAATAATTACGACTTTCTGACTGGGGGACAAAATGGATCCAGGTCGCGTACCATAACAAATGCCTTTGGGGGCCCCTTCAGGTGTGAGCCAAGGAGCTTCCTGCTGCGGGGGACCAGCGTTTGATCCCCACTGTGCCACATTAGCCCAGATAACACAGAACAAGAGCGCCAGAGTGAAGCATGTCCTTCGCGGAGTGCACTGCGCCGCTCACTGCGCCGCTCACTGCACCGCTCACTGCACCGCTCACTGCGCCGCTCACTGAAGCCTGAAACCCAGTCAAACGAGGAGAGATGGCTGCCTGTGCCGGGAATGTGGAGTCCACTCCGTCCCCCTTCGGCCTGGACGCTGTCGGCAGTGGAGGAGGACCTCTGGTGTGATTAATTAGACTGGGGTGAAGAAATGTAAAACTACACACAACCTAGAACTGTCATAAACTGTCATATGTGCAGCATTAGGTAATGGCAGCGGCGGTGTTGGAGGGGCGTAGATGCCCCGGCAGATTCGGGGGGCCGGCATTTAACGGGGGCCCTTGAGAACGTAAAATAACATGTAAAATTAGGTGTGAGGGTCCGGGGTGACATTTTGCCAGGGGTACCAGAATTTCTAGGTACAGACATGGTAAATAGACATAACCTGACTAAAAATGAGTTTGAAGAACCACAATCATTTAAAAAGAATTGGTCACGTGCGAATAAGTTTACCTCAAGGTGAACATAACAATGTAGGATTTTTCAGTATTGTCCTTTTAATTATGTTATTATAGTTGTGATATCTTCATAATTATTCTAGAATGTAGAGAACAGTATGTGTGTCCAGACTTTTCACTTTTCACTTTGTACTATGTGGTATGTATTTGCAATGTACGCACATGGTATACGTGTATAATATGTATTCATGCATATATAAAATGCATGTATATTTAAAAATGAAATTATATTGCGTTTTGTATCATGTTATATGTATATAAATATATGTGTGTACTGTATAGTTTTGTATATGTACACACACACACACACACACACACACAATATATATGTATAGAAAATATTACAGCTCCAAACATTATTAGATATTCAGTGTTGGGTAAGTTACTTTAAAAAAGTAACTAATTACTAATTACTTAATCAATGTTGTATTTAAAATACTTATC
>JAODJU010000043.1:7854833-7871211 GCA_026776725.1 Gnathonemus echidnorhynchus
AATGTTATGCTTTTTTCAATAATTCCCCCCCCCCCCCCCCCAACTCAACTGCTGTTAATAGAGTCCAGAAATCTGCTGAATGACAGACTTGCCTATTTTATGGAGTATTGATGCCAAGATCTGCTGACCTCCAGAAGAGGAGAGGAATCTCAAAGTGACATAATAGTCCTGAAAGTGAAAAGCTGCTTCATGAGAAAGACACTTTGTGTTGCTGTTACATGAGCTAGTTATTGAATATTTACTCAATATCCCCAGGACTTGAGGTGATACACATGTGGATAATCCAGAATCCAACATGGCCACATCAGAAGAAAATACTGGTTTTAAACCAATGGCCTTCCCCACACTCTTTATAGATCAATAATGGTATTCAAAGCCCGAGATGGATTTTCTGACTTTGTGTCTGTAACACAAAATTAGTGGTATCTGTAGTATAACACTTAAGCTTGCAATGCATAGAATAACTAATTTTAATGCTTTTGACTAAGGCAGGAAGAATCACTTTACATTATTTATATGGCTGATAAACCAGGTGACTAGAATATATGTATGTATGTATGTATGTATAGAATGGATACTGGGCAACTGGTAAACACCAGCTGTTCACGTGAATTCAGCAGCCCTGCATATTCTAATCACCGAAGCATGTTGTGTCGGATGTAAGCCCTCTGTAATCACAATGGGAACAACTTTAGAGGAAAAGCCGTGTTTCAGGCTGCAGTCCAAAACAGATCAATGTAATTACGGTCATTTCTGCTTCGCAACGGGCAGCTCTGAAGAACCATTATGACTTCACAGAAAGGAAAAAAAAAAACCTACAATGAAAACGGTCGTGACTAATTTATACAAACATTAAATTGTTTTACAATTAATCAGGTTCTGAAGTAATTTCAGGGCAGGGAGCATAACGAATGATTGCAATCTAATCTGTCATGCTTTTCCATAAAATATTAATTAGAGTCAATAATTGCAAAGAATTAGCAACTTTGCAAAATAGTCTTATTTCAGTGTGATGTACTAATGATTCTGGTGAGATGTGGCCTGGAACTGCTAGATCTCTGTAAGGGTGGCAAGGAAAAGATGATGACTGAAAAAGTTAAACAAACATCTCTGTCAGATCTTACGCGGAAAATTATTAGCTCTGCTGAGGATCAGATCAGATGAGCATCATAAAAGAGCAATTTTGATCTTCATTCGTGAGGGGATCATTACAATCAGCAGTACTGCTTATCGTAACCCCACTGCCTGTTCAGCTGCAAGTCAGACAAATTTCCAGAGTCTTACATTGCGAATTGAAAGTGGAAATTTGCAAAACCTGCAGGCAGGATCCACTTGTGTTGTCCAGTAAGTCTGTGATAGTTCATAGATACAAGAATGCATTACATTGAATAACAGCACTGATTTGTTTAGCTATGGTAACAAATTATGAAACTACATGGAATTATGAAGGATTCTACATATCCAGAAGCTGAAAACCCAGTGAAAATCTGTATTTTATTCTGTAGTACATTATTTGATCTGTAATGATTAATAAAATAACAATGTTTTCCCAACAAGGGTTGTAATTATAGGTCAGAATTTCAATTGAATGAATTTATTGTACAATGTAACCAGATTTTAATGTTGTTATTTTTTATTTTTATTATTTATCATGCAAAACAAATACCTTCACTCTAGCAGGAAAAATAGGGCTATTATATGTAATTAAAAAAGTTGTGTGAAGGGCTTTCAAAATTGAGAAAAAAAAAAAAAACTCATGTCAGGAAAAGGTGTGTCATGCAAAAATATATTGCATAAGACACTAAAGATAAAAAGATAGTCGACATCACTATTTTTAACACCAAATTAGACTGAAGTTCTCAGAGATGAGTCACCGTTTGTACTGAATTTGTCACTTTGTTTATACAATTACATAAATCTCCCCAATTCCTGACTCTGGGAAATGGACAGACTTCCTATTATTAGCTGAAATGTTTCTGTCATGAAATATCATCCAAAATGGGGCTGGCAGCTGAACTTTAACAGAATGTGGAGTTTTATTTTAATAAGTCGGTCAGTCGTCACATGTGTACCTTGTTCAGATTTTATTAAACTATATTTATTTTTCCTTATCTATACACATGTAGGTGGCAGATCAACCAGCCTGGCATCCATCAAGCATATACACATACAAAAATGAAAAGGTAATATAGATATAAATATATAAATAAAAATATATAAATATACAAATAAATTGACAGGTTTTGAGCTCAGATTCTAAATATATATTCACACATTTTCAATTTGAATGATGTATGCTAAACATCAGCGACATTGAAAAAGTAATTTAATCACCGTCTTAATCCGGCGTAAAAACAAGTCCCAGACACTGTGCTGATCACGGAGGGCAGTTAATCACTGGCTGTCAGAAACGGTCAATACAACTGATGGAGGAAAAGAATGCAAACAGCCTGGAGCGCTAAAGCAAACACTGTATCCCGAAAAGGTTTCAAGTTAGAGTCTGTAACTATATCTGATCAGAGTCTGACTTTACACTGGTCAAATATTGCAAAAGTACAGTATTCGTATGATTGTTTGATCTTCAAAAAAAAAAAAAAAGAAAAACACATTGACAACACATTAGTCACCACGTTCAGATTAAACTGTAGAGACTCATTTCTGAAACTACTGATTCAGAGAATCTGGAGGTGTTAAGCACAATTCAACATATGTTAACATTTTGAATGAAATCTTGAATGGAACTACTCATAGCGTGTGTCTATGTGAGAGTCATACACTTGTCTTGATCACATTTTTCTTCTGATTGGTACAGTTCATATAAGGATAAATAATTTACCCATAATTCTGGGACTATGGCATACAATTTTGCCGATTTTCCCCAAGGGAGAACGTGGATGCACTGTAATGCAACTGGGAAGCAGCTGTGTGCAATTACAACAATGTGCTAAATTGTGCTGAGGAAGGTCAGATAATTGCAATTTCCATAATGCACATCCTAGTCACTTTTAAGTCCTATTCTCCAAGTATTTTGTGCACAAAAGAAAATACCTCATAAGTACTAAATAGGTTTAATAATCCCTCTAGCTTGGACTTAATGGAAAATAATCACCTTTAACGTGTTGTATAAGACCTGCAGATCTACCAGTATTTATTTGTTAGATGGGTCATCAACAGCTTAATGATATATAACAGAATAATATTATGAAAAATATATATTTTTTTTATATCCAGGCCTATCAAAAGTATGTGAGGAGCCCCTGTTAGATAAGGCCGTTTATTGACGGAGTAATATTATCTGTGACAGATGCTTAAATGTTATTGTATTTCTTTTTCGATGATTTAGGCAAGGATGCCTTAAATTCTAATTACATCCTTTTTCCACAAAGTAATTTTAGCCATGCATATTAAGTAAGTGTTGGATGCCAGCCTAGAACAGGGATTTTGCTGAATACGTGAGTAGGATCTCTCCTCCCCAGGGGGCTGGAACCAGTGCTTACACCTGCACAGCGGTGATAAACTGTTTTTACAGCCCTTTCTTCTCTAGCATTGACCCTAAGAGGTTTACAGTGGTGAATTTCATACTTGTTTGATGGCTTTTGTTTTATGCTCAGTTCGGTGTCATAAACTAGAAAAAAAGACGGAAAATATGGCACCGAAATATGTAAAAGAGTGAAACTACGGCTTGTACTAAAAACCAACCAGTGCCTTTTCATAATGACTTTTTTATGGTCTTTACCAATGATAAAATCTTTATAAATGCAGACCCCTTTAATTGCAATTTTTGCTGTGCTATTAATTATGAACAAGCAATCCAGCATCTTTCTATATATTATTTGTAAGTGCATCTCAGAATTATTTAATTCAGGTTTTTAATTTTAATATGGTATAAAACTGTATCCTCTATGGGGCTGGTTTTCAGGAAATGATTCACATTTTTATTAAAATTACCCCTAAGAAAGAATTCAGCACTTTTTCCCTATGAAATACAAGTTTGTTTGTTTTTTTATGTTAGACGTTCAACACATCAGAATGAAGGTTTTGGCAGCAGGTGCTCTGCTCGGGGGTTTCCAGCCCTATAAAAGCATATCATATTCGGTCCCCAACCCAGTCCAGTCCAATTATGTTTCAAATGTTTAATCCACGACCCCCCCACCCCACCCCTGCTTGGCACACAGTCTTCATCACAGATAAGGAAGTGCTAGATGTTTTAGCACCATTCTGATCTATCAGAGAGGAAAATGACGACATTTTCAAAATGGCCAGTACTGTATGCTATCAAGAGCGTGAAAAGACTTCCTAGGTTTTAGCCAGGGCTAAAATTGTTGCATGCATCATTCCCGAGAAATCAAGCAAATAAACTTATGAACCTTCATGTTGAAAAACATTGCAATTCAAGATCTTCAGTGGTTTTCTTTTAAATGCATGCATTTACTCTCCGTAACTCCACTCGAAAGATTTTATATAAAGGGGACTATTTTTCGTTAGCCTAGCTATTATGTTCTAAAAGTCTCTCTTACAGTTTAATTCATGGAGATTTAATTCATTAGGGTGAGGCAACAGGAAGCTAGTTCATTTTTCATGTTTATGTTAAACTGTAATCCAGAATATCTCTATGGGACATATATTCTTTCTGGACTTTATATCATGCTGCAGTCTTCTTTAAATATGTAACATTTTGACACGTTACATATTTACACAGTTCATCAATGAAATATGTCCCTAGTGGCAGGAATAAACAAGGAGGCCATACAGCCTGTTGTAGCAGGATCTCTGCAGGGCATTTTTAACTTAATGATTGACCATTGAGTCACATGGGCCCCACTAATGTCATCGTTTAGTCCAGAGAAACTTCTTGTTTTCCTCATGATGTTTTCTGGATTTACTCTTTTTTTCCCCCACACCTTTTCATTAACAAACCTGCCGTCAAACATTCTGTTAAAGGGGTCGTGGATTTTAATGGTAACGAAATGTCTGTAGGGTTGTGCGGTGATGTTTTGGGCGGGCAGGTGCTTAAAGGTCAAAAAGGGGGCAGTCAGTACCTTAAAAGGCAACGCACAAGTGCACATTAAATAATTAAATAGAAGAACAATGGATGGTTTGCACATCTTTTCCATTTGGTCTGTTGTCTTGGGTTGGTTTATTGGTACGTTGATGGAGTCATAGGTGTAGTGATTGCAGTGCTTGGCCTGTGAATGCTTCCACGCCTGGGGGGTGGGATGGGTGGGGTAACTGCTGTCAGGACAGGCACGGTTTTCTCTCTGGAGAAATTCATTCAAAATGTCTCAGTAAATTAACACCATCTAATTGTAAACAAAGATGCCGACTGGTGACCTTAGGGACGTACGGAGGAAGAGTAAAGTCATCGATTACAATGATTCTGCTGTAGGGTTTGTAGAAATCTTCATGCCTTTGATGAAATAGTAAAACCCTAAATACACCTGTGATGAGACTGTACTCATAAAGGGTATAAAGACCTGGGCTACAGTTACATTTATCTTCAGTGTTTATCAAAGACGATTGTTCCTCGTTTCGGTAAAATAAATAAAGGATGTAACTGCCGGTGACGGATGTAGCTGTGTTGACATTAGGGGGCGAGATGCAAATTCAGACAGATCCTTCGTCAACACAGTAAACTAATTCTGTTATCCAGATGAGTAAAGGAAGCTTGGCGTTAGAGAGGAGCTAAATCTAATTAGAACAAATAAGTCACAACGACTTATGAATACACCCCAAAGAATGTATCCTAGCCAATTGTTAGAGATGATATAGCTGTAACGGAAACTGCTTGCTATTCATTTCCAGCTAAATATGTCTTGTTGATGCATTCATTGTCTCTTTTATGCAAGGTCAATGTTTCTCAGTTTTAATGAGAGGAGATGAACCACATATCGTACTTGTCCTGGACTACACATCTGCCAAATAAAGTCCAGTGGGGAAAGTTGTACCGCCATACCTGTAAGCAGTATACCTAACCAGAATAGAATTATTTGAATAGGGGAAAAAAAGGTCACATGCTAGGTACATCAGAATCAATAGACTTAACATGGGCTTAACATGGGTAGAGATTTTGCCAGGATAGCAATTTGCAAGGCCTTTCGTATCAGTGCGGCTGCTTATCTAAGTCTTTGCTCTATGCATGATTCAAGTTTCCTGGGCAAGCAGTCATAGATGGTTCTGTGTTCTGCTGAGCGTGACGCAGTAGCCAGTTTCCTCTGATTAAGGAAGCCAGCAGAAGTGAGTTCTCTACCACTGATGTCGCCTCTGAAGCGTTGAATCTCAACAGTCATCTTTAACGTAAGTTAAGGTGGGGAGGAGTGGACACTGTCATTGACTGGGTGTATTAATGTACACATCTTTTACATAAGCAATTTTTGTGCATCCATAAAACCTACTGTGAATAAAATGATGAACTAAAAGCAGTCTATCATTTAAGTTTTCATCTAGAGTTAACAAAACATTAACTGAGCAAGGCCAAATTGCAACTGCAAGGCAAAATTGTTACAATTCATACTACCAATGAAATATTGTTTCTACGATTCAACTTTTATCTCCCTTAACAGATGGAATCCAATAAAACTGCAAACTGGTTTTGACACTGAATTAGTGACTGATATTAGGCAGCTATTTTAATTGACTCCATACCATCTGGCCATGAAATTATACCACTGTAAATGTATCACTTTAAATTACAGCGTCTTTCTTGTAAGGCTGTCTAATGTTTGTCTTAACAATAATTTAAAAACATCATTATGGCTAGCTTGTCTAAGCAGTCAATATTATATTGCTTTAGACTTTTAAGACCTTGCAACCGTGCACTGGATGCATTGTTGGAAGACTGGTAAGTGAACCTCAAAGCGTTAAAAGATCACTTAAATTGGTAAAAGAGTAGGGTTACTTAAATATTTCCATGTATGCATATATCACCCTGTCGGCAGATTGAGGTTTTTTCCTATTCAGACCGCTCTCAGTAGCTTCTCACCACGGCTGGCTGTCCTCCCCCCCACAAGCTTTGCCGTTTTAGAGATGCTCTGACCCAGTCGTCTGGCTATAATGATTTGGCCCTTGTCAAAGGCACATTTGTAACTATTTTAGTGGTGACTGTCCATTCATTTCTATAGGACCCCTACCCAGCCCTAACCTTCACCATAAGTAACCAAACAAAATACAAGTCTTTTGGCATTTTTAGTTTTTTTGATTGCAGTCACAGATTTTTGTAAAACTAATTTTTCCCCATGTGGGGACTGAAGAAATGGTCCCCACAATGTCAAAACAGGATTTTATCACACCGTGGGGACATTTGTTCCCCACAATGTAATATATACATGACTCACACACATGTGTGTACTGTATATATAGACAAAATTGTCCTTTTACCATGTGTAATAAAGATCAGTAAAATAATGGATCAAATAGAATTTAATAGAATTTTTGTATAAAACTCTTAATTCGTTGAGGTCCAGTTTACATATAAGCTATCATATCAGACTTAATAGCATATGCGTTATCATTTTCGCGTTAACAAGTGAAAAAAGTCCCTTCTGTCATTCCTTTCTACACCACTAAGACAAAATGGCTGAGCGTTACTTGGCTGCTTTTCGCAGATTTTTTTTCCCAAGGATTTTCAGGAGCCCCCCGCGAGGATCGTGAATTCGGCGCAGCGGAGGGGTTTGAGCGCCTTAACGATCCGCGGAGCTGCTTCGTCTGCAGCTTCAGCTCTGTGGGGAGAAGCCAGACAAACCTTAATCCAACAAAGACCCCACCCCATGCAATAAAAGATGCCAAAAGGAACAAATGTATCCTGGTAACCCCCCCCCCCCCCAGAGCCTGGCCAGGGGGCGGTGTTCACCGGCAAGCCTATCCTTAGCATTAGCACAAAATCGAAGTCATTTAGAGTGGTTGGTAGCCTCTCTCAAGGGGGCATCTTGTTTCCAGTCCCATTTGTGATTTTCATGGGCAGGATATCAAGATACTGCTTTGGCTTTAAAGGTGTCTGTCGTGGGCTGTGCTGATTAACCCATTAGGCGACATGGCGGCCATCTTCCAAGGGGGTGTTGACTTAGTATGTCCAACAAGCCTTAGTAAACTGCCCAAAGACTGTGCATGGGCTTTAACCAGCAATGGTCTTGGGGGGCTAGACACGACAAGCCAGCTATTTGCTGTAGGCCCAATCCAACCAGAACCTCCAGCATGCATCTGAGAAAAATCGATTCTGAGCGCAAAGTGGTGGGGATGAGAATCAGAGGTCATGGTTCTCTCTCAGTAAAGAGTTGATCGCTCTTTTAAGGTGAGCGGGGACCGTCTGCCCTTGGTAAAGGGGTTTAAATACCCCAAGGTCGTGTTTGCCAGTCATTGTAAGAAGGATTGTGAGATTGATGGGCAGATCAGGTAGGACAATGGTGGTCTGGGCCGGCCCTAGCAAATGTGTCGTCCCAGGCAAGCATCATCAATGGCACCCCCCGTCCGAGGCAAAGTGAAATTGGCTGGCAAGTTGGCACCCCCCCAGAAGTTGGCACTCTAGCAAGCTGCCTATATCGCTTGTAGGATTGGTGGTGGTCAAGTAGGAGTTAAGTCACAAGAGGAGACGTCCCTGTCCTCCCCTATGGTCATGAGTTATGGGTAATGACCGTGAGAGCAAGTGGCCGAAATGAGGTTTCTCCGCAGGGTTGCTGGAGTCACTCTCCGTGACGGGATGAGAAGTTCAGAGATCTGGAGGGAGTTTGAAATAGAGCAGCTGCTACATCAGATCGAGAGGAGTCAGCTTAGGTGCTTGGGGCGTCTTAAATAGGGATGCCTCCTGGACGGCTCATAAATGGTCTGATCTGTCCCACTGGGCAAAAGCCCCCGAGCAAACCCAGGGTTCACTGGAGGGACTATATCTCCCAGTTGGCTTGGGAACATCTACGGATCCCCCAGAATGAGCTAGAATCTGTAGTCATGGAAAAAGACATCTACTCTGACCTGCTCAGTGTGCTGCCAATGCGAATACACACACACACACGTCTGTAATTATATCTTTGTGGGGACTCTATTCATTTCTATGGGGCAAACTCATACCAACAATACAACCTTAACCCCTACCCAGCCCTAACCTTAACTATAAGTAGCCAAACAAAATACGAGACTTTTCCAATTTTAAGTGTTTTGATTGCATTTACAGATCTTTGTGGGAACCTGAAAAATGGCCCCCACAACGTCAAAATAAGACGTTTTTATTACATTGCGGGGAACATTTGGTCCCCCAATGTAATATAAACATAATTCACACATGTTTATAAACAATCAAGTAATGTTTACATATAATGGATAATTAAATAAGTAACTGGAGCAACTGGAATAAAGTTCTGCAATCTCTAAAAACTGGAAGTGTTTCCACAATTTTGGCCACTAGTGTGTGTGTCTGTGTGTATATATATATATAGCAGATCACATGTATATATACAGTATATATAGCAGATCATATGTGGTGGGTCCCAGTATTTATTGAAAAAATAGATTTCCCCCAGGCTTATTAGAAACTGAGACACTGCACAGTAACAACACCAAAAATCCCCATGAAATCTGAGTTGTGCAGCTCAATATTTATGGCAGAGCGTGATTCCGACGTGTTAAAAAATGCAAAATTCTGAAATGGTGATAATGTCATAGTCTGGGGAGCCAGCTTCACAACTTTAATCCGTTCAAGTCACTGACTGCAGGAAGAAGTGGGATTTCACTGTCTTCGTGTTCCTTGATTGATACCAGTGCAAAAGCCAATTGAATATGCGAGTTTGCCGCCTCAGTGACTCATTGCTCCATGTTGTCTGTGGTTCATCGCAGTCTCTCATTTTCTGTCATGTCAGAAACTTAATTGCTTGACCTCTTTTGACCTGTGCACTTCAAATAAAGAAGTTCATCCATTTGCGCATGATCTTCCAATAACTTTTTTTTTTTTTTAACAGGAGTTTAGATTTTTTCCACATGTCTGTTGTGGAGGCCAATGTAGCTTTTCAATTTAAGAAAATCAGGTTCAGAAAATTAATGAAAAATGAATTCTCATACAGTTAATTAGTACTCAGTAACAAGTACAGTACACACATACATCTGTATACAGCCAGGGAAAAAATTAAGAGACCACAGCACAATTTTTTGTTTCACTCGTCTCAGGTTATGGGTGTGTGTCTGTGAATAATATATATTTTTTTGCAAATTGCAGCCTGGTCCTTCACTGCTTCTCATTAATGAAGGGCTGCTTCCTTGCTTTATGGGACTTCAGTCCGGCTTCTAGGAGCCTGATACGAACTGTCCTAGCAGTGCACTTCACACCTGCATTTAATGTTTCCCATTCCTTTTGAAGGTCACTTGTTGTCATCACCCAATTCACGAGAAACTGTTGGATAAGTTAACGGTCATCTCTGGCATTAGAAAGTCGCTTCCGCCCTCTACCTGGCTGGTTTCTGGTTGTTCCCAGTGTCTCCTTCACCTTATTCTTGGTTCTGCTGTCTTAGAAATTTTTAACCTGGAAGATATATATATATATAGTGAGACAAATATATTTAATTATTTAAGAAATCAAACCAGCAAAACAATCTACAGTGAAAGCTGTGAGGCATGGCGTCAGTGAAGATAAATACCTTGGGAGTTTTCCTGTATGTGAAATAGATTTGCATTTCTGTAAATATGCATGTGAGTTTACACCAAACAAGGAGCCTCTCGACACCATCTACTGTGTAGGTCTGCCCCCCACAAGTCTAATGGTATCAAATAGGAGAAAAACTGAGAAAACACTCTGTTTCACACGTTTGAGAGACACGATTGCACTTCTTTTTACCGGCTAATGACAGATTCAGACACAAGGGAGGAGTGCCTTTCATTCTGTCCAGACTCCTTACATTATACCTTCTGTTTTGTTCTTTGTCTTAAAATGTTGCCTCTCATTATTACTCACTATTTCTTCACTTTTCAGGCATGTAATGCATACGCTTTATATAAATGTTACATTTCTTGAAAGTGGCTGCATTTCTCTGCTGTATTAGTTTTGCTGTTTTTCATTTACATACAGGAAGTATAACGATGACTGAACAATGAAAATAGTAACTATTCTCAGAGAGCAGGAGAATGCGGTTCATACTCTTTATTGGTCACTCATACATAAGAAAGGCACTCAAAGAATAGCATGTATAGAAGTAACATTTGGATTGATTTCCTCATAGGCCAATCAATGTGTTTTTACTGGGGTGTAGCTCAGCTGGTTAAGCCTCTGTGCTTGTGATCAGAAGGTTGCTGGTTCAAACCCCAGCCTCTGCAGAATAATCGCATAGGGCAGGGGCCTCCCACTCTGGTCCTGCAGAGCTGCTGTCCAGTAGGTTCTCTAACCTACCTGGCATCTGATGAGCCTCACCTGTTCCTGGTATTAACTCCCAGCTGTACACAGTCGGCCCACCGTATCCCTACAGGATCGGTTCCAGGACCCACAGAGACTCAAGTGCCTGGCGTAGTATTTGCATATAATCCATGCACATCCTCCCATGTACTTTAAACCATCTCGAGATTATTTATAATACCTAAGACAATGCAAATGATATGTAAATTTTAGTTATACTGTGTTATTTAGGGAATAATGAGTAGGAAAAAAAAAGTCTGTACATATTCAGTACATCCCTGCTTAGACTGCTGGCCCCATGATGACCCGGCTCTGAATTATCGGCAGAAAATGCACGGATGGATGGATGTATGTATGTTCAGTACTGACCCAGCCATCATGTGCATTCAGATTAGTGCTCAGTGCACAGTACATTCAATTTTTGTTTTTCGCATCTTTCTGGATTTTTTCTTTATGTGGATCATTGAATCTGCGGATACGGAACACACACCCATACAGAGGACCAGCTGTATATCCATATGTGCGTGTCTCGATGGAGGACAAAGTGGGACACGTGAAAAGAAGCAATCCAATGAACTTGTGCAAAGAAAGCAACATTCATTCATGTTCTGCTCCTTTTTGTTTACTGTGGTATAAAGATTCATATTCGTACCTGCTTCCTATAGGACAATTTTTTTGTGCTGGAACAGAGGGAAGGAATATTAATTTGATTGGCCGGTGGGTTTATGTAGAAGTAGGTTTATGGTGACTGTTTCTACACTGGTATTGAAGAGGCGAATGAATAATGGTGCATTGTTTGAGAACATGTGGCAACCATGAATACCAGGAAAAAGTATGCAGCCAAAACTAAATGTTTTCAGCTCATTATAGCCTGTTCAGCTACAAGTAAGGGAATTCTGAAAGCAAAGCAGTAGCGTAAAACAGTGATGCCCATATGAAGCTTGATGAACCATTTTCTGTATTTTTGACCCAGCTAGATGGTGTTCTTGGGGCACGAATTGAGCCCTTTTTTTTAAATAGAGAGCACCATCTAGTGGTGTCAGAAAATACAGCAAATGGTTCATGAAGCTTCCTTTGGCCATCACTAGTCTGCAATATGTAATATGTTGTAGGCAAAAGGGGCATTCTTTAATTATATATTAATTCATCATTCCCAATTTAATTTATGGTCGCATTATATAGCACTGAGAGACACCTCGAAAATCATTCACGATTTTGCATTTTATGAATCAAGTCATTTTCAGATAATATATTTTCACTGTGCTTTTTATGAAGGGTTATAAAATGAAATGTAATTTACATGGATTTATTCATTTTGAAAGTGGATTTTCCTATCAATATTTCTGAATGGTTCCCACCCTGTTGATATCCCCAGTCAATCTAAGGGCTTTTTTCCCCACTTTAGACAATGTGGCATGCCTGTTGTACTGTGGAAAAAATATCCTTTACAGGAGAGATGTGTGAGAAAATGTTAGAAATCATTGGATTCTGTAAGATGAGTTATATGATTCATTAACCCAGTCCTATAGAAACAGAAGAATGTTGTGTTGATTTCATTTCTCCATAAATGTGGTCATAATATCAGTGACGTGAACCTACAGTATTGAATTTCCCTCATTATACGTTACTTTAAATAGCCTTAAAAAAAATCACTGATATGAAATTATAAATCAGTTTCTAATAAGAACACATAAATCAAGCTTACATACACACTACTGTGTTTTTAATTGACTTAATAGATTTCCCAGTGGTACATTGTTTAAACATTAGAATTCAAAGCCTTATTTCGAGATAAAGGGGGCGTCTATGATAGATTTATTCCAGCATTTGCATGCCCACAGTAAGAGTGACTGTATGTCACTGTGTTGACAAGCGTCACACTCTTGCAGATTTACAGATGGACGTTCACAGGTTTCCAACACATGCTGCCAGATGCTTACAGAGGGCTCTCACTGAGCAATGAACATCGCTTCCATATCTCTGCATATCTGATGAGACACATCACACAGGGGATCACTCCTATTCCAAAGGTAGCATTTGCCAGAAAATTGCCCCCACACCACTATTAAAGTAACCTGTTTTAGGGAGGGCTAGGGCGACCACCTAATCCATGTCAGGTGAGACACTAAGAGCCACTACAGGTTTTACAAACTGCTTTAAAGCTGAAAGGCTCCTGTGCTCGGCTAAATGGTTCAGTTCTTGTTGTGCTTTGACTGGTTTGTTTCCTTGATTGAAAGACTCATCTAGCTGTTCCACATTAACATCAGTGACACGTGCATGATTACGGGAGACTGACCAATCAGCACACAGCAAGAACTCAGTGCTTAAGCGAAATTCGGATCCTTTTCATTTAAATGGATGAAGTCATAGTTTACAAACCCTGTCAGACCTCATAGTGTCCCTCCTGACATGGATTAGGTGGTCACTCTAGGGTGAACAGAGGTAAGAATGAAACAAGAGGAAAACACCTTTTTAAATGCACAAATGTAAAGTTGTGATTTTGGCAGGGAGGGGAAAAAAAGTTAGAAACTCAAAGCACATGTGTGTTTCAATGTATAGGAGGCTCTTCGGTTCGGGGCAACTTGCAAGAAAAGCAAGATAAATTAAAATATAGAGTCACCAATAGTGAGGAACAGGTGTAATAAAATCCACGGGAATGATATCACCAGTCTCTCACCCCCATAAAGGACACCCCCCCCCCGTGCTTATCACATCTGCATGAAGCTAATTGGGATTTGAGTTATAGAGAAGAATCCGGATCACATCTGGCGCTGATGTTGTTTCATTGTAAGGCATGATTAAATATCTGGACCCTCCTGTCAGCCACAGTTGGGTTGCCATCAGTCGGACAGACTTTTTGGGCCTTTTCCTGGTCATACGTTTCCAGTTCCCATCTGGTACGCTTCCGTTTTCATTAACATTTCTGAGCCAATTTGCTTTTGTTGTAATTTCTTTATTGTGCTTGTTACTGGGGGGGTGGGATTGTGAGTAGCTTCCATTGCTGTTAACTTTCCCTAAGAATGTGCCGTGTTTTGTCTCGAATGGGAAACGAGATGCAGGACTCTGCAAAAGGTACCATGAGCTACCAGGAAGTTACAGACAGCATGGGGCTAGATTTTGGGGGATGGGGGGGTGAATCTTGCGTTACTATGGTGATTGATCACCTGCTTTGTTTCTACAGATATTTAATGAGACCCAGCTGGCCCTGATTGGGCTAATTTCCTTGTCAAGGACAAATAGGGTCACTTGTGAGGATTCGGGGGAAATTAGGAAGTAGCACTTTGCTTTTTTTCTGTATCAAATACTTTTTAGTGGGTAGGTAAATAATTTAGTTCCCTGGTCTTTAATGGAGGCCTTTTAACTTGGTTTTGGTCAATGAAAGTCTTATTTTATTCAACCACCTCACCCTGCACATCACTCCAGCTCCTGTCTTTGCCCTCCAGCCCCACATCCTGTCACATTACATATTGCAGTATAATGTTACTGACTCGCAGTGTCATAGTCTTCCTGTTTATCCATGTAACATGCAGCCATCTGCTTAAACTGTCAGAGAGAAGTTTTTTTTTTTTATTAATTGCAAACTGTGAAAGACACGCTGAATGCACCGTGCGTGTGTGGCTGTTACATTTTCATCACTGTCTTTCATTTGGAATCTCGTAGGACTTAAACATTTCCTACATATGCCATCAAACAGAAATGGGTACTAACAGAATCAGGAGATGTAGGTTATGCAGTCTTTCCAGGTCCATCTTTAGTTATATTCTCTGTAGTATTGTCATTCTTTCAAAAAACACACTTGTTTACAGTCTTTCTAATTGTACTGTCATGCACTTTAACATTTAACATGCTAGCTCAGGCCTGTAGAGTCTGAGATGTAGCTCTTGGGTTTGTTGCAGCTTCTCTGAGCATTGACCTTGGGGTGAATTTGCTGAGACGTCCACTCCTGGAAGAATTAATATGTTTTCCAATTGTGAATAATCTTTCTCACTGTAAAATGAAGGACTGCAAATAGTTTGGGAAGGGTTATAAGGCCATTTCCAGAGTGAGAGACAGCAACAACTGCTTCTCTAAGATCATTGCTGAAGTCTTTCTTCCTTGGCATTGTGTTAACAAAGACCTGAATGCTCCAAACCTGCGAACCACCAAAGCTTCTGCTTTTATAGAAGTGGTCACACTTGCTAATGATCAATTAATCAAGTGCATCATCAGCACCTGGCTGCTACTTACCCTCTTAAATCCTATGGAAGAAGTAAGGGTGCACTTAATTTTTCACACACTGCTTTTGTATTTTGACTTAGTTTTTGTTAAATAAATAATGACACAGTGTAATATGTCATGCATTGTTGTTCATCTGAGCTTGTATTTACCTAAGTTTAAGACCTGCTAGAAATCAGATGTTTTTTTTTTCATTGTGTGCTGACCCATAAAACCTTAGAAGTGAAAGAGTGTTTGCTTTGTTTTTCACATGATTATACACTTTATTAGTCAGCGGAAAATAAATAATCACACATTTTGCACAAACACTTCACAATTACGGCTGCATTGCAGTTATCAATTTGGCCCTTTTCGCACTTTTTGAGAATTTGAGTTGCTCTCCATTATCTGTTTCAGTGTGAAACCGGGCAAACGGAGAAGAGGCGGACCCCGGAATGCGGGAGAATGGGATTTTAATTAGGGAATCGGGTACACCAGTAGCCAAGGGGAGGATCCAAAAGAGTGGTCATGACGGATGCCAGGGGTCGGGCATTGGAGAGGTCAGTCCTACGGAGAATGACAGGATGGGGCAACGACGAGACAGGAGGAACGAGGAGGACAGGTCCGGAGAGCAGGGCAAGGAGGGCAGGCAGGGCAGGCGAGACAGACAGGGCAGGCGAGACAGGCACAAGACAAAAGAACGCTCAGTAAGGCTCATATACATGGCAACAATACTTTGCAATATGTGAAACATCGCTTCCGCTTTAAGTAGCAGAGCGATCAGTTGGAAATTGATTGAAGCTGCCCTGCCCCGCTCCTCTGAGC
>JAODJU010000043.1:7871311-7892195 GCA_026776725.1 Gnathonemus echidnorhynchus
TCATTTAGCAGACACTATCTTTAAACCAAAACCAATTTCCTAACCTTTAAATTAAAAATGTGTGCTTAATTCAACAGGTGGAAGGCGGACACCAAATCCGGATCAAGGACATCCCCCGCCAGTACCCACGATCGTTCCTCAGGACCGGATCCCTCCTAGTCCACAAGGTATTGGAGGGCCCCAGCATGTCGTCGGGAGTCCAAGAGTGCTCGAACCTGATAGACCCATCCTGCAAGGTGGTGGCATTGCTACATCTCATCTAGAGAGGGATGTAAAGGACTGTACTTTACAGGTTCTAGGAGCGAGGCATGAAAGGTCGGGCAGATACGGTATATGCTTGGTAATGAGAGACAAAAGGTGTTAGGACCTACTTGTCGAGCTATCTTAAAAGGTCCTATGAACTTATGGCATGAAGGGAGTTTCAGATTTCAGGTAGAGAGCCAGATCTGCTGACCTACTCGATACTTCAGGGCACTTCGTCTATGTTTATCCGCTTGGGCTTTCTGTCAGGACGCTTGGTCAGAGAGAGTGAGTTGCGTTTTCCGCCATACCTCCTTGGCTCTCTGATACCAGTCCTCCGTCTGGGGAACGTCACGCGCCATTGACTCCCAGGGAAAAAGTTGAGGCTGAATTCCTAAAACACACTGGAAGGGAGAAGGACGACTGACAGGACTCACTCTGGCATTTAAAATGTATTCAGCCCAGACGAGATGTGTAGCCCATTCCACTGGTTTGTCTTTGCAGAGCAATCGAAGTGCTTTAGACACCTCCTGGTTGGTCCGTTCAGCGGGGTCGTTTGACTGGGGATGATATGCTTAGGTGAGGCTGAGGGAGACATTGAGTTTCGAACAGAATTGATCTGAATATCTGAGAGGTGAATTGTGGACCGCGGTCTGACACTACATCCTCTGGAATGCCATAATACCGAAAGACCCATGTGATCAGAAGGTCCGCTAATTCTGTAGCACTCGGGAGTTTGGGAAGAGTAATCAGACGACACATTTTAGAAAATCGATCTACGATGGTTAGGACAACGGTATTACCTCTGGACAGGGGAAGATCAGTGATAAAATCCAGCGCTAAGTGGGACTAGGGACGAGATGGGATCGGTAAGGGTTGGAGTAGCCCAGCCGGAGGTTGGTGGGACGACTTGAGCTGCGAGCATTCAGAACACGATGCGACATATTGGTCAACCTCCGCTCGCCAGCCTGGCCACCAGTATCTCCGTGATACTAACCGCTGAGTTGCGGAGCCCCCCTAGTGCCTCATGTACCTATCGGAATAAGGCAGATCGGAGCGGTTTGGGAACATACAGCTTACCCTGGGGGCATCCGACCGGGGCCGCGGTGTGTTCATTGGCGGCCCGGATTGCCTCCTCTAGGGACCAGGTAATAGTGGCTGTGAAGCAGGTTGGTGCTAAAAGAGACGGCTTCAGGGGGGTCATGCTATCTAGATAGGGCATTGGCTTTTCTTCTTACCAGGTAGGTAGATTATCTTAAAATGGAAGCGGGCAAAAAACATAGCCCAGCAAGCTTGTTGTGAATTAAGCCGTTTTGCGTTCTGTAGATATTCCAACTTAACTGGGAACCGGATCTCCATGTAAGGGAAGTCAGGGGTGCAGCTACCTGACTAAAATTCCTGATGAAACGGTGGTAGAAATTAACAAACCCCAGAAAGCATTGTAATTCCTTGGTGGTGCGGGGATGAAGCCACTGTTGGATAGCTGCCACCTTCTTCTCGTCCATCGGCACCGCGCCAGGTTGGATGACATACCCCAGGAACTGGACTTGGGTTCGATGAAACTCACATTTCTCCCCTTTCACAAACAGACGGAATTCATGTAGCCTCTGGAGGACTCGGCGAACATAGTCTACATGCTGGGAAAGGGAAGGCGAGTAAATTAAAATGTCATCAACGTAGACAATGATGAATCGGTTAATCATGTCACAGAACACGGTGTACATAAAAGCCTGAAAGATAGAGGGGCTATTAGCCAATCAGAAAGGCATAACCCAGTATTCGTACTGTCCGGTGCTGGTGATAAACGACATTTTCCGTTCGTCACCTCGTCGGATCCGTACCAAATTATAAGCGCTACGAATATCAAATTTGGTGAAGAAGTTTGCTTCCCGAAGCTGTTCTAGTGCAGAGGGGGTCAAAGGTAAGGGTTCACGTCGCTTCACGGTGATGGCATTCAGGGTCCAAACATGGGCGGAGCCCCCCGTCTTTCTTCTTAACGAAGAAGAATCCCCCTGTCACCGAAGAGGTAGATGGACGGATGATACCCTTCTGAATATATCTCTCCATAGCTTCCTCTTCGTTGACAGACAGAGGGTAAAGACAGACTTTAGGGAGTGGCGCCCCCTCCAGGAGGTCTATGGCGCAATCGCACTCCCGGTGAGGGGGCAGCTGAAATGAAAGTTCTTTATTAAAAACATCCCGGAAGTCAGAATATTTAGGCGGAATGATGGATAGGTCCTCCGGGTCCGGACTCTCCACTAGGGATGCACAGCAAGGGATCACCATACACTTCCGATAACACCGAGGTGACCATACAGTAAGTTCACCTGATGACCAGTCGAAATGGGGGTTGTGAGTCTGCAGCCACAGGTGTCCTAAATCACTGGATCCTTGGCAGTGGGGAGAACTAGGAAATCTACAGTATCAATTCCTTGTGAAGAGCCCCTACTCGTAAAGTAATTGGGCTGGTTCGGAATGTGACTTGCCCACCGGGTAGAGGCTCCCCGTTAACCCCCAAGATAGAAATAGGCGTGGAGAGCTTTTGCAGCGGGATTTGTAATTTTCTGGTGAGTAAGATATCCATAAAATTCCCTGCTGCCCCCGAGTCAATTAAGGCTCTGGTACACTGCAATGCCTCCCCACTGGTCAAAACCACTGACAACGTAAGTTGTTATCCCAAACGATATCCCGAAAAAAGCTGAGGCTCCTCCCTGAACGTGTGGAGTTGAGCGGGATGGACAGATCGGACAGGAGCGGAGGGCGTGACCCAAAGCTCCACAATAGAGACAGAGACCATGAGCTCTGCGGTGGTGTCGTTCCTCGGTTGAGAGAGGAGAATGTCCCAACTGCATGGGTTCCGTCGGGTCCTCGACCGCCACTGGCTGGGCTGGTGCGATAGTCGAACGAGTATGTTGGCGGCGGCACTCTCGGATGGTGTTGTCCAGGGTGACAGACAATCTGATGTAGTCCTCGAAGGATAGTCTGGCTCCATGAGACGTCAACTCGTCCTGAATTTCGGGAGGATCCTCAATCTTCCGGCTAACGTAGTCCCGCAGTGATGATGCGGAATTCTAAAGAGAACAGCTTGGGTTCCTTGCTTTAGATCAAAGAGGCGTTCGCCCAGATTACACCCCACAGCGGGATGATCAAAAATAGCCTTGAAAGCTTGTTGGAACTCCCTGCCGAGTCCAGGAGGGGACTGTCGTCCATCCACAACGCGGTTGCCCAGTTGCGTGCCTAGCCGGTGAGGAAAGAGATGACAAATCGTACCTGAGCAGTCTCTTCCACAAATCGCTCGGGGTGCTCCTCGATGTACAGCCCACACTGCATAAGAAATGCCTGACAATGATCAGGGTTCCCATCGTATTTCTCAGGCATGGCTACGGGTATGGGAACTGACATCCTAGGCGGAGAGGCAGGGAGGTTGGACCAGCCAGCTTGTCCCTCCATCATCTGAGTGACGAGCGTAGTCAACTGGTCCACCTGTTGCTGGAACCTCTGGTTCTCCGCAGGGTCCATGTTATACTGGCAAAGTATTCTGTGAGACCAGGCAAACAGAGAAGAGGCGGACTCCGGAATGCGGGAAAATGGGACTTTAATTAGGGAATCGGGTACACCAGTAGCCAAGGGGAGAATCCAAAAGAGTGGTCGTGACGGATGCCAGGGGTCGGGCGTTGGAGAGGTCAGTCCTATGGAGAATGACAGGATGGGACAACGACGAGACAGGAGGAACGAGGAAGACGGGTCCGGAGAGCAGGGTGAGGAGGGCAGGTCGGGCAGGCAGGGCAGGCGAGACAGACAGGGCAGGCGAGAAAGGCACAAGACAAAAGAACGCTCAGTAAGGCTCATATACATGGCAACAATACTTCGCAATATGTGAAACATCGCTTCTGCTTTAAGTAGTGGAGCGATCAGTTGGAAATTGATTGCAGCTGCCCTGCCACGCCCCTCTGGGCATGACATTCAGCATCACTACAACACACACAAATGGGTATTCAATGGAGTCTCTTATAGTGGAATCAGCAATACAGTGAATAACAGAAGGGTTAATATTATAAACGGGCAGTCAGGGAAGTTGCCATTTCAATAGCATGATTTGATGATTATAGTAATTTTTGATTCCACGTGTTGCTTAGAGATTTGAGGGAGCACAGGGGGTCAAAGATCTGTTCTGTTTTTTATGTCCTTGAAAGTCGGACTTACTGATGTAGATCTCATCCAGCGCAGGATGCCGAAATAGCTGGAGAAATAACACTGTCTCTGTTGCCAAACCTGTTACCTACAAACTGGAGCAGGTTATGTCTCATGCGATTATTCCGGACTGCAAGCTGCCCCGTGAAAATTGAAGAGTTGACACCCCGGTCTCGCCATGAAGACAATCGCGATCTTGCATGTCAATCAAGCCAATGCGACAAGAGGAAATCAATGTCTGAAAACCTGTCTGAACAGCAAGAGGCACTGGGAAACAGACAATTGGGATTGCTAGGGGTGAGGTATGACTCACTGCTCTCCCTCTAACTGGGAGGGACGGCACAGACCCTGACAGTAACTCTCTCTCTCTTTCTCTCTCTCTCTCTCTCACTTTCGCTCCCTCTCACTCTCGATCTCTCACTCACTCTCTCTCCTCTGTCTCTCTCGCTCTCTCACTCGGTCTCTCTCGCTCTCTCTGTCACTCTGTCTGTCTGTCTCTCTCTCTCTCTCCTGTGTTCCAACTGATTCTACTTTTAGCAGGATTTTTTTTTTTCCTTATTCAATGTACGGCAGAAATGACTGAACAAGTTTAGCTAATAAAAACAAACAAGGCTGTACAACCGAAAGAATCGTGCTTATCTCTCTTTTGGTCCTAGCAGTTGCACAGATAATGTGCTCAGTCTGCCAGATAACAGAGCAGCGCCCGGTAATGTAGCATCAGCACATACTGTATACGATTGAGACCAGCTGGCTGGATTCAATTTTAAATCCCTAACGCTATTACAGGCAATGGGGGCACAGTGGGCAGCACCCCCCATGACTACAGGGCTGATCTGGAAACTGAGGTCTGCCATACAGGAAATGAAATGTGGGATTTTTCTCCCTGGGCAAAGATCCATTCGTATCACACCATATGACACACCAATCAGGGAAGTTACAGCGACATCTCAGAAAGAGCGCATCGCCGTGATAATTAATGCAAATCCGCGGGGCAATTAGTTTTGCCGGCTTGCATTGTCAAAAATATGAGATAACGCAGTGCTAATACATTTGTTTGCAAATAATTAAAAAACAGGAAATGCAAAACACAATCAAGCATCCATTAAGCGTTAATTGAAAGTGTCCATTTAACAGTGCAATGTAGCATTCCAGGGTTTGTCACTTGTTCCATCCAATTAGTTGTGTCTTCACTGCATGAATCACAGTTGAAGTACCTTGGGTAGTTTGATAATATATTAGCATATCTTGTAAATCCTATTAAATTGGCACTTGCCAGTACTTGTAATGCAGGAAGTAATTAAAAAGTAAACATTGTAAGTTTATATATGATAAAATAAAATGCTGCGGTGTAGCAAAAAAATATTTAATCGCTTTCCTGTAGACCTTGGTCACAATCGCAACAGTAGCTACACGATGGGCAAAGGCAATAGTCAAAGTGTTCCTGAACGATTAGGTAAAGGTCAGTGAGGGCCGAGAATCCTAAAGTCCCGGCGATTCGCCTGCAAAACTAATTCCACCTGAATCTGGACAACAGCTGCAGTGTTTGTCACGGGCCATGCATTGAGAATTACACTGGCGGATGGGTAAATCATTAATCTAACGGGACAATAAAGATTGATTCCCTGTTCGGGGGAGCTCATCTTATCTCTTGTCTCCCATAGGAACGCAGCATCGTTTGTGGGGTCGACTAACAGTCATTTGTCACCTGTGGCCAGTATTAGATTAGTTATTCACAGGACAAAGCCACGCTGAGTGAATGTGTCTCGGGGATACTAACTTGGTTCACAATGGATCCTCTGGTGTAGGACGTCGCTATGCTCTTGCTTAATTTCTGGATTTAAAATTATATATATTGAGTTGGCTGCTTGGAATAGGTACATCAAAAAAATCTGCATCAGTGTTGTTTTTACTCTTTGGCAGAGGAGGCGTTTACACCAAAGAGTAAAACCCATGTTACAACATAGATTTGTTTGTATCTGAGAGCCACCAGATTTGAGTTAGTTTGTAATATATACATATTCTGACCCTGGCTTTGTTCTTTGTAACGCTGCGCCCCGTGTGTGTAGCCGACGCTGCCTTTGCAGCTTACGCAGCCTTTCATGTAGAACCTTCAACCAGACCCAGGAGATGAGTAAGATGGACCATTACCTTGACAGATGGAAGTGACCCCAGAACAATAAACTGCAAGCCATCGTTATGAGGCCCCAAGATTGCCCTCTGTAGAAATGATTAAGAATCTCATTTATGCCACCTTAAAAGGAGGAGTATGTTTTCTTTAAAATAGTATGGAAAATATAGTCCACAAGGAAAACAGACTAGCCGTGGTACTTTTCCAGAAACGTATTGTGCAGGCTACTGTTCCATGAATTTGTTGAAGCGTAGACCTTGAAGTTAACAAGCGTTAGAGCTTAAACCAAGCAGCGTACTACACATTCTATCGGAAATGTATATAATCCACTAATAAATGCCATTAACCTCGATTTAATTATTCCACCCCCGCCTAATTCCTGCCAATATTAATTTGGTAGCTTTAATATGTGTTAACTGTTGCTGCTTTGTCTTGTTCAACTTGAGTTGGAATGCAAAGAGCTTCAATTCTCTGCATTGAAACCTATAACCTTGAAGCTCAAATTGGTCCCTGTTCAGAGAAGTGGCTGAACTGGGAGGTGCAGGGGAGTGAAAGGATGGAAATCAACACTTTCGAGCTCATCCTTGTGTTGGCACTATGAGCCACATCTACACCTTCTGCAGTTACGTCATTCACGAGAAAATCCATTAACACTCGAAAATGGGCAGCAGCCAACATGACAATTAAAGAAATTTACCTCTAAGCAGGCTATTGCATAATAAAGATCTCAGATATCAGGGTTCGGTATGGGCATTTGTTAAAGTTAGAACTATGCCTGCAAATGTGTTATTCAATGGTACTATGAAGGTCTTATGTAGACCCTTATATACCGAAACAATCAATAGTTTGGACACACCTACTCATAGGAAGATTTATTTGTACTATTCTATACATTTTAGGATAATTATGAAGTCATCAAACCTATAAGATAACATATATGGAATTATATGCTGACCAATAAAGTATTAAACAAAAGAAATTAATTTGTTGGCCGGAGGTCAGCTCTGTGGGCTGGAACTCAGAATGATGCAGGTTCGAATCCCTGGGTCGGCAGAATGATCCCACTATTGGGCCCTCAAGCAAGGTCCTTAACCCCAACTGCTCCATGGACTGGCTGACTCTACTGTCTCCTCTATGCCAGTTCCATGAGGTGGCCTCCTGGGATGCCGTTCCAGCTGTCCTGAAGGAGGTCCCACATATATGCTGAGCTCTCACTGGCTGCTTTACCTTCACTCTCTGGTGAAACTCCTCCAAGCCATTCCCACAGGATGTGACACTATCACTCTCCTCTGTACGCGGCTCAGTGCGCCCAAATTTTGACTGGCACTGTAGATGTGACACATAATTAGTGACAGGATAAATGAGACTGTGTTATTACTGTGTGCTTCTATACGCTCGCTTAGACACAGCGAGCACACAGTGAGCGCCACTGGGTGAAGCAGGCAGTGGCTCACGGTGCGCAGTAACACCATCCACTGTGGCTTTCACTGTGGCCACAGATAAGTCAATGTGAGCCTGGAGCAGCAAGGGTCACAGAATGGGCTGCAAAATCTGCAAAGTAGGACATACAAGTAGACATACAGGAAAATAACATTTATTTGAAGTAAAATTAAGGGTGATTACAAGAATGACAAATGGTGTTCTCAACTGCTGCATATTATTACTACTACTACTAATAATAATCAAATAATAATAATAATAAACTGACTAAAGTAAAGCGTCATACCCAAAGTGCTTGTATATTTCATAAAAAGTATCTCGCCTCAGGCACCTTGGTGACGCACATCCATTATGCTCCAGAAGACTTAGCTCATGTCAGCTTTTTTGTTGATGAGCTAAGGAATTACTTTTGCCAATTAATATATTGGGAATGGGTAGATGGAGCAGATTTCCTTATATGGCCTGGGTGGGAATTTGGCCAGGAAAGCTAGAGCTTACACTGAGTTCTTTCAATAAAAGTCGTGAGATCTTTAATCTGTAGGATGGGCACCACTACAGTATGTTGCCCTTTTGGGGAATTACTATTTTATTGGCACATAAAGAACAGCACCCTCTACTGGCCCCCCGCCACCATTACAATATATATGTTGCACCTCTATTCCATAAAACCTGATCAGACTTTTACATCCTGTCAAAGAGCTGTTCAGTGAATCGCCATAAATACACAGCTTGTACCGTGTACGTGTTCAGTAGGTCGACTGAAACTTGAAAAAAACTTCCCTGTATCTCACTTTTGAAACCATCCTTGGCCAATATGCTGATGGGAGTTTTACTTACTCTACAGTTTGATTGGTTATCTCTCTGAACCAATCATTTTTCATTTTGCCCTAAGAACATTTTTGCGTAAGTAAAACTTCCATGAGCGTCCAGTACGACTCGCAGTGTTGCAACCAGCAAACTGACAACCCAATAGAGACAAAAAAATCATAAAAAAAAATTCTCATTTTCAAGGAGCCATTTTAATGGGAGCCTGCAAGATCCCGTCAGAGCAGTGTGATAAATCTCCATTTGGCCTACATGGCTCACAGCTGGCAAGCCAAGTCCAAGAGGCGATGGAGAGCAGAGTGCTGTCTAACGGCTCATTATTAAGGATGCACCAGTTATGGTAATCAATGCTGAGGCCAATGTGAAGTCAGCCCCTCAGGGCCGGCTAGCATTAAACGCTCAGGCTGTAATTAAATAATGAAATCGAAGCTCCTATCATGCCTAGTTATGAACAGCAGACTTCCAGCCTTTGACCTACGTATTGCACAATGACAAAAATCATAGAATAAAGAGACGAGTATACAGTAACTGTCTTATATGTGCCTGTGTGTCTGAAAGAAATGTATAAGCTGTCATGTCAGACACAGGAAACATTTCACAGTGGATATATGAGGCTTGTTAATAAAACTGAAGAGAAAAATAATACAAACTGCTGTATTAATCCTTCTTGGTGTCTTGTTGAGTGTCATTGCTTTTTTCCTTAATGTTGAGAGTGGATGTACATCGTGTGAGAATAAAATAATAAAGAATTAATGTCCCAAAACAATAACTCAGCCTTCAGAAACAAAAGGAGAGGACCTGAGCGGTTTTAAGACCATCTACTGTACTTTGCTTTCTGGTTAAGGCCATTATCTTTATCTGTGCCATCAATCTCCAGGTTCCCTGCTTTACGACAAGGTGGAAAGATGTCGTGTCAGTGTCATATTCAGATTCCATATGGCTTTTGAGAAATTATTTATCAAGGAACATACTTCAAAGATGATTGCCTGGATATTGCATGATTGCTCCCTTGAATTCTCCCCTTACTGACTTTCTAACAATGTAGTGGTTCAATCTTTGTTGGTCATCATGCCCATATACCAGTTACAGTCCATGAAATGCCTTAAATGAAAGAATTTGCATTTTAATCGATTTAACAGTGGTAAGCATGAGTCTACAGTGAAATGTTTCACAGAGGACTGAAATGCCAAGAAGCGAACATTAAAATTTCTGCTGGCCTTTCTGCTCGCCTGTTTGGCCTAACACTTAATTGACGTAAAAGTTCAGCTATTAAAATAAGGGACTTTATGATTTAATTTTCACAAAGTGCTTGAATTTCACAAGACCCGAGAATTCATATTCATTTTCCTCCAAATGTAAGGTTAAATATGTTTATTAAAGAAACATTCTGTTACACTTCTGACTTTTTTTCTTTCAAAACAGCCAAACCAGACGAGCATTAGTCATGCCTGAAATTTCATCTCTTCTGACTCAAGTCAAAACATAATGGTTCATTATCCAAAACAAAGGGCCTTGCACAGAATGGCTAGAGGCGATGAAGGAGCGAAACCACATTAGATAAGATGCCTGAAGAATCAATCGAACGGGTACATCGGCTGCACGGTTCAGTGCGGAAGAGGCGTCTAGGGCCATATTTTAACAATGTTGCCTCTGATATATGCAGAACATTTAAAATAACTGCTGATGCTCAGTGAAGGAGGTGCATGCCATCTGAATATAATGAGCACCAGTCAGCCGCAGAGGTTACAGTGTTACTGCCCAAGAACGCGGCCGTATAATGAGAACGCATGACAGTGACCTAGACGGGGACAGTGACCGAGACGGGGACAGTGACCGAGACTGGGGGAACTTTCTTCATCTGAACGTGTTTCCGATCCGACATGTTTACCTTACGGTGTAGGGTGAATGAACCAGCGTCTGTAGTCATCGCTGAAGGCTTTTTGCAAAAGGGTTATGAAGTTTGCCCCTTTGGTCATGCTTGATATTTGGAGGGTCAGAGGACGCAGCTTTTGGGTTGGTTAGAATGTATAACAAAGCAAGATAAGGAGGCCTATGAGAATAAGACCATAAGGCTGGCCACTGGCTGCCAGTGAGACGACAGACTCCCTCATCCAGTTGTGCCTTATTCCAGATCTGTTTCCTTTTCCGGGACAGCAGAATAAACACGCCCAGATACTGATACTGCTCCCAGTCAAAGCACTTCTACAATTTTTATTTTCACGTGCGTGTTTTCCCTGATTTCAATGGCAAAATCGGTGGCTTTATGTGGGGGTGCAGTGGCACCGTCACCTGACACCTCTAAGACCAGGGCTTGAGTCTCTGCCATGACTCCATGGATGTCAAGTTCGCAACTTCTCCCTGTGTTGTTGTTGGGTTTCCTCTAGGTTCTCCAGTCTCCCCCCCCCCTCCACAGTCCAAAAACATGCTTGGCTGAAATGCAGTTGCTAACCTGTCTGTAGGTATGAGCGCCCTGTGTTTGGTTGGTGCCCCATCCTGCTATTCCCTGTAGGTTCTGAATCCCCAGCTTCCTGGGTATAGAGGACGGATAGTGAGCTATGCCTTTTTTCCTCCCCTTTTTTGGTTTTTCTCCTTCCATCTGCATTCCCATCCCTAAGTAAAGCTCCTCTTCCTCCCTCCCATCCCGTCACACGGGTATTTTCACCATCCAGATCCCAGCAAGCGCTACATGGGCAGTCTCTGCTTTTATACAGACAGCAGAGTAAACTGCAAATAGAAAACAGGACCAACATTCAAGTTTTAATGGATTCTAACTGAATTTAGCCAGTCCTGCTCCATATTTCTGGACAGTTGAGCAGTTTCCCAGTGACAGAATGCGCTCGAGAATCCAAGATGTCATTTCAATCCTTCTAATCCAAATCCATTTGGGGCGTTTTCAGCTGCACTTAAGAACCCAGCCAATCAAGGGTCAGTGTGTGTCCCACTTCTCGCCAGCCAAGGACCATGACAAACTGTACCCCCTTTCACCTCTGCCTCTGAGAATTCACCTGCTTCTGCCAGTCTGTCGGCAATTCATATTTCTACCCCTACAGGTAGTCAGCAGGTAAATGACAGGGTTACTGACCTCCGCAGGGGGAAAATGCAGCAGCAGCAAAGCCACTGACAGGATCACGCAGCGCTAACAGCTGGAGTCCCTAGGTGCTGATATACAGCCACAATTAAAAAGACCTCCTCATCTGTCAGATGTTTGGACACACCAAGCCACCTACAAAGGAGAGTGATAGTATTGCATCACATGACCTAAACAAAGTAGAGATGGTTTTGGGGGAGTTTGACCAGAAAGTGAAGGTAAAGCAGCCAATGAGAGCTCAGCATATATGTGGGACCTCCTTCAGGACGGCTATAAAAGCGCCCCAGGGAGAACACCTCATGGAACTGCCGTAGAGGAGACCGTAGGGGCAGCCAGTCCCTGGGGCACCTGGAGTTAAGGGCCTTGCTAAAGGGCCCAAAGGTGGGATCAGTCTAGCGACCGCAGTATATGAACCGCAACCCGCCTGAATATCAACCCACAGAGCTGCCCCCCCCACCAACAATTTTTTTTTTGCTTAATACTTTTTTGGTCAGTGCATAATTCTATACATGTTATTTTACAGTTTTAATGTCTTTATAATTATTCTAATATGTAGAGAATAGTAAGAAATAGACCTTCCTATGCCTAAGTAGGTGTGTCCAAACTTTTGAATGGTACTGTAGGAGAATAGCTGTTTACTGTATTTACTGTAGGAGAATAGCTGTTTACTGTATTTACTGTAGGAGAATAACTGGTTTACTGTATTTACAGTAGGAGAATACCTGTTTACTGTATTTACTGTAGGAGAATAGCTGTTTACTGTATTTACTGTAGGAGAATAGCTGTTTACTGTATTTACTGTAGGAGAATAACTGGTTTACTGTATTTACAGTAGGAGAATACCTGTTTACTGTATTTACTGTAGGAGAATAGCTGTTTACTGTATTTACTGTAGGAGAATAGCTGTTTACTGTATTTACTGTAGTCGGCTGTAAATACAGCTGGACACAGTTTTGGAGCATATTTTAAAAAATGTGTCATTTTTCCACAAAATCATCCCCTTGATGAGTAGGCAGCAAGTTTTAGGTTTCAGCTGACTTGATTGGGATTTTTTTTAATTCAATAATAATAATAATAATAATAATAATAATAATAAATTCTCATGTCAAATAAGCCTTCATTTTCAAAAGTATATTTAGTGAGATACTAATAATAATTTTATGGATTTATACAGCTAAATTATACAGCCCTTAATCAGAGAACACTTTTAAAGATACGGTATAAATGTCAGAAATCCAATGTCACAGCGAGGGTACAAAAACGCTTTACAAGTAATGTGTCTGATTTGAATATACTTAGCATAGATTATCCTTAATGCATAAATATTAGCGGTGTGTTACATTTTGATCAGGCATTAAGTGCTGAATTGTTAATTAACAATTCAGTTAAAAGGGCGGCCAAAGATGACTCTTCTTGACTTATACGCTTCATGTCGGCCACTTATGGCTCCTAATGGCGCCTTCGATAAGGCGCGTACGCATTTCGTATGCAGAAGTCGGGACATGGGGACATGCACGAAGAACGATTTCCCCTCTTACAATGTGTTACGTTCTGTTGAGCTAAACTTTACTCAGAGGACGATTGTGACAAGGACAAGTTACCCTACGCAGCTCTGATGAAAGGCTGTTGGCATTGTAGCGTGCAGCTTGCTATCCCAATGCAAACAGTCTTTCATACTGTAATACTACTACTACTAATAATAATAGTAGTAATATTATTGTTATTAAGAGGAATTGCTATTATTATTATTATTATAAATAACAATGAACATTAACTGCACCTTCATAATTCCTTTACAATGCATTCATAGGACATTTCAGTGCACCTTCATAATTCCTTTATAATGCATCCATAGAACATTCAGTGCACCTTCACAGCTTTAATATACATTAACAGCAAACATTATATGATTGTAAGATTTTAATGTTTAGTATTAATATATATTGTAGCTGTAATGTCTTGTTCATTTGAAGTATTATGAATGTTGTGCTTTACAACATGTTAAGGTGTACTTACATGCTGCTTACGGATGTCCTATGAATGCATTATGAAGGTGCAGTTGATGTAAAGCATCACCTAGTAATCACAGGGTAGACAGTGGCACTGGGGCCTCGCACTGCTGTCCCTGGCTCTCTGTCATGTTTTGTTTCTGTTTGCCTGGATTTCCTCCAGCTAGCTGAGTGTTTTGTTTTTGTTTTTGTTCCTTTCCCGACAGAAGTGTCATTCAGCTGAGTCATTGTCTGTAACAGTCTGTAGTGTGCGTGTGTGTGTGTGTGTGTGTGTGTGTGTGCCAACACCCTGAAAAGCTAACATGCTGTCCAGAGCATCCTCTGCCCTGTCCTACCAGCCATAGCCTCCAGGCTTCACCCTGACGCTGCAGCGAATAATTCAAAAATGGGTGAGTAGTAGCAATAAAAACGTGAATAGAGACCCATCTATTTGCTTTAGTGGACATCCTTTGCATAAATGTCTACTTGCACGACTTCAGTGCAATTAAACTGCAATTAAATTATTTCTCTTTTTGATGAATAATATTATAATTAATGTTCTGAGATGAATGGACTATTGATGTACCTATATATTTGTCCTTCAAACACATTATTAATTTTTGAATGAAGCATTCATTTTATGTAGTTTATTTATTTTTTTAATTTCTGGTGTAACCGTAGCCTGTGGCAGATCCGGATAAAGCATATTTTCAAGGTAGGCTCAAAAAAATGTTTGCTGCTCCTATTTCAGGCAGGACTTCCTGATGTGGCACATTTCTGATGGGTCTTTACAGCAAGGGAGAATTTTTGAGTACTTTATCAGACAGCCAGACAGTTCTACACTCAGATAATAAGACCCTTCTCCACAAAGCCTGTCTACAGGAGACAACGCAGAAACGCACGCCAGGCTGTCATCCCAGGAACGCGACATGCTTCATCCAAAAATGAGGATGATTTTTTTTGCTGAGTCAGAGCCAAAATAGTCAGCATGAAGTTTTCATCCTTGAATCCAGGTTGTGTGCCAAAGAAAACCAAATATTTGTGACCTTCCTTGCTGAGTGAAGTACTTAATCAGTTTCTGGTGTAAATATCAGGCTGGGTAAAATATAAGTTAATTTGGATAATTTGGACAATTATGTAAAATACAGAATGCATACATTGCAGTCTGTTTACACATTTCATACCCACTATATTTGCTATGCATCTTTAATGATTTCACCATTTTTGCCTGGAGGAACGCTTACATACAGCCTGAATATTGTATACATTTTCCACCAAGCACAAAAAAGATTAATAATATAGGAAGACAGGTCAGGAAAAAACACCTATTTCAAGAAGTATTTGAGTGTTTGACATGGAAAGATAATACACATGCAGCACAAAATCAATTTTTAAACACAACAGATTAGCACACACGCATTTCCAGGAGCTTATTTTCTCACATATTTATTTAAAAATAAAACTATGGTTTCCAAAGGCTTGAATAAGCATAATTACTAATGTTTTGACAAAAGAGTGAGTTTAGATTGCTCTAAGCTGTTATATAACTGGGGGGTATTTGTTTCATTTGTATCTTCTTCCCTGTAGCCAAGAAAGAACAGTGAGTCTTTCCCTGTGACTAATGTAAGCGAAGGTGCTTCTTTAAGTTATTTCTCATGGTTCCTGATGAATGTCTCCTCGCAGCCCCAGATCCCAGGACAGGCTCAGGTACAGATGCTGCCTGCTGATCGAAGGGCGAATCGCCGCTGCTTAACCGTTATGCCCGACTCAAAGGCTGATACGTAATTGATGCTCTTCCTCCTGATCCTACCATGAGGGCAATTACGGGCATTTCTCCTATTCCCTGCCCAACCAGCTGGACGTGGGGATCTTTTTCCATGTAGACCACAAAAGCCAGTATGTGGTCATTAATGTTGCCCCTGCCCAAGACTATTAATGAGGTCTGGTAGAGCTTGATGTAACAAAAAAAAAGTGAGTCTTCTGTTTTCTGGTAGCCAACCTGCTCTGGTAGAGCAAAATGAGTTAAGTGGGACATCAGGCAGCAGGTTAAAGAGTGACTGAAGGTTTGTAGACCGAAGGCCAGGAGGTATTTTTTAACTTTGAATATGACCTTGAAGGAGGTGCTTACACTCACCTCCCTCAATCAGCATTACACTCTTTGATGAGCAAAAATTATGATATTGTGGATGTTGTAGTCAAATAATTAATGCTACAATTAGGTCGGCGATCATTTTTTTCCATTTATTTTCACAGACAACCAGAGGGTGGAGGACACTCTGCCAGTCGTGGTACATTTAGCTGCTGAATCGATACTGATATCTTTATTTTTGCTCCTGTCTGCAGGTATTTCTTCCACTTAGTCTTAGGCTGCTTGTTTGCTTTAATTATGGATCAGCATATGGTGAAAATGGCAGAAAGATAGAGAAATGCTAGATTGTTTCTTTTAATTGTGGGCGTATCGAGTTGGGGAAAGTGTTTGTGCTTTTTTCTCACCACAGCTGACAGCACAACGCCAACTCGCTTAATTCAGAGCAGACGACTTTAATTGATAATTAGCTTCTCGCTCACTGTGTCTAATTGCCCGGTTAATTTATGGACCCGCAGCTTCCTTTGCAGTGACACAGGTCTCACTGCTTGTTGCAGGTACCACTGGCTCTCATACAAAACCACTTCCTGCAGGACTCCGGGGGGAGGAATGGCTGGGGGGGGGGGTGATTAATTATTCCCCAGATTATGCTGTTCCTGTTTTGTTTGGGACAGCTCACCTCTTTCCAAGTCGTTTGGATTTTCTCCAAAATATTTTATGAGTTTATTATAAACAGACCATCTCTGGGACTTGAAGGGGCAGTCTTCAGCATCCATCCATCCATCCATCCATCTTCTGTACCTGCTTGGCCTATTCATGGTTGTGGGGGGGTTCAGAGTCTATCCCGGAAGCTATGAGCACAAGGCAAGGAACAACCCAGGATGGGATGCCAACCCATCGCAGGTCACACACACACACACACACACACACACACACCATTCACCCACAAATTCACACCTATGGGTGATTTGGTGAATCCAATGAACCTCAGCATGTTTTTATTCGGTGGAGGGAAACTGGAGAACCCAGAGGAAACCTCATGATGCTATGAGGAGAACATGCACTCTCCATGCACGTAGAGGCGGGGCAGAGGCTCGAACCCTGGGCCTTCAGGTGTGAGTTTTGTTCATCCGACTTCTCCCATGAAAAGACTTTATACCTTTCCTACCTTACTAGTAAGGTACTGTATGCCAAACTCTAGCCCTTGGCAGCAGGAATCGGTATTTGTTCAGGGGATTGTTTTGATGATAAGCCACATTATCAAGTGCTGCAGATGTGACCCAAGACTAGGTAAACCTTTCTCTAAACTCTGGGTGTCCTGGTTTGGAGTTAGCAAAGCATGTTCTGATCCTTCATGGCTGGTTTCTTGACCCATTTGTGTGTCTTAATTCTTTTTTTTTCTAGGCCAATGTAAAGGCTCTGCAACGAGCTCTCTCCCCTTTTCTCCCCAACAATCATTAATATATATATATATATGTGTGTGTTTGTGTGTGTGTGTGTGTGTGTGTATGTGTGTGTGAGTGATTCAATGCTTCCCCTTGAGATCAGAAACTTCAATTGTAAGGGCCATTGACTTTTCATTTGCTTGGCGCAGTCTTCTAAATTTTCACATAGAATTTTTATGAAAAGCTGTCAAGAAGCAACAGAAAGACTGGAAATTAAAATTTACAGATATCCTCACAGTTATACTAGTGTTTGCTTAAAAACCAATATGATCTTTAAAACATCTGCTTTAACACTGTTCTCTTTTTAAAAGTTATGCTTGATCACAGCTACTGGGTTTTTATTTTTTTCCAAACGTTTAAAATTTTCAGCGACTTCAGCCCAATTCAAAATTTGTTTCAGGAGACTAGAAGGTTTGGAAATACCCTTAACACGACTTCTTGAAAAGAACATTTCCATCATTTATCTTTCATCTTTCCATGGTATGAATCATATCGGGCTCTGGGAGAAACTCAATCTATCAAACAAAATTTCCCCAGATAAAAAAATCCATTCCAGTTTTACTGTGTCATTATGCAGCAAAAACAGAAAATAATGCATATTATTCAATGCTATACAGTATGTACTGTATAAGAAAGGAAACATTTCATCTTATTAAAGGTTTCTTATGACATGATAGAAATACCACGTTAAAATTGTATTTTAACTTGCTTGTAATATTTGCCAAGCTAATAATGAACTTTATATTGTTGGTAAACCATGTTTTCAATGCTCAACATACTATATTAACCTTTTCTTGTAGGCTATGCAGTTTGCAGTGGCTCAAAATGTCACCTGAAATCTTGGCAATATTCACATCTATGTATTTGCTCAAATTCTGGTGTAAATGCATTGATCATATGGGAAATCATGATTACATTCAAAAACGCTACCAAACTGTAACTTATACTGTATATCCATCCATCCATTCATCTATCTATCCACTAATCATTCTCTGTATTAACCCCTTTTCAGCTTGATTGGCAGAGGTAGTAATTGACTATTAAGATTTTAAATTTTCATTTTCTTTTTGTATACAGGGTGTCCATAAAGTCTCTTTACAATTTCAAATATTCATTTTACCATATATATATAATATATAATTTTATATATTATTTGACTACCACAATGCTTCATCCCGATCCGATTAAAATGTAGCCCATTTCATGCTGAACTATAAGAATAAAAATTAATCCGCATTGAAAGTCATGCGTGTGCACCCATTGTCAAGCCCGTCGTCAGACACCGTTTCGGCGGCTGCTCCGCCCCTTTCGTCGCTGTTGTCTGGCCCTCACTCTTTACATGCGTCCCCAAAATTCACGTTAATTACATGCGTCCTCAAATTCACGTTCACTCCGCTCGCCGTAAATTAGCACCTTACCTATCATGTCTTATAACACAGCCACGTCCCACAAATAACAGTTTCGCAGAATAGCAGCGTTAATCCAGATTAGCGGACGTTGTTATAGTGTTAGTGTTCTCGCACACTGCCTCTCCTAATGCGTGCTGCTTCGAAATCTCCCGTCAATGACACGATGTGTTCAAAACAGATAACCACAGAGGAGCTGCAACCACGCAATCCTTTTTTTTCTCTGCAGAAAGCTTAATTCTTTTCATTGCGGTTACCTCGGGCACCTGGACTGTAAGTGTTCGCGTGCTGTTCTCGGCGCGCTCGCCTATTGCCTACGGCTATATCCCCGAGCTGGCAAATGCCGGATCCCAGGATATGATTACAGTACAAATAATCAGCATTGGATGCATTGTGTAATCATGCCGTCAGAAAAAAAAAAATGGAGCGTATAGGTTTAGGAACATTTCCATTACTATTTACTACACTGGCAACAAAGCGGCAGATTACAGCCAAGTGTCGCAGTCTTTAACTCGCGGGGAAACTCATTTTGGCTCCCGGTTCTGCTCCCCATTCTCATGTGAATCGTGGCAGGGAGGTGCTCTAAAAATGCTCCATCTCATTTTCTGCACAGGCAGTTGCTGGATTCCATACTCTTAAATGTCAATACTCTGAACGGGAACCTTTCACAGGTCAACATAAATAAATTGGGGTACAACTAAAATAGATCGACCCCCGGGGCTGTTTTAAGGGGCCTTTACCTCCCACCACACAGTAAATGTACACTAATTTAATTTATCTGGTTTAAACTATCAGAGGAACAAACAACCTGCTTCATTTTTGCACTCAGAAACGCAGGATATATCAAGGGCGTCGGTTTGGTTTCAACATAGGTAGGATGGTAGGATCATAGGGAGCAAATCAGGCCCGAACCCCCGGTCCTCACCACACACATAGTACTCCCACGGTATTGGCCGGAACCAGTCCCTACCAGTCATACCCAGACCCAAGCCGGTGGTACTTCAAATCTCAAACCAAACATCGATGAATCGATTCTTCTGGCCAAATAACCTCAAGTTCCTACAGTACAGCAGAGATGTCTTAGTAGGTGGCTATTCTGTTATACCATATATTTGCATATACTCATTACGCTGACTGATAAACATTTCTGACAGTTTTTAGCTTTTTATGTGAATATATGCCATAGACCTGCATATACCCATCACCAGAGTTGGGTAATTCAGGTCCAGAGAATACAAGTCCAGACTGGGATTTTGTTTCAACCAACCAACTGAGTACTCTGTGACTCTTTATGCTCAACTGGCTTGTTGAAAGAAAATCCCGATCTGGACCTTTTACTCTTTGGACCTGAATTACCCAACTTTGCCCAATCACTATGCTTCAGACTTGGCTCTGGAGTGATGATCTGCCCAAATCATTTTCAAAACTGTGTTTGATAATGAAATAAGAAACTTTCAGAGTCTTCCTTTAACAGGAATAATATTTAATATCATCCTCATGTCATGGATTCAAGACTTCATTACCTTTGTGGTGGTGTTTGTACACATGAATAAACATTCATAATGTATACCTTTTATCAAAACTCTCACCCAGAGCGACACGCATGTCCAGGATGAAAAAATACGCAGCAATATATGTACCTTCAGTACGTCAACATTTACACATACTGAAAAATATCAAGCTGTCCTCGAAGACCGTATTCATTGACTGGGTTTGTGGAGCTGTGCTGTTAGGGATTTGAACAAACCGTTGATATTGCGAGCAGTTTCCAGTATCCCTGAGGTTGTGCTGCCTAAGGTATTGTTTACATTACATTAGTTGCCATAAGCAACTAATACTAAAGGAGCAGGGTTATATCAATTGTATTGCAAGAATAGCCTGCTCTGCAGGATAACTTAGGAATTAGTGACTCAACCTTCTTCAAAACGGCAATCAATGTGAACGAATAGAAATATATGCTTGCGATTCACTAGAGCTGCCGCGATTAGTCGACATAGTCGACGACGTCGACGCAAAAAAAATGTCGACATCAATATCTTTAATCGAC
>JAODJU010000043.1:7895683-7909954 GCA_026776725.1 Gnathonemus echidnorhynchus
ATAAATGAATGATATTTAATCGTGATTAATCTAAATTAATCCACAGCAACCCTGTGATTAATCTGATTAAAAATTTTTATCTTTTGACAGCCCTAATATATATATATATATATATGTCTGTGTGTTTGTTGTATGTAGTGAATAGTGTTGACTGTCTTGTAAAAATGGTGTATGTCCAGGTATGGGATATATTAGGTAGAATGGTAACATTTGGTACACAATGACTTGGTCCTTGTCAAAGTCGCTCAACTTGTTACAGCTACTCCTTGAACATGGCAACTACGACTACAGAACGTTACCCTGTAATCCCAGACAGTGACACCATATCATAATATTTTGGCTCATCAGTGTATATACTGACTGCAATATATATGTATGTATAATACAAAAATATTTATCTCTGGTGAGGCAGAAATGGAAAGATGTTTTTTTCTCTTTTTCCTTACTTGAAAGCTCGCCCACTCTCCTGCATTTCCTCTATAATTTCCTATAACTATTTCAGACTTCCTTTCCATGGAGAAATAGGGCAGCTTCCTCGTTAAATGTGGGGTCTGGGCTGACCCCGTCTGCGGCTCTCTGATCCTTTCATTCCCGGCTGCTAACGGGGACACTGTCTGCCTTGTCTCTTTGTGCCCACATCCTGCACCTGGGCCAGCGCTGGGCTCAGCTCTGTTTGCTTGTTTTCTCCTTGCCGCAAAATGAGTTTCTTTTTAGAAACCAACTGGCGTTTAGCTTTATGCAAATTCCCCCAACAATGACTCTGACGAAGCAGCATATTGTTTGCTATACTGAGCATGATTTTCAAAGGTTAATGAATTCTGCGGTGCTGTGCGACTTTGGCCGGTGATTGTCATGAGGTACATACACCTCTCAATGCACCGCCAGTGAGAAGACACAACTCATTTTAAGGTGTCCCTGCCTAATCTGTTTGATCCCATAGTATGTGCTCATACTTTAAAATACATGCAAAATGAGGAGGAAATTGTATGAATATTTAATAAATATAATAATAATATGCAAGCTTAACCCTTCACTTGATAGGCATTATTGACAGATGGGTGTAGACAAGAGAGTAGGAAAGAGTTTGATATTGGCGGGACGCAATTATTTAATTCAGTGCAAAGGTCTATTTTTTGGTGGGGGGGGGGGTGAATGAAGATTATTTATTGGGGGTACCCCACAGTTCTTACATCCCTGAGTGTTAGGATGATGGATGGATGGATGGATGGATGGATGGATGGGTGGGTGGTTGGGTGGATGGATGGATGGATGGGTGGGTGGGTTGATGGACGGACGGATGGATGGATGGACGGATGGATGGATGGGTGGGTGGGTTGATGGACGGACGGATGGATGGATACTTATCTGCTTGAATGGGTATCTGCAAATGTATAAAATACATTAAAACATAATTTTGTAATTAGCTCCATTTATATTACAGCATTGTCTGTCCGGGAAGTACAGGGGTGCAGTGGGACACTTCAGCTTTACCCCCAGGCTCTTCCACTGTCACTCACGCTTTCTGCAGATACTCTGCTTCCCTCCTGCACTCCAGAAACATGCACTTAGGCCAACTGGTGTCTATGGCTGTGTGTCTGTGTGTACGTGTGTGTGTACGTGTATGCGTCCCGGCCTGCACTAACATCCTGTTCTCCTTCTGAACCTCCACCTTATGCCCTGTGTTGCCATGGATAAGCTGGATGGATGGATGGATGGATGGATGAGCCTGGTAACATTTTTGCTAAAACATTATTTTATTTATCATACTACACTACTGCATCACCGATATTTTTACTGTAAAACTTGACAGAAAGCAGATCCATGTGCTGTATCTGTTTGATAGTCTTTCTGTGTTGCTCCATGCACTAGATGAACTACTGACCAGTAAGTCACTTTGGGAAATAAGTATCTGTTACAGAAAAACATACGCGAACACTGTAGGGGTACTATGTCAGTAAAACCTATAACCTATAGGCTGTAGCAGCTATATATCTGTTATGATATATGGGGAAGGGTCAGGTGCTGCACAGTTTAAGAGGTATATCTGTAACCCTGGTCCTGAGAATCCTATACGTGATCCCTTTGGCGACATTGTGGATTTGTATTGTTTCTGATACATAAAAGTAAATGTCATTTTTTCCCCCCTGTGAAACTATGATTCTGTCAAAACAAAATGCATGAAACCTACCCCCCCATTCACATGAAAAAAGCAGCTGCATTATCGGTAACGGTCTCCGCAATCGTTCCGCCCTAATGAGCTCTTTTTACTCCACCTGTTTGCTTGTTTTTTTTCTGTTTTGCCTTCCATTAGCCTCCTTGACGCACTGAGCTGCTTCATTCCTTTTGACACTGACATGTAAAGTGCGCGGTCGTGCTTTGCCTTGGGAGTCTGTGTTGGAAATTAGGGAGCCATCGCTCCTGGCATCCTGTCCTACTGCCCTGTGGAGATGTGGCAGTGCTGAGACTCTAAACTAGCTGCGCTCTCTCTCTCTCTCGCTCGCTCCCTCCCTCCGATGTCATGCTGCCAAATCTTTCTGCTATTACAGTAGATAAAAGGACACTCTGGATTTGCTGAGTGCTTGTCAAGGCAGCCCTAATGCTGAATGTGTCTTTCAGTGCTTTGAAAGAGAAACCGCATGTTTTGCTGTGTTTCATTATTTTTTTATTGGAGTTAAGTTGGTTTGGGGCCAAACTCTTTCACCGTGGTGACTTAATTATGTTTTAATGATTAATTTAAAATTATTACTTTTAATTCTAACAAATGAAAAAAGTAGGATATTTTATGGCAGTGATATAATGAGATTAATGCCAAATGTGATATACAAATATTTTATTAACATTTAATATAGGAAAATTAATGGAAATATAGTTGTTTAAATATAATCGCTACAATGTCCATTAAATGGTCCTTTCATCTGCTTTTTTAGAGTATAATTTTCATGGGAATAAATATCACTCAGACTATTATAATCTTGTCAGGTCAAAGAAAACCACTTTCATTGTTAGGGTGAGAAACCTTTTGCTTAACTCTACAATTCGCACGGTGATCTGGATACGATTGCTCTTATTTTGAGATATTCACACAAACATGTATACAGTATAATAAATCACTTTAGACAGGGCTGGGGATAATGCAGAAACAGATTAAATCCTTGATGTCTGTAATCCATAATCCTCCGTAATCCAGGCCTTGCAGGAGATGCTGTAACTTTAACTTCCCGCTGCAGTAAGTGCCATAAATATTTTGCCCTTCACTGTTTTCAGCTCATTCCTCTCCCGGCTTGCTGCCCCTGTCGGCCAGGGATGTCTGCAGAGGACAGTGCCCGAGTCGCGAGTGCCAATGGGCCACTGGGCAATCAATATTCTCCACACATGCAGCAAATGACACTCACCTAAAGTGACAAACCTTAAGAGAATGCCTGATCTTGGGGGGGGGGATGGGATGGGATAGGAGGGTGGTCGACCCCTACTGTGACAGCTGATGACATGCCTTCAAGTTTTACTACTTGTTTTATTGCAGAAATAATAAACTTTTTAATACCCTTGACACCGGTTGGCGCCGCCAATATGGCCATTGTGTTCTGCCTCCACGGCGATCTCTGCCAACGGCTAACCAGCCCGAAAATCAGAGCTTTATTTCCAGCCTGCTTTTGCGTCAGCTGCTTAGTTGGGCTCGAATTCACATCGACACTAGGTGCGAATTAATGATTCAACATTTCAAAGCCTCTGCTTCGCCCCCCACCATTGTATAAGATCAAAATATAAAACTGTTTTAACACATTGTATTAGCTTGCTCGGCATAAGGAGGCCGGTGAGATTATCAGGCATCGCAACGGCAATATGTTACAAGCTGCGTACAGAGCTGCCGGTCGATAATGACCATACACGCTAACCGAATTTGTGCTATAGCGGCAAACAGCGTAAATAAAACATTAAAGTGAAATTAAATGTGAGCTGTGGGGAAGATTTGCTTTTAGAAAAGAAAATGGATTCGTAAGGCAGTTATTTAAAACAAATGAAAATGGGAACGCTGACAGAAGAGCACGATTTTATAATAACATTAGTCATTAAGTATTAAATGTTTAATTGGAGAACGGGACTTGTTTGTTGCCTTGGCTTTGGAAGATATACATTTGTAAACTTTTTTTTTTTTGGCACAGGCACACAGAGAAAGCGGAACTTGCTCACACTTCGAGCTGCTTTGGAAACCCCATCATTCCAGGCTGCTTGCTCTTCTGTCGCTGCATTTATGATTAATTTAGGGCTCCTAAGAAGCCAGTTTGTCGTTTTTACTGCTAAGAATTGCTGGCAGGTCATTGACAAAGAACTTACATCTTTGAGAATAAAAAATAATAATAATAAAATCCTATACTAACAAACATAGACCACATCACGCCCAGATCTGGTTTAAAAACAAAACAAAAAAAAAGAATTCAAGATGATCAGATTTATCTTATATTGTTCTATAACACAAGTTACTGTAATGTAAACATGCATCGAGTCTGATTATATAATAAGGCTATCATAAATACAACATATTAATCACTAAATCAGCAGTCATTCAGCTTAAAAGGAACTGTGATTGCAAAGCAGACATTCCCGTACAAAGTACCGCAGCTTTCAGTGTCAGATGTAATCTTACATGTTTAGCAGGTGCTTTTACACAAAGTAACTTATAATTTTGTAATTGAAGTGCTCTGGGAAAGTAGATGGAGGCTCTTTTGTGATTTGGGACAGGTCATAGGTTCTTGTCCTTGGCAACTATACTATTTACTGTGGCAAGGGCTACAAAGCTTATATGACACTTCCATAGAGGAGCCCAGATCTGAGCTCGTAGCGAAACCGCTCGATCATTCAGTGTTGCGGGATTCTGCGTTCGCCGCCATCACCCGAAGACGTCACACTGTACGATGCTAGTCATAAGTCTAATGCCAGAAACTTCTAACCATACGAGGTAGTCGAAGTGGGTCGAGGGAAACGTGTTCAACAGCGGCAGGTGACCATTTCCAAACATTGCGGTGTCACGTTATGCCTGGTGCAGCTGTCCTGGGATCCCCGTGACATCGACCTGCAGGCGGTCAGGACAGCAGTCCAAACTTTCAGAATGTTTTATTGCCATTTGCAATACTAATATACAGATTACTGGTAGTTATCTTTGACATTTTTTACATCATTAACAACAACAATAATAATAACTATCATTCACAGGCCACAAGTACAAAATGTTCTTTTTGTTCCAGTATTCGAAAGTGTTGTCAAAAACTTCTATACTACAAAATCACATTCACGAATGCAGAAACCATTTAAACCATTTTATAGCATGACGTCCATAGTAAGTTCTAGATTCCTTAAATTTGGGCCAGCTAAGACAGAAAGGGGTTATACAGGGTTACCGGGTAGTTAGCCAGAAGTTACCAGGGTTATACATTAAAAGCTGTAAGACTGAATCGACATTTATGCACATAGTTCCTTGTTAGGTTTGTAAATTTCGAACTGCTCTGCAATAATGAAAATGAACCAGTTTTCAAGGTATCCATAACCAGGCTGTGATTGAATAATAATAATTCATAATTTATTGCTATACAATATTCAGCAATATAAAATTTATAAAAGTTATAAAAGATAAAGTTAAAAGACAAAGTCGTGGCTTTAAAATAAAATCCTTTTTTGTCTTTTTCCGATAATGTTGCCTCCAGGTCTATCATACGAAATTATCGTCAGTGTTGTCTTAGATCTTCGATACTCAAGTCATATTTCACTGTACTTCCATCTACCATAATACATTTATCGCAGACATTTTAAATATAGAAGTTTTTCACGGACACCCTTTGCACTAAGGACTGCACCACATAACTATTTAATTTGCTCCTTTTCTTCTGAGTGATAATTGCATTCTATAATATCTTCTGCACTTCAGTCAGTGTTATTTAAGCCTCCACGACCGGGGTGCATAAGCTTGCCCCGTATAAATAAATAATGAACATGTCGCCCCCCCCAGTGTATTCGCGTAAAGCCTTAACGGGTTAAACGCGACCTCGGACCCTGAACAGCACATGCTTAGGGAGCACGAAGCCCCGCCCTCTGGTCCGGTCGAGCAGCCAATCAGACGGCGAGTGGGCGCCGTCCGGGAATAAATTCAGTATTAGACTCCGCGAACCATCAAGCGAACGGAGGTACCTGCCGGTGCGAGGACGGTACAGGGAGCAGCGCACGGTTCAGCCCCCTCCCCAGCCAAATGTAGTCTTTTTAAAGAAAAAAAATAATACGTGGAGTAAATATATACTTTTTCAAAGGATTTGGAGTAAAAGAATACAGTGTATCAACTCGGCCGTTGGAGAACTAGGTTCACAACTTATTGTGTTGCTTTTTGATAATATGCTTGATTGTGGCGTGAAGCAGATCGTAACTATTCCCCTTCACGGAGAAGATTATCTTTTTGCACCACTGGATATTACCGCGACTTGCCAACTGGGAGTAAAACGAGTGCTGAAGCATTCCGAAAGAAGCCTTCTCCGTGTTCCGGTCATTTCTGCTCGTATGCGAATTGCTGATTATTCCGCTCCCCCCTCCCCTGTTGTGCATCACAGGAACTGAACTCTCGCTCCATGCAGTTTACTTTTACGTGCTCCCGCAGCAAAGCATGTTTTTCATTACAACGTCACAGCCAGCGTTAAAAAATACCTCGGCACCGTAGCGACGTTTCTGCAGTTTCCTGAATCAGGTAAGAAACTTAATAATGAATTTTCGCATTTGCTGTAGGAACATTTATATCATTATTCTGAATGCTTTCGATCTCTTGATGATAATGAGGATTTCGATTACCTTAAATTGCTGTTTATTCAGGACTTACTCCTAACAGTTGACCTCTTAATTACTGACGGCATGACATACGACACACGCGCTGCTTTATTTCAGATCCGCTCATCACGAACGTGCAGAATGTGATGTCCCGCCGTGTCGCGCTATTCCAGGTCACAGGACGAGTTTAGAGAGAATGAGGAGTCCCAGGGTGAAGCATGATCCGCTGGAGTGCTGCTTTTAGACTGGTCTATCTGATGCTTCCATGGGAGTGTGTGACGCTGAGCCTGCACTGCTGGGTTATCGCCGTCGTCGCAGCGGGTGCCAGTGATGCCGCTGGCTCTCTCGGGTGGCTCCTTTCCGATAAAGGGCCTTTTCATCACGCGCAGGAGTTCTCGGAGTATGTGGAGCGCTACCAGCAAGGCTTCACCACGAAGTACAAGATTTACAGGTGAGATGGTTTACGGTACCCCCCCCCCCCACACACACACACACACACACACACACACACACACACACACAGCCTTTTTCCACCCTTATCCGCCAGCACATAACGATTTGCCATTCAGACAAAACATCACATACTAAAAACTGGTATGTTACTGTCCTTTGAATACTTTGATTACCAAAAGAATTCTTTAGGTGCCTGCCATTCTTCCTCACAACTTTCATCGCGTTACTGTAACTATATATGAACTTAACATAATCTTTTGGTTTTTGATTAGTTTTCAATACACCTTTCGGTATGGTGGTCATGCTGAACCGGCCTTCTTTGGATCGCAATTAAGAAATAGGTTATTGTGACATAATGCTTGCTCACCCCCTGGTGGTGAGATTAAAAAAAAATCTTGCAGGCAGATCTCGCACTGCATACAGTGTAATTATCTCAGGTTTTCAATCTATAATAATTAAATGAATAGTACGTATATTGATGTATGCGATGCATACACATTTTAGTTACGTTTCAGTACGTTTTCAGGATAATATGGGAAATATATGATTTTGAAATTGTATAATAACTTAGATACAGTTATTAGAATAATTTGATTTATTGTGTGTTCATATATGTGCATATGGGCGTGGATTGGAAATTTCATCTAAACAGTTTACAGATACCCTTTTCTTCACCTCAGAAAGAAATGTTACTGCCGATGACAACTAATGATTTACAGTTTTGCCGTTTCTTGAATATTTTATTTGCTTAACTATGAAGAAGCAAGTATTTCCTCCTTAATTGTACCTGTGCTTGGAATTTAATTTACTGGTTTGTCTGTGTCATTTGCCGAGGCAGACAGTCCAAGCCTCTCGCTTGCTTGCAGTGTCTCCAAGGGAAACATCAAAGGAATTTAAGGGTGTCATATGAGAAGAGAATAAAGAAGTCTGCAGCAGTTTTGTTGGCGATGAGAGATAGACTGTAAGCTTTTTCCGAAGGTTACACTGGGTTTCCGTAGGGAGGGAGGCTTTAGATCCTGGTGTTTTGAGCTCTGCGATAAATGTGATGCCTGATGGGATGTAAATAAAATTCCTAAGTGAGAGGCGTGGGCCCTGCGAACGAGCCGATGCAGGTGCCACACCTGGAGACCTCTGGGTAGTCTGGCTATTATCTTCAGTATGAGAAAAAGGTTGCCAGAGCACGAGGACTTCTGCCTCCAGAAAGTGCCTCGAAATAGAATGATTATCCCCGTCAGATGCAGAAGGTCAGCATCTGATGTCCGCCACACAATCCGGAACAATCTAAGCTTATAACAAATTCTGTTAAAAGGAAATGGGACAATACAATTTTCCTTTGTGTCACCTTCATGTTTAAACATATGTCTGTCCTGAAAGACCGAGGTTTTCTCTCTTTATAGCGATCTATGCAATATGCAAAGCCTAAGATATACGGGCCGTTATCTTTTTTTCTGTTTGATGGATATTGAATGAAATCATAAATAATGGGGACAAAAGATGATGTGGACATTTGAGGTTCTTTTCAGGTTTCTGTTCTGCATTCAGCCTCATTATAGGAAATATGACTGCTATGGTTCCCACTGGTGTTGAAGTGCTTTCAGCTTCCACTCAGCCCAGTTCATTCCCTGGTGTATGTTCTGCACTCCAATTCCACGTTGCCCCGGGTCTCAGCACAGCAGCTGTCAGGTACTTCTTTACAGCGTCCCCCGATGCTCTTCAGTGTGACTGGCCACAGACGATTTAGCCCCGCGTTACCCAATGCCGCCGGCCCGTCAGGATACTCCAGCGAGAAACAACACGCCGCTCATTATGTAAATGCCGCGTATTAAAATGGGCAGTGATGGATTCATCCTTAAATGGGTTTCTGAGAATTGTTTTTATTTTGCATGTCAGGGGTATTGTGGGTAATAAGGGCTGAGGGCTTTGCTGTTGTGAATTAGTTATGATTCTGAATGAAATGCTGCTGCGTTTGTAGGTAATTATGCAGTTTATCTTGAATCATGAAGAACGAATATTAAGGAGAAAAATCTGTCTTTCTTTGATCTGGAAAAACTGAGGTCTAACTTCGTCCTCAAGCATCTAGAAATTTACACAGTAATGCTCTGTGTCCATGAGAATATTTGTGCGGTTATTTAATTTGTTGAATAAAATGATGCAGGTAGTTCATCATAAATAAACTAAATAAAAATAAAATAAAATAAAAGATTTTCACTGTAGTTATATTGACTTTAACTTCATCAAAGTAGTAATAAAAGGCTGTATTTTAGCACTTTTACACATATCTGTATTTAATCATCTGTTTTGCTCATTTGTTTATTGTTGTAAAATTAATTTAACATCTGGCTAAATGCCAGAGTGAGGAACCATCAAGGTTTTTAAAGAATGCAGTGTGGTGGTTTATCAAACTCCTTACTGATGCAATAAAGACTCATTTTTCTGACAGGAAGGACAATTGGCCAGAGTTCAACAGGAAATATGTGGCACAATCAGTCTTAAGGGATACAAATAATATGATAGATCATTTCTCTATTCCCCTTTAGTACCCATTAAGCCCCTTATAAGTGCATCACGATGCATTTTCATCAAGGGCATTTCAGCAATTCCTGTACACATATCACTGATCTTGGCTACAAAATATCATGTCGACATTTTAGAATGCTGCTCTGGCTTCATTATGGAAAGCTGTGCTGCGTAACTACTGTTGAAAACTCATGGTTTTTCTTCATACTCATGTTTTCGTTCCCTAGTGTTCGTGGCTCCAAATCAGTGTTACATTTTCCATTTTTTTTCCTGCGCTATACCGCGGCGTGACGGAATTACGCAGACCGTAGCTGGATTGAAATCCCTTGCTGGCAGAGCTTAACTGGTCTCCTGTCGGCCGTGTAAGTGTCAGAGGGGGTGTGTCTGAGGTGAAAGGCAGGTTTTTCCTAACTGGATGAGTGCTGTGTGTTGCCTTGCAGAGAGTTCGGTCGCTGGAAGGTCAACAGCCTGACGCTGGAGAGGCAGGACAACAATGGCCTGGCTCTCCCGCTGGACCCGGACTTTGTGCAGAACATCAGGATGCTGGGTCGCAGACCCGACCTCCGAAAGATCACCGAGAGCATCATCAGGAAATATGGTACCCACTTTCTGCTCTCAGCCACCCTGGGAGGTAAGTGAGAGGCCTCTTCCGATTCTTTCCTCGTTTCTGTGTTAATCACAGAGGCAAACAGTTCAGCTGGATTTTCTTGGCCAAGGAAATATTCAAATCAGAATCAATTGGCATCAGTTTCCTGTGTGTACTCCTCATTTTTAAAAATGCCAAAAAATGTTTTCCACGTCGGGATGTTTGATGGCAGGAATCGAAAGGCAGATTTCCAAAACTCACTCAGTTGGGCTCCCTTATGATGTTACTGTTTTGGGAACCAAAACTCACTCAATCCTTGTGTAACCCAACTAAAGAACTTTCGTTAAATTTCCAAAACTCACTCAGTTGGGCTCCCTCATCATGTTACAGTTCTGGGAACCAACACTCACTCAATCCCCGTCTAAGCCAACAAAGAACTTTCATTAAATTTCCAAAACTCACTAAGTCCACAGAAATTTTCTCAAAGTCGTATGCTGTGGACTGAGTGAGTTTCGTAACCGTGGTCTTCGACTCCAGATCAACTCCTTGTTCAGGGCATGATGGCAGAGTCTCTCATGGGACGTTTCTCACCACACCTCAGATCACCAGCGCATTCTCAAACATGGTGCCTCTACTTAACATCTGAACGGGTCACCTCCTGCCTTATGTTACTGCTCAAGTGTTCTTGCCTTGCAATACAAGCTCCCTGCAAAAGGCTGTTTAGTCTAATTTGGCGGGGGGGGGGGGATGAGCCTCATTAAAGAACTACTCTGCCAAAAGCAACTCATCGTGTGACTGGAGTCTATAATTTCGAATCGCACAAATAGCACACAGGTGTGATTTAGCAGAAGGGATCTGACTAAACTTGAAGCTGGGCATTGGCAGCTGAGGCCGTGGATTAGCACTGCTAGGCTTTCGTGGTTTTATTAATATCTTTTTAATGTTGCTCTCCTCTTCACTTAACAGGGGAGGAATCTTTGACAATCTTTGTGGATAAGAGGAAGCTGAGCAAGAGGGCGGAGCTGGGGGAGTCGAACAGCACAACGGTAACCCTGGAAACCCTCCACCAATTGGCCGCTTCCTACTTCATCGACAGGGAGAGTACGCTGAGGAAATTACACCACATTCAGATTGCATCCACTGCCATCAAGGTAAAAATACACACACACATATACAAACACACACACACACGCAGGTTTGTAATTATATGTTTGTGGAGACACTACATTTCTTTCTGTGGGGAGAACTCTAATCCCAACATGACGACCTTAACCCCCATGCAGCCCTAACCTTAACCACAAGTAACCAAACAAAATGTGAGACTTTTGGCATTTGTAGTTTTTTTTGATTGCATTCACAGATCTTTGTGGGGACCTGAAAAATGGTCCCCACAACATCAAAATAACAGGTTTTTATTACATTTTTAATAATACAATGTAATACACACTCACAGTTAACAGCTATTTTATTAATCTGGAATAAATTTTGCATGTTATTTATATATCAACAATGAGTTTTTTTCTGTTGCAGTGACCGGTCAGCTAGGTACTATTACTATTGGCACCTTAGGAAGCAGGTACTTTTGTCCCAATGTGTCCAGAGGGAAGAAGCCTACTTCCTTTTGGCGGCTTTTGCACTACAAGCAGATCTGGGAAACTTCAAGCGTAACAAGCACTTTGGAAAATACTTTGAACCTGAAGTCTATTTTCCACCATGGGTAAGTGCCAAACCACAGTACCCAAACAGAATCATATGAAGCATACTTTGTCTGTTCTAAGTTTGTGCTCTCTTGAAATAGACTCCCACTGAATTACATTTAATCACTCTCATAATTTGACAGTATGCTTACTTGAAATTATTTTGACATTAGTATTAACAACAACACTGTGTAACAGGTTATGGGGCAAAAGCCTGCTATAAAGTGTTGAACAGCAGAGTTAAAGTTATTAAAACAATTTTATAAGTTAAAATATGAACATAAAATTTTAAAAAAGACCTCTTTGTCAAAGGCAAACACAATGTTGTCTTATCTTTCTACCATGATGGTAGTGGCAGCCAGCTGGGCAGTTCATACCAGTCCTGGCTTTTCCTTGGCCACAGGATCTCATTCCTTCTTGGGCATCCATCAGATGTTCTCACTACAGCCAGGAGATCTGTACAGTGTGTCTTTGCCTAGTGGGACGTGCTCCCTTGGGAGCTGACCAGGTGGCATCATTATGAGACACCTGAACCACCTCAGCTGACTCCTCTTCTGAAGGATGCAGTGGATCTGTTTTGAGGTCCCTTCAGATCGCTAAACTTGTCACTCTATCACAGAACATGAAACTGAACCAGGAAACGTCTTTTTGGCTGTGAACACTTATGGCTTTGTTCTTTTGGCCGTAGCGATGAGCATGGGTGAACATAGAGTTTCTGAACAGTGAGCTTTGTCTGTTGATTTAGCTTTTGCTTCATTACCATGAACCTGCTCAGTCCCCCCAAAAACGCAGCCACCGAATGGATCATTCTGTTAATCACATTTTTCTACCACCAATAGTAAACTAAATCCCAAGGTACCTGAACTCCTTCACTTAGGACAGACTCTCCTCTCTCGATGAAACAGCGCAATTCACTCTTATGAAGCACAGTGGCCTCAGATTTGAAGGTCCTGGTTCTCATACCGTCATGCCGGAATTTGCATGCACATAATAAGAATATCACCTCTAGTATCCCATGCCAAACACCCTTTCAGCCACAGCTGCACCTTGATATCCTGCCCATGAAAATCACAAACAGGGCGGAGACGAGATCCATCCTTATGTCGGCAAACACCCACAAAGTAAGATTTTGTGCCAAGGAGGCAGACACTGCGGCTGTTATGTTATATACAGGAACCAAACTGCACATAGTAACAACCCTTAAATGTTTGTTTTTTATCATTTGTTGTGTACAGTGCCCTTGAGTGTCTTGAAAGGCGCTTTTAAATAAAATGTATTATTATTATTATTATTAACCCAAATTTCCCCATATTCCTGCTGCGCTTCCCACTGTATGTGCTGGAGTACACTGTCATATATCTTATTTATGTCCTCTAAGTCAATGGAGCTTATTTTAGTAAATTTACGTGCCGGGAGCCATGGTCAGGCCAGAATCTGCATTATTCCTCTTGAAACCTATGTTAAACCATTAGGTGGAGTCTACCAGGCCATAGGCTTGTTAAGGAGGCTGAAAAGTGTAAGTGATCCCCAAGTAGTTGGAACACACCCCCTGGTCCCTTGCTTTAAAAAATAAAAATAGGGAACACCATCACAGCCTTCCGAGCCTTCCAAGTGAATAGATATGTCAGTCACATCCAGTGTTTTCAACATTTCCAAACAGATTTCATTTGTCTATGGAAGGCTCTGACCACCATAGCAAGCTGCAATAAGAGGCTCCTGCACCACCTCCAAATGGAGTGTGGAGTGTTCAGAATTTTCCTTCCACCACTAAGCAATACCTATAATTTTGACATCACTGCTGAACACAACATGAGTAAGGTCTTGTCTCCCCCTGCTTTGCCAAAACATTATTATAGCCACCCAATAGTCTCTGTCCATGGCCTCTCCCGACTCCTCCAACTTCTCTACAACCAATCTTTGCTGTAGCCATTCTGACCTGCATGAACTTTTAACATGTTTTCAGAGACCCTGTGCAAGAACTGCCCTGAAAGTCTCTTCTTTAGCTTGACGGCTTCCTCACCAAAGGTGTCCACCAGTAGAAATCATGCCCTTGATGTGGTAAAGGTGTTGGTTTATCTGCTCCAGTGATCCACAAAGTTATATCATCTGGAGTTTGAGATTCTGGTAGGGCTGCCTTTGGTGAATGCCTGTGAGGCGAGACTAGACAAACTATGATCAGACAAAGACCCCCCCCCCCCCCCCCCCCCCCCCCCCCCCCCC
>JAODJU010000043.1:7912905-7938131 GCA_026776725.1 Gnathonemus echidnorhynchus
ATTCGGTGTTTATGTACAGCCGGTATGGCACATTCGGTGTTTATGTACAGCCGGTATGGCACATTCGGTGTTTATGTACAGGCAGCGGCACGGCTGCTTCTGGGCAGCGAAATGGTTTTGCTGTTACACCTTTGAATGAAGCACTTAACTCAAATTCCCATGAGAATGTCGCTCTTTAAAAACTTGGTCGGAAGCGGCAGGTAACTGCATTCACACCCAAGGACACATTCAGGCACAGGGATGGGGAAGCAATGCAAGGGGTGAGATAGATGGCCTACTGGCCTCTGTGCTGCAGGACCCCGGACTGGGAGTGCTAAGGGTGACCAGTGGACTGCCTGTTTCATTGTGACACAATGGCAGGGTTGATTATAGGGCTGATTTAATTCATGTTGTGGGGCAGTGGGAGAGTCTGTTGATGGGTTAGTGGAATGGTGGTTGGTTGTGATTGGAGGGAGGGGGTACCTCCATTCTAATGCCGCATTCCATTTACCTCGGAAAGCAGTACCAGGGACCTGTTTCAAAAAGCAGGATGTGTTGCTTAGTCACGCAACTTGTAGGATCTAAGGTACCCCTGTTTAAACTGCCTTTATCTTCACTCACTTACATTTAGCCCAGACTACCTTGGAACTGATAAGTTATCCAGCAAGAAATCCTGTTTCTGAAACAGGCCCCAGTTCTATCCAGGTTCATCGTTACCCATCATTAGAAATATCAGTTGATATCAACACGTTATGGGGCATTTTGCAGATACAAATACCGTAGCGACATGACCGCACATAGAGGTTGGACAGTAGAAACTACATAACTCCAGCTTTCACTTCTGTCGATGAAGGGTGCAGCCATCTTGAATTCTGAGGTTGGGGTTGCAGAGGTTCCTCCGACTTTTCCATTCGGAATTCTGACCTCAGGGGGATTTCAAGTTGAAATTTCCAACCAGAAATTCTGACTTCCCAGTTCAAACAGAACACAGCACAAGGCCCATTCTATAATTTTCAGCACCACATTCCAGCTTCATCCTGCTCTGGGCCCAGGAGAGACATCTCTGCTTGATGCCCCCTGCAGGACCCCCCCCCCCAGCATGACTTCTGCCTACCAATGCGGCCCTTAGTTAGCTAGTACGAAACAGACCACAGGCAGAATCCCAGCATCCACCGTAACTGTAGAGAGTCAGTCTTTCTCATACCCGCGTCGCCCTTCGCTGGCCTTGGCCCACTGCCCACCAGCCTCTCCTCCTCGTCCAGCAAGGGCAAACATTTACGAGGCGTGAGACGAATTCACAGGCCCAGGAGGTGTGGCATCCCTTGCTGGGTTTACGGCTGTCCGTCCATCCCACGAAGCGGTCGGACCCGGGGGCGGCCACGGGGCCCCTGGGGGCCAGGACGCCTCTCTGGCCGTAAAGCTTAGCACCATCTTCACCGCCCAGCCTCTCGCCCGGCTTTAAGAGCTGTCCGATGATGTCATCGCTTTTACGGGCCATTTGATGGATTTGCTCCATGATTCGAAACCCAAATTTGCCACAGGCTTCTTCAAACTCGGCCCGATGACGGAAAACCCAGCGGGACACAGGGCCCGCGGCCATCTTGGGGAGCGACCGGTCGTAGGAACTTCAGGAATGTGCCGCTGTGTTTTACTAGGATGCTTTCATTTCACTGCAGTCTCCCGTTTAAAAACATTCCCACTAATTCTAGTTCTGCGCCCTAATTCTGCTGTTTTCCTCCTGAGAATGTACATTTCTTTGGTGCTATCTTTAAACAGATGGAAATAAAAACTGGGAGCATGGGAGAACAGATCTAATCTGACATGAGGGCATCAGATCACAGCCCAGATTGAGCAGAGTTCTCATTATTGTCCAAATGAGAGAAACAGAAGGTCTTTAACTCAGTCAGCCATGGGCCTAAACACTGGGAATATAATCCGAACACACACACACACACACACACACACACACATACACTGGTTTGTAAATATATCTTTGTGGGGACTCTCCGTTCGTTTCTATGGGCAAAACTGTAATCGCAACATGACGACCTTAACCCCTACCCAGCCCTAACCTTAACCATAAGTAACCAAACAAAGTATGAGATTTTTGGCATTTTTAGGTTTTTGATTGCATTCACAGATCTTTGTGGGGACCTGAAAAATGGTCCCCACAACATCAAAATAACAGGTTTTTATTACATTGTGGGGAACATTTGGTTCCCACAATGGAATTTAAACATTATCCTCACACACACACACACACACACATATATATATATACAGTATACACCTTATTCCTGTTATAATGTTGGCCTTGTCACCACTAGTATTTAGAAGACGTTTGGGTAAAACTTTTTTTTGCCATTTCAGTAAGAATATATAAACACAACATTATATACATAACTCAATATGCATTCATAAAGCATTATAAACATGGCTATAAATATTTATTTAAAAAAGGCATAACACAATATAGCCATGTTTATTATGCATTATTAATACTTTATGAAGCTCTCATCTTTAGTGCACTAGATACCTTCATAATGCAGTACAAAGCATCCTTAATGCATACCGACCATTATACTACATTATAAAGGTATCTATAATGCGAGACAAAGGCTTCGTTGTAGTTTATGAAGTATTATAATCAACACTATAATGCTGTAAATGCTTTATTAATTACCAGTCATCATAATGCATTATGAAGGTATCCATAATGGATTATGGATTCAGTTAAATTCAATTTATTTTTATACAACACCTTTCACAGCATAGTTTCCCCAAGGCACTTTATTTCATTTATTTTATTTAACCTTTATTTCACTAAGAACAATTTCTTATTTACATTGATGGCCTGGCAAAAGGCAAAAGAACGTTTGGAGGACAAGCGGTGAGGACATAAAGACACATAAACAAATACCACAAACGCTTTACATGGGTGTGTTGTGATGCATTTCTGCACGATTTATACCGAATGACAGCTTGACAGCTTCAAGTACAATGTTACTGAAAATTAATGCCATAGGTTTGGTTTTCAATATTGGTCGGGACATCTATAGTCAAATCTATGCCCTTGATTAAATAGATAATATATTTTTTGCCCTGAACCAGTGTTAAGTGCTTGATAAACAGTACCCAAGCAGAGCCCTGCACTTCCTCCAGTCCGCTTGTTATCTTGGGTGGGAGTTCATTTGTAAACTCCAACTAATTTTTAAAGATTTTTTTATTGCTTATGCTTCATAAAAAATACATTACTTTTCCATTAGAAGATTATCAATGTTAATATAAGAAAGCTACAAATCATTCCAATATGTTTATTCCCTGATGGCCGAATGCGGTGACTCTGTTCCGGAATATCTATTCCGATCAGTGCATCGATCAAAGCTGCGGTGCAGAGCTCATTTAGCAAGCGGTAAACATGGGAGCCAATCCATCAATGTGGAAGAATGTTTCTTTAAAAAACAGCAGCCAAATTACTTTCTAATACACACCAATAAGAAATTGATTTTTCGTGCTGTGTAGGAAGAGCTACTGGAGAGTAACGCCGTGTTTCGTTTAAACTGATGCCTTAACGGAGTATATTATATTTCAGTATGTAATATAATATGTTTTAATGTCTGACTTTATGGGTTCTTCATGAGGCTGTACAGCACATCAGCTTCCTGCCGACAGGGGATTAAAGAAACAGAGAAAATAATGGTTTTTCTGGATCTAGTGGTTTTTTTTTTTTTTTTTTACAGGAAGTTTGGCTGATAGACGCCTTCACGCCGTTAGCATTTTATAATTCAAGGCACGGAGTTTTATTTTGAATTTATAAAGGCTAATGTGAGAGCTAAGCATTCAGTCATCCTATAGACAGACAGAATCAGCTCTGCTCCTGTTAACGTGGAGAAAGAAGATATAAAAAAGGCAAAGGAGTGTGGCGCCGCGATAATTCATCATATTTCTGTAATTTTTTTAGATGGCTCACCCCATTTGTCAGCTATTTCTGATATGAGGTAGACGTCAAATGCTAATGAATGGAAGAGTTATGGGAGCCGTGTTCTACAGCGGCGATAAAAAATAGCACTTTAGCATAACATGCAACGGTGGCACGTGGAGGAAGGCAGACTAAGTGTTCTGGCGGATGCATATAGCAGCTTTTAATGATGATTTACAGCTGCGCTGCAGTGGCGCCCATCCGTTTACGTAGAATTTTATTGCGCTTAGGAGTCAAAGCCGAAATCCATCACAGGCCCATGAGCTTGCCGGTGGCAGCCGGCGGCCCGTTGGTTTGGATTCGGGGGGGCCACGTTCAGTTTTGCCCGCGAGCCCCCGGCCCGAACGGGTCTCGTGGTCGATGCGTGCGATCCGTCCATCTTCCCAACCTGTACTTAAAATCACAGCGAGGGGGCGCCTATCGACTCCTGCGATGTGAATGTGCAGTAAGATAACTAAAACAAGAGTAATTAGATGGTACAGTTCTTGAACAGATGCCTTGTTCATTTCTTATACCTTCATCAGTTACTCAGTGTGGGTTTATTGGAATGAGAGTTGCCCACAAGAGGGGAAGCGTACAGTATGCAGACAGGCTACCGTGCCAGTGTCGCGTTTCATGGGACAAGGAGCGTTGGTTATGCGCTCTCACCTTTCTGGCTCTGCCCCCTAATATCTGCAGCAGAAAAGTAAACATCTGCTAAATGTTTTTTTTTTGCCATTTCAGTAAGAATATATAAACCAGGATAGCTATTTTCAACCATAGCGATCAAGTTACAATAAAAAAAAATATATATATATAGACTGTGGCGTGAAATCATAATTAATTTATTAAGCAAAGTACTGAGGTTGGGTCCTTTGTGTAACAGGCTTTGCTAGGGAATGGAAAGGTCATAGTGGTATAATTTTTCATCATACAAAAATGTTACATCATCATAGATAATTAAATATTAGCACAGTATAAGCAAACAGTTACCCATCCACACAATTGTAGCTTATCCCATGATGGACTGAATTAGTATAAAATGGCTTAAGTTTAAATTATGCTTTTTTTCTTCTTTCACACAAAAAATAAAACATATGCCTTTTTTTTCCACGGGGCCTGGTCGCACATCTGGTCTCATTGCCATGCAGAGAGACTCGTCCTCATATTTGCATTCAGCAATTTTTCCCTTTAAGTCGGACATCTGTCTCAGTTAGGAATTAATCTGCCATTCCCAGAAGAGGCTTCTTGGATTTTAATTAATTGCATGGAAGCACCAGTAAAAAGGGATGTATGAGTTAGCGGCGACTGAGCTGAAAACCAGCCTTTCTCACTTAATGTCTCATTGGGAAGTTACTTCAGCCTTAATATGGTGTAGAAAATTAAATAGATTGCCTCTTAGATCATGGATAGCGCCTGCTCATGTACATTTTAATTATATTCTCTAGATATTGGATTTTTTTCCCCCCCTCTCCAGCCTGCGGTTGCTTTGCGCTGATTGAAGAACATTAAAACTCAGGTGTGCCATTCATCCTGCTGTACTATTCGCCATCCTCTCCAGAGTGACCCTAAAGATGATGTCAACGGGTGGTGAATTTTTTTTTTCTGTGCACAGAGGAAGGGGGCTGTCATTGATTTAGAAAGGCAATATGGCTAAATTTATTATCCCCGCAGGAAAATGACAAAGCAAGCCACCATTTTGCCGGGAATCATTTGTAAGTGACAGGGGCCGATGTACTCGGCGAGAAAATGGCAGTTTGTCTTCCGGAATGACATGGAACCTTGATTTACAGTAGCTTTATGTCAGAATTTTATGAAGGACGGCCCAGCGGCGGTTATGAAGACATTAATGCAAAGATAAGCGGCAGAAAGGTCCTTTTTTAGATCAGCCTGCCGGGTTAATGTCAGAGGTCGAGCTTTTTTTAATACGAGTGCAGAATGACTGTTTATTTTGAATCTTTATTTTTCTCTGTTTGGCAACGCCGCCAACTGCATTCTGGGTGTTCCAGGTGTTTGAGAAACAGGGCTGGTACCCGTGTCAGCACCATACCTTAGCATCGCAATACCGAATGCCCCCCCCCCCCCCCCCCGCCATCACATGACATGAGGATGCCAGCCGCTGACCTCAAAAGCTCTTAACCAGATGGGGCCATTTGGTGCTCTGAAATCACCCGATCCGTCAGATCTTTCTCTGAAAGCCATTTAACGGAACCGGCCAGTCTCATGACAGATGTGGCATTAGCGTTATGGATGAATTAACCATGTGCATAAATAGGATGCCAGGGTACAGATTTTTAGAGCCACGTTACTGTTTATTAGCTGCTGTCTTGGCGTGGGGTTATTTCTGACTGTGTATGAATTACAATTTACTGTGTTGCCTAATATATGTATTTTCATTTTTTTCTTGCACTTTTTCCCCCCCGATAATTACAACACACATGTCGGATTCTGTTCTCTGTCTCCCCTTTAGGTGACCGAAACCAGAACGGGTCCTCTCGGATGCAGTAACTATGACAACCTCGATTCTGTCAGTTCTGTTCTAGTTCAGAGTCCGGAGAACAAGATCCAGTTACAAGGTAGACCGTTTGAAATGAGATCCTTGCATCTTTCAGCCATCGTTTTACATTAAATAAAAGACCAGTTTGATGTTTTGAACTAATATCATATTCAGGACAAAGCTTAGAGTGTTTGCAAACTTTACTTAAATCATGAATTCAATTGAGTGTGCAGTTTTGCAGTTTTAATGTCCACGTCTTCACATATTTTTGAAGGTTCAAAGCCATAAAAACACCTTGTAACCACAGCCATCAGCCCCCCCCCCACTCTAAGATACTGACCCCGACATGACAGTGAAACATTGGTCACAAACAACAGAGTTTATGTTTTACCGTCCAGGATCTCGAGGCCTAAAATAGGGCATTATTGCCGTCCCTTCAGGCTAAGCTAAATGCCCTTGTCCTGCACGTAGTAGGACTCACCTTGAGCCGGTAATGAGCCAGTGTAGCATGTGGGCCATGACAGTTGGCTTTTGACCACTTAATTCCCAATGTAACTTGCGGCATTTCCATCCTCACAACAAATACCTTGGGCATAACCTAAAGTCAGCATTCCCCCATGAGAGCAAGTTTTAGGAATCTGTGTACTTTAGAACATTCGTTTTCTCAACTTTCACTCTGGAATTTCACAACAAGGGGTAACAGAACCTCAAGCAAAAGAAAAACAGTCCTATAATGTGGCCATTTTTCCCCCCAGAATTATCTTGAATTCTGTACAGGCTATATGAAACAGTAGAATGTGCACTTGTTTTTATATGCTGAAGAAAAGGTGCAGGGTGGTTGGGAGGTGCCTGTTTTCACAGCCGGCCTCCTGGTTCTGGGCAGGCCTGCAGGTGATTCTGCCGGAGTACCTGAGGAGCCGCTTCGTCCAGGCGGCCCTGAGTTACATCGGCTGCAACTCGGAGGGCGAGTTCGTGTGCCGGGGCAGCGACTGCTGGTGCCAGTGCCACGCGGAGTTCCCGCAGTGCAACTGCCCCGAGGTGGATCTGCGCGCCATGGAGAACAACCTGCTGCACATTAAGGAGGCCTGGATGCTGGCTAACAAGGACTTTGAGGAATCAGGTGTGAAGATGGTGATCACTGTGAGGATGATGATGATGATGATGTGATGGTACAGGCAGTCCCCAGGTTACGAACGAGATCCGTTCCCTAAGTCTGTCTTTTTGTTGACTTTGCAGATGAATCGAAACAATGATAATAGTAGTAATAATGCAGTAATTAGAAAAGTAGCTACAGATGTTACTATGCTACTTCGAGCTGATGAACCTGGAAGCCATGCAATGTTTTCATGAGCGTCACAAATTAGTGCAAGAGATTATTATTACGAACCATTGTATTTAGCTCAAATTTTTCATATGATAGGCTTTGTGGCAGCTCATTCGTAAGTGCGAGTTGTCTGTAAGTCTGATGTTCTTAGCAGCCTGTATTATTATTATATAATGATATTATATGACAAGGGGTGACATAGTGGCTTATTCCACTGATTCCCGGTGACCTTTTCCGATAGGCTCCAGGCCCCTCATAATCCTGCTCATATTAAGTCGTTGGAATTTGGATGGATGGATGATTATATGTTTAATCTTAGTAGCCAATTCTGAACAGGGGCTAAGAGGCCTTTATTGATTTTTATTGATTATGTCAACTAAAGATATGAGCCAGATTTTTTTTCATCTTGGAATCTATGACTCATAATCTAATGCAATGCTCATAGTCTTTACCAGCCCAAGTAATAACATCTAGATGCTGTAATCACACATCTGCCTGGGAAAAAAATATCCCGGAAATGGTTCCCATTGCATATTCTTAATGGGATTATTGAGGGATTATTGCTTGCTGATGCTGTTTAAAATACTCTTTTGTTAAACAGACTACGAGTAGCATCACCAGTGATAAAAAAAAAAAGCTTCCTTTAATTTACCTCTGCAGGGCAACTAACGCTGGCCATCAAAGTCACACGGCCCTCCGAGAGCTGGTAGAACCGGGTCATGTTTATTACTTTCACTCTGTTTCACTTTAAATGGCTGCCATATACGGTCGAGGCGCCCTGGCCATTTACCAAGGCTGGCAGTAGCGATTTGTGGCACGCTACCAATAAACCGAACGGAGTAGAATGTTTTTGTGGCCTCAAAGCGGACGTTTGGCTTGCGCCAGTTACAAAATGCAGAGCAATCTATGGATCCCTTTTCGTTCAGGGGACACTTTAATAAAAGCAGACCGGCCAACGGCAGATGTGACTGTTCTTATAAAAAAAAAATTTAAAAAAAACCATGTAGCGTAACGGTATCCACAAACTGGGTTTGTCGAATGTCCGTTTTCAAGAATTACTTTTGCCCGGCTCTGCTCTCCATAGCCATTGAAGAGGTGTTTATTTGGCCAAAAATCCAGTCTGGCATGACAAAGCCTCTGGCACACACGAGTGCTATGGAGCGGAATCTATTACTTTGCTTTCCCCCATATGGGAAATGGGGATCTGGGCATTCTTTAAATTTGGACCATTAATTACAAACATAGTGATAACACATGTGACCCTAACCAGAGTACGAGGTTAGTAATGGATGGATGGAAATAGTAGGGAAACAGAATTTAACAGGCATGTTCAGCACATGTAAGTGTGAGCACCAAAAAGGGAAGCGCTGACGAGCGATAAGCCATGCACGCCTGTCTTCCTTTTTAGACGAGTTCCAGTTTTTCGTGAGCAGGCTGCCGACGTCCTACGCCTTGAACACGTCTGCCATTCAGTACTTCTGGAAGACAGACGCCACCATTCAGCAGCGCTATAGACAGCTGGAGACGAGCGCCGGCCTGCTCCTGAGCAAAGCCCGCAGGATCGTTAACAAGATCTTCACCCTGAGCAAGAGGTGCCGAACACAGCCGAAAATAATAGTGCAGAAAGAAAGGTGAGGAATATTCCGGGCTTCCTATCGACGCGGGCATTCCAGAATCTCTCGCAGCAATTATGCAAATGAGACGAGTACACTAAAAGACGTTCCGCGGCATCGGAAAGTAATAACGTTGCTGAAAAAAAAGCTGATGCCGTAAATACGACTTTCATGTTTTCTCCAGCGCCCGTTTGGAAACGATGAGGACGGCATTTTAAGATCAGGCCAGCAGCAGAATTATCTCATTAGTAGGGCTGGGCGATTAAAAACAATGTATGCAAAGCTGCCTTTACTTCAAGTCTTGAAGGAAACTATACAGGCCTTAGTGTCTGATCGATTGTTTGTGTCAGCCAATCCAGTTTCGATAAAAGTTTCCAAACAGGAAATGACTCTGGTGGCACAATCCATCAGTTGCATATATATATGCACTGTCAAATATGATTTTTGCACTGAAACTACTAGAATCCAATTACACAACCTTTATTGCGCTAACACCGTTTGCATGAAGCCACAAAAATGGTTGTCAGATAAGTAGATTCTTCATCACGGATATTGTTTCCGTTGTATAAGTTATGCATTGTTTCATTCCTCCTTCTTTTATGCCGATCCTTTTTATTGTGGCCCATTCAGATTTTTGTCATTGTCCCATAGTCATAATTCATGACAAAGTAGGTAATACGCAACAAATGAATGCATTTGGATTCCTCGGCTGCTTCCCCCCCCCCTCCAGCCGACCCCCCTCGACTCCATCTCTGTGAAAATTGCTGCAGAAATCTAATCCATTACCACCCACCTGCTAACTTCCCCTCTCCCAGGGAGCCCACCGCCGTGAATATTTACATATTTCTTTGGCATAGCTAGTGGAGGACAAGCGAACTGTTTCCTCACAATATAGGAAAAAAATGTTGTACGTGGTGGAATAGACATCTGCCTACCTGCCTGACTGATTATTCTTGTGGCTCTGAACATATGCTGTGGCGTGCTAATGATTAAAGCAAATATATTTTTATGTTATTAATGAAAGTAAGCATCTTTCAGTGAAATGGCAACTTTCTGATTCATAAAGAAAACCGTTTCTTTAACAGTGCTTTGACTGGCTTTATACTTCAGTTCTTTTTTTTTTTTTTTATACTTCAGTTCTATATATTAGATGCTTTCTTTTCAGTCACATAGATGTAGAAACACAAAACACTTTCTCCCTTTCGAAATTACTTTTCCTTTGTGATCCACCAGAGCATTGAAAGTGTTGCCTTGGGAACTTTGTTGAGATTATTGAGCACAAGTTGAAGGCCCTCAAGAAAACAATGATGTTTTTACAAGAATAATATCACAACGAGACTGCATTTATAGATGCAATGTGAAAATTTCACAAGCAAAAGGTTTGGCTGGTGCACTATTCAGACCGAATGGTGTAACACTGAATATCTGAGACACGTTTATGGTGAGGCACTTATGTTTTGTAGATCAATTGCTCCCATGTGGTGAAATGTAAAGGTTGAGCGTTCTAAATTGCCTCCCACTGTCACATAAAGATTAAAGACCTAGAAAATTATGTAGGGAGATTTATAGTTTATGTGGTTGTAAATAACTGCTGGGGCATGTACGTGTGTTTTTGTGTTTCTATTAGGTCTCTCAACTACTGGCTCAATTTTATCCTGTCCATCATGTACTGCAGTGAAAATAATCACATTGGGATCTATACAGAAGAGACACGGAATTGCCTTTGTCCCTATGAGCACCTGACTTGTCAAGGCGTCATTCCCTGCACAGTTGGGGATGGCCCCAGTTGTGCCTCCTGTGCTTCGGAGAATCGAACAAGGTGTGCGAGTTGCAACCCAGGCTACATGCTGAGCCAGGGGACCTGTCGGCACGCTGTGCCGGACTCCACGGATCACTACATCGGCTTTGAGACGGACCTGCAGGACCTGGAGATGAGGTACCTCCTTCAGAAGCGTGACAGCCGCCTTGTGGTACACGCCATCTTCATCAGCAACGACATGCGGCTGAACCACTGGTTCGACCCGTCCTGGAGAAAGCGGATGCTGCTCACGCTCAAAAGCAACAAGTATAAATCAAATCATGTCCACATGCTCCTTGGAATTTCCCTTCAGATTTGCCTTACTAAAAACAGCACCTTAGAACCGCTGCTCTCTGTTTATATTAACCCATTTGGCGGCAGCCATTCTGAGAGCTGGATCATGCCCATCAATCAAAACAGTTACCCAGACTGGGAAAGGACTAAGCTAGACATACCTCTAGATTGCTACAACTGGACGTTGACTTTAGGCAACAAATGGAAAAGCTTTTTTGAGACGGTTCACTTCTACCTACGGAGCCGCATAAAAACTACATCGGCTCAAGGAAATGTGACCAGCTATTACGAACCGCTGGAGGCCATGGAGTCATCTCAGAACTTGGGTTACATGAAAATAAACAGTATGCAGTTGTTCGGCTACAGTATGCACTTTGACCAGGAGGCGATTCAGGATCTGATTCTGCAGCTGGACTATCCATATACTCAGGGATCCCAGGACTCTGCTTTGCTTCAGCTCGTAGAGATACGAGACCGCGTCAACCGACTGTCCCCACCCGGGCCACAGCGACTGGACTTGTTCTCTTGCTTGCTTCGACACCGGCTCAAACTATCAGCCTCAGAAGTGGCCCGGATATTAGCTGCTTTGCAGTCATTTAGCGCCAAACAACCATACTCGATGGAATACGACGCAACCAAGCTATGTAGCTAATAAGGTGGCGTGGAAAAGCATGACAAACATCGGTCTTAAGACACTGTACAGCATACGGGCCTCATTACACCTGCATTGTTGAGTAAGGAATTGGAATATTTTCATGGTGGAGGGCTTGCTTCAACTTTCTAGGCTAACGTTAGTCTTGAGACAGCAGAAGTACAATAAGGACTCACTGCCTTTACATTTGATACATGTTACAGCAATTTGGGATGTTTTGGAAACAGTGACAACAACCATAATAATAATGACGTGGTTTTTGCCTGGAAATTCATATCAAAATGATATAATTTCCATGCTCAATGACTTGTGAAATCCGTGTAAGAAACACAAAAATTGGCCCAGGAGTTTTTTTTATGCCTTTGTTATAATTTAAATCCTAACTCCGCATGATCCTTCTATGTTTCTTACTTGGTAATACACTATACTGAATCGGCAACCTCTCTGTTGTGATCAGGGCCTCAAACAACCTTTTATTTAATTGTATTTAGTATTCACTAATATCCGTATCTATAGTTCCTGTTTCCTGTTGTTGTTTGTTATGAATATTTTTATAAGTATTTGTAAACAAATCAACAAAGTATTCAAGAAACGAACACCCGTTCAGCAAACGTTCCTGAAATATTTGCTGTGGCTGTTTTTCTTTTATACGGTTTGATGTTTGTGATGGATTAAAAAGGAGGTCAAAATTAACTACATATTCAATTTGTTAATATTCAAATAAAAGTCGTTTTAAGTGCAGTCTGTAAATTAAAGAACTACGTTTTTTTGTAAATCAGAAATATGCTCTTTGATCTTTTACAGGTCAGAAATGAGTCTTAAGCATTTTTAATGATCACTTCACATCATTTTTTATGAAGTTACAGCATAAGGAATTCCATAAAATATTTTAATTTCATAATTCATTTAGTGATTTAATTCTTCAGTGAGTCGTACAAACTGAACTTAAAAATTGCAGATTCAGCTTATGTAGACTATAAAGTAAATACAATGGTTTTAGTATTATGTTTAATTCAACAACTATGGGAAAGGTGTTCAGTTATAAGGGATTATGGGATATTCTAGCCTTTGCTTGGTGTGGCTTGAATTATTTTGCAGTCCATAATTCAAGTTGTAACCCCCCCCCCCGGAAGTTTCATTATACTGGCGAAATGAAATTTTATCAGACCACATTTATTATAATTTGAGCATCTGTTGCACGTGAAATTGCCCCGAGAATACTGCTTCTGCGTAGCACGTGTGAGAAAGCGAGTTGTCACTCGTTTGTATGTGCCGGTGGGGGGCCTTTACTTCCTCCTAGCACCCGCATGGCCCGAGAAGCTGCTTCGCTCAGCAGTGTTCAGCAACCTAAGCACGCTACAAATCAGTAACGTTCAACGGAGAACGTCAGCTTCGGAAATAGGCGACAAAGCAAATCTTGCTGCAAAACGTTGAGAAAAACATAACCTATTTACCCTGGTTGTTCATCTGAGGATAGCAATGGTTAACTGATTTGGTGCATTATACTTAATTTATTACCTATTTTACAAAAAGTAATATTACATCTAATGCATCCTGTTTTATTTGTTGCTGTCTATTTACTCTAGTTTTGCACACTACATACATCTTAGATTGCGACATATTATTTATGCGCCCTCCAACGGAAAGCAATTATTTTGTCACATAGCTAATTTCTAAAATGTAGCTGCTGGTAGCTGAAGGCCAGTAATGGGGTCAGTTTCTCCTAGTATTAATCGTGAACGTATCTGCAGAATGCAGTATTGTGTGTTCGGCCTAATGCTATGCACCGTGCTAATATTTTGCTTATCAGCAACTTTTTTGGGTAAAGCTTTACATTAACTGCAGCTTCATAATGCATTCATAGAACATTCAGTGCACCTTCATAACTCATTCATAGAACATTCAGTGCACCTTCATAAAGCATTCATAGAACATTCAGTGCACCTTCATAAAGCATTCATAGAACATTCAGTGCACCTTCATAAAGCATTCATAGAACATTCAGTGCACCTTCATAACTCATTCATAGAACATTCAGTGCACCTTCATAATGCATGCTTAATGCATTCATATAACATTCATAAGTAGCATGTAAGTATACCTTGTCATCCTAACACACCTTAACAGCTTTGATATACATTAATAACAAATATTATGTGGTTGTAATGTTTGTTATTATGACATAATATATATTATTAATGTATATTATAGCTGATATGGTATGTTAGCATGTTATGGTATACTTAGATGCTGCTTATGGATGTTCTATGAATGCATTATAAAGGAAATATGAAGGTGCAGTTAATGTAAAGCATTACTCTTTTGTGCTTAGCGCTTAACAATTACTGCACATTTTTTTAAAGTTGTGTCTTTTAAAACTTCCTCTGTAAGGCTCCTTCAAGAGCTCATTTGTAAGAATAAGTTGCAAGACAATTCATCCTTAAAATGCCTGGAGGAGAAGCACAAAATATATCTAGTCTTAAACTTACTTGCTCACTTGTCCTATACATGAACTTTGAAAATTATTTTTTCTCTTATCACGGAAGCAATAGAGCTAAATAACATAAGGAAGAAAAGACACAAGGAGCACAATACAAAAAGGGCTTGTATGGCTTCAGTCGTACAAGCAGCTGCTTTGACAGGTTATTACTGCATGCATGTCTTGTCAAAAACCATATTGCAAAGAATTGTAAACTAATAATGCTTTTCTTTTTTTTCTTGACTCTGCCTTGCATGACATTTTACGGTGCATGTTAAGAGGAAGAACCCACAGTAATGGATAAAGCACTATTTTGTGTATATGGGATGGACATTGTATACACCGGCACACCTCATACAGGTTTACACCACTGAACATTCCAGTAAAATCTAGGTTATCTTCCGTACAATGACCAACTCCATCCCCAGCCCACCCCACCCCCTTTTGGTCACTGGGACAAATTTTATAACAGCTTTACATATGTGTACAAAAGTGGATTGTTTGTTAATTAAATAGGAGACTAGATCAATTCTTAACCTTTTCCCAAATCAATTTGCTGTTTCTTCACTAGGATTTTACCACTTCAGCACAGAAACGCACACGAACACACACACACACACCTGTGTTTTACTACTTGGAAATTGAATGAGGCCAGGAGGAAGTGAGTGGGTGGGATATCTATCCAGGCAGTCTACCTCTGTCAAATTCTAGGTCAGTCAGTGGAGTTATTTGATATTTTAGGTGACCTTGAGCAAACAGGAATTTCCAATCACAGGAAACGTCTCGTACTGTTTGTCCTCTTAGATAGATTGGTCTGCCCATAGAGAAAAAGAAATTGAATACCACTTTCTCTATTTCAGTACAAGTCTACTCACTCCTCTGGCTTCTCGCTAACACCAGGTATGAGTGTCCAAAGAATTTTATTTTATTCTTGTATGTGTCCTCTTTTAATATTTCTGTTCATTTCAGTGAACAATGAAAATAGCCACAATTTCAAAGTATTTCACCTGTTACGATTCTGCAAAATTCATAACCCTCATCTTCCTTATATTACTGAACATAATTGTATAAATACATAAATGTAATCTAGGACCAAGTTAGCTAACATTGTATTTTATTACTGAATGTATTATCTAATTTTATTTGTGTATTACAATGTATTCTTGTTGCATACGGTATCTCATGTTGACGGTTTAATATTTTTGACGTAACTTGTTTTAATTGCTTACTGACTTGTTGCTATTATATGTTGTGTATTTTTTTCATGAAGGCTCTTTTTTTTCTCTCGAAGCCTTTTCTCTTAGTGCAATTTGCGTGCATTATTAATGATGCCCAATAAGCGTTGGCAAACATATATAATTCAGCCACGCGCTTTGCCATAATTCACAATTCACCTTTCAGGCTGCTGCTGCTCTCAACTTGCCTGTGGCACAAACTCTCTCCATTCTTCACTGTCAGACAGGAAGCTATGGAGAAGTTAAATATAAAGCTCCCAAAAGGCTAAAAGAGACACACATGAAGAATATGTAAACAGCCTTAAAGTTCATGTATTTATAATGATGGCTTAATAGTGGCCAATGTGGCCACGCCCCCCCCAGTGTGACCACGCCCCCCCCCAGTGTGACCACGCCCCTCAAATAACCAAGGATTCAATAAGGCTCACCATGCAGTTTTTTTTGTTTTTTTTTAAATGAGCTTGTAAATAGGTCTCTGGTCAGGATAAGAAACAGAACAATGGGATTTTGATTTGCGGGGCTCAGGCTTCTTGTCAGGGGGGAGGGGAACAAAGATCCAGTAAGGACAGGGCTGAAAGCACATCTGTCACCAAAAACAAAATTACTATTTCAGCAGGAATAAAAAAAACAGCAGCAGTACATTTACGGGCGGGCAGATCTCAGGGTGTTGGGACAGTTCAATTTTGGGGTGGACAAAAAGACAGAAAAACATCGATTCATGCGCATTGTGAGGAAAGAAGGACAGGTGGAAGTAATCAACACATTAAAAGCCAATCACATAACACTACCAAAGCCACGCCCACTTTACGGGGGTTTTTGTTTTTTTGGAAAGAGAGATGCGGGAGATAGATGAAGAGTGGCTTGTTTTTATTGTGCAACCAGCAAATGAGGCAGCAGAGCAAAAATATTCATTTATAAACATTCATATTTAATATACACACCATTCCGCTGTGTGCTTTCTCCTCAGCCTTTATTTACATAAATTTAAATTTTGTCCGCTGTGCCCAGCTTGAGTTGACAGATAGTTCAGCGGTGCGAAAGCACCTTTTTTTAGCCGTATCTCCTCACTTTTGCATGATTTTAATCTTCACCGGCACCTGTGTAATTAAACTGTGTGCAATGCTGTCCATTTCCGCTGCCTCGGTCTGTAAAATCCGCCCGTTTAGGAGGTCCGGCTGCAAACGCTCAGTGTAACGTTTTACTAAAAATGCGCCTCCCTGCCTCAGATCCATCACCAGATTTATCTATATAAATAGTTCCTCATAAGACACTTTGGCTTTTTTTTTATTTTTCAATTTAATTCGCTCCTTCTATGATGCTTGTTATGACAGTAATTATCACACCAGCAATAGTTCTTCAGTAATATCTCATTTTTATTCACTCTTTTGAAAGAAGCTTATGAGTTTAATAGTTTTTAATATCTTTTCAGGCTTCATCTGGCCTGATCATCAACACTGTCTTTTTTGCCTTACCAATACATTCCACCTCCCCCCCAATCTATGCAGTACTCGTTATCTATAAATGGAAATTGTGCATTTGTGTATATGCTATACTACTTGGTTCTTTTAAATCCTTGTTCTTTAGAGACTCCTTGAGTATTTCAGGTATCGGGTCCTTCACCCTGTATAAGTTGTAGCATCGTTCCTCCCGTCATTAACTCAAGAACGTTCTCCGTATCAGCATTGGCCCCAATGAAACCTCTAACTGAATATGTGGGTGGATATGAATATTATTCAGTTTTAAGTATCTGACAGTAATGACTCCTGTAGCGGTTCAAATGTTCTCCATCTTTCCTCAGAGCTCTAGTGTGATCATTGATGGGAGGAAGCAAAAACGTGGACTGTCTGCAGGTCCCGCAGGACCGGGTTGGCAGACACTGCTTTAGGGGACGGTAGTGGTGGGCAACAATCAAACACACTGGGCTTATCAGACAGACAGCTGGCCCACAGTTCAGCGCCTCACAGTGGTAGGGCTGAGAAAGTGCATCGCATTTTCCCCTTTGAGAGACATTTGAAATTCAGAATACTGGGGACACAGAATATATTTAAATACATTTGAAGTGAAACACTGGTTCATTTGGAACTGATACAGCTCCTGGAGTGATTTACGGCTCTGACTCATATCTTAACTCCTTTAAATGACATTAGGAACAGAAGCCATTTGGTGTGTTGGAGTAGCTACATAAATTGTATTTCATGCACATTACGTTTTCCTGACAGAAAAAGAGGAAGAATCTAATTTAGATGCAACGGTGCTAAATTAATAGAATGCAGGCATCCAAGCACATAAAGACATCATTTTTTTAGGGAAGTTTATAAGCATGCAGGGGATATGCGGACCTGAAACAGGCTCATTACGACAATCATTTGACATATGCAAATGTGTCTGTCACAGGAAGTTTCAGATCAGACGGTTTAAGTGCATTGTCTCCGTCAGCACATACTGCAAAGTGCTCACGTTAATCCTCCAGAGGAAAAGATATTCATATACAAACACACACACACACACACGGAGCCTCTCCCTGAGTTACGATGGAGTTACGTTCCTAACTTACCGTACCTATCATAAGGTGAAAATATCGTAAGGTAAAAATACATTTTAATACAGTACACCTAACCCAACAGACATCATAGCCTAGCATAGCCTAGACTTACAAAACGTGCTTACAACACTTACACTTATCCACTACAGTTGTAAAAAATCATTAACATAATGCATAATTTATTAAAAAAAAAAAACTTCTCATGTAATTTAAGGAAAAGCGTAATAATGAAAGTGAAAACATTTACCCATCGTAAGGTTGAAATATCGTAACACAGACCATTTATATATATATATATATATATACACACACACACTCACACACTTTTATTTGGGATGGGGACCTTGGAAAGGCTTTTGGAATTCTTGTAAAACTCCCAGGAGATGTATTCCAGAAGTGTTTAAAGCTCATAAAGGTGTCTGATAAAACAGATGCCAGAGGAGTATGGAATTCGCCCAATTAACGAATTGCCTGCCCATGCCAGAAATCAGAAGTGATAAAAGTTGGTTTTGGCATCAAAAAAACAAAAAAAAAGGCGGCTTTGCAAAGTGCTTCCTGCCGACTTTTCATTTGCGTGAAAGGTTTTTGCGTTATGTGTGATTCCAATTTCTTTTTCTAACGAGTTTCCCCTGAACAAAACTTGCGCAGATTAAGTCTCTTGCCCCCCCACCTCGCCAGTCGCCTCTTGTGCTTTGTTCTATCGGAATCCATAAATCGACGTCTTCCTTAGTCACCTCAGATCGTCGTGCCCCCGTGGCCTCAGCCTGAGCTTACAGAATGCATTCCTGTCAGCAGCCATCCTCACAGACTGACGTTATTTTCTAATCTTGGCTTCGGTTAAAGACAGATTGGTGCAGTTACTGCTGCTTCCAGCACAGCCGGTAGTGTAGGACCGGCCAGGGCCTAGAATGTCTTTATCTCCAGCTGAAGACCCAAGGGGCCACAGGAAGAAGCTGCTTCTCCGGCTCAATCCGCTTCTTAGTCCCAGGATAACAATTGAACACGATCACAGACTAGTAGGTATTGACAGGAGGGGGTTGTGCTCAGGTGCTGGAAACTTCTCCTCACCCCTGCTGCCCTCAGATGTCTGCTGGTTTCCACCCGCCGGTCGATTCGGCTCCCTAGCTTCAGTGTGTCCCCCCTCCCCATCTTGCCTGCACCTCCTCCATTTGTCCACCGGGCCGTCCGCATCATCATCACCCCAGCAGATCTGCTGAAATAAATCCACCGATTCAGGCCCCAAAATTCTCATCCAGACTTGACTTGAAGCCTCCTCTCAATCCAGCCACTCTTACCACAAATGAACTGACCTTGAAATTATTTAAAGCTGCCTTTACCTCCTCTATTTGTTTCGCTGTCGTAGATTGTTTTGACGTGAGTAAATTGATGCTGGTGCTCTGTGTGTATTTCATCTAAATGTACTGGCCTGGATTATTGCAGCTTGTTTTGGAAAACCACTATTAAATGGATTCTTAATGCATTTAAATTGGCATCCTGTATCCCTGCTCCATCACTAGATCTTCAGCTGGCTGGCTCTCGTTAGCATATCCTAAGGCATCAGACACTCATGACCTCGTAACTGCAGTTGTGCCCCGGAACCTTCCGGAATCAAGCGTCTGCCGCCACACCCCTTAGCATTTATTTCACACTTGTGCTCATAAACTAGGCCGTTACCACGGTGACATTGCTGCAAAAAAGACAGCCAATAATAATACATCTTGTGGACTGTTGTGCTGTGACTCCTATAGGCTAGATTTTGCTTGAACTGGTTCCAGTCTCCCACTGAATCTTTGTTCTAGTACATGGAACACTTACAAAAAGGAACCGACTGGGTTTTTAAACTTTATTGGCAGGGAAGGCTAGATTGGTACTGGATCCTTAGCAGAGACTGATGGGAATTGTGACTGTCTGGTGGATGGTTGAGCATTTGTGGCTGAGCGCTACTGAGAGGTCGTGTCTCAGGCTTTATGGTTGGCCAGCGACGGTTAGCAAGTCTTGATCATGACTGATATTGCACAGCAGATCAATGAATTTCCTAACATACTCCTTCCTTTATCTCTTTCTTAAATCTCTCCATCCATCTTCTATAACTGCTTACACACTGTAGTAGGGTTAGGGAACATCTCAAGAAGCCAAGGGAACAAGGAAGGGCACACTGCCAGGATGCCAGACCACCACATGGCACGCTGCCGGGATGCCAGACCACCACATGGCACACTGCCGGGATGCCTGACCACCACATGGCACGCTGCCGGGATGCCAGACCACCACATGGCACGCTGCCGGGATGCCAGACCACCACATGGCACGCTGCCGGGATGCCAGACCACCACATGGCACACAAACTAAAGGCAATTAATATGCCAATATTAATGGTTTGTTGAATAAAATAATAAGACAAATGTAATGCCAGAACAAGCATTTGTTTACTTGGTTAGTATGAACATTTTCAAACACACTTAAAAGCATTGGGCTCTATTTCAGGGATCTCCTCCACTTGCCATCTTCTCCTTCTTTTCTTTCTGAGGCGTCTCTAACCTGCAGATGCTAAAAGCATGAGCGTACGTTTTTATTTTCCGTCACGGGACGGGAAACGGCGCCCTTCTGGGACCATCAGCGCTCCTTTGAAAAATCACCCCCGTGTGGACCTGCTTGCCGACCCCAATATATGATTCAGAGGCTCATTTTGACTGCTGCAGATATGCTCTGGGGGGCTGGGGAACGTCACGGTGGTAATTATCCTGTCCCACACTCCTCTCCACACCTGGCCGGCTGGCGCCGATTCCTGGCGCTGTGCTAGGACGCCCCACAGAGGGCAGGCAGTGTACAGCGACCAAAAAAGAAAAAAATTCGCTACTCCCTGAAACTGGACAGAGGAACTCAAATACATGTTTGCAATAAAATATATCAGTATTGTAACCACATGGGTAGCTATTGCCTGCAATTCATTATGCTAAAGTTTGTAGGAGAAGTAGCAATCCTGACCGACAGCGATGCCTGCGGCTGCCTCAGCAATGGAAAGTAAGAATTCCTGTTAGCGCTGTTTAAAAATGCAATTATTATGAGTCACACCTGAATCTCTTCTGCACATATCCGCATAAACAAGCTGGTGAACTACAGCATCCCCCCCCGCCCCCCCCCCACTCTTACAGCCGAAACATCGCTTTGTGTTTTTTTCCGAACACGACGGCCACGTGCACACGAACCCGCCACTGTTTGCGACTGCTGGCTAACGAGCAGTTAACAAGCTTGAAGAGCCGATTTCACCAGGACAATAGAGTCCTGGCTCCCAATTCATGGCCTTTGGTGACATGTGGATCGCTCTGAAAAGGCCCACTTTAATTAGACCGGCACCCGCTAAAGGTGTCAGTTCAGAAACGGAACGCGTGCGGAAGAAAGGTACTGAAAATGTGTGTTATTTCCGTGATTTATTATACATTTAAGATATGTCGCACATGAAATATATCTTCAGTCTAAAACCATTGAGGTTTTTTTGACAGTTGTTTTGTGTTTTTTGTGTGTGTGTAAAAAAGCAAAATATACACAGTTCTGATCTGGTACTGGCACATCTAAAACGAGCCCAGAGGCCCAGTGGTGGAGCGGGACACCTGTGGCCAACCTGGGTAGAGAGGACAGCCATCCATTCTACACTGGCCCTTGCAAAGAGAGAGCTGAGACCCCGGTATGCGGGCTGGGGGGGGGGCATGTCCATGCCAACACACCTGTGCTGGGTCAAGTTGCTGCTCAGCTGCTCTGGATGGCCCCCACCCCAGGGGCTTTCAGAGGGGGGGAGGTGATTCGGTAAACAGACGTCCTACAGTGATGCCTCACACAATAACCTGCCTGCCTTTTACCTCTCAGAGACGGGCTGCCGTTTTTCTATTCAGACAAGGCAAAATTTAATTTTAACGAAAGCCTATGTTTGAGATTAAATTAAATGGTCGTCCACGCTAAAGTACAGAGTAGCCTTAAACATATGTGGACTTTACAAGCAATATTCCTTACACCTTGTTGCATTTCAAGTCTAAATATACTAGTATAAACATCACACAATAATTATAACTGTATTGCTCTATATTGAGGTTAAAAGAACTAGCAATTCAATATAAATGTCAGTAGTGTAATTTCATGGATTATTACTGGAGCACTAGTCATTTTAATGATATTGGGGATTTTTTCCCCTGTACTGTAACTGTTTCCGTTGTTTTAATCGGCAGGGAACAGGTGTCGTGTAACGACCGGAATTTGCACGAGAAGGTGTTCTGTCATATCTCAGCGTAATGAAACCACGGTTATTCATGTGACGCGACTCCGCCCTCGCGGGATGCTATAGCGCGTCCTCTGAGGTATTTGCAGTTTTTTTACGCTCCTGCCTTCTCGTTATTTTCTTTTTAATTGTCCTGTTGGCTTGACAGCTCGCGTCCATTTCTGGATCATTCGTATTCCACAAACTCGCCGCCATTAATGAGGAGTGGACGGAGAGTACGTGCCTGGTGGAGTCGCCGCAGCGATGGAAGACGGTAGGCCGTGCCTGCTGCGCCGGTAGCATGCGCGTACAAATTGCGACGCTATAATATCGCATCCGCTAATGCTGCATAATAACCAGCTGTGAAAAATGAAGGTGTGCCACACCGCGGGCCTGCAGGAAGGATTTACGCATTTTAAAATGCAAAGCTCTTTTATCAGGTAATAAATGACAGCGTGTCGGGAATAAAAGCGTTTCAGAGGAATGAAAAAAGGCTCAGGGACACATCACGCGGCGAATTGAAACGTGAGCGGCGGTCCTGCCCATCCTAATTGGCCAAGGCTGACGGTGTGTCGCCTTTCTGAGGCTCCCCGGATCGCGGTGATCTCTCCCGGTACATCAGAAAGCTACTATAAAAAGCTCCACAAGGTGGACGCCAGAGCCCGTCCGCAAAGGAGGTTCTCAGGATGAACCTGCAGGATGAATATTGAAAGCAGCGATTGGCACCAAAAGTGATGCGGGGGGCACCTGGGATGCAGGACCAGCCTCTGGGAATGCTTCTGCAGAAGGGAGTCATCCCTCAAGACCGCACAGCGGAGCTCGACACAAATTAGCTCTCCGATTGGAAGAGACTGGCTTCTTAAGCACTCCTAGCCGTAATAATCACCTCTCTCCCCCCCTCCCTCTAGGAGCTGATGAGGGGGTCTGATCCAGGAGCACTAGGGCGCCCACGCTGACTGATTAACTAAATCTCAAGGCTGACAAGCCGCTACGACCTCAGAGGATGGAAGAGTTTGAGGAACGTGTGTCTGCTTAACAGGCGTGGGGAGCGAGGAAGAGAGAAGTTTATGTCGCATTCACACACCGAGAGGGCAGTGGAATTCGACACTGCTCAGGAAAGTTAGCGTTAAAACTCACGGATATTAGATTCCTCCAAGACTTTCCATACCATATATTCTTCTTCTCTGGTCAATTTAAGTGCTTCTCCGCATTTCAGCGGATATGACCGTGTAATAAAAACATTTTAATGAAAGTGCAGCCGTTTAATATCTTTAAAGTACAACACCATGCTGAATTATGACGCACAATTAAGGTAATCGTTAGAATTTTTGATATGTCGGGCGTTGTTTCGGAAAAAGATTTACAGCTGTTTAGTGAATTAACTGCTACATCATGGTTTGGTCCCAACTTATAACTGTTGTGAACTAACAAGCAGGAGCAAAAACAAGAATCAACGGCTTTTTTCTGCATACTTAGCTTTTTATAGCTAAACCAATATAAAGAGGTAAACATCACAATTATTCTATCATAAAGAAAAAACTTTCAGGCAAGCATCTGTTTGACAAACAAATAAAAAAATGTGTAAAAAACAGAAGCTATAAAGGATATACTTTTTGTTGCAAAGCATTTGCCTTTCTTCAGTTTTGAGGATCGTCATATTGTGCTTATAAATGTTACCATGGTACCCCTGCACAGTGTTTACGAATTAAACAGCTGTCAAGGCCTATTGGTAAATTCCAAGTAATAAGACACATTCAGCATTTGACAGCTGAAAATCTCCGCTGTGAAATTTTAGTTACATTTTTCAGAAGCCAAAGGTAACAGACCCCAAAAGAAAACTCCACAGGAATTCTCATTGGCTGTTAGTAGCATTTCCAGATGGGAGGAGCAGTGCCACCTGGGAGCTGGAGCTCTGACACAATGCATTCACATTGACATAAAGAGGACCTTAATCTGACTGTTCCACTCGCCCAGGTAGCGATTTCTGTTTTATATTCCTAAACTTCTGAAAAAGTTTCAAAGGACAGGCTGGATTACTTTTATTTACAGCGGGTATGCTATTAACCGACAGAGTCAGAGGGAAAACTCATGGTTTTGCACGTCTGTGGTTCGGTAACAAATCATTATCATGAAGAAAAAATCCAGCGTGTGTTTAACAAGATAATACCAAATATGTGTGTTTATGCGTCTGTTTGCAGACTTTATCAATTTGACTGATGTATATATTTTCTAAAAACGTAAGCTTTAAATCTGAAATAATGTTAAATGTATCTAAAAACATATCTTCACATTTGTCTTGAATGTAAATATATTGCAAATGCACAACGAAACTTTCGACGCGTATTTTTCTTAATTTCAAAAATCCAGCATCTGCAGCTCTCCCACCTTTAAGTCAAGGTGCACAGAGACTTCAGTGCTGGGAGGCAAGAGCTTGTCACTGCAGAATGATCATCTCCAAACTGCTGCACTGACTGATGATAACAAGAGCTTGTCACTGCAGAATGCTCATCTCCAAACTGCTGCAGTGACTGGTGATAACAAGAGCTTGTCACTGCAGAATGCTCATCTCCAAACTGCTGCAGTGACTGGTGATAACAAGAGCTTGTCAC
>JAODJU010000043.1:7948477-7991160 GCA_026776725.1 Gnathonemus echidnorhynchus
GAATTTGGAAAAATTAAGCCGGGATTGTCGAAATAAGCCTGGCTTTTGAGGTTAGCTCGCTTCGTGGAACAGCCCCCTGACTTACGGTTAATGTTTAGTAACACTCCAAAACACAACTCCATCCCCATAGCCTGTACTTATGCATGGAGACTGTGCAGAAACAACATTCAAGAGGACAATTTTCAGTGTTACCTGGCAAAACAAACCCAACAGTATTCTCATTAACATCTTCCAGGAACGGTTTGATCATTAAAGTTATGAAAACTGGAGGTTTTGGATGTGTGAGTGACTTTCTTGAACAATGGCAGCTGTGGATTTGCTTGTCTCATTTGCTTAATTTGATTAATATTCATTTTTTAATGTTTTTAAATGTATTTATGAGCACTCATAGTTGAAATTTGGTGTGACTGCTGCATTTCTGATAGATTTTTGACACAGTATATTTTCTTGGCAAGAATATTTTTATTTGTAGGTTAACACTGTAGTCATTATATATTATGTACTGTGTACTTATTTTGTTGTTAATGCTTTATATTTTTAATGATTTATATTTGTAATGTTTTATATTATATAGTCCTTCTCATTTTATTTGAATGTTTCTGGAATGTATTCATTTTTTAATTAATAATTATTATATTTTTTGTGAGGAAAAGTACTTTGTGCCACCTGGCTTGAAAAGCTCTATAGAGATAAAGTTATTATAGTCTTTTGACTAATATTTCACGTTATATGTTACATTGTACACTTTTACGTAAGTATTGACTCTGAAAGCTGGACAATGAAGCCAGAGGACAGGAGGAGTATCGACACCTTTGAACTTCTAAGAATAGCGAGGACCACAGAGAGAACAAAAAATTGATTGTTCATCAACTCAAGCCTGGACCTTCACTTGGAGCATAAATGACCAATTGGAAGCTTATTTGGGGCAAATTCTGAAATGACCTACTACACTGGAAAAGACCATAATTACTGGAAAGCTGAAGGGAGAAGGACCATCAACAAGATGGATGGACTCAGTCATTGCTCCAATGAACATGCCTTTGGAAAGCCGGGACAGAAAGTTCTGGAGAAACGTTGTTTGTGTGGCATCAATAGCACCTAATAATAAAACTGGAATATAACATTTGACTCTAGCCACCCTTGGCTGTTACACCTTGCATCTTACAGTTTACAGCGTCAGGCTTATAGCTGTCCTGTACGATTTCATACCCATCCTTCAACAACCAAAGGTGTCATCATGTTTCTGCCGACAGTTATGAACTGTGACTTGTGGCTGCTCAACATTCTGTGACATGATATAAAATGTTCTTGTTTTAATAAACTTATTGAAATTGGAGCATGGATATATTTAAACATTATGTATTCATAGGATTTTTCAGGAGCAGGACTATATCTCAACTGACAGGTTTAAGATAAATGGCCACCAATAAATCCACATCAAACAAGAAATATCTCTTATGGTTTATGTATATATCATGATTTTATATATATATAAAATCATGTTTATCCTGTATATATTTAAGTATAAAATAATTATGCTCACTTTTTATTATGTTTCCTGAAGTTCCCATAGTTCCAGGGTTTCTGTTGCTGCATAATCTCTGATCCAATGACACTCTGGGCGTCTTATTATTCCGCAGTGACTCAGAACCAGGAAGCCGGAAAATTCATAAAATTTCAAGCAAAAAACAGGAGTCTAAATGGCATCCCAGGAAATTTAACACCAAGCTTACATTATCAAACTAAAGATCGTTGCATATCAAAGTGTCAAAATACCTTTGAAAGTACAAGCAGTGTCCCCTTAGAAAAACCCTGACTTACAGACAATTCTTACTTATGAACGGACTGCCATAAAGCCTATTATATTAAATAATTGGGTTAAATACAATGGTTTGTAATAACAAGGACATGCCCTGCTTTGTGTACATCAGCTTAGGGAACAGATCTCATTCGTAATCTGGGGGCTGCCTGTATAGCGACCGTTTGCAAGGCTGGAAAACCATGAACCACGTCCTGTGTTTCCTCACTAATCTCCATGAAGATTCAGCTGGATCAGAGCATCAAACAGCGCGAAACAGTCACCTCACCTGATCAGTCTCGTGCCACATAGCTCAAAGGGTCCTTCATACGTTGCCTCACTTCCTGTCTCTGGTTAAATTGCCTTAAAAGGGAATCTAGTAGAATTTGAAACACTGCATCTTGGACAATGTCATACATTAGCCTACCCTCACGTACCTGGAAAAAACACATACATCCAATACCGAATAAAGCAAAAGATTAGAATGCTCTCTGAAAGAGGAAGTACTGAAAACAGTGCATGAACTCGGCATTCCTGAAAGTGCTGCATTTGTACGTGTTTATCTCCACAATCCAGGGCATTCCGATTCATTCCAATACACTTTACGTGAATTATCACTGTGAAAAATTACCGTGTAACATTTCCGTATGGAGTTTCACATAGAATTTTATTCCCATTCCCAGGTAACGTCTTGCTATGAGTTTGCTCTCAGCTGCAGAGGGTGGTGCATAAGGACCGTAGCTGCTACTGAGCCCTGAGCCCTTTCGGCGCACTTTGCATTTCTGTGTGGGCCTACATTACAGGACCCGAGAGAGAATTCCCTCATCTCGGCCACCTACAGCCGACTCATGGTTTATTAGAATAAAAGGATGTGCCAGTATAAAGGCAGGGTTTTCAAAGGGCCGAGCCTTTTCCGTTAATGAGTATTGTGTAACGGTACAGCCAGGCAGCTGGCAATCCGAGAAATGGCACCCATCTACCTGCTTTCAGGTGCTGTCGGAATGCAAAAGGGTAGCTCTGGGTAGAATACATTATCTGCGTTAGATCAAAGCAGACGATCCCACTCTGCTGGATGGGGTTTTGGGTGGGGAGTGCAGAACCATGCTCAGTGGGGGCTTAGGGAGGGGAACAGGGAGTTTGGTTGTTATTCTGTTGGCCAGCATTAGACAGATTGGGAGGAGATGAAGCCGTGGGGGTCAATCTCACGAGTGATGAGCTGAGAGAAGGCATCAATCTATTTATTTGCTTCTTTTTGACATTAATTGAATATGTTACGTAATGAATGGAGTTGGAGTAATATATTTGGAGACTTTAAATTTCCCCACACAAAGTAAAATCCCATCTGTGTATCCTACAGATTTATTCTGGAGAAACCCATGCTCTCTATACAAGAGTGAATTATATATATTAGAGTGAAACCTAAGATATCAATTAATTATTTACTGGGCAGAAAAAAGCACCACTGGGCAAAATAGTTGAATTGTTGAACTTCTGAAGATTTCGTTATGTATGTGTGATTATAATGAAAAAATCAGTGCTGAAATAAGGTGAAATTGATACATTTTTAAAACCTTATTTCCAGTTTTGGCATCTTGTGCGGAAGCTAATTTTGAACAGCTCATCGTGTTGCAGGAGGATTATAGTAATGTCAGGTCTCGACCTGACTGCCAGAGGAAGCCTGCAGGAAGATTATAGTGATGTCACGTCTCGACCTGGCTGCCAGAGGAAGCCTGCAGGAAGATTATAGTGATGCTGCATTTCCAACTTGCCACTAGGGAAAACCACATAGAAACAATATCTATGTATCATATTCAGATCATCCCAATACTCCCTTATCCATGGTTTCTCCTGTTTGAGATTTTATAACCCCCAGGTCTCCTTGACCACAATGCATACAACTTGATACATCTATAGGAGAAGGATATGAGTGGACTGACCTTTTAGCACCCCAATGACCATTACAAGTTCCAGGTGATGCCTTTTGGACCACGAAATGCCCCTGCTGTATTTCAGGCATTTGACAATGATGTTGTTAGTGAGATGTTGAATCATTTTCTTTTTGTCTGTTTGGATGGCATTTTGATCTTTTCTTAAACAAACATTCCTATTCAATAGGTCCTCCTGAAGCTCTAAACAATCCAGCTATTTTACTATTTACTTGAAAATATGAATTCCATTGTTCCAGAATGTACTTCTTTGGTTAAAATTTCTCCTGATGGGGCACAGATGGACCCTGGCAATTACTGATTGGCCTCAACCTAATTCTTAAACGAGAGATTACGGAGATTTCTTGGTTTGGCTAATTTTCATAGACAATTCATTCATAACTTCAGTACTATTGCTGCACTTCCATCTGCATTAATAGATGCACAGAAAGTCTTGTAATAAGTTAGTATTTGTTTTACATAGTTTCAAAACAATCCTCAGGTTTTTTTTGGTAGTTCTGTTACTCCAAATGCAGACCTGACACTACTAGTGATCTAACTGGCTAAAAGGTTCATTCATTAGCCTCATGATTCATATGACCAGTGAGTGAGGATTTTTTGGATAAATAGCTACAAAATAATGTACTACTCATTTATAGACAAAGGGTAATAACTGGTAGGTATTACTTAAAATATACCATTAATTTGTGTATAAACATGCAAAATTGTAGGAAAAACCGCAAGTGCAGGTTAAAAATTACAAATAAAAAGCGTAACAGTTTGGTTAAATTACTTTTGTCTCAATACTTGACAAAACTTTAAGCTAAAATACATCATATATTTAGCAATACAAAAGTTTGGGACACTAAAAACACTAAATAACTTAAACTGTCCTCGAAAAAGAATAATTTTTTTTCTGTGCTACTTCTGCTTCCACTTTTGCCCGGCAAACTATCCTTGACCTTGTTGTTTAATCTTATAAGCTATTTGTGAGCAGCTATCTTTGAATTTCTATACAATAACTTTTAAACAACCTTCAAGTGCTTGGAATATATAAAATTAGATTCTATCGTTTGAATAATGCATAGCGACAACGATAGCTGAATTACTTACAAAGGAAGCTGCATGTTCATTAATGTTTTGATGTTTGCACAATGTTTATGATATGAAGGTGTCGTGACGAATAAGGGCATATTTCCTGGGTCTCAGAATTTTAATTTTCATTAAAAACTAATTTAAAGCACGTGGGGCAAAAGATACATAGAAGTACCTAACACAACTGGATATACTAAAGTAAATAAAAGATGCAAAGTATAAAATCTGGTGCTTCCACACAAGATTGGATTCTCAGTTAATTAAGCCGTTAAAGCCCCACGGTGCTTAGGTCGTGCATAAAAATGCAAGGTTGGCCTACTTGCCCATTATTTTGCCCACCACGGCTAGAAGAAGAGAGCTCAGTGACTCCCAAAGAGAGTGGTGATTGTTAGAGAATGTTTGGCAGAAACTTTAATGAAGAAGGTTTCAGTCCCCCCCCCCCCCATTTAATGGGCAACAGAAGATAGGGTGGTGTTGACATGGAAAGCTATGAAAAATGCATCATCGGCCGTGGCAGCTAGATGAAAGATCATGTCGTCCTTGTATTAGAGGTTCAAGAAAAAACAGAGTAAATTTGGAATTTAATCTAAAACAGCCCAACGAATTTCATAGAAAGGATTACGCTATCGGGATAGTGAATAAATTCTTTAGCACATCTACCAATGGAATTTTACAAGTAAGGTCGTGCAAAGAACACAGACAATGGCCGACTCATTAGCCGTGGGTGGGGAACATATGGTAAAATGAGTCATTATTCACTAGGAATAGTGGATTGTAGGGGATGCCAAGATTACAAGATTCAGTGCTGGTTTCTACAGTGACAGATTTTGGTGGCACTTTTGTAACACAGTGCGAATTTACCTCAGTGGTCCTACTCTGATGCCAGTAATGACAAAGCCATTCTGTGTGATGACGTGAAACACTTCCATCCCAAAGAGTCAATGGCGCAGCACCTAAGACCATATTTTTTACCACCATCAATAAACATGAAAAAATTTCTCATGGAAATATGGTGACTCATATCTCCATTTGTTTCAGACGCATAGAGAATATGTGCAAGATGCAATGATGCTGGTAGCTAATGTCGGCCTGACTATTATGTCAGTGTTCGCGTTATTTTACCTCAATATATATATATATACTCAGATGTATAAAAAAAATCACCTGCATAATATTTCGGCCACCATTAGCTACCAAATAATGGTTAAATAAGTCCGATTTGCACTTGTCATATTACTTCAGATCTGTTTTGATGTCAAACTGCGAACTGTTTAAGACTCACAAACACAACTGCGACTAAATCAACTGTCTCAGTTTGCAGTTTGCCTAGGAGGGAAAAATCTGCACAAATCATCATCTATGTCTCAGTCGCATGTGGCACCTCAAGATGCTCGGGCGACATCGAAAGTTGGGGCTGGTTTACCTCCATCACGGGGCAGCCGATTTCGCCCAAGGCCCCATTTTACATCTGGTAGTTTTGACAAAATAGAGTCATTTAAAGGAACAGAGTTCCATTAAATCAGCACCAGTGGGGCTGTTAAACGAGTCCTTAATGGCGATAAAGTGATATGGACAGCATAGTGACACTGATGTGTTTGCAGTTGACAAAGAGGACACTCCTTTCCAAAGACGCCCATCCTCTCACACTATTTTACACCTGAGTGTACTATCCTTACACAGTTTGTTTTTTCGTTTGCAGTTACCACTTTTTAGATACACTGCACAGCTATCCAAATACTACCACTTTTTAGATACACTGCACAGCTATCCAAATACTACCACTTTTGGGAACAGTAGCTTAACCTTGGCTGGAATCTGTAAATGATTAAAAAAACAAAAAGTAAAATTCATGTAAGCTGGCTTTGATCGGCACACTGCTCAGATTCTGTGTGTTGTCTGACAAGCAAGATTTTTGTTTTGTTTGATTTATCTGTTTACCCTTTATGAATTATATACTGCTGTTTTGAAGTATGGCCATTCCTTGTGAGATTTTCACAAAAGCGACCCGGTAACATTGATTGATAATATTACAAAGTCAAATCAATTGTGCTTCAAGGAACACATCGCTGGTATAAAACAAGGTGGTGTTTTAGCAACTCTGCACTTTGAGCAGCAAGTAATCTGAAGAGTCTACAGTATACACTCATCTAAAAAGTGTACCTATTGTTTGTCTTTGTAAGTGATAGTTCTCTAAAAAATAACTACAGTGTCATGCATTGCCTTGATGGAGTGATAGCGCTCGTCGCAGAGCTTTATACACTGTCAGGAAATGCATTTTTTTGATCGCGTCGGTTGTTTTTTTCAGGGCGTCTTTTCGATGACTGACCTTTATGCACATGAGCCTGAATGACCCAGTTATCTATAGATGTTTTTGAGACGCAGCTGCTGTAATAATGACGCAATTATAGAAAGTTTTCAAGGTGGACAAAAAAGCAAAACTGAGTCAAATGCTCACTATATGTTCCTTAAACTTTCCTAGCCGTCTTTCAATATTCAGGCCACAAGTAAGCAATGAGTTTAAACAGTTTTAGTGGTGCTGAGTTGATATCTAGGGGGTTATTTTATCTTGTCATTTTGCCATCCATCCATCCATCCTCCATGGCTGCTTACCCACTACTGGGTCACACTGAGCAACTGCCAGGAGATGCAGCGCATGAGAAAGCGACACCCTGGATCAGATTCTTATCTTTTATTGTCTTTTATTCTAATTTTGCGTACTTAAGCATAGATGTGTGTTAGACGAGACTGGGTTAAATACCTGCCCTTATTTGTCTCTAAGGCAAGCATACATGATCCCTTAATCATGCCAGTAGATCTGAGCTTGAACAGCAAACACTATGCATGTCATTCAACTTAATGCCTAACCAACAAAGAGGGAAGCTGAAAGTATTCTTGCAGAAGGTACAGGGGAGTAAAATATCACAACTCTTAATGCAATTCTCCCCCTTGCCAACTGGTCGTCAAGACATTTTTTTCCCCAAAACGTGACCAGCTACACAATTTGAAAACAGGTGAAAAGTTTGTTAAAAAATCTGTTAGCTATTCAAGCATGAAGTAGCTGCCACAACGGAACATCGCTTTATTGCATCGCTGTTGTCATCAGGTTAAGTTATGCACATAATAATAGTAAATCCCTTGTGCATAATTGGAACCATACATATATAATTTGGTAACGGTGATAAACTCTCAAGATTCCGTCAGTAATAAATTGTCTGCACGAGAAATCTACGTTAAAGGTGCTTTAAGCCGTCAAGGATTTCTTTTGTTTCAGGTGCACATTGTCTCTCTCGCACCACAATTTGTGTTTTATGTAAATTGGGCTGGAAAAAAATGAAAAGCCAATGATAACCTATCAGCATGGTAAATCATGCAGATTATTTTTATATCTCTCTGTCATTATGCTTAGCCTATGTATAATGATCCATTGTAATGATAAATGTGGAACGGGTTCTCGGGGGCCATTATATATGCATTATCTGCACAATTGCAAGCTTTTGGTTTGGGATGCTAAGGTAAGACTGAAGGATTCTGCAGTTTGTGAGCTTCTGTGCACAGTCGAGTCTGTCCAACCCAAAAGGGAAACAAACCCATTTATCATTATGAAGAATTGTCTCTAAGAGTGCCTTTCAAATCAGTGAGAAAATGTTTCCCCATGAACACAAGTAAAGTCCTCACCTGTCATTTTCTCAGTTTGGTGCTTTGCAAACTGATGTAAAATCATGGTCTGCTAAACTTAAATAGCATAATTTTTGGACACAGTGAAAAGTATCATGGCACTTTTATGTTTTATGCCGCTTAAATGCGATCTGTCAATGGGGAGAAATGTTCATCACATTAAATCCAAAAGTGTCGTATTGATGCAGTACTGGAAATTATACACATAAATCTATGTTAGTCTCAAATTTGAGAATTTAATAATCTAGTAGGTGATTTCGATTAATATCATTTTATTATCACTTTAGCATTACAATTTTCTAAATATATACTCAAATATATGGGGAAAGAATTAAGTACATAAATCAAAAAGGACAAATGATAAAGGACAAGAACTCGATTTACATTAACAGCGTAAGGTGGCAACAATATTTCTTAGGTCAGCAGAATGAGGTCAAATTACATAAACAAGAAGGTTCGCCTAATCCTCACATGCTACATGCTGGAAGGAGGATAATTACTTGTAAATGCATTAAGCTAATAGTGCATGTAATACAATATATATCAGCCTGACTCTAATTTAAAATGGCATTCCAAATGAGTAATGATACTTTATTTAAAAAATGAAGTATAATAATAGTATTGGTTTTGCTACATTATTGACTCTGGAGCACTATGTTACCATGTCATAGGTGCATTGGGATATTTATGGCCTTTGTTTACTTAGTCATTTTTTTATTTATCTGCTGTAAAACTGAAAGCTTGAAGGTCTCATATAGCTGGTTCTCATCACGTTTATCATATCCACCAAGAGCTAAACTGAAGTACCAAAACGCATGCTTAATTAAACATCACGGCATCAATAAACACAACTCGTCATTTAATTCAGCAAGGCTCATAAATATCCGTTTCCCTGTGTTTGTAGCCGACAGCGTAGTATACATGTTTCAGAGTAACAGACTTACGTGTATCAGCATTTAGTACTGTGACGTCTTAGACTGCCGTACAGCCGTTTTAATTAGCGAGCGCTTCGCACATTACATGCTAGTACCAGATGGGCAGTGGCGTTGGCCAACTTGAGGAGCCGGCGATCACCAACTAATTGGCGTTCATATTTTTAGCGTTGCCCTCTTTCAGACTCTCTTGGAGAGCATTTTATATTAATACCACTTGGGGCCAGTGTTTGCAGGTGGTCAAGTATTCATTGAAGATGTCAAGTTGATCTCATTTTGAAAATAAATTGCTCTTCAAAGTAAAATATCAAACCAGAATTTCACTTTAAATAACTTTAATTACACTAGAGATCTAAAAATTCCAATTAAACTGCTTGACTGGGTAAGAAATAAGCACTGGTGTTACATTTCCATTAGACCTCTGGAAATGGGGGGAGTCTGGAAAATTTCAGTGATCACTAACATAAACAAATCTGGGGGGTTTATTTTTAAATGGCAAATATCAAATAAATAAATAATAGCACTCTCCACTTCTTTACCAATTAACTGTTTGTAATACTAATAGTGAAGGCAAGTTTTGCGTGTTTTTTTTATATTCTTTACATTTAGGATTAAATATACATCCATCCATTTTCTGAAGCTGCTTTTCCTGTTCAGGGTCGCGGGGGGGTACAGAGCCTATCCTGGAGGCTACGGGTGCAAGATAGGGGACAACCCAGAATGGGGTGCCAACCCGTCGCAGGGTACATTCACACACACCATTCACTCAAAAATGCAAACCACACGCGGAGCTCAAACCGTGCTCCCAGAGATGTGCGCAACAGCGCTAACCACTGCACCAGGATTAAATACAGTGAGCAGTTTTCCATAGCAGCTTGTTCAGTGCCGGCTGACAGTAACCCTAACCCATCTCAGGAACCATGAAGTGGAACACCATACTCCAGGACAGCTCAGTGCCCCTGTACATCATATCTAAGCTGTCTTCGGTCTGCAAATAGAGCATTGTGCTGCTAATGCAAAGGTTATGGGCTCAAATCCCACTCATTCATAACTTGTAGGCCTTCCCTCTACTATAAGTTTCTTTGGATAAAAGCATTAGATAAATATACAGCAAACTTTTGGATGAGATGGAAGGGGAACAGGAGGAACATAAAAATATGTGAACCCACAACCCTGGAGATGTCAGTATGAAGTAACACTACAAGTTCCCAAATAGATTCCTTATTTTCCATGGTAATGTTGTGAATACCCGTGGCGTGTGATCTTATAAGCTATCACTGGGAGAGTAGCATGCATTACGCAGTTGTAGGGGTATACAGTAGACACTATTGATTGGGGCAAATTGCCCCCTGAAATGTACTGTAATCCTTTAGAATCTCTATTACAGAAGTTCTGGGTCAGATGCATCTTGGGAGTTAAGGACAAGAACACTGCTTGAAGCTCAGCCTTGACTTTTTCCATTCACTTTAAAGTGGGGTAGTTTATAACCATCATGTTAGAAGGCTTGCAACATAAGCATCATTCGTCATCATTACCCAGCAGTGCTGCTCTTCCCCTGCTTTTTATAAGGACCTCAGCGCAGTGCTTCCTAAACTCGCAAAAATAGCAGTCTAGCCTTTAATTAGCTGTTTTGTTTCCCCTAAGAACATGCTGCCTTTAATATGGTTTTGGAAAAATGCATCGACTTCCGTATTGATTGAGCAGTGAAAAAATTAATTATTTGGACGATGTGAATTAAGTCTGCATGCAGACTTGAGCGTAAGATACGCGCTGGACATTTCTAATTACCCCGTACCTCAACAGCAAATAGCATTTTTTACAAGGTCTTTACCTGTGGCTCTCATCACCAGAGGTAATTACAAGGGTTTATATTTTCATATGCACTCTGGTCAAATAGTTTCTGGTGGTTAGTTATACGGTGCTGCAGAACATATAGTAACAATAAAGAAAAATCAATTACCTATTTTGGCTTTGCCTTTTGTTGTTTATTTATATTTTTTTTCCCAGACGGGATGTTTCTACAACTCACTGAGGAGTATATTTATAATTCATAACCGATTTGTGACTGATGGGCTCCACCACTACGCCAAATGACAAGAAGAACACGGGCAACCAAAAGCCGGACTTGATTAAGTGGAGTTTGTTTCATTCCAGATACTGGCTGCACTGGCCAGCTTCAGTAAAATAAGCAATTAACATTTGTACTCCGCGGGATCCTTTCACAAACAATTGATCTCACAGCAGAGAAATAACTGGAGACTGTGACCGATTGTGTTGCATGTCCTTGTATTTAACCTTTTGTGTAAAATAAATTATTTTCAATTGTTAACCCCTCTTTGTGTGCCATTTATGTTAACCTTTGCATTGGGCCGGCAGAAGGTCGATAATCACGGGAATTACGTAACAGGATACGTGATAGTCTGCACCAGCCTAATGGTTCATACAGTGCAAAGGCACGGCGTGGTACAGTGCGTGGGGAGAGGCAGCGGGGGCCACGGCAAAGGCACCAAGATAGTTTGGGGATTTTCCACGGCAACTGATCACCCAGTGCCTAATGGTGACCCCTGCTAATGAACCTCAGCTGGCAATGATTATTGGGCTAATCAGCAGGTTATGGTGTTTATAAGGCATGCGAGCTGGGGCCTTAAGTTTGTGGACGTGTGTGAGTTTGTATTTACTACAATGGAATCAAATGTCCCCATAATGTGGAAAAACCTGTGATTTTTTTAGCTTGTGGGGACATATTTCAGGTCCCCACAATATAAACCTCAATTTTATTATAATCTGTGAACACAGTCAAAAAACTAAAATAGCCAAAAGTCACGTATTTTGTTTGGTTACTAATGGATAAGGTTAGGTTTATCATAGCTAGGTTTATCAAAGTTAGGTTTAGGATTATGCCCATAGAAATGAATGAAAAGTCCGCACAATAACAGGAATATAAATTGTGTGTGTGTGTGTGTGTGTGTGTGTGTGTGTGTAAATGTGAGTGAGTGATAGAAGTAGCATTGCATTTTAGAGGGTTTCTGTGTTCCAGGAGTCATAAAGCTGCTTTTATTAATTTTTTTTTTGCTCCTCTGTCCCAAATTGCCTGCCACAGTACTGCTATATTCAGCAAATGTGTTGTTCCTTTAAAAATTATACGTGGCATATTATTTAGGCTGGGAAGAAAGTACAGAGTGTAGTTATTGTCAAGCAAACCCATTGATGCTTTAATTGATAAGACCATCATGGTACATTTTGTTAAAAAGACGGAACAGTGAGACTTTTATGTTGAGCTGTTTATTTTCAAATATTATGCAAAATGAATGACAAGCTTTAGTGCATGCTGGATATTCATATAGCGGCTCATATATTAAAAATGGGGGACAAGGTCGTTAGCCTGCTTGTTACCGCTGGTGGGTGGATGATATTTTCTCTCTTGCATATTTTAGATATCTCCCTGTTCTCCTATAGTAGTCGGTTTCCAAATGTGTGGGAATTTTTGGCTGAATCCACCGCAGACTGTGGCAGTCGTGGGATGGCGACCTCTTGAGACATGGGTGGGGGAAGCTTAGAAATATTTTTAAAAATTCAGTGCACTCAAGAGTTGCCCATTTGTGTATGATACCAGCAGACGAGGTTCAGTAGGATGTTTACATTTAAACTGTATCTCTATTGACATTCCTAACAATAACCCCAAAGAGAACCATCAGGCAAAAATACAATATAGTCAATGCAAACAACAGTAGGTTGTAGCAAGCCAGCATGAAAGGTATGGTTAGTATTTCCAGGCAATCTCAAATATCAGTATTTTAATTGTGATGTCTGATATTTTCAAGAGATGGATCTTTAGTGCATGTTCAGAAGTTATGTAGTTCTTTATTGTGGTATCTGTGGTAGACAGTTCAGAAAAGATCATCTAATACCTGATTGATGGAAAGACATCTGGTAATGTGATATCATATTAAGATATAGAAAATTGGAATTGGGGCCCTTTCAGTCATGATAAGCTTTAAATGTGATTTTAAAAATTCTCCTCACAAAAACTAACCATTATTTGACATAATTTATGACAGTGATAGATTGGAAGATGGTGACATCTTAGTTATCAAATTTGGTCAGCTTACAGCACCAAACAGTAAGTTCTAAGTACATGTATTCGTACGAAATGTAATAACTGTTTGGGGGGGGGGGGGAATGATATTTCCAGCATTTATACTGCACATTTATAGCTAAAAATGTTATGTTAATTCTTCTGTGATGTGATCATAAAGCTAAAACTGCCAAGCTTCGCTATCTTTTTGTCATCCATAGCTAAACCTCTTCAAAATCATACAGTGCTTTTCCACATCAGACATCCCAGTTTCCTCACACATCCACTGTGAAATTTTAAAATTCTATTGCCTGTGTGTATACCGAGCACTTAAAGTAGTGCTTTAGCCCGCACAGTGTGCTCCAATACAAATTATGCACTGCACCGAGAGGCAAAAAGACATACTCCTGTCAAATCTAAGTCTCTAAATTGCCTGGTGAAAAGGAAAACAGGCCGAAGCTCGCCGAAGTTCCCTGTTGCTTTCTGGTGGATTTTAAAAATACACACACAGAACCAGCTCGCTACCTCTCAAAATGACGCTTTAACAAACTATAAAATAAATTAGCATGCACCCAGCGGCGCTCGTTCGCAGCTGTGATTCGACAGTTCTTGCGTTTGTAACGCAGCCGGTCCCATAAGAGGCTGCTGCCCCCTATCGATAGTAATGAGTTCGAGCTCAATTCGGATCTGCCTAAAATCGACGTGACTTCAGTGAAACATTATTTACATTAAAAGGGCGATTGTTCGTGTGGGTCATGTAAGATTTGCGGCATATGTGAAATTTATATATTATTAAATGCCATAAAATGACAACATGAATTAAGCGAGGGCTTCTCCTAAACATGTCCAAGAAGTCATTCTGTCATTCCAGCGGGAAGTTAAGTCGTGATTCTTTTAAAGATGTAATTTATCCTCGGTCTGTACGGTACACTTTTTTAAAAATAGATATATCACATCCATTCGTTCCAGCTCATTTTGAGTTATGTACACATATATAATTCTAGACCACTTGTCCGGAGAATAATTGTGCTTAGCTGTTTTTAAATGAATCGAACTGCCTGAGTGTTATATCATATCATCTAAATCGTGGTCCGTCGTACATCCTCTGCCCAAGACACTGATATAAAACCCAGTTCAATTGCACTTATAAAAGCTGGGAGAAGCCTTCACGGGCTCTGAATGTCAAACAGAAAAAACCCTGAAACATTTAAGTTATAAATTACAGGGATTAGTGGGGACCAGCAATCGGAACGTGAGCTTTTCGAGACGTAACTGATTTTAGAAACCTGCCACATCCTGGCTTCTAATTCATCTGAAGGAGGAGGAAAAGAACGAAAAATCTCATTAACTTTTTTAACAGAATGTCTTGTGAAGCTTCAAATTCCTGCCATTTTAAAGTAAATAACAAAGGGGGCTGACTTCTCTCTATGGAGCAGGCATGGCATGGGGGAAATTGCTGTCACTTCACAAATTAGAGAGGATATGCAGAATAAAAATGAAAGAATATGTCCCTGATCACTTATAACACCCGATTTGTACCTGCATAATTTACTTCTAAAGGACACCGTGCTGCAGTTAAGGTTCTGGGCAAAATCTTACCAGCTAAAGCAATTTACGTTTAACCAAGGACACTAAGGACTGGTTATTCATTGCAGTGCATTGCAGTGAATCTTGGTGTTCCACAGTAGGTCTGCAAGGATCCTTAAAATTATAGATCTTATATTGATTCCAAAAAAGAACTGGGATTCTGGTTTCAGACTTCAGAATACCCTTCTGCAAAAATTGCAACCTCAATTTACTTGTCCAAAACAAAAAACACGTACAACTGGTCCTGGTTTGATAACTAATAAGTGGTCTTTATATTATTGGAAAATACGGCTATGAAATCTTCAATGGCTAGGATTAGTGACTGCGGCGGTTGGACATATGAGAATTATTGTCAAATTATCAAAACGAGTAATGCAAAAATATAATACATTTCCACTTCACCGATAACACTTGGATGAAAGAAATGCAAAGCACATCAACTGGGCCAAACGCACTCATACAATCCCAAAGTCGGACAGGTCGCTGCGGGGGACAGACAACAAACAGGACGTTAGGCTGGACGGGGGGCTGCAAAAACTGACCCAAAACACGCGAGACAGGGGCAGGAGGTCTGGCAGCTGAGGAGAGACCAGTGTGAGCCCAGAGCGAAGCCTGCTGCTCAAGATACAAAGATCCTGGGGCTTCCAGTGAGATTTCGATGATTCGCAATCAAATATCTTTTAATCTGGACTAAACTTCAATAGCAAAAACTTCTCTGTGCAAGAACTGATTATGATTTGCCATTTCCTTTTAAAGGCCACAGAGTCGGATTATGAATTGCCTTTGCATATATCTTATAAATCAAATACATACATATGTATGGTTACATTTTATGACTAGGAATAACATTACCGTTTTATAAAGCAACAGAATTTTGAATACATAGATACATATGCGGTGTATGTCACTGATGCTCCGTCTTGGACACTTGGATAGTTACGTAAAAGTGCTAGATGCTGCAACTGATTATTAATATTTACAGGCAAGCAGTGCAGTGTTATGTTCACTCACAGTATGAAAAAAAGCATCCAGGTGCTTTTCAAATGCACCTCTGACATCCCTTTTCAAGGGAGGTATGAGTTGCTTTTGCAGGATTAGAGCTGAAATCACTTCTTAACGCTTTACTTCTAGCTATCTGCTGAGATCTATGAAGAAATTCCTGACAAATTCTGGTTTCCCTTATCAGAAAATGATTTTCATTACTAACAGGAAACTCTCATTGGATCCTGAGGAACCTAAAATATGTTCTTAGTGTACTAAACATGGATGGGGTCGTATGGGCGGTGGGTCTATAGCAGCACAGCATGTGTCTTCATGAGCCAGTAGAAGAAGTAACATTTAAAGCTTTTAAAAAGCACACGTCTGAAGAACACCAAAGAGAAAAGCCAAGGGCTAACAGGAACCTGCTGGAGACCTACAAACACTCCACTACTCAGAAAGCTCTTCATCTACCACCTAGCGAGGCCCAAATATGGTCAAAGATCCTGCAGACCACAGCTGTCAGTCTACACTTAATGCCATGGTTCCGCATAACTCCAGACACGTCTACGGTTACCATGAAAGCAAGAAGGCAAAAAAAAAACTGCTGATTTTTCCACCTTCTCTGAACAAAATATCTCCTTTTCTGTCTACCGTATAGATTTACTTTAAATAATGCTTGCCATACAGTTTGGTGCTAACTTCACAATATATCTTTGTGTGCACGATTCCTTCCTATCCCTGTTTGGGGCATCGACATAAAATTTTATGCTGAATGAATCGATTCAATTTATTTTTATATAGTGACTTTAACAACAGTCGTGCCCAAGGCGCTTGAAAGGAGTGTGTGGCCACACATTATTACATCATTTATAGAAAATGACGCATGAAACAGGGAAAAGGCAAACAAAGAACGGCAAGAGACATCGGCCAAGAGGAATATACTTGCCCGTAGGCCGCAACAATATATCATTAACAAGCCACGTTAAAATATACATTAGCTAGGAGTTAATTCATTGTTGTCACACCAAAATCCTTTGGTAATTATTAATTTCTTTGATTACTGAATTCACAAATAAGCATTGTCAGGAGTTCACTGGCAACGTCTCTCACCTCTCACTGTACAGCAAAATATTTCATGTGATGCAGTGCAGACACTGAAAGGAACTAGATACAAAGTAACGACCTCCCGTTAAACCCTGTAAGACCCTCCCTAACAAGGTCCCATGTAAAGGTGCTGTGAGAGGATTTACATATAAAGGGTGTTTGCCTGGGGGGTGATAAGCCTGAGACCAGGCAGGGTGGTGACTTCCCACGGTGGTGAATGTGAAAGTAATTGACCAGCTTCCTGTCCGAATGCCAGTTCAATCGCTGCCTTATCACCTTAGCGGTGTCGGATGAAATCCTCATTGACATCCCCCATAATTATAATCCACTGCTAGTGTCTATATTCAGATAATCATCCCAGAACACGAGTGCATCCTTAGTCCTTTTCCTAAGAATATTACATTTCCTTGCTTTAGGACCAAATTCGATTCTTGCTAAAATGGATTTATGGTATCTGACTGCTACCCGGCCGGCAAAATCTTAGACTTGTATGTATCATTTTCTTGTCCACTTCCAGTGGAAAATGCATATTTGTTCTTAAACTTACTCTGCGCTGAAAACATTCCCAAAGAGTTGTAGTACATTTCCCGTTTCAGCGCATGCAAGTTAAGTTTGCCACTGCTCTAAAGTCAGCCGTCTCACATTGCTGACAAAAAGTGAAGACGCGTAGATATACGAGGGACTTGTATCGTTATGGTAATATTCTTTGGCGGGAAGGATTCTTGTGCACTGTCAATCACTGCCTAGTGTAGCCCATGCGGGAACCAAGAGAAGGACCAATGAGACTTGAGCTGCAGCAATCTATGATTGACAGCACATGCTAATCCCACACCGTGGGTTTTGAAGCCCAGCTCGCCCTGCTTGCTTCTCATTACTAGTGAACACTGATTCATGATTAATTTCCACTTCAGATTCAAGAACTGTTTTGCTTAGATATAGCTATTGCTGTGATACCTGTACGTTTTTACTGGTCCAAGATTTCTGCCAGAAAGGAGTAAAAATCTATGCTACCTCCTATAGTTTTTGCAAATTCCTTATCACTTTCCTAACTCGTATCTATGTAAATATATGAAGTGTTAGCTGCAATAGTGTCATTCATATGGAAAAATAAGTGTCATGCTATGCAATTTCCATCAATTTAACACTTCTAAAGTTGTTTACATTTATTTTGCCCACTTATAGTCACACCACCTAATAACAGCAAGTGATTTTGTAGATAAATACATGCCCTGTTTATTAGTACATAAATACATGCCCTGTTTATTAGTACATAAATACATGCCATGCTTAAACACAGGCTGGAAATTCAACTACACAACCACTAACATGCTCTAAGAGGCTTTATGGCAGCACCAGTGAGGCGGGTTCTGATGATGCTCAGTGACTTAGCAACCTGGGCAGGGCTGAATATGAAGCCGAAGGAAGCACTTTGATCAAAAATGGCAAACTGGCCGACATATAATACAGTTTCAGAGGTGGCTAAGGTCCCCCCAGAGCTCTGGCTGCACTGTCGGTCTGGCCAGTTGACAGCTGTCCGTGTCAAATGCGGTCGGAGGCGTTCAAGGTGGCGAAGTCCTGAATCACCAATGACATTCAGAGACTCCAGGGATGACTAAGTCAGAGGCGCTGGCATCCAAACAACACCTGGGCACAAGCGGGTAGCCCCCGCTTCAGCATCCCAAGCGGAATGCAGGCAAAGGACAGAGGACGTCATTGGGAACTAATATGCAGGAAGGTTCCGGAACCATCGTACACCCAGCGGTACAAAATGCAGAAGTCTTTAAAAAAGGGTGGACAGAGACTACAAGGAGTGTGGACTGGAACCCCTAGGAGGGGGAAATCAAAGTGGGACTGTAGAAGATGAGCCAATCCCGTATGTCTTTCCTGTGGCGATTGCCCAATCACACTACACCCGATACTGATGCGGCTGCAGGACTGGTCCCTGACAGAAGAACCAGTGCGTAGAGTGCAGAGAGAGAGATGCACTGTGTCAAACACCATGCCACGCCGCCCAACAGCGCCCCCTGAAGGGAGACACAGAGGGTGACGTGACCGAGCGTAGGAGACACCCCCTAACACCCTCGAGCAGCAGAAAATACAAGAGATGCCAGATTCCTGGCGGCGCAAACAATTTATCAGGGAGGGAAGAAAGCCAATGGGCTCAAAAAGAACAAAGATAAATGTAGAGCAGATTGCCTGGGGGGGGCCCTGGGAAGGATTGTTCCATTAAGGTCCCCAGCTGTAGCACAGTGGTATAACCCTAAATCCCTAGACAAAAAAAAAACAGCTAACTAACTGAAAAACATAAATGTAAAAAAAAGCAAAGCATCGGGTCAAACTGTTGTTGGCTTTGGAATAAGATGGGCGGCATTCATTCGAAGCCAAAAGGAAATTTACCCCCCCCCAGCTGACCCCCCATTGCAGGGTATTTTGGTTAAGGGTTGATAAGTGGGCAGTGTGTGGCTGTAATCAGAAGGTTGCTGGATCGAGCCCAGCCTCCTCACATCTGTGGGTCCCTGACCTAGGCCCTTAACCCCCAGCTCCCTGGGCGCTGCTATGGGGGGCGCCCTTCACGGCCAGCTCGATCTCACCTACCGGGAGCAAGCTGGGGGAGGCATAAAGAGAATTTCCCCATGGGGATCCATAAAGTATCAATTAAATTAATTAAATTACATCCAAGGAATGCTGATTGCTATCCACTACTGGCCTGATTGTTTACTGTGGAAAGACTTGAAGGTTAGGTGCATATGTGTGGTCATGTATATATTACATGGTCAAGACCAGATGTCCCCACAATGTGATAAAAACCTGTTGTTTTGACCTTGTGGGGACATTTTTTCAATCCCCTCAAGAGGAAACTCAGTTCTATAAAAGTCTGTGAATGCATTCAAACTAAAAATGGCAAAAGTCTCGTATTTTGTTTGGTTACTTATGGTTAAGGTTAAGGCTGGGTAGGGGTTAGGGTTGTCTTAGCTGGGATTAGGGTTATGCCCACAAATATGAATGGAAATTCCCCACAAAGATATAGATACATAATCTTTTGTATGTTTATCTATGTATTTTTTATGTATAGGCATACTGCCCCGTGACCCCAATTTTAATAAGTTAAACAAAGACAGATGAATGTGTGTGTGTGTGTGTGTGTGTGTGTGTGTTTATGCACACTGAACATGCCAAGGTTTTATTTCTCCAGTATAAACGTACGCCTTGCCAATGTAGGATTCTTGTACATCATTAATGGTTTCTGTTTAATAAACATGCGTATGTTAGTGTTTATTGCCAGTGAATTAGCTGTTGTCATCCACTAGACACATACTTCCTATGTGCCGCTGAAACATTCTTTCTTCCGTTTATTGCTGAGGTACAGAGATTCTGGGCAAGTTTCCAGCCGTTTTGAGATGCTGAGCATTAGCACATTGCGCTGATAACATTTTTCCCAGATTAATGTCCCCTCGATATTGATAAATTGATTTCTGATTCTAGAAACCTGCAATTCACCCACGTTTTTCAGCTAGTCAGCTTGGAATTTTCACAGAGAGACAGTTTCAAGTTTCAAATGACTGAGGTCAGATGTTTTATTTTCCATGAAGATGCGAGGAAGTCAAGTGTAAGGAGAAATCTGCTAACTCTTAAGTAAATTGTGATTAGGTGAATCGAGGTTGGCTTTGGGACACCCAAAGGAGCTTGCTGTGTTCAATCTATTAATCAGAAAATGTCTTTCAATTACAGAAATTGGTTAGTCCAAAATTACTGCTTGACCTAAAATAAGTGTGTGATTTTGGATCAGGAATATGATGATCTGTGATTCTATAAAGCAAAAACAATTGCTTTAATTAAATTTACCTATACAAAGTATATTTTCTAGTATTGATTAGAGTTGTTTTGAAAATGTTTTCCTCATACTTTTGGCATCCAATATGTTGCAAGTGTTCAGTTTAACAGCTTTTAATTCATCAGCTCTCAGGTGAGATTTAGGGTAAATCTAGATTTGCAGTTTCAATCTAAAAATGTAATTGTGTATATTGTTGATTAAAGGAATATCAGATTATCTTTTTTAAAAAAGTAATCTAATTCGTGATTTAAAGTGAAAAGCTTGCTAAATAAACATATTAAATTGTCAGCTATACACACTAAGCTTCAGCATTCTGATTTGAACAGTATGGAGAAAAAAAAAGGTATTCATGTCAGAAGTAAAAAAGCTTTGAACGTCACATGATTAAAAGGTTTCATTTAAAACCTACTGCATGAGAACGCAATTTGGCCTTTAGTAACTCATTGCACAACATTATTAGAAACCGAATTGCATTGCATTCAAAAGCCTTCCCGCAATTTCAGCTTCCCTTGAAGACGGCCAGTTAGTTTATTCAATGCAGGGGCGGAGAAGGGCTCTCACAGCAGGGCGCGCCCAATTCTTGTGAATTTTGTGAATTTTCCTATCAAAAAGGCTACTTGGGAAAATTTGTCAGTACTGCCTCCTCTGCTACTTATCCAATGTACCACTCTACACTATCAAAATGCTGTTATTACACAAATTAGCAAGTTACATCAAGGGAGAATGGAGCCCCTGAAAATTAGACAGCGCAAACAGGAAGGCTTAGTGTTACGTTTAATTTCCTATAAATCAGTCAACCACGAGCTGCATTTCATTAACCGGCCATAAAGCAACATTTTGGACAACATCTGCTTTACGCAGATAGAGCTTCGCAAGTCCGTGCAGCTACTCTGTCTGTAATTGGCATGCTAATGACATGGCAAATGAGGGAAATGAGCGCAATTATAATGACGTGTTTGCTTGAAGAAGATGGATTATATAGGAACACTTGTAACAGTAATATTTAAGGCGCTAAACCGATAATTCAAGAAGGCTTACAATGCTCTTCCTTTCACAGACACTACCCATCCCATTCTAATGCAACCCCATTGTAACCCCACCATTTTAACACAGTTGTTCTTGCCATTTTTAAGAAAAATAAACATGTATTGACAATCGCAACATCTGTGGTATTGACCTGCGAGAAGATCTTAAAGTAGGGACTGCGAATAGAACCACTCAAGAGGAGAGAAGACAGGAAGGTTACTCCGGCATAAACGCTGACAGAGGTGGGATCAGACTAATACAAATCCAGCGTAAGTACAAAATCCAGGAAATTGGCTGCCGGAAACAAAAATAAACAAGTGGAAAGTCAGGGCTGAGAAAGTACATGCAGAGATTTTGTGGACTGGGCTCACACAAATTCGGGAAAGCAACGCGCAGAGGCAAATCAGCATTACAACAAACCATGTTTCGTAACTCCCGGTCCCTTAATATTGTTAAAGCATAAAATATCCATCCATCAATCCAACCATCCATCCATCCATCCATCCATCTTCCACCCTCTTATGCATTACAGCGTTGTTGAGTAAAATATATAGAAAATAAAATGAAGTGTAGGTCACTTTGAACTGACGGTCTATTAAACAACTGAATAAATAATAACCGTTATCGGTATACCAGCTGTTAGATTGTGGGTCACCTTTTGTTGTGATGTAATCTGAAATCGTGTGTGTGTGTGTGGGGGGGGGGGGGTTTTGTGACCAATAGGAACACATATTTATCACAGTTATCTGACCAGTCATTACCAAATGCTTCCTGTAGCATCAGATTTTCGCAGCAAAATGAACAAAAGTCGTAGCAGCTAAAGACATCCTGTCATGAATAGTTATCCGGATGAGAGGCAGTCGTTCATGTGGGTAAACAGTGCCCCCTTTTGGGTATATAGGGTGATGATAAACACGATTACATCTCCAATTACTATTACATAAAATGTTGAGTTTTACATTATTAAAAAAAAAATTAAAATATACAAAATCTTATTCAATCTATTTTGGCAAAAAAACGTGCACTCCTTGTTATTTGTATGGGTATTCACGAAATTAGACACATCTTTCTTTTTGAACATATCACTGTGCTGTGAAGCAAACATCTAAATCTATGCAGGATATTAATTCAGTCCCAGACTTACTAATGAGCAGCCTGCTTCCCTTAACGAAAACGTAATACACCAGGAGGCTGACTGGACTGTTTCTGTTTGCCTAAGTCAGGCTGAGAACGGGAAAGGGCTTTTAGATGTTAAACACGCATGCCGTGGGTGACGCATGAGGAGTGCAGGGTGAGGCCTCCGCTTGGTCAAACCATTAGTTGTGATCTGACAGTTTTCAGGCTCCCTGACAGTGTAACATTCAGCTCAGGCTTCAGGCATCAGTTTTTCCTTCTGTGTGACCAACCCTCTCCTCCATGCATTGGCTGAGTTCTCGCTTCTCTTATCCAGAAAAAGACTGAAAATGCTGGTACAAACTGGTCCTCTATACTCACCAGTAAACTTTTTCTCACCAGGTATGCACAGGCCCCACATCTTGCCAGCAATCTATTCTTCCATCATCAGGACAAATTGAGTCGGACCAGAAGCAGGACTTGGACCAGGACTACCCAAAAACTCAGTTGAAACTCGCCAAAATTATTCTCCTGTCAATCAGCCCAATCTGCCATGAGTACCATTCATAACAAAAGCCATTGTGTCTCTTTTTAGGTATCAATAAATGTTTAGGCTTATCAGTTAGATTTTTTTTTTCTTAAACCTTACCGTGTCAGATAGAGATATGAACTATATGAAAATTTAATATCACAATTATAGTGACCAAAATTATCACAGTTATCAGTATTATCACGGTATTGTTAAAATGTGCTGACACATAAACAAATAATTTCACCAGGTTTTATAATGAAAACCACAAATAAAATTAGGATCACTATGCACCTTTTGTTTGCAAAACAAAGCATTAAACTAATAACATAGTAATAACATAGTAATAACATAGCCAATACCTTATGCAAACATATGAAACGTGCATTAATATTAACAATCTCCTGAGTGCTGTCACTGCCTCCCCCATGTTTTCACTGATAGAAAGCAAACCCACGTTGCATGTTGTGCCTGAGCATGTTAACTTGGGTTGATGTTGGACAGTATTTAATAAATTTACTATTTATCTTGAGTTCTTCCAAAGTGTAGTAATCAACCAGTAGTTTTAATGATAATTAAAATTTGAAACAGTAAATCTACCATCGCGAATTTTACCGTGGTTTGCAAAGAAACTATTAACATCCATGGTACTGCCTTCTATGCTGTGATTTAAATAAGTGCTCGTCACCAAGCAGTACAGGAAACAGCTTAATTAAGTAGGCATCACATCACTGATTGCACTGTACAACAAAGTTTTTGCTTCTTGAACACTGCTAGGTGTTCCTTATAGATTTTTGGCTGCTGATCACGAAAACCACATACAAATTTGTCATGTATTTTTCTTATATTTGTGTCCAAAAATTTTTGTTTCTGTAAGAGACCTATCAACAATGTTTTGTACAGTCTGGGAATGTCCAGGCATGGAATCAGGCCAGTTTGGAAGCTGGTCTGTGAAAGTTTGCAGCCTGGGAAGGCCAGAGCCAGCGTTGACACTGACCTGATAGTGTGTATGTATTGTTCCAGAATATAGCATTGCCTCAGTAGCAATGTAACAAGTAAGCTAGATGCTATAGGCATTTGCAGGACAATTGGTGTCGGTCGATATGTCTCGTCAATGTCGCAATAGCCGCAATACATTCTGCATTATTTGTTGCGAATATACGCTTGCGCCTCAGAGACGCTCAATGACTGCTCTTGTGAAGAAAGCATATCATCTGTACTTCAGCTGTAAAATCAGTGATCAAGACAAGGACTGGACGCCTCACATTAGTTGTGTGACATGTGCTGTCTGTCTGAGAGCCTGCCTCAGAGGCACTCGAAAGACAATGTCGTTTGCTGTCCTGATGATATGGCGAGAGCAGAAAGATCATGTGATGGACTGTTGCTTCTGTCTGACTAATGTGTCTGGTTTCTCTGCCAAAAACAAGAAGTCAATTAAATACCCCGTCAATTAAATACCCCTTTCTCCCATCAGCAATGAGACTCGTGCCACATGACCAGTCTTCCAATTCCGAAACCACCAGAGGAATGGACCTTAGACGAACCAGATGAAGAAACTGCAATGCTGGGAACTGGCAGGGACCATGATCTGAAGTCAGAATTTAACGATCTGGTCAAATTGTTGGGTTCCAGACTGCAGGAATGGTGTTTGGTCACCAGGTACGAATATTTCTGCTGACTTCTGTTAAACCTGCAGCGTGACGCACCTGACATTGTCAAACGAAAGCGCAAAGAGCAAAAAACACGTCTAATTATGTTGAACTCCATAGCATATGATAAACATAAACGCGATTTAATACGTGATTGCTCGTAAAGCGTTAACTGTCTATTTCTCAGAGTTCCTACATAATGCAGCAAAACCAAAACTGTATATGTGCATACTGTACCCAGCAGGGACCTGTCACAATCAGCAAAAACTTTTCAGGACGCAAAACTTTCAAAAATAAATGTTGTGCAGTGTCATTTCTTTATTATTATTTTGAAAGAATCGGGGGCAAATTTAACCGAACGTGAACAAAGTGTATTTTAAAAAGTGGCTCGAAATGTGAGATGGCAATGTTAATATATATGAAGGGAAAAGAATCATCAATTTTATCTGCTAATGTTAGCTATTTCACTGACTGCCTATGTCACCATAACAGAAAAGTTAGCTAGCAGAAGCAGGAGGTCAAAGCTGTTACTGGCAGTGCAATTTAAGCTTTTTTATTTAATCATTACCAATGCTATGTGAAATGAAAAATTGGATTTATTAATCTGATGTAAATCTGCCAGCCAGAATAGCCTTACAATCTACAGTCACGACCGAAATACAGTCTTCACAACTAACTGGTAGTCTTGGCCAACACTAACTTGGCAAAATTAGTTTAATCTTTCTTAGTAATCAGTCATATTTTTAGAACAGCCTTTGATATCTGATTATATTGTGCTTAATATGTTCTATGTAACCAGTTTTAATTAAATGAACATAAAATATGCATAGCCAAATAATTACATCTGAGGGTCACTGGATCTGCAAATAGAATTTAAATACCAGTTTCAATATATTTCCCAGAGACCTTTGTGCAGTCACTTGTAAAATATAATTGAGTTAAGTTCTGTAAGTGATTTTTTATTACATTTTACAGATTTAACTCTGGTCTGAACCAGGATGTAAAGAAAATAAAGAAAAAAATTTCAAGCAAATTACATCAAAATATACAGCTGGAAAAAAAAATGAGACCAGAGTTTCACTTATTTCTCAATTTATGGCCATGCGTCTATGTAAAATGGACATTTTTTTTTTGCAAACTGCAGCCTGGTCCCTCCCTGTTTCTCATTAATGAAGGGCTTCTTCCTTGCTTTATGGGATTTCAGTCCTGCTTTCAGGTGCCTGGTATGAACTGTCCTAGCAGTGCACTTCACACCACTTAAGGGTTGTTTGGTATCTTTTGGAAAAAGTAGGGGTGATATCCTGACTTATATCTGGCCTGGGTGTCTGGGACTGCCTGATTGTGCAGGTCCCAAACACAGGGAGCTAGGGGCAGGTGGGATTTGAATGCTGGTCCTTGGGCTGAGAGGCAGCAGTGCTAACCACTCTGCTATTCAGCCACTCCCTTCCTACTGCCCCCTGTAGGTAACTGATGTAGTTGCTTTCTTTAAGCTCCAGCTCACATTCTCAGTGATCAGTGTTTCAAGCTGTTAGCAGCCATGGTACCTGCACTTTGGACCTGGGGGTCTGTGTGAAGCTAAATAGGATTTGGTCTGGCCAGTGGTTGGATGGGAGTCCAGTTGGGTTGTTGGTCTGTGAAGATCCTGGTTCTTTAATGTAAGGCCTTGTTAATGTTTTTCATTCCTTTTGAAGGTCACTTGAGGTCATCCTCCGATTCATGAGGCACTGCCTGATAAATTGACATTTATCTCTGGCATTAGAAAGTCACTTCTGCCCTTTACCTGGCTGGTTTGTGGTCGTTCCCATTGTCTCCTGCTTCACCTCGTTCTTGTGTACTGCTGTCTTAGAAACTTTGAGCCTGGAAGCAGCCTGTCTCAGTGTAGCCTTCTGCCAGCAGAACCGGTTTTAAAAGCAGAATTTAAAAATGCAGATTTTTTTTTTAAATATAGTGTTCTCTTCATTTTTTCCAGAGCTGAATGTTATTAAAATTTTATATTATTAAAAAACAAATATCGAGGCATATAGAATAGAGAAGCCTTAGTATGCAGATGTGCAACTGATAACTGTTTCCAGAAATTTAATCAGAAAGGTCTGTCGATTTGTTTTCAGTCGTCACTTTTCAGGCCGGTGTCAGGAAGATCTGGAACCAATCTGTCCATCCATCTTCCAAATGCTTATCTAATACAGGGTTAATAGGTGTGAGGCAACCCAGTAAACTACAATGACCATTAAACTATTCCTAATAAAATGCTTATTTCCTTTCATGTTCAAACGTTACTCACAAGGGGTGGTGATAGCTGAAAGAAACACAGAGAAAGCTTCCACCAAAAATCCAATTTCATGTCGCTCAACATATTAACTGTAGTATAAGCTCACAGTTAATTAATTTTCATAAATTTTGTGGGTTCATGAATTCCCAGAGTGAGGATCATATTCGATACCATCCTTAGGGTCATTAAGTATTAAAGGAACATGCAGTATTAAAGGAACATATACAACAAAGCATATTAATAATTACATATTAATATTGTTTCCAATTTTTTTTTTTTTTGTTCAATGTATTGCTACATTAAATTCTTGCCCCCGCAACACTGACCATAATGCTGCATCTGGGTTGAAGAAAAATACAATCAAGTCGAGCACCCTTGACTTGAGTCTTTGCAACATCAACTCTGAAAGTCACCAGAACAGCAGGCTGCAGGTTCATCGATACAGAAGCCATACTGAGGTCATTCTTCCGTGGCTTTTCTGCCCGTGCGTAAACACCCCCAGTCGAGCCACTCCACCAATCCCCAATCACTACCACAAGGGGGCGCACAAACTCCTTCCAAAAAGGCATAAGAGCCTGGACCGCTTACGGGCACAAAAGTGGGCATCATCAAAACGGATAATTTATCATCATTTCACTGTCAGTCTCTATTGTGGCTTTTTGCAATTTACGTTACCAGAATAATAATGTGAAACTATAAAAAAAAAATATTGTTAATAAAATATAACAAATTCTGTTCAACATATTTATGTCAATTAATAAATCTTAACTGGAAGAAAATAACACAATAGTGACACTTCTTCAACAACTTTGATAATGACCAGGGTGTCAAGGAGCAAAATTTTCCTGTTGTGACACTTTTTCCCAGAAGGGTGTGTCAAGAGACAGTACAGATGCTCTCCTGTTGAGATCATATTGCCGCTTCTAAAAGGGGTGCAGTAGGATCTCTCATCTACTGTAGATGACATCTCTACCAGCAAAGAGATACCCAATGTGGCAGGTGTAGGGTTTCATTCAGCGATTTGTCCTGCAGCACCTTAAATCTCTGCCCCTGGCATGTCTGTCTCTCCAGTTCGCCTGACTGATAAACCCTGAGCTTCAGCTTAACCCATAATCGTTTAAAAAAATCATCATAAAATGAAGCAAACTAACTACGGGATGCAAAATGCAAATCGTGGATTTCATGAAAAGACATTTTGAGTGATTGTATTAAATTAAGGCTTCCAGGAATGGCTGTTCAGGAGCAGCCCAGAGAGGGTCCTTCTCCTCCACTGCCGAACATGGTAATTAACCATGATGAATATAGCATGGGGAGAGAACAGAGAGCCACTTGTTTTTTGTGGAGATAGAGGTTTACTTTTGTGGTAGCAACAAATCAGGCTAAAATATAAAGATGTCCTTTCAGCTGCTGCGGATCCCAGGTTACAATCAGGATTTCGGGTTACAGGGGGGCGTAAGAACAGAACATACCTCGATATGTGTGCTTGGAGGACGAGGCCAGGTGGACTAAACTGACCTGCCGATTGCAGTTACCTAACTCCCCTTCTCAGCGCACAGAAAAACCAGCCAATCAGGCACAAGCTATGTTTTTTTATTGTGAATCCACTTGAGGACGATGATGGTATATAATACTGATTTATATAGACAGTCATGGTAAAAGCCAGAGAAGGAAACAAGCCGTTGACTTTCAAGTTTATTTCTAATTTAATGCCACAGCGAAGTTACATCTCGCTGAGGCTGGACAGATGCTATTCCTGCCTGAAGACCATCACAGGAAGGCTGGAGAAGAACATCTTTCCACAGGCAACTCAAGACCCTAAATAAGAATAGTGTTTAGGACCCGCACAACCGACATTCTCGACAGCCCACTTAACCCACACCTGAACACATATATTCATATTTATTTCTGGACTCTCGCACTACTTCCACTTACTGCTAGTAAGCATAGATATTTACGATTATTATTTAATGTTCAAGTTTGTAATACATTGTTCCTGTCTTGTCTGTTCGATTTATGTTCCTTTTTCATAGTCTGGGGCAAGGCAACAGTGCGTTTCACTGCAGATTATACTACTTAGTATAACTGCATACATGACAGCTGCACAGGGTGTTTCCCTGTCTTGTCATTACACAGGCGGAGATAGTCTCCATTCCCCCTACCAACTTATACTGGATAATCGATCGCAGATTGCCGGATGTAGATTTGCAGCACACTGCCAGTTGTACTGTAATAGTACCAAGTAGAACGTGGGGGAACAAATAACAACCAGCTGCTTGTTGACATCTGACGCCCCTCTGGTTCTGTTGTCTATTAGGTTCAATTTTCTTGAATTCAGGAACACATGAGACAATCAAAGCGAACGAGCAGCGCAGGTTTGCTGTAGGACTGCGCCGTTCCAGAAGCCGACGGAGGCTATTTCAAAAGAGTCCGGAACCTAAAACCTGTCCAGAAAGATAAATAGACCGAATAAATTGCAAGTTTCTCAGTTTCCCTGAATCCACGGAGCAGCAGATACCTATTCCTAGCAGCGCAATATGTCCTATTAGGACCAGCTGGGTTCCATTAACTGAGGCATCAGTTGGCCCGGGGCTGTTGATCAATCACCATGGCAATACAATATCACCTGGGGGGCAGCTCAGTGCCAGGGCACTAACCCCCACGGGCTCACATGCCACAGAGCATGCTGTCACCTTCGAAAAACAGATGATGGTGGCTGAATCACACTGGGTGAACAAAAAAATACATTGAGCGGTGCTGTGAGTGATATGGCCTTGGAATATGAAAGCTATGCTTCTGGCGGCCATGTTGTGGTAAAAACAAAGGCTCCTGCTTCACCCACCACCCACGTCCCACCCACACACACACGCACACCAGACACATTCTGTACCGAAACAGTATCGTCGTCTCTGTCTTCATCACTCACCTCTGGGAGATTTGCTAGTTCAGTCCTTTTACAATGTTGACAAAACCGTAATCCCCCAAATGATACAAAAGAAATCCACTATTTGCAGTTAATATCTCTATGAAGTCAAAGAATGAGCAATATTTGTTTTTCTTACTGTGGTCTCAGAAGCCTACTTTCTCTCCCAGTAAATGAATAAGTTTCGACCTGAGACTGGTAGTTCTTTCTGTAATATAAGAATTGCAGAGCCCGTAATTTGAAAGTGGTTTTCTCGACATTGATAGCTAAAGCTGGAAAGCAGGGCACATTCTCTCTGAGGGAAACAGACAATCCAGAGAAAGGAGACAGTCAGGATATCCCGACATTAATATACAATTAGCAGCGACACAATCTATATGTTAATATACTGCCGTTATGGCTGCTTCTCTCAGTACTTTATATAAAGCTTCAGATGTGCAACATTAAGCCAGTTTACAGTTCGTTTCATTGCATGAAAACTGTAAAGATATATTCATATAAATTTATTCGTTTACTTTGACATGCAAGATCACATGAAGCAGTAAAGTCAGGAGTGTGACTAGAGATTTATGAATGGGGGGGTAAGCCTTTAAAATGAACTTAAATTCATTTCTGATTTAAATGAAAATGAATTTATTTGGGGGAGGGGGGCAAAAGGACATTTTAGAGGGATAAAGTCCCCTAAGGCAGCCCAAGCGAAGCCTCTGAGTAGCATTAATGCTAAAGTCAGTTCATCAGCTGAGCCGGTTCTGTAAGTAAATTTTGGGGATGGATACAGAATTTGGGGGGGGGGGGGCTATAAACATGTGTGACCCCATGTCCCACAGTGTCATGAGGAAGAGACAGTGCAGCGTGCTTCATCGCCGAGGACCTCTGACACGGCCTGGGGAATGCCACGCTGACTCCCCACATCCGCCTCTTCCTCCTCCGCAGTCGGGGGGGGGGGGGGGCGTCTCTCTCACAGTCCCCCGTCCTCCCACTGGTGCACCCGCGTCATCGCTGCTCTCCGCGGGGCAATCCCTGCACATCACACACACATTACTCACGCTGTCAGCTGACTGTTAGTGGACAGATGGTAACTTCCGGAAGGGTCCCAGACAGCACGTGAACAGAGATGTCCTTTTGCTTGCTGCTGACCAGCCTAATTGCATTAACTAATTAAAGTTGATTTTAAAAATTACTTTAGAAACCGTAGCTTCCAACCGGAAATAGAGCAGAATACTAAGGAGGAAAATTAAATCTTTTCATTGAAAGATATGAAATGGGCAAGAATGACATAAATACCACAAAACTGATTACATTCCGACTTAGATTTCTGTATAATCTGCCATACAAACATGACTCTGTAAATGAGCATTTCGCTCTTTGACTTTTATCCACTTTTTTGACACTGAGATGATCTCATTTATTTTTCATATAATATATTCAACCCTTTGTTAGTATATCTACACAGCTGTGTGTGTGTGTCTGTCTGTCTGTCTGTCTGTCTTTGCATGGATCACATTTGGGGACCAAAATGTCACCAATGTTTGGTAAAACCTGAAAAGGGGACAATTTTCAGGTCACCATTTGGATAACCTCAATTTTATAAACATTTTCTTTCGTTAGTGATGGTTAAGGTTAGGACTGGGTAATTGCTGACCCTGGCTGATCCTGCTTTCTATATGATGGCAAGTGAGGGAAAGCCATCAACACAGCCAGGGGGTCTACGGGTACAGGGGGTCTACGGGTACAGGGGGTCTACGGGTACAGGGGGTCTACGGGTACAGTCATATTTTGTGTGTTTTGATGCCGAAAGAAATCAGGCAAAGCTTTCACTAAAGCTTTCAGCATTCTGTGCTCTCAAAGGTGATCGCTCTTAACTGGCCTGTGTGGGTGGCCTTGTTACATAAATCGCCTTTGCGGGGTTCCCAGAAAACGAAGATTCGTCTTTGATTTGCTGCCTGCGTACGATCCTGCATCAAATCATTCACAGGCAGCCCTGGAAGCCACGGAATAATGCGATTTCCCAGGCGGGTTCTCGCCCCTTACGGCCGTCGGCCGTGGACGGCTTTGTTTTTCCTGTCAGGTTTATAACGAGGATCTCATTAGGTGATGCCATTGACACATCGGGGGCTGGTGCCCGACTACAAAGTGGCACTTCATGCAGAAATGCTCAGATGTCACAATCAAAGGTGTCACCGTACGTCCCCCAGCCGTCCAAATGCTACAACATGCACTAAATGCCCACATCAAACAAAAACAATTAAAGTGTTTGGTTGGACCAATTATCTTTTTGATTGTTTCCTCATTATGCACTATTATATATGCATAGATAAAAATTGTTAGACATTAATTATATGGTAGACCTTGGAGTAATTAGCAGCTTTTTATGTTCAATTAAAACCATTACTGGTTTTAATGGGGACCGCATTTGTATTTATTCTGTTAATTTATCTAGTAGCAATTTCATGAAAAATAAATCCCAAAAAAGTTTACTACTTATTGAGTTAAATCAGTTATTTAGTTTCCCTGAAAACTATGCTTTACCAATGTGTGCATTCAATGTGTGCAGTACTCTTGCATTTCATGAATATGATTGATGCCTGTGTTTGTAAATAAGAATTGCAAATGCATGTTAGTTTTCAGGGTATATTTTAGGGTGCTAATTGAACCAATAAATAGTTCATGACTATTAAAGACAGTGTCTCTCTTAATATATTACTATATTTCTTGAGTACAGCAATGCATGAAAATATTTCTTGTTTTCAAAATGTGATTTGCTTTTGTTAATTCCATCCATCCATCCATCCACCCATCTTCCTTAACCATGCAGGGCTGTGGTGAGCCCAGAGGCTATCCTAGAAAACATACAGAAAACATACTCCTTTGCAAAAATGTACACTATCACAGTTCAGTGTCACTAACTACTGTGCCTGATAGATGTTTCTTATGAGAATAAGCCATTCTGAGGCAAACCTACATCACCGTGACTGAAGATCATTCTAGATGCAACTGAACAGTCTGTTCCCCAAACTGCTGTTTTTCTGAACTTTAGAAAGGAAACTGGATTATTCATCCAGTAATCTGTCTCTAATAAGTGAAATTACTGGTGTCTGCCAGATAAATCAATCTAATCGAAATTATAGGAAATTAATCAGCATTGAATTACTGTCGATTTTTATCAGAACCCAAAGGAAGATTGTTGGAGGTTCAGGTGTAACTGTGTATAATTGATAAAGCACGATGAGGTGTGCAGTAAACACGCTGGAGCTGGTTATTCCTGTATAACAACAAGCAAAAAATAGTCACAGTTAATTTTTCAGAACAAAATTATTTAATTTAGCATTTAATAATGTTCTGAAGTGCTCTTAAAATATGTCCTGCCTTCAAGTCATGTCAGGAAAATCGTAAATACAAGATGAGAGCGCATGAACGCCATTACCTAGCTGTATTTACCAGTGGGAAACTCAGGATTTTCTTTAAGTCGTTAAGTTATTTAGGAGTAAAAAGTCATACAGTTTTTATATGTATTAGTCTTATATTCAATAATGCATTAACATAGAACTTTTATTAGGCTGCCGAACTACCTGTGTGCTTCATGAAAATAACACCCATGTGACATTTCTGGACCAATAGGAAAACAGTTTTTACCGAAGCCTTGGTATAAATACATAGTCTTTATTTGTTTTTTTCTTTATCCTTCTGAGGCCCCGACATTTCTGCCCACCATAGAGAACATTTTATTTTTCCATCTGTCCTTTCAGTGATTTGAGCAAACCTTGTTATTCCTGTTCTGCACTAAAGAGCACAATAACATACGGTTTTGACAACTCCTTCTGTATTTCTGACAAAACAGCTAACATACCAACAAGTATATTTTATGGAAGGAGAAAGAGTAAGTACAAAAAATTGTAGCTGCCTTTTTTACTATAATAGTTGCATATTATTGTTCAAAAACATGCCAGGTATTGTTGTGTGAGGTATGAAAGCAGTTCATTTTTGTCCTGCATTACTAACCCATTTATCAATGTCTCCATTACTGGACACCATGATGGTTTTAAGATATATTTTTTTCCAAACTGTCTTAAAGTTATATAATCAAGCTACGTATTAAGTGGCTTGTGTTATAGCATTTCTGGTGCTTTAAACAGCGTAACTGGAAGCACCCGCCATGCTGGCAATTAGGAAAGAGGAACAGAAGTCAGCTGCAGTATCCATGTATAATCATGTAGCGCTGGTCGCTACTGAGGCTGGGCCGCCATTGTTTAGTCTGGATCACACGATGATGGACGAGAGGCAGACGTGCATGGGTACATGCCTCACAGCTGGGTCACTTTCTGCGATGGGCGAGGCCACGTGACACAGTGTTACAATAACATATCGCTCGATTTCAGGCTGTTTTATCGACATGGATCTGGGCGGTGGCTTCATTTAAAGGGCTTAATCTCGTGTATGTCAGGGGACACTGTGCGTCGCAGGTTTTTTTTTGCTCATTAACTTAAATGCGATGCATTAAACTGCCTTCACCTGCTCTGTAGCCGATGAAAATCGCATTAGCTGCCATCCACTGGGCATATGGTCTGGCTTAAGCACAGTCTGCAGCCATAAAGTCATTTGACATCATGAAGGAGAGGTCAAACCCGAGACCGTTTTTAATTAAAGACTCTCCGCGATGGGTAACTGTCTGCCGCAGGAAACTGATATGCAAATCGGCGGCAACAGTGCCCTCCCGAGATTCCACGCCGATCCCACGGCAACCTCTCCAGGCAATTATCGCAACCGCTCACAGTCAGCTGGCTACTCACGTGTACTTAATGTAAAAAACATAATCCAGCCACGGGTCCTGCTCTCACCAGCGGCAGTTTCAGATTTCTTCCCAGTTAAACAGCTGCAGAGATAGATAGACGGGCAATTACATTAGCCTACTAATTGTCGAAGGCCAAAGAATAATGATGTGGATGAAGATGGCAAACATTAGTTGTCTTAAACATTTCTGGCTCCTACTGACTTGCACAATTTTTAGATTTTTTTTTTATTAGCTAAATATATCCACAACAGATTAGCGGAGAGTGACACACAGATAATGTTGCTCTTCTGCTAAGCCAAAGGGAAACGGCATGGAGGGACAAGCAATCAACAAACATCCAAGCTTCTGGAATTTTTGAGCACTGGAAAATTCCGTTTGAGATGCTTACGAGAATAACTGCTGCTCAGGGAGCGCGTGATGCCCCAGGAAAAGGGGGAGGCACATGGAAAGCTGCCACAACCCCTGCTGTTATCGCTTGGGTGAGGAGATGAGCGTTTGTAAGGCAAGATCGAGGGCCACCATCCCACTGTCCAAGGGCCACCTAAGAAGACAAAGGCACAAGAACAGCTGGGTCAAGATATAAATAAAGATCTGACTGAATGAGGAACACTGCCGATTAGTTTCTTTTACAGCAGTTTTCATAAATACTTGTGGGAGTGTCTTGGAGGCTCATACTGTCGCCAGGATTTGGGGTTTGAATTCCACCTCTCTTCTGAGCATCTAGAGTTTCCAACTTCTCCCCACATCATACAAGTTTCCTGCTCCGGGCTAATTGGCATTTATAAACTGCCCACAGCGTTTGATTGTGTGTTTATGTGTCCTGTGATGGGCAGGCAGGCATCTTCTCCACGGTAAACCCCAGCCTTGTACCCTATGCTGCTGGGATCTGATCCAAGCTGGGAAAGTAATGGAAGTTCAACATTGTAATAAATGAAGGCTGAGTGAGATATGGTTCCCAGTACTAGTATATTATCGGCGGTCTGGTCTCAAAAACAACAAAAAAATGGACGGGGTGAGTTTGGAAAATTAGTCTCTTCAGTTATACTAAACAAACACACAGCTTTGACTGTAATGATTTTTGTGTTGCGTATTTCTTGCTGTGACACACTCTGTCGTCGCCTCCTCACCCCTTTGGTCTGTACATACAGGCTCCCATCTATTACTAACGTCCTGACTTGCTTAACACGTATTGCAGAAATCAGATCCCGATTTAACAATTACACTGATGAAAAGTGGCTGGAATGTTCAGAACATCCAGTCGTGTTTTAGTGAAGGTGCTGCCAATGGGATGCAGCACGTCAGCCTTCATCATGCCTTATTGTCTCACGTGTCTTTGTGCTCTTTAGGGGATAAATGACATTATGACCTTTTATTCAGTTAATCATTGATACACCAATGCAGATACTGCAGGCAGCAAATCTTCTGACTAATGATTGTTGTAATTAATGCACATATTACTTGATCCGCGTGACCCCAGTCTACATACAGGCTGTAATTGCTTCGATTCTGGCACTAGAAAGAAAGTTTGCCAAGTTTTTACGGTCAGGAAGTTTCCTGCACAATCATTTTGGTCCCAAGGCATGCTCTCTCTCTCTCCCTCTCTCTCTCTCTGTGACTTATGGGAGGAAAAAACCGTTTTGTCACACGGGGTGAGACTCAGGCGTTTCCCCCGATGTAAGCCTCTGCGTCACTGATACACCCACGCCTGCAGGGAACTGGTGCTGCCCAAAAACTTATCACACACCTGATGCGACTGTTCATATGTGACTGATACACTATACGGCTCGTCGGTTGTGTTTCGGAGACTGACAGATATCAGTTCAGAAAGTGTAGGGCATAAGGCTGGGGTAAAGGGTGGAATGACACAGGACACACACATACACCCACACACACACAAAGCAGATGCGGGACTCAAACCCCCAAAGGTGTGCCGGAACATCGTTACTCTCTCAGTCAGCATTGCTGCCCCTTCCGGAGGTTTATTTTTGTGTATTTGTGTTTATTACACTAATGCTGGGGAATTATCATCATCAGCTAAATAGCTGCACAATTACTATGTACGTGTCGCTATGACCTACATTGCATATTTGTCCAGCCTGTCCCTTATGTCACTATGCATTTTATACTGCAGCTAAACACACAGGTTTGACATGGGTCACACATAAATAATGTAATTATGACAGCACTGCTACAATAGCTGTTGTGAATCCAGCTAAAAATATCGATAGACAGAGAACAGTGCAGTATTGATTGAGTCAGCTGGGCTTTCATTCAGAACATGAGGAGAGGAAGTGTGAGTCCTATTTGTTTACGTAACTTTGTCTGCTGCCCTAGTGCTAACAGGCACAAGGCAATATTTAGGTTACTGTTGCCAGTAAAGTAGGTCATGCGCATTATAGCCAATGACACACATGCAACGACTTCAATCTATCAATCTTTTCAATACAGGAAACAAGATGTCTCTTCAAAATCATCATTCGTATTTTATTCGTATTTTATTATTTTCTTGTGAGTTTATTAACTGTGAAGTAATATTGTAAAGTCCTTGTACTGGATAAGAGGTTGGAAGATGGATGAAAATTGCAATAAAAGAAATCTCTCACAAAAAAGTTTTACTAAAAATACAGCTATGGGTGATAAGTACGATAAACATGTACGATAAAAATACAGTAAATATGCAATAATGGGACAATTCGTGCAATAAAATATAGGAGACGCTTTTATTCACGTTATTGTTTTAGATGTTGGTTTTTAAGTCAATTTATTACATGTGTAGGTATGTATGTGTGTATATGTGTAGATTACTTTTATTATTCGTTGTACTTCAGTACAATGACAATAAAGTCTATCTATCTATCTATCTATCTATCTATCTACATTGTACAATTAACTTTTTTGCCCTAGTATTTTGTCAGGCATTTTTTTATTTACTACATTTTTAAGTAGCCAATGCTCATAACTCAATTAATTTTAATTCTAAGATCATTGTTATTTCCTGACTCAGAAAGTTAATCGAGATTATTCCACATGCTGTCGAAAGACGACAAGCAGGCCATTGTATTCACTACGGACGTCTGAAACATTCTGCCCTATTCAGACTGCCAGGAAACACAAAGCTGATCCACCCAGGCAGGCTGTTGTGGTGCAGCTGTGAAGATATTCACTTTATACCTGATGCAGGTGGTGAGAAGAGAGCCAGGAATGGCCAAAGATGTTTATTGCTGCAAAGTCCCCCAAGACGCAGTTAATTGGTACTAACAGATGTGGTTGGGGTGAACCTTCCTGGCCTTTGTTATGCAAATCATACCTTACATGCAAGTCATTAAGCCCATTTCCATTCACTATTAAAAGCGTAGCTCGCAATCACACCTTTATTGTTAATCAAAACTTCAGGTGTAGCACCTTCCTCAAGGATCCAAGAGCAGCACCCCTTATAGGATCTGAATTATTACTCTTTCTTTATATGCAATCAGGAAGTCTACATGCAATGGAATAAAGAGATCTAAACAAAACCAAGCAATAATAATAATGTTAGTCAGTCAATTTATGTGGTAGAAAAGTCATCTCCTTATAGAAAGACATTCTTTAAATTATTTTTTGTCCATTTTTCGCTGATTATCAGTGAGCATATATTAGGATTCATGTGAACACCGTTGCCTCACCAGTCTGGAGACCAGGATTTGAGACTCCACCCCGTCTCTCTCTGAGTGTGTGTGTGTGTGTGTGTGTGTGTTCTTTCTGTGTGCATTCTTTCCCTGTGTCATTCTGGGGTTTCCTCCAGTTTCTCCCACAGTCTAAATTGAATCAGAGCTTCCAGATTGTTCCTAGGTGGTGAGTGTGTCCTGTCATGGGTTGGTGCCCCATCCAGATAGACTCTGCACCCATGTGATCCTGCACAGGACAAGCTGGTATAGAAAATGGATGGATGGCAAAAAGTGCAGGCAATAAATACATGCGACGTTATTGTGCTTTATTTAAATTTGTAATTCTCTCGACTGAGTGCATTACATGCTTGCGCTTGATCACTCCAACAAAATATTAATCTACACTATTATAAATGAGTCATAATATAGGCATAGTCATACTAAAGTCAAAAAATTTAGAGGGCTTATTGCGAGTTTGGGAAGTTATTTATCCTAGAAGAAAGCTTGGAAAAAAATATTTCTAGTAAGAGGAGTGTGTTGTGCAGAGTCTCAAGGGATGCTATATGTATTACAGGAATGTTAGGACTGCATCCTTAAAACAGGCACATGCGCTGTTGTGACAGGAAACGCACTCTTCTTCTTCTTCTGTTCATGTTCTTCGCACAAACACAACATAATTCATTTCTGAATATCGGACACGTGAATCCCGGGTATGAAGAAACACAGGCTTTTAGCTCAGGTGATGAATCCATCCAAGCCATTTCGCAGTTTTACCCGTTTATGCAGCTGGGCACCTCTCAGTCATGAGAAGACAGATGGCAAGGTAGGTGAATCAGTGAGGGCTTTGCCCAGAGGAGCTCCAGCATGGCACAGAGGGGTATACAGACACCCCCAAGCCTTAACCACTATACCACCTTCTTATGTTACCAACCCAGATTTGCACCAGCTGTTGCTGTAGGCACCCCAGGGAGGACCTGGGCCTCTGTGATCGTGGCCGTTCATCCACACAGTGCCCGGTTTGCCGTAAGGCATCCAAGACGCCGAGAGCAGCGTTTCCTGGCCAGCCAATTCCCGTAGCAATCTGGCTGATCTGAAATGGCTTATTTAGCCTTGGAAGGCCTCTGTAGCACAAACGCTTATTTTCTGCCCCCCCCTTTCCGATGACTTCACCTTTTCAAAGCGGCGACGGCAGGCAGCTTACATCAGCGGTGAGACTCAGCACCTCAAGGCTGGTCTCCGTAGCCTCCGATTGCCTCATTATACAGTCACCCCCGGGAAGACGTCATGAGGAGGCCGGACCCCCCCACAGATGCCAGCGGCTTCATCCGCCATCCTCATCATCCTTATTAATTTTCTGTCCAAGTGGGCGGCTCCCTTAGGCTCTTCCGTGGATTTCCCCCCCCCCCCCATCTCTTTTAAATCTTTCCATAGATTCAGTTTAATGCAGTCCTTGAAAATCCTTTCATTTCCTTTTCCTTTTTTAAATAACAAATATGAACCCAATGTCCCTGAAAATGATGGGAAGCGCAGATAATCCGGAATCATAGCTGGGGGTTCTCTTACTACAGTATCACTAATAATAATAATGCTACGATATTCCCAGTAATAATAATAGCGCTACGATACTCTCAGTAATAATAATAACGCTACGATACTCCCAGTAATAATAATAACACTACGATATTCTCAGTAATAATAATGCTACGATATTCCCAGTAATAATAATAACGCTACGATACTCTCAGTAATAATAATAACACTACGATACTCCCAGTAATAATAATAATGCTACGATATTCCCAGTAATAATAATAACGCTACAATACTCTCAGTAATAATAATAACACTACGATATTCTCAGTAATAATAATAACGCTACGATATTCTCAGTAATAATAATAACGCTGCCCCAGCTGGGAGACAGAAAAGAGTCTTGTGATATCAGGCTGCAGAAATTTTATTTGGGGTCACCAGAGGAGACAACAAAAGCAGCAGAGAGGGATAGAAACAAAAGACAGGAGAAAACAGATACATGAAAAGCAAAATGGGAGGGGGGTCAGGAAAGGAGTGTCAGCGCAGCGAGCTGGATCTGGGGAGGGTAGACAGAAGCACAATTACATACGTACCTCTGTGTCACCAGCATCATATGGGACAAAAAGGGCCTGATTCACCCACCAAGGACAGATAAACAGACAGTGACCCTGCCCTATTAATTACTAATAATTATTAATAATAATCTATTATTACTTTATTATTATTAATTACAATAATAATTTATCCATTCATATTATATAACCATTAATCTAGTACAGTCACGGTAATAATAATAATAATAATAATAATAATCCTCATGATCATTATAATACTTTGAAAACAGCCAGGAAGGACCCGAACACAAATATAACACGATGTCACCAAGCTTCTCATTTTCATATTCAAATTTCAAGAAATGCATGTATGCCTTGCAGAATACATCAAACGATTTATTTTTTACTTGTCTTTTTTTCTCTCTTCATGAGAGTTTTGGCAAATCCATGATTTACTCATATCACGGAATGGCGGAGCTGGAGTATTACCATACTCATTACCATACTCATTACCATACTGTTTTACTGGAAAACCAAAAGAATTTTTTCCTGTGACAAAAAAAAAAAAAGATTTCCAGAGAAACGGACAGGACGGGGCACAGAAGGCTAAAGAGCATGACAGTTTCCCTCCTACTGAGAGTCTCTCATTGGCTGAGCTGGACGATGATGTCAGAGCAGCTGCTGCATAAAAGGCCCGGGCTTGCAGGCTCAAGGCACAGTCTGCTGATACAGCCACTCCAGCTGTGTGTTGCTGAATACTCACACAGAGGCTCCAACACTCGCCGCCCGTCATGTGTAGAGGACTCTCCTTCCTGCCTGCTGTCTGCCTGGAGAGGTGCGCTTGTTTGTTTTTGCCCATGGAAATTTCCTGCGTGATTTCAAGGCGTGTCCATTTAACCTTTCACAGGGAATTGCTAGAATGCTGACTAATTCTTTAGCTAACAAAATAGCAATATTAAGGACAGAGGAAGGATGTATACCCTGAACAGCGCTTTTAAATTGACATTTATATTTTATATCTATAGAGCAATTTTAGAAAATATGTATCTGTTGAAATGACAGCTAGCAAATATGGTGATGTAATGATTTCTTGTAACATCTACTTGAATTCCTTTTTTTTCAGAGCTAAGGAAGTCAAAGTACTGTTTTCCAGTTTTCTTCACAGAACAGCGAATCCTAGTTCTTTACACAAAACAGACAAACTAAGGTAAGGACATTCCATTACATAAGATATATCTCTATAAACAATAAGGCCTGCCTTTATATCTACTGTTTCAGTGTTTAAGGCCTGCCTTTATATCTACTGTTTCAGTGTTTAAGGCCTGCCTTTATGTCTACTGTTTCAGTGTTTAAGGCCTGCCTTTACAGTATATCTACTGTTTCAGTGTTTAAGGCACGCCTTTACAGTATATCTACTGTTTCAGTGTTATCCCTCATCAAAATGCATTGAAATGCTCCTGCTGTTACATTTGCATGCACTGTGCACAAGGAGTTGTATTTGGAAATTGCATCTTATTATGTGAATGTAACTGGCTGGTTTCTCCATCAGCTTGCCTACCTCAGACGAAATGAAATGGAGAGAATCCTTTGACAAACTGCTTGCCAGCAAAAGTAAGTGTGACCTCTGCTCCCCCCCCCCCCCCCCCCCCCCCC
>JAODJU010000043.1:7995623-8013595 GCA_026776725.1 Gnathonemus echidnorhynchus
ACTCCCCCCCCCCCCCCCATCACTACCCCCCTCCCCCCCCCATTTCCTATTTTTTCCTTAAAATATTTTCCATGAACATTCACTATATGACATTGACGGTATGTTATCACAACAAGTTCTGGGTGTCCCACAGGGGGATCTATGTGTCCTAACAACGGCTCGATGGTCCTCGCTGATTGGTTCCTTCGTCTGCAGCAGGAGAATGGGATCGACATCCTTTGCACAAGGCGTGGGAAACAACAGGGGTCTTGCTTTTGCTGGAGAAGGAAAATAGTGCAAACCAATAGCTCCCATTGAATAAAAACTGAAATCAATTTTATTCTGTCAGCACTCCAGTCTTGTCCAGCAACTGTCTACTTTTCAAACTAGCTAGATGTTCTGTCAATGATTTTCTCACTGTTGATGGTTTGGAATTAGTTCCATAGATAAATACGAAATAGCTTTTGATGCTATTTGAATGTTTTTTCATATGTTCTTTACTTTTAAGCTGTTAAGCTCCATAATGTGCATTTTATTGACTCATTTGGATTGCATGCCACATAAACACATGCTGGAACATGCCAAGGGAAAAGAGCTGTTACGTCCTACTTTGGGAACAAAAGAGAGAAAAAAAACCTGCATTAGTTGCCATGACATATTTCATGAGATTTGCCTATATTGCAAGTCAGAGAAGCACAGAAATCAAATTCAAGGGAATCAATCAGATTCACAGTGCAGTTATAAGGTATCAGTATGTCATAAATATTCAATTAAAACTAAATTCACCCATTATACATTCCAGTTTAATCTAAACTTTTCAGAGGTGGTGCATCATCATTCATATGTGTGAGATACTCTGTATCTGAACAGACCATAATGTTCTCCCCACAAAGAGTTTTCTCCATGCAAATACAAAAATTCTGTAGGTTTTGATTTTGAGGCGACAGATGAGAGAAACATCTGGAACCCTCAGGTCACCATCCTCATCCCAGTTGAACCCTTGCTCCTTATGTAAAAACTCCTCCAGTGTTTTTAAAAAGGTCATCGCACTCAGTCCAAGAAGAATCTGCCTCTGGGAAGATTATTTGGCCACTGGTGTTATTTAGATGCTGTGTCCTGAATGTGCTGTTTCATGATGCAAAGAAATGCTGCGTTTATTTTTTGCCATGGCATGAAGCGAAGGGTAAAAGATGGCAGTAATGACTATGACTGGTGTACATTTCAAATTTAATAAGTTTGGGACTTACAGCCAGTAAAGAAACTGCCAAGTTAGGGGAGGACAGAGCTGAGAATGACAAAACTGAGGTAAAGCAAGCAAACAAAACAGCTGTAGCAAGCAGTAACTTTTTTATTTTCCATTTCTCCAAATATGAGTACGGATATAGACATTTTTTGGTTTTCGTATATCCCGTCTTGCTCCTCTATGGGACACGTCCAGTTATACAGGTGGGAGCAAAGCTTGGGGTCTAAGCACAGACTCAGTAATTTTTCAGGGTTCAAGGCCTTGATCAAGCACCCAACAGTGTTAAAATCCAACAGTGTTATAATGACACTGCTGACCCTCGGATTCGAGCCAACCACCTTCTGATCATAGCCACAAATCAGTCCTATCTTATGCTGAATGTGACATTGGGGATGATAGATGCGTGTGGCCAGTTTAATCAGGCTAATTTCCACCTGTAACCTTTTCCATTAACTATGTGCAATTGAGTGAACAACTGTCTTCTGCAAAATAAATCAACAATCAGGCCTCGTACAAATCTCCGTAATCAGCATGGCCTGGTTCTCATTTTCTACATTCTTTCGCCGTGATTAAAGAGGTACTCTTGGCCGTTCCTGGAGTAATTGCCTTTTGTTGCTTACTATCAAAAAATCATCTATTTCTGATGGTGGTGCAGAACATTATGTCCGACAGCTACGCAATAAATGGGTTGGCCTGCATAACGCATTTGAATTTTTGAGTGGATTTTTTTGTTCAGTTTTGATGAATAGGTACCACAGGTGATTTTCATTTTTTGTGATGGCTGTATATTTTTAAAATGCTTTTCTTGTGCAGATGTGGCAGATCTGTGAGGTGAACGCAGTGACAGCACAGTGTCTCAGTGGTCAGCTGTCTTCTCATAGCATCAGGCACTGGGATCGCTATTCGCCTCGTCTTTCAGTCAAAATCCTGACTTCAAAAAAGTGAATCACAACAACCTTTTGTAATGTTTTGGTCCTTAGTGCTCATGTTGAATGGTGGTCTTCCCATGTCTGCAATCTCGGTATGAAAAGCATCGAGTAATTTGTGACAGTACCGTTTGTACCAACAAACACCTGTGGGACGTTTGTAAAAGGCCATCACTCGTAAGTATTCCTACAAGAAGAACGTACACCCGTGACTATAGGTCACTGAACAGCGTTTTTATAAAATGGTGCACCATAAATGTGTGAGTGTGCGTGTCAGTGTGTGCGCCCTGCGGTGTGTTGGCGTCGCGCCCCCCCTGCGGTGTGTTGGCGTCGCCCGGGGTTGGTTCCTGCCTGCGCCCATTATTCCCGGGATAGACTCCGGTCCCCCCCCCCGCAACCCCAGTTGGGCGTTTTCAGAAAATGGATGGATGGAAGCACCATAAATACTATTTTTTTCTGCATCTGAATGCATGAATGCTGTATAAATTATTAACATGCACATTTAACTTGATGTAAAAATGGTTTGAGGTAGAGGTTTGATTTAAGAGAAATTTTGTTCCAGAATGTGAAAAAAGTTACATGCAAAAACCTTTCTTCTGTTTGGTCTTTCCATTGAGGCATAGGATTATGTAGGGCAGTACAAGTCCTTATGGGGACAAATGTTCCTGCATGTTTTCTTCAGTGTGAAGACAGAACATTTTCAGCCAGTCTCCAAGAAATCACTGACAGCTTAAACAAAAGATGAGTTTAGCTTGGCAAGTTTTTGCCAGCTTTTTAAGGGATTCTCTTATGTAGTTAAATTTATGACACTCTTCACAAGAATTAAACAAAAATCAACCCCAGACAGATCTCTCATCCCAGCAGGCCTTCTGGATCCATCTACTTTCCAGTTGTTTCTCGTGGTCATGGTGACAGGGCACAAGCCAGGGGTACATGCTGGACAGGAGGCCAGTCCATGGAGAACAGACACACTATCAGCGATTTTAAGAGGCCAGGTCGAGAGACAATTTCCAGTAGGACATGGAGGGATGGTTTAAATGCACAATGATCGACACCTTTCACCAGCACCAGTCTCACCCCTCATCTGACAACCTTTATCGTGAATTTGATTCATGATTATTGATCATGGAATAATCTGGATGTCAGGGTCCGCATCCATCAAACCTGCCCTTCGTGTCTCCTCCCCACTTGGCCAGCAGGTGTTGCCGGTCATCCTGGCCTCCTCCCCGCCTCTTGCCTTTCAGCCTCAGTCTGCCTAGTGTATTTTCCTTGTTCCCCACACTGCCACATAGCTCCTGTTATGGTTCCAGGCTGGTTCCAGACCAACCTCATCTGTGTAATTACTCATTTGGTTTTCTGTTCCCCAGTGTTTTGATGTATTTTCTATCTTAGTTTCCCCATCTTTTGTTTGCCCTCCTTGCGTTCTGTTCTGGTTTCATATTGTACTTTTGTTTCATGTTTATTTCCTTAGTGTAGTATTTCCCAGTATTTCCTTAGTTCCAGGTTTGTACGTCCTTAGCTCTGTGCTTGTTAATTGTTAGTTAAGTTCTTCCACCTGTTGCTTGTTATGCCGTGTTCCCGTTGATTGGATGTGGTGGTAATTAATGTGTCACTCCTGTTCCCTTGTTAGATAATAATCTGTTTGTATTTAATTGCCTGTTATATTCTTTTGTTTGCTGTGCTGTCGCTGTGTTCTGTGCTGTCCAGTCGCTGTGTGCTGGTCCTTACTTGTAGCGTTCTATGGTTTCTTTAGGTTTCTTCTTGTTTTCCCTGGTGACCTCTCTTGTTTGGCCTTTTGACCTCTTGTGGTCTTTTGTGCCGCCCCCAGTGTGTTCAGTTTGTTTTGGAGCTGGGAGGGGATTGTGGTCATTTTCCTGCCCCGAGTCCATAACAGTGGGCCTGAGGCTAAACCACTTGAGATCCTGAGCACCAAACCACAGTAGATCATGGCAGCAAAAAGAGAGACAAACAACAATGCCATTACAATTTGCGCTGACTTGTCCATTACTGCACTTGTGTTTGTCATTTCCAAGGTTATTACAGTTAACACTAAGATTAAAACTAAAAGTAGATTCAGCTTCGTTTTTGCTTCATTGTTGCCCCTTGATTTGCACTGTGGTTATATTTAACCCCACACTGTACCAGGCTGCCTGTGCTCTATTTACACATCCGCCAAGGTTGTGTGTGCTGTTTTCCGCTGCAACCATAACAGTGTTTACAGCAAAGGTAAAGGATCCTAAAAATTATAAAAATTTGCAATCTAGAGAGGAGAGGATAATCTTTTGTTAAAATATGAGACTACTGTTAAATGGAAAGCAGTTCGCCACGTGATTCATGTTTATAAATCGTACTTGTTTCTGCTTTCTCTTGTACCTATTGTCAGGGATTAAACAGGGCTTGTGTCGCTGTTAGAATCTTTCACAAATTCGGTGTTGAGTGAAATGTTTGTTTATTTTGGCATTTTGAGTGTTTTTGAAACTTTTAACTATTAAACTTTTTTTATGTTTCAGAATTCTGTTAATGCTTTGTGTAATAATTGTTTGATTGCTTTACTTTGTTTTGTTTTCACTGGGGGACACATTCACACATCTCTTCAGCTTTTTCATATGCAGGATGAAAAGGGGTGAGAGCATGCAAGTGACTAACAGAGTAACTAAATAAAAACTAAAATAGAATTTTTCATAAGATAAAAACAAAACTGAAGCAACTAAAATTGAAAAACAAAATGGAAAACTAAATGAAATCCTGAAAACTGAAATAGCCCTGCTCATATTACCACTATGACAAACCCCCCTGCCTCTATGGTACAGAAATGACATCTAGGTCCCTGAATAAATGTAACAATAATAACTTGAAACATAAAACTAAGTGGTGTAAACTGTAGGTGATGGATGGATGGATGGATGGCTGGATGCACACAAGGGCATCACTTTGGGTTGAGCATTGGGGGGATTGAGATCTTCACTCATTAAAGGGGGTCCAGGGGGCTGTGTTGGCTGGTTTTGATTGGGGGGGGTTATAATACGTGTGTATAACTTGTCTAATGGAAATCTTGAATGTCATATTATTTGTTCTTTTTGTAGAAAAGTCAACAGTTACACAAAGAAGTAGAATTTTAATTAAATCAAACAACATTTTGGTCTTGTGATGCATTCTTCCACCGTTAATGAAGATTATCTTAAAAGCTTTTGCAAACAAACAGATTAATATAAACTATTTTAATGGGCTGTGGGAAAGTACAATGAATTTCCTTTTGACTCCAAAGACACATTTCTTTCCTTTTAAAAGTGAATATTTTAAGCAGCAGGTTCTAGTTTTTAGATTTTAGCATTTAGTAAATTTAGCATTTATTTATTTATTTATTTATTTAGTAGGTAGCTCACCTATTTTTTGTCTAATATAAAATAAAATCAAAACAACACTAAATTATGTAACTGTATGTCTTTAACTACTATAAAATCATTTTTAAAAGTTTTATATCTAGTTTTAAATATATTTTTATACATAGGTAGAAAATTATCCACCTGCAAAAGTATGTTAAATAATATAATCTGAAAATCAGGGAGCAGTTTTGAATGCATCACTATAGCCAAGGGTGGTTTTGCTATAAACAGTGTATCGTAATTCGAAACAGTATGCCACATTAAAGAAATCTGTTCTTCAAACAGCTGTTTAGACAAAAGAGCATAGCACTGAGGCTAATCTAAAAGAATGCCATTCTTCAATACCAATGACTTCTAATTTTCCGTTTAGTCTAGTCACAGACTTGCAGGGATTGTGCAATTCCCTGCTTAAAATATGTGTGTACTGGTTATAACTGCTGGCTTTACTCATGGGAGTAAACTATGGTGGGGGGGAGGGTTGTAATTCTCCCCAAAATGAAAACCGGTCTAAACAACCCCCCCTCCACAAGACGGATGGAGACCTCAACTCAGAGTTAAAACCCTTCACTTTACTTGCTGAGAAATGTTTGCAAAATGGTCACAAGTTTAATAAATAGGAAACTGGGCTCTATGTCATCACTTCAACCTGTGCTAACACGTCACAACCCAAGAATTACGGTGCTTAAGCTCCTGTAAAATCCACCTACCGGCTATATCATCCCTGTTTATTGAAAAACAAAAAGAGGTATTCCCGTTTAAGGTCCGCATTACATTCTGTAAAACAGGACAGTAACGATTTGGATGTTGATCAAATATTACCATCAACAATACAAATGTTAACTATTACAAATATAAATACAAGCAAAATTGATGACATCGTCAGATATTAAGCACTATCAGTAAACAGAGCAGAATGGGCATATTCCATCTATAATAAAACGTTATAATTGTCTACAAGTAGGCAAATGTGGTTTTCATCAGACGGCAGCATTATGGTGTATCTGTTTTTTATTTATTCGAGTGACTGCACAAAATTTAGTATAAACTACTGTTCATTAAAAAACATCCATCAATCCATCCTTGCAATCATTTATCCAGCAAAAGGTAGCAGTCAGCTTGGAGTTTCTGCCTGGAAACATATGGCAGAAGGCAGGGGACACGCTGGATGGGATGCCAGCGCATTACAGGAGACACTATGGCTTATGTAAACACAGAGGTGGAGATTTCAGGTCCAGAGAGTACAAATCCAGACCAAGATTTTGTTTCAACCAACCAGTTGAGTATAAAGAGTCACAGTCACAGAGTACGCAACTGGTTGGTTGAAACAAAACCTTGGTCTGGATTTGTACTCTCTGGACCTGAAATCTCCACCTCTGTGTAAACATAAGAATTTGCTTAAGCACATATCATTTGGACTGTGGGAGGAAACTGGAGCACCTGCAGTAAAGATGGGGAGGATTTTCAAGCGCCATACATGTACTGTTACGTCCTGTCTGCCATGCCCACCTGGCCGTCCTGACTCCTCCCTAGCATGAGCCTAACAAGCCACACCTGTTCTTGCTCCTAACCCTCGTGTTAATCACTCCCAGCTGCCTCTCATTAGCTCCCTTGTTTGTTCTGTATATACATGCTTCCCAGTCCTGTGTTCCCCAGTTCAGCCAATGGCGTCACTCCTTCTGTCAGACTGGTCTGTTCCTGTTTTAGCACTCTCTTTTTGATCCTCCATGATCTGGTTTATTTCCAGTCCCCATTTGTTTAAGTTTAATAAAACCTCCTTTGTTTTGCCAAACGCCAGTCCTCGAGTCCTTCGTTCCTCATAGCGTGACACATACAGACCATCAGATCTGGGAATCAAACTTACATCACCGGTGGTCTGAGCTTATAGAGATACCCAATGAGTCACTATGCCCTTATCCAAATGCTCTCAGAGAATTACACAGATTGTAACTGTTCACATGCTTGATGTGACTCATATAAGTAAATGTTCTTGGGTTTATGAGGTTAACCGCAAGTTAATATAAATTAAAGATTTTTTTTTGGCTCATTGGTCATTTACCCTAAAATGTAGGAAAGCGTCAACTATGTCTGTCCCTTCAGGGCGGAACCAACAGAGTATGTATCACAAGTATAATCTGGGAACGGAACATATGTGGATTAATTAAGGACCAGATAATTGTTAACATTCAGGTACTACAGCAAATGATGCCTGTGAATATTGGGAAATAGTGGTGACGGACGAATACACAACTGATGATGAGATCTCAAGAGGGGCATCGCTGTCTTACCATAACTACATGTGGATTTTGTTTGTAAGCCTGTAAGATTTTGTGATAAATCTACAGTGATGTTAGCATCAGAGTGCTGGCCAGCTGCCTTCCCCGTAAGCTATTTAAATTTGTCTCTGCCCTTAATTAAATCCTTCCATTTCATTGGCTGAGCCACTGGCACTGAGCCAGTGAGCAGCCTCTATATATAATGGCAAGAGCTGTAAGTCTGAAGCAAAACACTCGCACTGAACTGATTTTTTTTTTCCTCTGGTTCTGAGAGAACTTTGAACATCACGGGAGAAAGTTTCGGAAAATGTGTAAAGGGTTAGCGGCTTTGCCCCAAACATGTCTGGAGAGGTGAGACACTTTTTTTGTGTATCCCGTTCGAGATTTCAGTCTGACAAAAAGCTTCAAACAAGCTTCAAATATTAATGTGCTCTGGTGCTGTATAGATAAAGCCTTTATCTTTTGCTTATATTCATTTGGTGAGTCTAGTTTTTGTCTGTGGCTACACACGGTGAATTATTTATTTGATCATTTTCCTCAGTTTGTTCATTTATAAGCTTTTTTGTGTGAATGTTTTTTTTCATAGAAGTTAGAAAACGTTATAATCTCTGCAGAAGCTGGAAAGAATATAACAGAACACGCACACACATACATGCATACATACAATCTGAAACATTACATGCATACAGTTTAGATTTTTATTTTGTTTGTGATTATTCTACAACTTGCATAATATAAAGGAAATCTGGAATTGAAATTCTGGCAAAATAGACCCAGTCATAAATACACTGTAAAAGTGTACAAAGAACTTACAAATTTAATTGTTTGTTATATTAACATTTTAATTTAACGTTAAAATGTTTACAGTGTCATGTACTAAATCTTGTAATCAAATTATTGGGTTTGGTTGATTGTATTTATTTTTTGTTTAGTAATAGAAAACTAAAAGATGTTTTACATGTTATAATTTAAAAACTAGCTAATGTGTGGTGTTGTGGATAAAATGTTTATTGGATAGGCTCTATTCAATGCTTATTAAATGATTAAGAGTTTTAATTAAACTATTTGGGTAGAGTATTTTTATTTGCCTTACTTGTCTTTTTACTTGAAGAAGCCAAATGGACTTTGAACTGCTTTGAACTTTGAATAAAACGTAATAAAATATTATAGCCTTGTAATATTTGCGTTTGAGCAGCAATCACTTAATTCCCATTTGTAATACCCAGGGCTAAAGAGATCAAGACTAAATTGGGAACTCTGCTCCAGAAGCCTGAGAATGGCATCGACCTCATCATCCCCTATGCGGAGAAGGTGGAGAAGAAGCCGGAGAAGCTTCAGAAGTACGTGTACGGAAACGCGCATTGAGCACGGCGGGCCACACGATAACAGGAGGGAGGGTGTTTCAGAGCCGACCCAACTTGCTGAGCCGTTTGTGTCAGGGAGCCAGGGACAGGATGACCGCACAGGATATTTCTTGCTGCTGCCCCACGCTTTGTTTTGTTGCTGATTTTTGTGCCTGGGAAGGATTATTTTCTATATATATAAAGGATATCCTATCATGCGAAAATCAAAAAGCAACATTTGTACTGTTACCCGTATTTCCGAAAAAAGATATCTAATTTTAGGATAGAAAGATTTGATTAATCTTTCTAGGGACTGCTGTGAGTTTTAAATTTATAGTCATGGTTCAAAAGTCAACGTACTGACGTCCCAAAACCATTATTAGAAGCTTCCACGAGGCCCAATAGGTGTGTGGGCGGTTATGGTTCACTTATTTTATAAATAGTTCTGTGAATCACCTTGTGGTTTTACTACATCAGCTGAGCTGAAATCACACGTGCATATTCATCCATCTCCCCCGCTGAAAAACCACTTATGCTGGTAATTGGTTTTAGCTGGTTTAAGATGGTCACGCCAGCTGGTCAGCTATCATAAACTGGTCAAGCAGTCTAAGCTCAGGCTCAGGTATATCCTGGATCGGATCTGCGCCTTTCCGTTGCAGTCAGTTTAGTGAAATCCCTTGCATTTGCTATTGGCCACATAACTAATTTACAATCAATACGTTTCGATAAATAAATATGTCTGCAAACTGAGCACCTCAGATATTCACATCATGTCAGCTATACAACCAAACATTACATGCATATCATAGTTTTTCCTCAAAACAATTTAACAGAAATAGAGGCATAGGTTAGCATAGAAATTCTTTAATTTTAATATTAATATAATACAGTATTTACTAAATTTTCAGTGGAAAGATTTATGGTATTGCAATATTCAATATCTTGGGCCCTTAGTTGAGTAATTATAAATAAATACTGTTTTCAGTCATTTTTAAATTAAATAATGAATTTATTTGTTTTTAAGTTCTACTGTGTTACATGATAGCCAAGTTGATTTGTAGTACAAATATTACAAGAATTTCTGTTGAGGTTAAAGTATTTGTGGCGTGTTAAGGGACACGTCCGCTGTGGACTGAACCTGAATGTCACCTCAATCGTTCGGCCAGTTTCAGAGACCCGCTAACAGAAGGTACAACCACCGGGATTTTATTTTGTCCAAAAGTATGAGAAAGAACGAGAAAGCTGGGGCAACGTGGTTTTTGTGAAACACGCTTCTTACGGTTTGAGAAAGTTCAACAAGGCTCAATGTCCAGAGATGAGTTCACAAAAAAACATAAACAATTAGGACTTTAGATAGAGGGAGAGCCGGAGGCTCTGAAGTACCTTTCTTGGCCTTCCAATAAAACTTAAAATTTTCCACAACCAACCATTCTAATTCCGGTGCTGTTAAATCAAGTGCTTCTACTGGTGTGTAATGCACCCTAAAGGGATACCTTAGTGAGAGGGGAGACCTTTTATACCCTGTAGTGTGATGGAAGCGATTGCACCTGGTTCTAAAGCAGTATGACAGATTACATTCACGGTCTACGAAATAGAGCAATGCGGCTGAAACTGCCAGTAACTGAGTGACTGCAAAGCCTAAATATGATGAATGTTACTGACATATTACTTCTACACTCAGAAAAAAATGTACCAATTTGTACCTTTGCTTGTGATGGGGCTGTACCCTCAAGGGTACAAGTTTTTAAGATACAGAAATGGACTGAGGAACATTTTTGTACCATTGGGGGTACAGTAATGTGATTTGTACCTTGGGGATGTTCCTCAGAGTCCATTTGTCATGAACTACTGTATACTGTCAGAAAAAATAGTACCAATTTGTACCTTTGTCACTGGGGCTGTACCCTCAAGGATCTGCCAATTCTACAGCTTAGCTGTAGGTAAAGGTACAGAAATTGACTCTTTTGTACCATTAGGGGTACATTAATGTTGTTTAGACTTTGGGGAGTACCTCAAGGTACAGAAATGTAAGGCATAGTCCCAATGACAAGCAAAAGTACAAATTGGTACCCTTTTTGTAGATTAATATTAAATTCACTTTAGATTGGAACTGGTTGACCATGTAAATTATTTTGGCTTCTCTGCCTTGCATTATTGTATATAATGGCGGATATTATACAACTATGAAGATTTAGGCTATTTTGAGACATGAAACACTACTTAAAAAGAATGTAGCCTGTTAGCAATTTCCTATGCATTAACCAAAATATGTCCAACAAAGTATAGAAGACCAGATTTAAAAAAAAAATGTGTGGTTTCTGGCTTTTGTACTCAGAAGACTTTTGGTTTTAATCTTTTTTGAAGTCTTATAAAATCTAAAAAGGACTCTTTTCAACCTTTTACTGGAATTACTGTTTATGGAGATTTTGCAGTACAGGGATAAAGCAGGCATCGTCAACCTGTCCATACACAAACAAACGTGTCCGTGACAAAATGTTTTGATCTCTATGATTACAGGATCGTATCACAAACTTTACAAACGTCTCTGAAATAAGCTGGTATGCTAAGTTGAGTTGTTATTCATTTTAATGTTCAAGTAAGGAATTATTTAGTAAATATCCATTAATGTACAAGAAGCAATTTCATAAACAGTCCCTTTTTTGAAGCGTCAAACAAAAACAAGCAATCAAAATCCATTTCTGCTTGGGTTTTAAAAGGTTATGTTCGTTCCCTATTTACTGAACTCAACTGCCTCAACAGGTGCCTTAGGTAAATTTTAAAAATAATGATTTTTGCCTTTGATTAAATTAAGCAATCATTTGTTTTACTACATTATGAAATTTTACAGCTATATATTGTGAATTATACTGTCCTTCACGTTGACCATCACCTGATGGTGTATAAAAGGTTACTTTGTAGGAAAAAAAAAACAATTAAATCAAGAAATCAAGGTCATGTGAAAGTGACTGCTCTGGTGCTGACAGTCTGGTTGTTCGTTTTCAAGGCCAGCCTTTGAAGAAGCAGTGCAATGGCGTGAATCCCTGGACCGAGTCCTCGTAAACAGCTGTAAGTTACTTTCATCTAAGCCGAAAGCATGTCGACGCATGTGAAATTGATGCCAGTGAACAAAGCAGTCATCATTTTTAAAGTCATCCAGATTAAACTCTATCTGGCATGAAAATGATAAGTACAAGGTTACAGTTCCTCAAGGTTATTGATTTGTGGATCACCGGGAGTCTGTTGTGGATGCAAATGAACACTGAATGCCATTAAACATAGCAAAAGTGCCTCCTTATGTCTTTCTGTGGTAAGCGACGATTTCATTGGCATATGTTCAGTTTAATGGGAAACTCTGTCAGATACAAACCTAGCCTTCTGTGATATATAAAGATGCTGAGGCAAGTACAAATCTTGAATCGCTATGTTTAAAACAAACATATGGCCTTCGTGAGAACGGGCTTGGACCCAACTTTGATGCGAAGAATGCAGACAGCTATTAGCATGACTAAACACTGAAGAATCCTAAGAGAAATTATCTTATCATTAGCTATATCGTCCAAAAATTTAATATATATATGTGTGTGTGTGTATATTATATATATATATATATGTGTGTGTGTGTGTGTGTGTGTGTGTGTGTATGTGTGTATGCATATATAAATCTCCCACATCATAGGCTAAGATCATAATTCTTGAGTTATTACATTCATTGATTTTCAAATGTAGTGTAATTTTTTATTTATTGACTTATTTTGCACAAATCATAGCGCATACTATTACTGCATTGTAATTTTGTTTTTTTCACAAAATGTTTTTCTTTTCCAAACTTGCATACTGGATGAGCTACTGCCAGCTAATGTAAAATATCTTGCAACAGTGTTCCAGACTTTGAAGTTTGTTTAGAGGATCTTTTTTTTCATCAGCAAGGAAAATTCTTTTCAGAAGTCATATATAATATTTCATTTTTATTCTTTTAGTAACTGTGAAAATAAATAAACAGAATATGTAGTCTTAAACTGCTTTCTTGGAAAATACATGTTTTTTCACTGCCAGTGGATTCTAATTTTAAAAGTCGGTTCTCAGACATATCAATTTATTAAGTTTTAGGATACAGCAAAGAGCTGTTTGGATTAGACCAGCGACAGTGTGTCACAGCAGGTCCCCTAAGGCAGGACAGCTGAACTGAGCTGGCCAGCCACACAGATTCTTTAAGTGGAACAGTTTGTCATGTCCTGCTCCTGCCAAAATTAATAAGTCCTGACTGATTTCTGCATGTCAGAGAGGGAGAATGCATTCTCCATATGGTCTCCTTCACAGATGGGCTGGCCACTTTCAGAAGCTTCCTGAGGTCTGAGTTCAGCGAGGAGAACATTGCGTTCTGGGTGGCTTGCGAGGACTTCAAGAAGACCAAGTCCCCAGTGAAAATGGCAATTAAGGCAAAGAAGATCTATGAGGAGTTCATTCAGACTGAGGCTCCCAGAGAGGTTTGAGTTTTTCTCAGCCCAGATTGTTTGCATGCTGAGCTGACAGCTTCAAACACTATGATTGATGACCACCCTGTGAATAATGCTCACCGGTTTGTAATGAAAACTAGTAAGACCAAGAGACAGGTGTCTCTAAATACTGGGGGGGGGGGGCAGGTTGGGAATCTGTGCCAGAAGGTCACCAGTTAAAATCCCGTGGTTGACAAATTGATTTCACCATTGGCCCTTGAACAAGGCCCTTAACATCAATTGCTGTAGGCCAATAGTCACCAACTTTTTTTTACAATGAGACCTACTTTACACAAAGAAAATAATCGGAGGCGTGACGGAGTTGTAACGGTACATTATACCGACCGGGGAAAAGCCGAGGGTCTGATTGTCACGATCAACTGGGAGTGTATTAAATATTGATCTGTTGATCGCAGTCGATCGGTTGGTGATCAGTGCACTAGGGACTGTCTGACCCATCTTTGTCAATGGTATATCCCATTGGATAAAAGATATATTATTGTAAATATTGTACAGCTAACCCTTCGTATCGTGGGGTTAGGGGCACAGGGCCTCCGCAATATGGAAAAACATTAAATATTTTGGTCCCCTTGGCCATCGGAGCGAAGTAAAGCTCAAAGATACAAGAAACGCGAGATGCAAACATCACTGTGAGATCACTATGAGATCACTATGAGATCACTATGAGATATCACCTGAGAGGCTGCCGTTGACATGCTTGGGGGCCGCAAACCAGCACCCAACATATATTTTACGCATTTATGAGTTACTGAACGTTTTGTGTGTCATCTGCTGGCTTTCGCATTCGTCTGCAGCTTTCAGAAAAACTCCCACAAACTTCCCATTTAGTTTCTTATGCCAACCCCACAAGAGTAGCGATGCAGAACTTTCAACTGTACATCCTTCCCACGATGACGGAATTCAACTGCAGTAAATGTGAGGAAATATTTTCACAGGTCAATGAAAGTTTTATAAACGGGAACTCTGCCGGTTGTGCCATTTGATAATAGATTCATTTTTTGCACAAGAGAAGTAAGAATACTTTTCTAAGTGACAAGCCTGGAAAGAGACATAGGGGACTTTGATGCAAGTTCTACACTGACTATGCACGTCTTCCTACTGTGTGTCTTATATGTGCAGGTGAACATTGACCATTTCACCAAGGCTGTGACTCTGAGGAACCTGGTGGAGATCTCCCCCAACACCTTTGACCTGGCCCAGAAGCGCGTCTACGCCCTCATGGAAAGGGATTCCTTTGGCAGGTTTCTGAGATCTGACCAGTACCAGGAACTGATCAAGTAATCACTGAAGACATCACAAGTGATGCCCTGTGGTCAAGTTTAATACGGAGCGCTAAAACCTCTACGACAAAATTCGAATTTGAATTTAAGAAGTATCAAAAAAGCACCATATATTTAATTGAAGCTCAGTCAATATTTCATTAATTGAATAATTGAGAAATACATTTTACAAACTACAAAATACATTTAAATTACTCTTTAAACACCAAAAAGTTCCTTAACATTTTAAAATATCACCGGAATGGATAAAAATAAACAAACAAATAAAAATAAAAGGATACCAAGTATGTAATACTGACATTAGCTCTGAGCATTTAAGTACGTCATAGCCCATAGCGTTATATGCAATTAACCAAAGATTTGAAACTTCTATTGCCTGTTCCTTTTCCTGAATTTCCAGGTTCAATATTGTAGACTCAAGTAATAGTTCTCCCAAATTTCCTAACCTACTTTTTTATCTTAGATGCAAGTAGCTTCATATATGACAATCAGCCTTGTAGAACCAAGTGCATTTTAACATTGTGCAATGACAAAGTACTTTGAGTCAATTATAAACCAAAAACATCAGGTTCAGGTACAGGTTCAGCACAGAGGTTTATTTTTGTTGAGACTTGATGCTTTTTGCCAAAAAAAAAAACACAAACAGACTGAGTCATAGCCGTTCCAAACCTCATGTGTTTTTTGTTAAATCCAGCTGGCACAGATAAAAAGACAAACTAATTTGTTATGACTGCATTCAGAGCTCACAGAAACGCAATCACATGTTCTTGCATCATTTGCTCTGAAAACGAAAACATGAATTTGAATTTGTCTACGTCAAAAACTCAAGGGCGTAGATTTCGGTATGGACTATAGGAACATGATCCTGACAGTATTGTGGGAGTAGCGTGTGTGGTCAGGGGAGCGAGGGCTCAGGGCTGATTTGGTCCCGACCGATGTTTCAACCAAACCAGCTGAGAGGTCACCGAAGTCCGGACCTCGGTCATTTTTTTAAGAGCTAAAATTTGAAGCTAAATATTCACCTGAATAAAAATTAGGCTCACTAACATTTCACATAACTAATTAATTTAAGAAAATGAACAGCTTATAAAAGGGACAGTATCACTATTTTTCAAATGCTGGCTACAGCACTGACTGCACCCTTGCTTGTTAGACTTAATAACTCACGCTAAAAGTAAACTTTTCCTTGAATGTTTGTCACAAGTACAGTGGAGTACTGAACTAATGCTTTGTTCAATTGTAACCATGTGAGTGTAAGTTGCTATGGTGGAAATCACAAAGAGTGGATCTCGGTAAAAAGTTGAACAGTGTTTCAGAGAGATAAGTTAAAACCATTATGATTAGCTGCATATTTGGGGGCTTCACTGTAAATGCCTCTACAGTAAAAGAGTACTGAGGACTTGGTGGGTTAAAGTTCAGTAAGAAACATCGTAAATTTTAACGCATGTGTTTAGACGTATGCTAATTAAATTCATTCAACATTCAAATTAAGTATATTGTTCATTTTTTTACCACATGTATACTGTCACTATGCAAAGCCTAATTTTATTAGCATAGTTATTTTCACAATATCATAACGCACTTATATAATATTTGCATTTAGTATTGCACAGTATTACTCTAGTAACCATCATTACTCTGGAGGAAATTGTATTATCTCCATATATTGCACTTTTATTACAGATAGTTGCAGCCAATAATCGTGTGTGCCTAGCTGTATTCTATCGAAAACTATGTTCTGGTGCTCTGTCCTGCCTGTTGTCCTACAGTACAATGCTGTTATCGTTACATTTTCATCATAAGGTTTACAGCCTTATATAGCACTCGGATATTTAGCACTGTACTAAGTCCTTATCTTGCCCAAAGATAATTAGAAGCCACTGCAGGTCAGATGAAGGATGGAGCTTTTGTCTTTATTCAAACTTTCTGCTTTGAATTTTGCAACTTTTCTCCATCTGAAAATTAAAAAAATAATAAAAAATCAATATGGCTTACTTCCCTGTAGCATGAGGAATCTGGTGCTCAATAGTGTTACTCACAAATGTTCACATTTTCTAATCAAAATGCGACCTCTAAGACCATTCATAAGGACTTACTGCCAGTGCAAAAATTACATATATTTGGCATATATATAAATATATATATATGTGCATGTATTTCCTGTAGTTCACAATATAAAGATGAATTAATACATGAAATTCTTCAAGATGTATTTATTTTTTTATGTAAATATGTTCAGATGTAGCACTGCAGTTATTTTTTTACCGATGCAGTTCTGATTTAGAAATGTGATTTGTTCCCAGGATACAGAAATGAAGAACGAGGCATGATATATATATATATATATTGTCATCTTCTTTTGTTGTGTGAAGGTGATTTCTGTTCATTTCCCGCAAAAGGACATTGTTGTTCAAAACTGATTGAATACTCTGAAAAAATCATGGATCAAATCAAGTTTTGGTGTGAGGCCGTGTGCTTCCCCGGATCGTCCCTAAGATCCCTAGGTATTATTATGGATGGATGGATGGATGGATGGGAATTTAAATAGTCCTCTTCCAGTGTCTCCACTTCCACCACATGAATGAAAGGTCAGAGATGAGTGTGGAAATGAAAGAAACATAAACATGTACCGGAATGCACTTGCATACATGTGCTGAAGATCAATCACTGGGACCATCTCCAGAGGACAAGGCAACACGCGGAGCAAAAGGAATTTAGCGGATTTTCATTCACTGCCGTCATACAAAGATACCGCTGTGCTTGATTTATTTGTAGACTATTTATAGTCTTTTTATTTTTTTTTTTAATATTAATAAAGTTCCAAAACAAAACATTTCTGAAACCAAAATAAAGTTTTCCACTTAACTTTGGGTTGAGCATTGGAGCGATTGAGGTCTCCACCCATGAAAGGGGGTCCAGGGGGTTGTATTGGCTGGATTTCATTATTGGGGGTGGGCAGAGGTGGAAAGTAACGAATTACATTTACTCGCGTTACTGTAATTGAGTAGGTTTTTTGTGTATTTGTACTTTT
>JAODJU010000043.1:8018810-8030797 GCA_026776725.1 Gnathonemus echidnorhynchus
CCCCCCCCCCCCCCCCCCCCCGACCTTTACAATGCCCCTGGTTCTGTACCTCTTTGGGGGATTCCACCTCTACAAACATATCAAATATCTCTCTGGCTTTGGCGGCAAGCTTCTCCGGTGGTGTGTTTCTCTTGTAGTCCTCACAGGCCATCCAGAACTCAAGGTTCTCCTGGCTGAATTCGGTCCTCAGGAACGTTTCGAAGGTCATCAAGCCAACTGTACAGGAAAATATCAGGTTAGATTTAAAGTTCTGGACATCCATTTTGTGGCTGGGGCAAAAGAATAATGCTAAATCTAAAACAAGGTGTGGTGACATAGTGATGGTGCAAGAAAGTCTCATGTGAATCATTAGCATGAATGTCAGGGCCCCTCCCCCATCAGCCTGATCAGGATTAACTTTACTGGAGATGGATGGATGGATGTACAGATAGATACATCTGTACAGAAAATTCAAAATACATTTTGGACCTAAATTGGTGTTTGTAAGGCATATCAGGTCAGAAAGCTGTTGTGTTAAGCTTATTGGCTTATTTCGGCACAGAATCAAGCTAATTTGCAATCCGTCATATTTAGTTTGGACTGAGAGCAAATGGTCAGAGTGAGGAAGTCCGGGAAGGGGTGAAAGGGGGGGGGATTCTCAGGAGGTCAGTGCACCCGAGCAGCGTCTCCTCACACAGCGGCCACTTGAGCGGCGGCCAGGGGAAGCCCGGGGGGGCTGGCCCGTGGGAGACCCAGGCCTACGGACACGTACGCCACGTCCGGGACATGAGAATGCGGCGCGCGGCCGCCCCAGTGGGGGCTCAGTCCGAAAAAAAACAACTAAAAAAAACACATAAGCATACGGCAGGGAGCCCATTACAAAGTGACCCTGTGGGAGAACTCCTGACTTCCTTGTCTATTCTGAGCTAACTGGGGGCAATATTTACTGTAACAACAGGGACCGCGATCCGTAACTCCGCCTTGAGCTCGGTCTTTCACAACCACTGTAAGCAGAGCCTGAGCATCTCCTGACCAGCCATGGACTCTCAAGCTAGTAGATCCTGAGGAAGGTGAGCGAGTGTCTATAGAGAGCAGATCTAAAGCAGAAAAGCACAGCATAATCCCTGATGTTCTCACATGGGATCGTGCTCCTGAGAAAGCACAGATACAGGACATGCGTGTCTGCTGTAAAGTGTTTTCCTGAAGACACTCTATCTCTGAAGTCAATAACAGCTCTCAATACCCAGCCTCACTCTGACCTTGCACTCAGAATCGTCCTCAACTCACCTTCATGACAGACCAAGCTTTCCAATGATTCGCCCCATTTCTTCACTTCTTCTGGATCAATTCTGTCAAGAGAAGAAATTTATGTAACTCTATTTAAAAGTGTAATTCTTTTGTCTTATGTGTTTCATTACATTGTTGCATTGTACACAAGGAATACAAATGAAAATCTCAATGTCAATTGTGTTTTTTGTGCCAGTTATATAGAAGATCAAACAAGTTCTGGTAAAAGCACATTCTCATAAGAAAAATATTTTAATGGTTTGTTCAGAGAGAGAAATGCAGAATTTATCCTCTTTTACTTTGATTTCTATTGATTGAGTTATGAAGTTTAGTAGACCTGTTTGCTGCAGTAGCTTTTTCATTGTAGTTTTTCACTGCGCTTTGATGTTCTTGAATCTCTGGCTTCTGAAGCAGAAATCCAATTTTGTGCTTGATGTCCTTTGCACTGAAACAGAAAAGTCGGCTCAAGGCAAACGTGTCATTTTGGTGACTTTTTCTTTAATTTTACAGGAATCTCCTTTTGAATCTTTAAATCACCATTTAAATTGTGACGGTATTTTGCCATATAATCTGATCGTTAGTATAACCAAATATCATGATGATATATAAATCGAAACATGTGCATGAAAGATGGCTTTAAAGATGTAATACACTGCCAGACCATTTCACAAAGCGTCGCGCGTGAAAATAAAATTATTCATAACTACATTACACATGTTTATGTTGCACTATTCCTTACATTTCTAATAAAACATAGACCAAAATCTGTTTAAAACAGTTTGTCGCTATATTTCTCTTTGCAAATAACATTATTTCACCATTTATGTTTATGTATTATTATTTTTTTTATTTTATTTCTATAAGCTTGGCTAACCTAATGCATATCTGATTCATGCACATCCTTTTTGGCAGCGGACCAAATAAGACAAACTTTTCATACCTCCTTAGACATGCTGCAGGTAAGGCTGCGAGTCCCTTGCACATTCTGCCTGCTTAGGTGTTAGTGTCCCACACAGGAAGTGCTCTGAATGCAGTCTGCTTTGCTGCAGTACCGTTACTCACTGCCTCCTCTCCCACCAAGGGCTTTTACTGCACAGAGGCAGCTGGAGCGAGCAGATTAGCCAATCAGGGACAGTTAACCACAAACGTCCTTAAGCAGCAAAAACCATAGGAGCCATCGGAAATCTTGATGTTATATTAGTATGTTTATGGGGTTTCTTGCATTTATAGTAGTTATTAGGTGAGGGTATAAAACAAACCAAGTACTCATAAAATATACTTAGAAGGAAGCAGTCATAGAAATTATTCCACATTGAATAGTTTGATCGAAGATGCAATGAAGGGATATGATTGAGTATTCGACGATTGATCGATGATGCAGTGAAGGGATATGAAGGTCATTTTCGTTGTACAACATAATGATACAAATGGTATCTCCCTATTTTAACATGCCATTATAGATTAGGCAATGTTAGATATTTAGCCATATTGCAGTCCTGGATGTTAGATATTAGGATACTGGCAATAGGATAGCGGACAAAGTAAATGCCAAAGAACAGCGCAGAATGCAGAAGTGCTGATGTTTCTAAGGTGTTGAAATGTTCTTCCACAACATCTACCAATTCTGGAAAACATGTCTGATGCAAGTACAAAGTTCCTTAATAGAAATTTCTGCAGATACTCTAGGGGTGATCTTGGAGCGCCTAAGTTAAGAAAAGTGACTCATTACTCATGTCCCATAAAGAATACTAATTGGTAGGAGCATTTCCTTCCTGAAAGACACCATTCCCTACAGCAGTGGTTCTCAATCCTGTCCCCCCCCCCCCACACACACACACCACCGCTAGAATGGTGTCATTCCAACCCTTAATAGGCTAATAATGAATGTGGCAGGTTGAAAACAGTGTGGGTTGGAATGAATAAAATTCTGCCGGGGGGGGAGTCACCAGGAACAGGATTGAGAACTACTGTCCTACAGGGAGGCGACAGCAAGCCGTGAGCAGATAGCACAGATGATAGATAATACAGATAATACCTCAGGAACATAATGTATTCTAATGTAATTATTCAATCATCACAACAATGAACATGCTGTGGGGAAGCCTGAAGGATCAGACAGACAACACAATGTTCACAATGTTCTCCAGGAATTAAACGCTCTATATGGTTACTGGGACTCAATATTAACTTCATGGCAGCTAATAAGGATAATGTGCTAATGCTGCTATTAAGAGGTCATGAAGTGCCATTGAAGGTTTTGTGAGTCTTGAAAAACGTTCTGATCTTGGAATTAGATGGTATGAAGTACAGAGATCATGGGTTTTTTTCTTGCCAATCTGTGGTTGTCTGGAAGACCCAGAAGACAGTTTTAAACGTTTCCCCTGGTAGGAGATCCATCAGTTATGCCCTGTGCTCCACCGAACCTGCAAATTAAAGCTGCCAAAAAAGTCTTTTTTGTGAAATAAGCAAATGAAAGTCCTTTGTAGCATCTCCTTTCCTGGATGTTCTCACATCCAGCATGCAGCCCTCAGCAGCTCCCTTTTCCATCTCATCGCCTTTGAGACGCAGAACCTCTCATGAGACACTTCAAGTTTCCACAGTCTGTCACCAGGGCAAACGGGCGTAGGGCCATCGATAATGACGCCTCTGTAAAAGTCATTAAAAAGTCACAGTCAAGGAAACAATGTTTTTTCATGAAGTAACATCTAGTTTAGAACAAAGTTTAGTTTATATACACAACAAGAATGCCTACATACATGTTTTCAGTCGTTTTCAGTGGTTTGGCAGGTGCAATCAGTATAATCAGATTAACAAAATCATATGAGCTAACAAAGTTAGAGTTTGAGCCATATGGGGAGAATGAACCCAGCCCTAGATGTAGTAATAAGACTACTGGCGATATACCAACGAGGTTTGCGCTCCAACTTGAGAAAACTCCTTCAGGCAATTATCACCATGATAAGATATAATGATTTTTTCAAAATGAGTCCCAGCCCTGAAAACATATCCGGAACCGGAAAATTTTGCATTCGATAATACATTTATTGATCTCACCACAGGAACACTGAGGCTTAATGCTGTAACTGAAGAAGAAAAATCAGGTTTGTTGGCCTGAAATATACTGTACAAGCCTGAATCTCAGCATAGCTACACTTCAGTAAAAACGAGATAAGCCAATCAGTATTGCACTGCGATAAGCTAATGCTTAAACGCAATCGAGATTAAAAACCTTAAGCCCTTATGCTTCTCGCCGATTAATCAGACTGGGATTGCGCCCTAACCTAGCTGGTCTCTGCAGACTGAGGCATGAGAGTCAGTGAGAGGGGCAACGAATGGCAACAGCTGTTCCCTGAAGCTGGAGCCTTAGTCCGTGATAAACAGGTTTGGAGGAAACAGAGGCGGGGGGCCCTGGCTTTTACGTGGGTGTAAATGCAGCCAGATGTCGCTTCAGGATCTCGAAGCAGTGCCAGTGCCATTGACTCCACTGCATGTGATGCAATTGTCCATGACAGAGCAGCTCTACAAACAAAAACACCAGCAGCGTTTAGAAGGCAGCTACTTTATGGAGTTTATACTTGCCTCCGTCTTCTAAACACTTATCTAGTACTTGGTAACAGGGGGGCCTAAAGCTTCTCCCAGCACCAGGGAACACCCTGATAGCCCAGTTGTTCCATGGCAGAGCACACACACAATATAAACACAACGGGCAATTTAGAAACGCCAATTAGCTTGACTGTAAGTGTTTGGCCTGCAGCAGAAGAACTAACCCCTGGAGCCAAGCAGACATGAAAAACATGCAGACTCCATGCACACAGAGCATGGAGTAAAATAAAATAAAGAAACTAAAACAGCTCAATGTCTCGAGGGATTGATGAACCGCAAAAAGCGAAGCCTGAGGTGGCCGTAAGGTGGGAAGGTGTCATGGGATGAGGAACAGCTGTACTCTGGAGGTCTACGTACTCTGGAGGTCTACGCTACGTGTCTATGTACTCGCCTCTTCTCATCTGGACCATGATGAAAGAGGTTCACTTGGGCTGACTGGACAGATGCAAATCAAATGCTCCACTGTTCCAGTGAGAGGCTTACATCAGCGTGAAAGTTGGGCCCCTTGAATAAGGTGTTTTTCTGCTTCTCCTTTGAACTGCGGCCCAAAACAAATACACACATGCACACACACTCAAGGGCAGGTTGTTAGAAAATTTCATCCTAAATATGGGGCTGTTTAAGAGCTGGACCTCAGCTCACGTGGACCGTGCGAGTAATTCACCGAAATGACCGATCGCTTTCAAGACTTTGTCAAAAACGTCCGCTGCTGGCACAGTTTAAGATTCCATGAGTGTGGAAAGTACAGGGCCCCGCTGTCCACAGAGCAGCTGTCAGCAGAAAGGTATTCCTAAATAATTCCATCAAGTGCATATGCGTGCTCCACCTGCACGCACAAGGAGACACTCAATTCATTGTACACTTAGTTCCGTTACGATGGAAACGGCCTTCTTTCCAGATGCACTATAAATAGCAGCCCTCCATTCCAGCAGTACCTGAGAGCGCTCTCCAGAAGCCAGCCTCAAGGTCCCTGGAATTGGCGTTTGGTCTTAAACAGCTCTTTAATGTGTTTGTTACCAATAAAACACCCATTTGCTCAGGGGCTACTCCAACATGCATAAATATTTGGTATCGATTAAGTACACCTCCATAATACATTTATAACACATTCATAAGCAGCATGTAAGGATACCATAACATCCTAACATGACTTAACATCTTTAATATACATTAATTACAAACATTATGCAATTATAATGTTTGTTATTGATGAATATTATAGCTATAATGTGTTGTTCATTGAAAATATTATGAATGCAATGCTTTAAGATATGTTAAGGAAAATGGAAACACTTTACCATTTAAGCCACTATAGATACCTTCATAATGCAATACAGAGCATCCTTAATGCTTATACCGACCATTATAATGCATTATAAAGGTATCTATAGTGCATTATAGACGAGAGTTTCATAAAGCATTCATAATGCATAATAAACACAGCTATAATGTGTTGTGCCTTTTCATAAATATTTATAGCCATGTTTATAATTCTTTATGAATGAATTCATAAAACATGGCCTTAAGTAAAGTTTTACCAGGGACCTGCTTATTAATGTTCTATAAATGCATTATAAACGCAATATGAAGATGCACTTAATATAAATTGTGATCAAATGTTCTCCTTTGACATGCCTGAAGCAGGAAGTGACCTCAAGTGTGTTTATGTAGAATCATCCTCCTGATGTACACACTTTGGTTATTTTCAGAAGCTGCTCTCGAGCGAGCAAAGTATGACACGCCTCTGAGGATTTCAAGTGCAGAATATTTTTCACGAAACGCCAACTCTGCTCTGTGTCAAAGCTGACCGTGAAACTTTTGCATTTACCTGGAAACCTAAAAGCCATGAATCAAACAAGGTTTTTCGTGTTCACACAAAGAGAACATTTTGTTCACATTCAATAATTAGGTTCTCCAGTTAATTACATGCATAAATCACTTTTTCCCAAAACCTTGTAATTACAACTAAGATGATTTTCCACCTGAATGTGCTTATTAGATTTGTTTATTTTTTTGTATTGCATTTTTTAGCTTTAAATGAAATGTGCAAAGTTATGCAGATGGAGTTTACAAAAGACCAAGCAAATTGGATGTGGGAAATAATCTATGCAGCGTGCATATTGTCTGTTTTCGGTAAACAGAGGGAAGAATGTTCATTTCACCCATAAACAGCCAGCTGCTGGCTTAATTTATTAATCTTGTCATTCTCCAATCAAACTGAAGCAGAGTCAATACAATTAATAATAGCTGGTCTGAGTTTGTACTCACACCAAAAGCAGCTGGTGTTTCAGTTTATGGGTGACTGTGTGAAGCTCACAGGACAAATGGAGTTAGGATAGAGATCAACACCATACAAAACCATAAAGGTGTGGAAGGAAAGGCTGCTTCACTGCACGTTTGGGGCTATTTTAGGAATAATAGGGTTGTTTTTTTCTTAAGAATGATAATAAAATTAAGAGATTGGCAAAAACAAAAGAAGCCAGAGAATCAAACGTGAAAGGAAGAAAAATCAAAGGCAGGTGCTGTTAAACGCAAACAAAATAAATGCATTATAAATACAGATTAAATGAAGTATTTTATAATGAAGGTGTATAACAGGGGCCTCCATCCGTATTTCCAGTGAGAGCCATTTCTACAAAGAAAGTAATCCAGGCACCCATTTGGCACAAGGTTCAGTACAAGGTTCAGTACAAGGTTCGGTACAAGGTTCGGTCCACCCTGGGGGTGGCGACTGCGAAACTTGTTGATAGTTTTGCGACAGTAAAATTCATCCATTTTCTAATACTACTTGTTGGTTCTGTTTAGGGTACTAGTAGCTCGCAACCGGCACGTTGGCAACTATTATACAGGAAACAAATACAAGATGAACCTAATCAGCATCACAAGGCGCAGACCTCTGACTGCAGCCCAACATGGCCAGACCCCCGACTGCAGCCCAACATGGCCAGACCCCCGACTGCACCCCAACATGGATATAAGCCATTCCCCACAGTTATAATCCTACCCTCCAGCTGAATAATCTATGGTACTGAGTAGTCTATCTTAAAAACAGCATCCTATCTACGAATGCCAGCGTCCTTTTCCTGGCTAAGAGCTCAGTAAATGCAGCATAGAAAAAAAATGATATAATGTCTTTGGTTGTGAAGGAGTGGCAAGTTAGATGGAGCATAAATCAAAAAGGGGAGTTTTTCTCATATAGCTCGAGAAATGAAATATTGATTTGGTCTGTACTAAATACCACTACGGGTGTCTTGCTGTTGTGTTACAGGAGATGCATATAACACGAAGGAAAGTTTGTCCATCAATCAAATCGTTCACAAACTTCTCCAGGATCATGGGAGGTATGTTACTGACCCAGGTGGCAGGCCTGCAGATGTATGTTATACTGTCAGAAAAGCTTCTGCTTTAATGCGAATCGTTTGAAAGTGAGCAGACAGATTTATGTATGTCTTTGACCTTTGGTGACGTAGCACGTCATGTTTAAAACGCACATTCCTGGAAACGACGTTGATTTTACGGTAATCCTGTAGTTTAGAAGGCAAACTAGAGAGACGGCGTGGGAAAGCATGTCGGTCTTTCGATAAGCGCCGACCGATCTCCGCGGCACAGCCTTCTCCGTCTCCTCATGTCAGCAGAAATAAAAATGTTGGTGACATTTGCGCTCCACCTCAAGTCTGGTCCCAGCTCCCACTGAATCTGCATTTGCTGGCCCATATGTCCCAGTTACAGGCCTGGGACCAGTGGGAGCTGTGGCAGCTGAGGCGTGGTGGTGGGGTTTATTAAATGGCGCCACCTACGTGCCGGGCTGCACGGCGCGGACTCCAGGTCCGCCGCTGCTCGCTCTGGGGACGCGACGTGCTGAAGGCAGAGCTTTGGATACTCAGCTCTGCACCCCCACTCTCACTGTCGCGGTCGAGGGTCATTAATTACAGGCTGAAGTTCCTGAGTAGTGACAGGAGACCCGGGAGAAAGTGGCGGATTATTAATTACGACTCCGGTTAATCCCCGCTGGGGTGGCGCCTGACTGCCTGAAGTAATCCTCCCCTCTCTGGGTACCTAAGCCTCATTCCTCCCATCAGAAGCGGAAGGCCTGCTCGCGTTAAATTAGGCCTAATTCCTTCCAGGCGATGTTCACTTTAAAAGTGCTTAAAATGAATGAAAAACATTGTAATAACACTGTAAAACTCAAAATGATATTATTATTACTCTCATAATTATTATTATTATGTTCAGTTTAAAAATGCTTACACTAAATGAAAAACATTGTAAAAACATTATAAAAACTGTAATTTTATAATTAAATTTATATTAATATTATTATAATTGAAAGCATAATGTGCAAATATGCCTAGAATCTGTATTGTAAAGCCATCATTCAACTGTCCAAGTATATTTAGTTCTATGCAAGCATTCAATACCCGTTGGGGGTGACAGGAGGTAGTGCTACCTTTTGGCAACCGGAGGGTTGCAGGTTCAAGCCCCGGGTCGAAGTGTCCTTGAGCAAGACACTGAACCCCAAATGTGAGGCACGCGGGGAGCCAGACAGCCCGGCCGTGAGATTCCCAGGAAACACAAAGACTTTTATTACATAAACAGTATTCAAAATCAAGGCAGCAGCCAAACAAAAAGACAAACAGCTACTCCCCATGGAGAATATGTGTTTTGGGTTTCAGACACACTGTTTCATCAGAAAATGAAATCTAGACTGTAATTCTTCAAAGGGCAATTACTGTGGCTGCAATTATTTAAATTATCATGTTTTGAGTACGAGTTCTTTCACTCCAAATGAGGCAACATGATAATTTATTAATGGGCATCCTGTGTTCACCAACAACCCTTCTGAGGTGAGAGTTAACCGTTACATTGCCCGGATAATATAGCTACACAATAATGGAGATGGATAGCCCTTCTCTCTCAAATGAAAACATTCACAATATTCCTTAAAAAATACCATCTGATAAATGACACCAAAGCTGTCCAGATTACTCCAAACCATTCATGCATACATATGCACGCACGCTGATATACCTGCATGAAGACAATTAAAGATATTTAATGTGATCTTTTTCGGTTGAACAAGACGTAAAAGTAACTTTTGTTTCCTTTGATGCAATTAATTACTGTAGCAAGATATGATGAAGCTAATCCAGTCAGTGCTGCCACACATAAGGTTATGAATCCATTTCCTGCTCTGACTAATGACAACCTTCACCTCAAGGGATACATACAGTCTGATAACTGAAATATCAGAAAAAATGACATAGTTGTAATTTTCCTGAGTCCTGACAAGGAAGAAAGGATCTGAAATCATTCTGCAGGGGCATTGTACCATTCTCAAGGAGACCCTTAATTCTTCATACTAGAGTAATCAGGAGGAGGATGGCAGTAATGACAGAGCTCCTTCTTCACTTAGTCCTGTGTGAATTCTTCTTCTTGTGCTGCACAGAACCGGATGGCAGCCAGCCCGACTTAACAAATCGACACCATCGATCTCATTAGTATGTCAAAATCAAAGAGAAATCAATGAAATTAAATGAAATTGTATTTGAATTTGACCCAGTGTTTGCTCACATAACTCTGTATCTCACATGGCTATTGTGACACGTTAGATTGTAATACGGTTTTCTTTGATGTTAACGGCAAAACTGACTGCTTATATGCTATAGTTCACACATAACAGCCTGCTGGTATCGCGTCAAGATTATCCTCAATTTACACTTGGTTCATTAAGAGCAGTGCTGATTTTCTGTTTAATTATTTAGGTCTTAAACAGTTTTGTGTAGTAAGGAAGGCATTTAATAAAACGTTTTTTGAAAGAGATGAAAGTAAAGGAAGAGGAAATTGATGGGTTTCCTTGGCAGCGTCATAAAACATGCATGAGGTTGATTTTAATGAGGCGTTAGTGACATCTTGTGGCAGGCATTAAATATTACAACTAAGTCTGAGGCGTGAATTTTTACCTTTAATCTGTTCCACTGCATTTTATTTGTAAAATTAAAATGTCTCTAAATCCCTGAGGTGAGAACTGATCTTTGATGGAGATTATATCAGTATTCAGTATCTATTAGTATACGGAAAAATATAAGATACCAGAAGTATATTAACCAATTTTGCTTTTAAAAATTAATATAAAGAACAAAAGAATGACAGTTGGCACCTGGAAACAATTCTTGAATTAAATTGTTGTTGTTTTATTTTCCAGAACTACAGCACTTTAAATCATCTCACTCAATTTAATTCAAGATTCTTTGCATGCAGATATGTGTGTAAGAATATTTTATTTAGCAATAAAATGAAATCACGGAATGAAAAGTGGGAAGTCACAAGTTTATGTCATTAATAATTGTCCCTTTAGCACAAATAGTATGGGAACAAGCACTGCACTGGCCTTGTAGTCATGCCTTACAACAACATTTTCAATGTTGAGTTAACACTAATAAATCCTAATTCTGTGAGCATACATCATGAGGTTTTGTGTAAACTTGTCGAAATTCTGTTTTCCATATAAATCCAGTAATCCAAAGATAAACTTTTGAACATCCAAATTCATGTGTGTTCTGTTTCCTTTCGCATCACACTAGGATTTTAAAAAGTGACCTTGCAAATCATCCTGAAAGGAGACAAATGTACTGCCAAAAAGCTATTTTTCCATAAAATAAAACTAAAAATGACAAGTGCATGGATTTACCTCATTCAAAGGACCAAAAGAGACTCCAATGCATTTATGGACTGTGTTTGATATAAACTTATTTCCCAGTTTTTCACTGTAAAATACAAAAATCTACGCATTTTTGTGGCTAGTAATAGTTTTTTTTAACCTGTGTACAGAAATGAATAGGAAATGTACAAAAATGAAAAGTGTCGTATCACAATAATTAAAGTACAATAAGCCTATAAAACTACATAATCAATATAGTAGTGTTTTTGTTCAAATGCAATTTAAAAAAATTAATAATTATCTTAAGTCAACGGGTGTGTGGAGTTTGCATGTTCTTTCCATGTCATCGAAACACATTAACATGAATTGGCAGATAGGTGTGACGGTGTGTGTGTGTGTGTGTGTGTGTGTGTGTGTGTGTGTGTGTGTGTGTGTGTGTGTGTGTGTGTGTGTGTGTGTG
>JAODJU010000043.1:8038113-8054810 GCA_026776725.1 Gnathonemus echidnorhynchus
TAGCGCACATCTTGCCCCCACCCCCCCCCCCCCCCACTGTGAGACCCCTCCTTCCTGGCTGCCCCCATCAGCCCTGACGGGCCGGGTTGCTGACCAGGTTACTGAGGTCACTTGCATTAATGACATTACTTTGTGACACACAGATCACACTATCAGAGTTTAACATCTAATTTAAAAGTTAACAGTCAGAGCAAATATAAATAGTTTAAGGTCTATTGGATTTTACAATTTCCCATAGTTACAGATCTTGCCTTTTATAGCATTTATTGCCATTTTTAATACCATATTTATGGTGTCAATAACATCTTTTTGTACTACATATGTACACCACCAGTTTTTTTGCCAGTAATAAAAATACACATTACAGCATTATTACAGTACAAATGAGAGTAAGTGATGTTCATTAATCCAGCTGCTGTCTGTCACATTGATTACTTGGCTACTTTAATCAACTGATTTTGCGTTGATTCTCTTCCTTTAACCTTTGACCTTGGCATCAATTGTGGTTGCATTTCAAAATGGTCCTTGGCAGCTTTGGCGCAGCCTGGACGCGGTCAGGGCCGAGCTAATGCGCATCTGCGGCCTCCTGATCTTCAGCAACCGCGAATGGCAGTCGTGCCAAAAGCCACCAGTGAGCAGCTTTGGGAGGGAGACAGATCCCAGTAGCATGAGCAGCGAACCGTAAACGCAGAGCTTCTCACGGAGTTGACATGAAATACCTCAATGTTTCAGTTCAACCAGAAGTTATTTATGCCGGTTGCGGCCAGATTTTATTTCAGCTAATGGACAAGACGCTTTTAATTTCACAGTTGTTTTTCAAGCACTGAATTGAGTAATAGATGCGCTTTCCTCCATAGCTCATGAAGCAGATCTTATTTCAGCTTTATGGCTGATTAATACGAAAGGCTTGCTGCTGACTCGCCAATTCTAGGCAAATGTAAATCCCACAGTGTAGTAAAATGATTCCAACTGAATATCCATGTTGTTAACATTTTAATAAATAAATTTCCTTTTCTATTTTAGAAAAACAGTCTGACTTAACTTCCTGCAGACAGATAAGTATGTATAGCATTTGTGATAATTTAGTTGTTGCATCGATAACATTTGGGTGTCCGTGCAATATATAAAATAAACACAAACATTAAGGGCACAGAGATTTCGATACAGTTTTCATTATTAAGATGGATTTGAGGTACAACATTTGGCAGGGCCTCCTTTAGGACAGAGAGCCCTTTAAAATACCAGCACATGCTTCTCTCTAAGTACGTCGAAGGCAGCAAATAGCTTTCATTACAGTCTGTAAATGGCAAGAAATACATTAAAATGCAAGTGCGTAATTTCAGCATTCATCTCAGCGCTCACATTACATAAAGAGGTGGCCTTAATTTGATCATTGCACTCGTTTAGAGAGACGTCGAAATGATTAATGTAATTAATCTATCAACACAAATTGACCATCGCAACACCAATGCATTAAAAACCCTGCGAGCAGCCAGCTGGGGAGGAGAATTTCATGAAAATAACTTCAGGGTGAATGACCTGTGCCCCCCCGCTTGCTTATGCATTTTCACGCAGGCTTGCGAGTGGTTCGTTGTTTGCCGCCTGTCCTTCGCCGAGCTAAGCTAAGCTAACCTTGTGATTTTTTTCCCTTTTGTTTCACGTGTCTGTTATCCTGACAGTTTTATTCCACGATTGATGGAATGCTGAATTACACAAATCACCGTCTGTCCCCTTAGTATGGGTCGCGTGTGTTTCTTTCCTTTTCTGGACTGTTATATGCACAAAAGTCGTTCCCAGTGACCCCCCCATGCATAGCCTCTCTCTTGGGGGGAATATTTTAATATTCCTCTCAAGTGTTTGACTGGTGTATGGCGTCTGTCTCCTGCTGCCGGAATCTGTTCATGCTGCTTTTGTACGCAATGTCATGCAAAGGTGATGAAAGCCAGAAATGTGATTAGCTCCTCCGAAATTTTTGCAGTCTGTTTTAATGGCAAGTTCCCAGCACAAACCTAATCTGTTGACTCTCTAACTAGGCTTCAGGTGCCTCACAATGGCGGCAGCAACCTGAGGGGTAATTGGCGGTTTCCTGTTACCTGTGAAGACTTGACATGTGCCGTGGTATTAAAATCGCACAAGGATCTCGTAATAGGGGACCTGACTAGGTTTAGCGTGACAGAATATAGCAGTAGAATGGAATGAAATCCACTTCCGCTTGTACTGTCTTATAAGAACAAAATGGTTAACAGGGAATCTGCCCCTGGGAGGGTTGATTGAGAAAGAAAGTTAGAGTGAAATTACCCAAGAGGGGCACTTGGGCGTCGGGTTCCGTGCGGCACGACTCAATTACACCTTTTTGCATCCCTATAGAAATGCATTAGTGACACTAATTGAGGAGAGAACACACTCACCGCTAATGTGTTGACAGTTTTATGAGTATCGTATGGAATACACAAGTGTGGGCTTGAGTCCCGGTCACAGCATCAGAGCTGATCCTATTTCTCAGATCCGTGGAGGAACATCTTTTCTCCTGGGGTGATCTGCGCGTTTTAGCCTGTAGGCAGTGTGGTGGTTCTGTGCTTGGCATCGCCCTCTCACATCTCCGGGGATGGGGAACCGATTCCCAGGCTCCATGTGTGAGAAGTTCCCATGTCCTCCTCACTGTTCTATGGGTTTCCTCCAGACACTCCGGATTCTGCCTGCAGGCCAAAGATGTGCCGCTAAGGGAATTAGCGTGTAAATGGCCAGTAGTGTGTGAGGTTGTGTCTGAGCATCCCGTTCATGATGCCCCCTGCCCTCTGGTTCCTCGGATGGGCTCCTGGCTCAGTGTAGCCCAGTAGGGAGCTGGAAAGGAGCAAAAATGTGGACCATCTGAGGGTCGCCAAGGGCCAGGTAGAGAAACCTCAGGTTGCGTACAGCGGATGGGTGTATCTGCCTGTGAAGCCTCAGACAAAGCTCACTCACTTTTTCCTGCAAGGTGCCAGGCACTAACTAATTTGTTTTTTATCTCCCATAATAGTTTACAGTAGCAATTACTTCCTTTAATGTACCAGTGAATTATCTACAGAACAGATGTTGCTTTTGGTTTAGATCCAGCTGGATTTTATGTTTAGTAACAAACGGATGCACCTTTTAAAATGGTTTTTCCTTTTAATTGCACATATGCAGGATGGTCAACAATTCAAAAGCCAGCAACGGATATAGAGAGCAAGGACATAGTTTTCCAGTCCCTAAAGGAATTAATAGCTAAACATTCTGAAAGTGTTTGGCTTAAGTTTGATCTGGAACGTGATGCCTTCCTAATGACAAAATAATCAGTTAGGAGAAATGCTGTGAATTGAGTGAAGTCTGCCCGAACGAAGGAATTCCTTTGCCAACTGATAAGCAAAAATACAAAAATTGATATTGTTGTTACAAAGCTAGTATGTATAACAGATTAGGTGATTTTCACAAGGCTGCCGTAGCTGGAGCCTCCTCAGAATGCGAAACGTTTTCTCTCACATTTGTCCGTCATCGTCATTGCTGGTGTGGTGCAGGTTTGGAAAAAGCAGCCAAAATTCAGCAGCCTGAAGTAATGAAGTGTGTGACTCCGTCTGTGGGGTCCCTGCCCACCGCACTGCGATGTCACTCCTACCGTAACTGGCTGTCACCTGTGCCACTGGCTGTCACTGGTGCCACTGGCTATCACTGGTGCCACGCCCGCATAAGAATCCCTCTAAACGCTTGGTTCCTCCCTTTGCAAGAGTGATGACTCAATCCTCTCTGATGACAGCGTTCTTTCGGCCCCAGCGGTTGCGTCCGTGAGCGCGACACCTCACCGCTTCCATTAGCATGCGGGGGGGGGGGGGGGTCTTACAGCAGTGTACACCCCATTTGTACGCCTATGCGCCAAAAACACCCTGGGCTTGACTGTGAAAAGGGATAATTAATTGCCAAACAGGTCATTTGCAGTTTCCCTTTCAAAATAATTGGATTATTGTATTAGTTGGTTGTTGCTGTTCTTGTATGGTGGCCCTGTCAGCATTGAGCTTTCATTTAAATTAGTTCAATTGCGTCTAAAATGTAAGCTGGGAATTGATGCCTTATTCAAAGCAATTAAACGCATTAGACCATAAGGCTTCTTGTATTTATTAATGTGGTCATTAAAGACTTGTGCTAATATATTTTCTATAAAGCAGAGAGGTTCATCACTCAGCTACCTAATAGCCCCTCAGGATTTAACTGGGTGGTTTCTACCTCAGTCCTGCCAGTCAGTTCTAGGGGCAGTGTGGTGCAGTCCTGCTGTAGAAGTGTCTGCTATTTTTCAAAATAAGCTAATGACCTCAAACAGCCATATATCATCATCCCTCAATTTGCAATGAGATGGAATCATGGTTCTTTTGTGGTGCAATAGTTATTAAATAATGCAGCTGTTCATAAGAGCTGATTGCAGATGCAGTGTCTTTGAATTTGAATTATGCATGTTCGATACATAAATATGCTCTACAAGCCAATATTTAGATAATGTGATGAGACGTATTTGCTTCTCAGTGTGTGATCTCTGCTCGCCATGTCTGTCTAGACAGCACAAAGGTTTTTGTGATCTTTATCCAAAAGATGCTTCCTCGGGGTCTGGCGTTACACAGTAATTCAGCGTCATCATAGGGCCGTTTGCTGATGCTTCCATTAGTGATTTAAGGGTGCAGTCATGGTGGAACTATTCAGATTTGTACTTTACTACAAGTCAGCCTGAAAACATGGTTTTCTGGTAATTACAGTGTACTCTACCTCTAAAAGAGAAATATGGACTGTTAATATCTGTAAAGTGTCAAAGGTGAGATTAATTGGCGTTTCAGTTGTGGAAAAACAACCATCATGAATATTGTGAATATTCTGGTTTTCGTAATCCTCTCTGTGGTCACTTCACTGGGACCCTTGAATATGTAAAATTATACATGACATTTGGTGGGGGGGGTCACAAGGTGATTTTGTTGTCAGGGGGTCCAGAATTTCTTACTACACCCCTAAATCTGAATACTACATAGCATTTATACCTTAACTACATTCATGAAAACTTTGACTCGTATCTGTGTCTTACAAAGCTCCTCGATGTGTGTTTTCTGCTTAGGTGGGTTTAGGTGAGTTCTCTCCTAATCTCAGTTAGACAACGTTGACACGTCTACTTAGGATACACCTGAGCTCACGTCAAACACATATTGCCTTCCTGAAGAATGGAATTCTAGAAGGGTATAATTTCATGGATATATAGAGACATAAAAATCACATAACTGCCTTGGTTCATGTTTTTCTTTAACTTTGCAACTTTTTCAACCTCTTTTATGAGAAGGTTTTTGCAATACTTGACCGTTACTCATTCCTGTGTTTGAACTGGCTATTTACAACAGCTCTGCTCTGTTGTACCACATCATTTCAATAACTTAGTAGTGCCACCTACTATTCTGCCAGAAATGACAAATAAGTTAAAAGATGGCAGCTTCCAAACTGTCCAGTCATTTTCTGTGATGAATATTGGATGCCAGTGTTGGATGGAACTTGCCTGCTGGACATGGAGCGATGAGACCTAGCTAATGAACTCTGAAATCTTGAAGGAAATCTCCAATTTCCAGTGGGTCAAAGAGGCTGAGAATAGGATGGCCCTGTTGTTGACCTTCCTGCAAATGTCAGCACCTCTGGTTTTCACACATCTTATTTGAAATAACGTTTTTTTTCCTCTCTCCCCAAATAGCATTTTATCTGCGCAGCTACAAGAGTGAGTCTGGGGGACTTTTTTCCCTCCCTTTTCCTTGCAATAACACTAATATTGTGGTGAAGATGAATGGCAGTTTTATAAATCGCTTGCGCACAGCAAACTGAGAGAAAGAACTAGGAGAAGGTGGACGAGATGAATTCTGGCTTTTCCCCCCCTGCCGTTTTCTTATTAAATGGGAATCTTGAACAAAGTCCCTGAACAAATGTAATGTTCCGTCAAGGAGCTTTTTGACTCAAAATTACAACTTAGGTTTGTTTTAAATAGTAGAGATGGGGTATGCAATCATGGGGGAAAATATTTTCTTAGCATATTTTTATCTCTGTAACATTTTATTATTTCATGGTGTTTTTAGAACAAATGATATATAAACAAACAAATAAATATTAAGGTGACACAGTGTCGCCTCACACCTCTGGGACCCGGGTTCGAATCTCCACGTCGGTTCCATGTGTGTGGAGTTTGCATGTTCTCCCCATGTCATCATGGGGCTTCCTCCGGGTTCTCCGGGTTCCCCCCACGGTCCAAAGACATGCTGAGGCTAATCTGATTTATCAAAGTGCCTGTAGGTGTGTGTGTATGTATGTGTGTATGTATGTGTGTGTGTGTGTGTGTGTGTGTGTGTGTGTGTCTGTGTGTGTGTCTGTGTGTCTGTGTGTGTGTGTCTGTGTGTGTGTGTGTCCTTGGCTTGGCGCCCCATCCTGGGTTGTTCCCTACCTTGCTCCTGAAGTCTCCAGGATAGCTTCTGGACCCTTCCTAACCATGGACAGCACCAGCGGTTTCAGGAGATGGATGGATAGTATTTATTATTACTATCATTAATAATAATAATAATAATAATAATAATAATAATAATATTGTTATTATTATTAATGATGATAATAATAATGAAAACCCAAAGGATTCTGACTACAGCAGTAAGTTAAAAATCCGATGAGTTTTGTCAGTCGGGTAACAAAGCAAGGTCTGTAATTGCAGTGTCGCGTTTCGGTGCTTTTGATTAAGGACCCAACCTAAACAGCGAGTGGGCTTCAAAGTAAGGTCAGGTCCATCAGATCTGCTTCTCACATCGCACTGATCGTGGCGACGATGTAAGGTTTCGAATGCTCCTTTAAAGATTTGCCTTTCACAAAGGAAACAGTAACTGCACATTGTTTAAATCTAAAACAATGGAGCGAGTGTCAGAAAACAGGAGATTATTCGGATGGGAAGGTCACGGACCTGGTGGAAGGGAGGTGTTATGCATACTGCGGATGTCATTAGTATGGATGACAGTGCTGTGGTGTGATGTGGTCTTTGGACAGTTATGGGAGGCCAGTCGTTCCCGAGCCGAAACCACAGCCCCGGGTTCCAGGTCCCTCCTGGGCCACAGAACCTGCGTGCCACTGTCCTGAACCGAGGGCTGGCCAGCGCAACGCAAGACGACATTCCTGAGGGTGGGTTAAACAGCTGGCTCCTCCCCCTCTAACCACTTCATAGCACCACCCCCCCGAAGCAGTGATCAACATGGTGAAACCTGCTGCCCATCCACTGTCAGGAGAAGGGTACAGCTCTGGTACAGTTGGCAGACCCTTGAGGGTACAGCACTGGTACAGTTGGCAGACCCTTGAGGGTACAGCTCTGGTACAGTTGGCAGACCCTTGAGGGTACAGCACTGGTACAGTTGGCAGACCCTTGAGGGTACAGCTCTGGTACAGTTTTGTTCCCCCAGGTACAAACAGCATTAATGTACCCCCAGTGATACAAAAATGTTCCTCAGAGTCCATTTCTATACCTTAAATTAGACTAAAGCGTACGGTACAGTTGGCAGACCCTTGAGGGTACAGCTCCAGTGATAAGTAATTCTACCGTCAAAGGTGCCCCATCCTGGGTTATTCCCTGCCTTGTGCCCATAGCTTCTGGTACAGGTACAAAAAAAGGATGGATGGATGGATGGATGGATAATCCAATATCACACTATCTGTTATATAGGTATATGCAGAAGATATCTAATAGTTTGCTTTGCACTATTAAGATTCTATATTTATTCTTAATTGTAGAAAGTCCCTTTTGAGATGTTAGCCCATGTGGCTTATAATGAAGATGTATAGTATTAATAACATATAAAGGAAATGCAGTTTGCGTTGGCCAGACGACGTACCAAATTGCATATAACTTTAGGTCTGTGATTCTCACATAAATTCTTTTCTTGAGGCAACTCTAATGCTTCAAAGTAACCATGAGACCTCAGATCTGTCAGAACAAAGATGAGGTGGGACCTTCTGAAAGATGCTATTGTTACTGTTTTTCTTAACCAGCAACACCGTGTTCTCCCCATTGTGACTGAAGGGGACCCTTGAACAGTTTATTCCAGAAATATTACACCTTCACAAAATAAAGTTTCACGTTTTAATCTTTTAAATTAATTATATTGCGCAGCGTACTTTTCAAACAGTCATTGCGTTTCTGTTTCGTTCAAATAGTTTTAATTCTTAATATTCCTAAACTAGAGTTTTTATAAACCATGATCAACTGTGAAAGATTCTTCTAAGATGGTGTAGATTTGTATTCACGCCATATTATTATGATCAACATTGCTGAGGGAAGCCGGCCCTCAGGTCGCTATGGAAACACTTCTCTTTGGTTGAATGTAGGTATATCAGGATACCTACTATAGACTCTTGTTTGTGGCTTTACACCTATGTTGGGCGCATGGCAAGTTTCTGTATTTGCATGCAACACATCACAAGGCAAGCAGGATAAATAAGAAAACCCACATTAGCCAGGCTGCATGTATCACTGATAAACAAAGGCACTCCTGCATTTTATCATTGGAATATGTTCAGCTGCCTCTGTCATTTGTGTGTCTGTGTGTGTTTGGCAACTTTGCATTGAAGTATGTCGCTTCAGACTTATTCAGTGCATATTAGCCGGATAGCGAGGCTCAGATTTGTCATTTCTAGCCGAAAGCAACATGAATTTCTGCAGCTTCATACAGCATCTTGATGTCCATGATTGTGTACTTTACTCAAATATTACGTCAGTGGTCCTCGCTGGGACGTGAATCGGCAGTTTTCCGTTTAATGCTCCGTCTTTAACCGCCACACAGCCTGCTTTCCTCGTTTCCTTGGCTGGTTTTCTGGTGCGGCATCATCTTCTGGGCTTCTGCAGTTTGTTTTCTCCGGAGATGTTTGTAAGAGGGCTTGTAGAGGAGGTGTTTCTTTGTGTGAGGATTCTTGGCTTGGGTGAGGTGATGAATTGGGGCACATTCAGCCTGCTCGGCACAGAGTTCCCCCGGAGCACACAGACACCCTAATCTATTTTGCATTTGTTGTACTAGTGGTCTTTGTATACTAGTTTTTTTTTTCTTTCTCGATTTTTCGTTTGTGTACGTGGCTGTTCACTTGGATGAGTAGATTGCATTTGTCCAATGTAGCTCTGTGTAGTGCACTTCAGGTGTGCCAAGAGAGGTGTGTGTGTGTGTTTATGCTATCTGGAAATGGACGGACAAACTAGATCCACACCATCTCACACTATATCCATTAAAATGGGTCAAAATCTGTATTGTGACACAGTTCCCAGGAGGCAAGTAGGAGAGCCCAGCTAATATCAATATTGTAATGAAAGTCTTAACAGCTGTAGTGGGTGGAAATCCATTAACTTGCCTCTACAATAACATGCCGTGACCGTGTTCAGAGCATGTAATTAACTGTAGGAGATGAGCTGGGGCTGCTGTGGTTTTTGAGGAAAATATTCTGAGCCTTCTATCCATCCATTTTCTCACCGTTGGTGCTGGTGGGAGCCACAGTGGAAAGCAAGTTGATCAGATCACAAGAACTTTCCTCTTCTCAACCATGGATTTTAGCCACTTCTGGGAAACTCAAGACTTTCCCCTGTCAGAGCTGACAGGTTGTATTCAATATCGGGCATAACCTGAAGCTTGGGTCTTGCTCATTCAATGTGCACGTGTGCGCTGTGTTGTTTGCCCTAACCGAGTTTGTGTAGCCTGGCACTGTGCACAATAACTTGCAAAGGAAATAAAATCAGATAGCCTGCAGGACGCCATAGAACAGAAGATATATACTGTTGTTTATCGAAAATTGTCTTTCTCTGATTAGTGTGCGGACCGACTTACGGTGGCGAAATTGAAAACCATTCATGAACTCATCTCATCTTATAAAAGAAACTGTTCAGTAAACCATGCAGTAAGTGTACAAAACAAAACGCCAGCCTTGTGTCTGCCACAAGTACTAGGTAATGTAACATGGTAGCTAAATTATCGCAATTTCCTGTTTTTGTTTGGCCAAAAATTAACAGCGTGTTTATATCCGAGCTTTTATCCCTGCTTACGGAACGTGTACTTCAGGCTGTACTTCAGACTCCAGCGTCCGCAGAGAAAGGCTTTCTTTAAACCGCCGTGAAGTGAGCGAAGACTGTCGTATCAGTTTTTGGTGTTTGAAGGTGTCTTGCAGAACGAGTATTTTTGCCATTCAAAGGGGAGTTTTGATGTTCTGCTGCAGTTTGTTACGTGTTCTTTTCCTAAGAAGTGTAGAGATCTTTGTTTGTTTGTTTGTTTGTTGCTGTGGAAACAAGGCCTGGCTTTTTATACCAAAAATTTCACAGTATGTTTTTAGTAAAATCATCACTGATCTAGGTAACCAGAATTCAGGGATTAAGAGCAGATGCTGGCACATGCTGCAAAAAACCTTAACGTTTTTTAATTAATGGCAGACAAATCTAGGCCTGAAATCCATCAACCGGTAACGTGCAAAGAATAGTATGAAATGCATAATGCGTATTATAAGTCGAAGTCAGGAAATCAAACGGGTCACTGTGGCCTGAACTCGCTATTTTTAATTCAAATTAATTTATTCTTTAATGATCCTTCATTAAAGTCTTGGTACAAATTCGTGGGTACAGTCCCTTCTTTAACCTTTCAATTAAACGTCGTCTCGCGTCTCAGTGGCTGTGAGTCACACGCTTGCCTTTGTCCCAGGCTGAGTTTCAAAGGAGATCTACAGGTTTCCAGACCTACCGCTGCTTCTGAGCCCGTAGCTCCTTTGGTCGATTCTCCAGCAACTTGCCGGCAAAACCCCTACTGGGACGGCACTGTGGCAGATTGCATATTTCCAAAGGCATCCAATTAGGATCAGCCCAAACAGGAAGTAATTATCATCGCCAGGAGTGGGAGGAAGAAAGGAAATCCAGAGCGAAATCATCTTGAGGGTTCGGATTTATTCAAAGTACCGGGAACTTCAGGGTGTAGCAAGCAGGGGTGGGAGGTGCTGGCGTATGGGGGGGGGGGGGTTATGAATTAAACATCTGATCATTGGTTGGGGAAAAAACATGTTTATTTTTTAGTTTTCTTTAGATGGCGTGTTGTTTCGGGCCTCCAGCAAAGCCGCGCTGTACTGTGAAAACACAGAATTAATCGGCCATTCTCTGAGGACTGGTAGCTGTCTTCCGTTTGCTCAGGGAGGGAAGCGACCACTTTGACGTGGGCATCTTCCCCCGCGACCAAAGGCCGTTTTTCTCCCTCTGGAGCCCAGTTTGTTTGTACTCTTATCCCCCCTTATATTCGCCTGCTCCTAGCAGTCCCTTTGCAATAATAAGGCTCACATGTGTGCGTCTCTGTGTGTTTTTCTGTACGATGTTACTCTTGTCCTCTTGAAGCAAAACAACCAAGCCATTGTTTTATATTCCTCTGAGTTTTGTCTGCTAATTTAATATTTCTGTCACCTCAAAAAGGACAGTCAGGTGCCCACAGTTTTAAGAGTTGATTAGAGTCCCCTGTCACCTCATTGTTATGTTAATCGTCTTGTTCTTGGTTCCAGGAAGTTGGAGTATGACCTGGGTACTCTCCCAAGAGCCAACTCCCAGTCCATGCATTGTCCATTTTTGTCTGTTAATTTTGGTTTTGTTTTAACCCTTTACTGCCTACTCTGCCAAACCTCAGATGTTTCTCTCTCCCCGTGTCACATGACCCTGCCTCTCTGTCTCTGCTGGCCTCCCCCGTATTCCTGCTGATGCATGTTCCTTCTCGTGCTTCCCCCCATTAGTATGAATTCAAAGTGAAGAACATTAAGAAGAGGAAGGTCAACCTCATTGTCTCAGTGGATGGAGTCAAGGTCGTGTTGAGGAAGAAGAAAAAGGTGAGTCCTTGTTACGGACACCCTTGCATCTAAGGCCACTTCTGGAGGACTCCGCTTTGCAGGTCACCCTAGCTTAGATTAGGGTGACCACCTAACCCATGTCAGGGGGACACTGTGACCTGTGACAGGGTTCACAAACTACCATGTCATTTTAAAAAGACCTGGATTTCGCTTTAGCACTGAATTCTTGCTGTGTGCTGATTGGTCAGTCTCCTATAATCATGCACGTGTCACTAATGTTAATGTGAAACAGCTGGATGAGTCTTTCAATCGAGGAAACAAACCAGTCGAAGCACAAGAACTGAACCATTTAGCCGAGCACAGGAGCCTTTCAGCTTTAAGGTAGTTTTTAAAACCTGAAGTAGCTCGAGATGTCCCTGCTGACATGGATTAGGTGGTCGCCCTAGGCTGGATTCTAGAAGTGATTTTCAGAAGTTCCCAGGACTCAAACCTATACGCTTATGGTTATAAGTCCTCCTGTGCCTGAGGAACTGAGATGCTTATCTGCAATGGCTGAAATTCTGTAGGTCTGTTGGCGGATAGGAAGATACAGCATGACTCTACCCTCCTTTGGGGTGACGTTTGCTTATCTCATTATCAGGGTCCGTGACGAGAAGAACAGACCAATTAGGCAAAACCTCTAATTGCGCCCAGTTAAAGGCTCATTCTTAGCTATGTAGGTATTTCAGTTTCCTCTTTCTGTTTAATACATATCAGTATTCAGAAATATTTCGAAATTCAGTTTTATTATGGAAAAATGGAGGACTCAATGTAAGGGTCGGTGATCGTGGTGTGCAGCAGATAAACATAATTCCCTTTGAAATAAACAGCCTGGCCTTCGCATAATCAGCCGCATCTCTACGAGAACCACAGAGGGCACTGAAAGCTCCGGAGTGACCATGTGACGCGAGCAGATCCCCAGCTCAGGCAGTGGGGGCACGTTTCCCGCCACCCGGCTCCGTCCCGCCGTTTCCCCCGGCGACCGTGGCGTGTCGCCTGGCTCTTCTCCAATTCACTTCACACAGAAGAATTAAGCAGATCAGCGCCCAGATATTATTTGCATAATCGTGCTGTAATTAAGGTGCCTGAATGGAAATCATTTCTCATCTGAGATGTAGTGGTACTGAGACCTCTGGGGGGGGGCGAGGGTCCAGTTATCGCTTGCTTACGTCACCGGATGGGACTTGGTCATCATTCCCCAAAAAGCAGTGGCTGCAGTGACGGCCAGTGTGTGGAAGTGGCATTTCCTGACATTTCCGTTGGGGACAGTGTCACGGGGACAGTGTCACGGTGAACCTGGGGTCTGTCTTAGGGAGCCCCGGGCACGAGGCGGGGGACACACTGAATGGGATGCCAGTGTCCGGGACGTGTCACATCACATTACAGTTATTTATAAACACATCCGCATTGATAACTTTTGTGTTGTTAACCAGCAGTATTTCGAAAAGCTGATTCAATTAATCACTTTGAGAATTAAAAGGGCAAATGTGTTCATATAGCTCATTTTTAATTTAATGAATGAGCTGTTGTAGTAATTTTAATCTTCCCATCTGTTGCTGGTAGCAAGATTAACACCATGCTGCCAAATGTAAATATGGGTGTTTGACGGCATCGGTGGATGTCACCAATTCCTGTCCCTGTCACCCTGAGCAGACTTGTCACCAAATCACACTCTCTGTCCCTGCAGAAAAAAGAGTGGACATGGGACGAGAGCAAGATAATGGTGATGCAGGACCCCATCTACAGGTAAGGAGGGTGGTCGCTGTACGCGCCCCCGCCCTGCGTGGGGGATTCGGGCACCTGCTCCTATCTTCTTTATTTAGACGTTCTCACCCCCCCTGTTCGTACCGTGTCAGGGTCTTCAGATCAGGGGTCTGCGGTAGTTTTTTGAACCAGGGACCACAGCTATGAACCATTTCTCACCAGTACAGGAGTTTGTGGTCTAGATGCAGGGTCAGGTCATTCAACCAGCACCCCTGGAGCATTTTTTTTTTTTTTTTGGGGGGGGGGGGCTTTAATAATCAGAATTTCATGGACCCCCCCAGGTGGGTCACAGACCTGATGCTGAAAGACGCAGCTTCTTGGCCTGTCCCTGGGGCGTCACACGGGTTATTTTTTTTGGGGGCTTTACCCCCCCTAAAATGTTCTTTAGCCCCCCCCCCCCAAATAAATGTAGACTGATTAGTCTACATACTGTGTTCTCATTCATTTTCGTTAAAACCAGGCCCCCCTAGTAGAGTCTTGCGCCCCCCACCCGTTGCTCCTGGCCAGCAGGGTCTCTGTTAGATTCAGTGGATATTATGCTCATTGTGAATAAAGTAACTGTGTGTAACTGCGTGATTGTAACCATCCCCTCGCATGAGAGATTGATGCGGACGGCTCGCCCATCCCTGTGGGTCGCCACGGTACCCTCCTGCTCGACCCTCCACAAGCTTCCTTCCATCGCCACGCCGTCAGCAGGCTTGCAGGCGTCTCGGAACACCTGTGGAATTTGGCGCACTGATCTCCGCGACCTAGAGGGAACGTGTGTCTCGTTTTTCTGCCGCCAAGTTTCTTTCTCTGTCGCCCGTCATGCATCGGGCCTCTTGGGAAATGGGTTTTCTGAAGCCCGGTTTGGCTCGACGGGCCGCGTGAGACGTGATCTTCTGCTGTGAAGTTGCGGAGATGGTGTCCGTGAGCAGCTCTGCTTGCCGCGGGGGGGTTTGCTTCGGCCCTCTACTATCTGCCTGCATCTCTGCGTTCCATCACCTGTCAAGATGATGGATTGAAGGCCCTCTAAGGGAGGAGAGGTTCTTGTGGGACCACCCAGGGTGTTTCTTAGTGGGACGGATGGGCAGGAGGGACAAAGGATCAATGACGTGTGACACTTGCTTTATTTTAAACTGGCATTTTTTTTTATTCTCAAGAGTTCTTAGTCTTTCTTTCCAAAGGCGCGTTTTGTAAGATATGTAAAAATATACAGCCCAGGCTAATTTATTGTCACCTTACAGTTTAGGCACTTAATAATGCATGCTTGGAATACATTTAATGAAGGCTACAGGTATTATTTCCATAAATTCTTATTAGACCTCTGGGATTCACTCCAGAGGAGGTTGGCTTTTGACTGCTGTCAAACTGGCTCTGAGCTTTTTAAATCTGGTGACTCTCAGCTCCAGTCCCAGCAGAGTAAACTTGGCCCTGGTTTTCTATCCCTCGTTAAAGTGCTAATGATGTCTGTCCGTCTCAATTAGTTTAATTAACAATTGGGTCGACCAGGGACTGTGCTTTTGTTGCATGCAAACTGTGCCCCCAGAGTTCCCCAATCCGGGTCCTGGAGGGAGAGAACTCAACACAGTTTGCCGAATTCCCTGCTCAAACGGATCTAACTAATTGGCAGGTTTTGTAGGTGTGTCTGAGCAGGGAAATCTGCTAACTGTGTTGCCCCCCCAGGATCGGAATTGGGGAACGCTGCCCTAGAGTTTACAGGAAAAAATGGGCAGCGTGTCATGCTATTGGCGCTGAAATCCGCAAGCAGCATGTTAGCGCAGATCATTGCTTGCGTCCGTGAGCTGCTGATGGTACAGTCTGGTTCTATTTAAAAAAGTCTGTGTTATTTAGAGAGAGACACTTTCATTACATCTAATTGATAGTCTTGTTTAAGAGGTGAGCAGTCAGTAGTTAGCAGTCAGAACTGAAGTTTCGTAGTCGGACGTACCAACCCTTGTTTAACTTGCCAGGCGCCGCGCTGCATGATTCAGGGTCTCAGCGTCGCTGCACTCTGTCAGAAGCTGTTTTCTTCTCAAAGCTGCTGAATATTGTGCTTTTGTTCATTTCTCAATGCAGCTAATACACCAGCGCAGCTCTTAAGACCTCAAAATAATCTATAATTACAGTGGAGCTTCAGGAACACGCGACATATCTCTCCACAGCTGTAGGACTGTGTTTCTCAGATACAGGTCTTTCATTCTTGTGGCTCATTTTTCTTTCACCTAAATACTGTAAGGCTGGATCCCCGCGCATGTCCCCCGCTGACCCTCGCTGACCCGCGCTCGCGGAGTGCCGGAGGGTGGTGGTCCATTCGCGATGTGAGTCACGTCTGCCGCCAGCGGTTGCTAAATCGGACCGGGCTGAGAAGCCCGTAATCCAGTTTCTGCATCAGCGCACCCACGTGGCTCTGCATGATATTTATTTTGGGGAGGGGGAGATTATATGAAATAACAAAGATCCCCACTATTATTAATAATATAAAAGGTGAACAAAGGATCCTCCCAAAAACAGGAGGGTTGTACAGATTAAATTAAATTAAATGAAATGGAAATGAAATTACATGAAATGGAAATGAAATGAAATAGTGCTTTATTTGCCATTTACACAAACATGGGTACAGGTACATTGTAAAGATTCTTTTTACAAATCCAATCATGCTCTCCTTTGACACATGCAAACACACACACAGTTCAAAGTGAATCTTGGGCTCTGAGCACAGGGGCCAAAATGGACATGTGACAATTCTAAAAAGGTTGTAAGGGGACAGTAGCTGTGAGACGTGTAGGTGTAGGTGTAGGTGTTAGCCCCTTTGATAAGAGAGTGATTCTTTAGTACAGACTTGCTGTATCGGATTAACGTTACATTTGGAATGAAGGCAAGTCAGTTTCTAGTGTAGACCCTCCCTTAACAGTGTAAAAGCAGGTCTAGAGGGAGTCGTGCTTCTCCGATGCAAACATGTCACATTTCTGCAAATCTGCCCCGTCACCTGAATCGAAGGCCACCCCTTTGCGTGCCTCTCACCATGGTAACCGGCAGCAGTATCTCTGAGGGCCTCTGGGGGGGTTGGGGGTTGGGGT
>JAODJU010000043.1:8110021-8122093 GCA_026776725.1 Gnathonemus echidnorhynchus
AGCCCCCAGCCCCCAATTCAGCCTTAAAACACCAAAGGGGTGTCTTACTATTACTATGTTACGACTTCAGTGAGATGTCTATGTGCTAGAAAGAAAACCAGGACTGAAACTGGCCAGACTTATTCTAGAAAGTTCAGTCTGATTATGTGGGATCTTCTGAGAGAGCTGATTGACCAGCCTGTGGTGCTCAGTTACGCAACACAGGCCACACTGAGAATCCTCAGGTCCCACGGACTAACTGCTGCCATTACGCAGGTCTTCCAGATCATCTGAGGACACGACCTTGGCCAGAGATTGTAATAACATGTGAAACGAAAGGCAAAGATGCCCAATGCCACAATCCTGCTGGAGTCTGTGGCTACGGCGTACCAGACATTTGACAGCAGTAAAGTTTATTGAAATTAACCCCAATTTTTTTGTCCTCATTGCTGGAGTGTTACTTATTCATAAGTCATGAGACAGTTTTAAGTTTTATGTTTGTGTGGGTTTTGTTTCCTGAAAATGTGAGGTCTTTAAAGCATTTGCCTTTAAAATGGATTCTTTTTTTTTCTTTAATACAAACATAATTCACTTAAGCATATTTAAATTTTTCCCCTGCACTACAAATGGTTTAACAGCAGTGGGAAAAATTCCGTGCTGCGTTTAGCAGGAAGGAGATGCACCATCCAGCCAACTTTCCCAAGTTTCAAGCTCCAGCGAGATTAAATCTCTTCCATTCAGGCGTCCTTGGGGTTTCTTTTTTTTCTTAAGAGCTGCTAAAATGCTCGTTGCACTGGACGACTGAGGCGGGACGACATCGTGCAAAGGCACGGAGGGTGTAGATCCGTCTCCTGGTGTATGCGGCCCGGAGCTGGCGGGTAGTCGGCAAATACCACGGAACAAGCAGGCCATTCAGAGGCAAAGGGTCTGGAAAATCAGAAAGGTAGAAAAAAACGCCTGGAGCCTGTAGCATTAGCGAGGATTTCCGTGCGACGACCAGTGCCAGCGGAGAATTTCACTCAGCTGCCCTTTAGCAAAGGTGCAGTTCAAAACTGCTTGAAAGGTGTTTTTAGACTTTCTGCACCAGTTCTTCTTGATTGTTTCACACGTTGATGCTCTTCTGGTCTTTTTGATGTTGTTCTGAATTCCATAAGTTTATCACAAGTGATTTGGCCCAAGGTGGTAAGAATGGCGCTGACAGAAGTTTTTAAAATGCTAATTTTTATTTTTCATTTCCTAAATATGTTTCCTATAGTTTTTAGGCCTACATTTAGAGGGACATGGTTCTTTGTAGTGTTCAGGTTAAGGGACTGGACCTTAGATGTCACAATAAGAGTGCTGATTTTATGCGCTAATATGTATTTATTCAGTAAAACACTTGGTTTAAAAGTTAAATGGCAAGATTAATAAGTGACATATAAACTAAGGCAAAAATGTGTATCTTCTGCATCATGAAGTCTATAACAAGCCCAAGATAAACAGCATTCCTAAATGTAGAGTATTGTTGCCACTGAAAAGACAGCGATGACCATTAACGGCGTTTAAACAAAGGGTGAGAAGGACAGACTGACGGGAAGATTGCCAATGTGGCTGCCAAAATAATTACCCCAATGTCCTCCCTCCTTCTGGAGTTTTATGAAAACTATAAGTTGGATGTAACTTTTCGAAGGCCCTCAGCGCTAAGCTTAGTATTTATTGCTTTCGATACACATAGACGTGCGTGAAGCAAATTCAGTTGTTTATAATACACACGATATCGCCTGTCGTTTCACATCAGACGTCGCGACCTCTATAATTTTTAATCTTTCCATCCACCCTTCCCCGTTTCTTAAGGGTGGTGATGCACTAGAAGACACCGATTGCAAACCTATACAACTAAGTTAAAGTACAGTCTCTCGGCCGCGTTTTTAAATGCACAGATAGGCATGCAGGACGTTGTGTAAGGAGATAAGACAATGACAGCTGACGGTTATCGGTTGCATGCACAAGAACATCTCTGGCAATCGACCAAAGATTAGGATTAATTTACAGCTGGGATTACAAATTGGATCAGGCAGTGGTCCAGTGCGCAGGAGACAAGGTCGACCTGTTAAGAGTAGCACACCCTCACGGTTACAGGACTCCAGGACACGTTGGTGGAGGACATGATTAACGTAATATGAACCGTAGCTCCCGGCTGCTGTAATTTCCTACGATTATTAAGTGAAGCTTGTTTATGTATGATTATGTTCCGCTAAAGCATCCAGATTGAGTTCTGGTTTGTTAATTGTCCCTTTGATGTCACACCCCATTGCAGTTATTGGATCTAATGGGTTATTATTAAATTACAGAACCTTTACAGAAAACTCTACCTGCATTTCCAAACTCGGCTAAAAAATAAGTAAACATCACATCTTGAAGCAAGACCTGCTTTATCGGTTTAATTATGCAGAAAAATAACACGTTTGTGACTGGCTGGAAGCCCCCGATGAGCATTTAGAGGATGTCATTCATGTAAAAAAAAAATAAAAAAAAAATGTTACCAAAAATTCCTGCAAAATAAGAGGTTTTTTCCGGTATGATAAATGCAAGTAGAAAGCTGAAAACCACAAAGCTAAAATGCTCAAATGTGCGTTGGCCTATTTGTTTGCACAGCGTGTGTCACGTTGCGTGTGAACAGCACAGGATACGTGAGCCACTCATCTCATCTGAGTTTAATGACGATCGTGCTTTGTAGGCGTGTGCCGCTATCCATTAGGCATGACGGGTGGACAGATTCAGGACGAAGACATCTCTGCCTCCAGCCAGTGGTCCGACTCCACAGCAGCCAGATACGGCAGGTGTGTGTCTTCAAATGCACGCGCAGTTCAAGCTACCCACAGTGAAACCATGCAGCTGTAAGGGGAGGGACAGGCCGCTCCATGTCCTCCCCCCCACATGATGTCTCCGGGACTGCAGGCTGGACTTTGAGGACGGGGACGGCGCCTGGTGCCCGGATATGACCGTGGAGCCGGACAGCCCCAAGGAGTACCTGCAGATCGACCTGCGCTCGCTGCACTTCATCACGCTGGTCGGCACGCAGGGTCGCCACGCCGGCGGCATCGGCAAGGAGTTCGCCCAGATGTACAAGATCACGTACAGCCGCGACGGCAACCGCTGGATCTCCTGGCGCAGCCGGCATGGACAGCAGGCGGGTTTACGGATGATGTGTAATACTGTGATGCGCAGGTTCTAGACCCAATTTAGGGTGACTTAAAAAATTCATAAAAAAAACACTTAGCGATTTGTTCTGTATTTTCGTATACATTTTGTACACCATGGTATGAAAATTTTATCACACTGGACCCCCTATACCCATCAGTCCACTGGAAAAATGGCAAACAGAACAAATATATAATTGCCAAACTGTAATTAGATTGATCATAAATGTTATCTAAGAACTTTCTAGTACTTTGGCTTTTTTACGAGTTCCCTTTCTGGGAAGTCTGAGATACTCCTGCCGGTTGGTTAATTTGGTTGAATAGCTTTATAGCGATTTGGGTGTAGTGATTGCTTGGGTCGTTCTTCTTCCTGCTGTAGATAATCGAGGGCAATAAGAACGCCTATGACGTGGTGCTGAAGGACCTGGAGCCGCCCATCATCGGCCGCTACGTGCGCTTCATGCCGGTCACCGACCACTCCATGAACGTGTGCATGCGGGTGGAGCTGTACGGCTGTGAATGGCTGGGTGAGACAGGGCGCCGTTTACCGATGCCAGCGTTCACCGCACGGCCAAGCTAACCGTGTGTCTGAACGGTAAAAACAACACAGAAACACGCTAAACTGAAATCTGACCATGGTGGTGGCTCGATGATTAGGGAAGTGTGCTTATGATTGAAAGGTTGCTGGTTCACATCCCCGAGCAGCAGGACACCAGTGAGATACCCTGAGAAAGGTACCGCCCCCATGCACTGCTCCCCAACTGCTAAATAATAGCTACCAACTGCTATGTCACATAGGGATTGTTGTGTGCTGTGGTGTGTTGACAGTTAATCACTGGTACTCAGGTGACTGTACGTCCTCTTTTTTGGGACCTAAAAATGCCTGAAATGTACGTGATTTCGCTTTGCTTCACGCTGACGTTTGCTTTCCGCAGTCAGAATACCACGCACTTCTGTGTACTTCCGTGCCTCTCTTTGCATCCCCTCCCTGGTCACCCTAGTTTAGTTTGGTCTAGACTGACTAGAAAAGAAATGGATTCACTGTAAACATAGATAGTTACTACTGCATTTCTATCACGAGTATGTATTTTGGCATTTTTCAGTGTTCAAATAACAGGCCTATCACATGAGATAAATATTTACATTTGTGATTCTTTGTTTGATTTCAATGTGTTGTTTAGCTTTTCTCTGTTTCACCAAAACTGGGGCATAAGAGTTATACATTTGGCAGATTTCAACAAAAGCAATGAAATGACATTTTTATACTAAATGGTAGTTTCATACCGATACAAACAAGTGCAGACTGTTTTAGTTAGTCTGTCGAAAATGTATTGAGGGACATCTGTTCTTAGTATTTAACAGTGATTTCCAAGTGGTTCTGATGTTGAGAGATTCCCACAAAGCCTGTGGTTAAATTAACAAAGCTAATTGTATTCTCAACACTAGGTTAGTTTACATCTTTTGTACTTATTAATGGTGTTGGCCAGCTCCAATTCAAGCAAGGTCCCTCTAACACAGAGGTAGGCAATCTTAGCCAGAATGGGCAGTTGCATATGCAGGTTTTCATTGCAACTCCCTAATTAGTTTAGTAATTAGAGGACTGATTGGCTGAAGATTCCTCACACCTGGGTTTGAACAGCTGAACTAAAAGTTATCCCAGAAACCTGCATACACACTGGCCCTTTGTGGAGAAGGTTATCTACTCCTTTTCAAACTCTCATTTGTCCTCCAACCAGATGGCCTGCTGTCCTATAGCGCCCCTGCTGGCGAGCTGATGATCTACCGCAGCCAGAACATTCCGCTGAACGACTCTGTTTACGATGGCTCGTTGAGCTACAGGTGGGTGCGTTGCTTCCTGTATCCACTCCCTGGAAGGTCAGGCTCTTCTTCTTTGGATGGGTTCTTTGAGAAGTCTGCTGGCACACACTGCTGTCTGAAAAATAATTTTAGCATACAGTACCAACATTTATCTACTGTTTGGGGCTCGCATCCCAGAGAAACAATCTGTTTGGGTAAATTTGAAGGCCATGAAACAGCCTTTTTTGCAACTTCTGTCTACTTTCATTATCTATACATGTATTCCACTACAGCAAGGCTTCCTTCAGTTAACTAGTTATGACTAGATGGCCTGGTTAGAATCCTGTTAATAAAACTAACAAAAATCAAGTCAGGTAAAGCAGTTGTCATTGTGTACGAGGAGTACTTTTAGAGTACTGATGTTTGATTTGAGATCACTGCCATCTAGTGGTAAATCTATGCTTTGGCACATATAAATTGCATCATCATGCTTTGTCTTCCAAAGGGTTGGGCTTGGATCACTGATACACTGGCAATGTAAGTGTGTTCAGTAGATCTTTTGGTGTTGTGTAGTATTTTGAAAGTTCTAATCATCTGATGATTTTCTATTGATGTAATCGAACTAACACTGAAAGATTCATATTTTTGTAATCACAACAAATGTCTTCTCTTTACCGTTACAACTGATTGATTCTTTGATTCTAACCCTTCAGTGAATCCCTGTTTTCCCACTAATAGAGCAATAATGTGGCAAAAGATACAGTGATATCCCTAATGGCTGTTCTTATCATACATCATCTGTTTGATTTTTCATGCCTTTCTTAGTTCGTCTGAGAACTTCACTGAAAACTGGTGTAATTAGGGGTTCATGCTGTCTTCAGAATGCCTGGTTAAAAGTTAAGCATGTGGATCTTATAAGCCCAAAATGTGTGTATACATTCTGCAGTTAATTCACAGCTCTCGTCTTCAGTGGAAAATTCATAGCATACTAAATACCACAACGCGTAGGTGATGTTAATGATCCTGCTGTCTCCATTCCCCTTCAGCTCCATGAGTGAAGGCTTGGGCCAGCTGACAGATGGCACGTGCGGCCTGGATGACTTCACCCACAGCCACATCTACAGCGTCTGGCCCGGCTACGACTACGTGGGCTGGAACAATGAGAGCTTCCCAGGAAACTATGTGGAGATCGTCTTCGAATTTGATCGCATTCGCAACTTCACCACCATGAAGGTGCCTGTGACGGTTATACTGGCAAGAAGGCGCTGTAAATATTGGGTTAGACCAAGGAACTGTGGACAAAATACCTTGATGTATCGATAGGATGTCATTGTCCCCACTGATATGTCTGAGTCAGGTGCTGAATTGTTGTACCTAATGGCCCTGGGCAGCATAAGTTGTTAAAAGATGAATGGATGGATGTATGGAATGTTTTAATGGAAAACAAAATGTGCGATAGTCACGATCATTCAAACCCATATCAAAAGCATTTTTGAGCATGTTACTCAGACGTAACATTTTTATGACGTCCGAAGTGATAATTGATTGAACTGTTTTCTTAAAGGTCCACTGCAACAACATGTTTACGAAGAAGGTGAAGACGTTCAGGCAGGTGACGTGCTACTTCCGATCCACGTCCGAATGGGAGTCAACGGGCATCACTTTCAGCCCCGTGGTGGACGACGTCAACCCCAGCGCGCGCTTCGTCAGTGTCGCCCTCGACAACCACATGGCCAGCACCATCAAGTGTCAGTACTACTTCGCTGATGCCTGGATGATGTTCAGCGAGATCACCTTCCAGTCAGGTGGGGCAGGCAAGCACCGATGTGGCAGAAAAACAGAACGAATGCATGTCGCTATTTAATTAGATGTTTAATCAAGTGAAATGTATTTGCAACATTTATTTCCTTGGTTCAGACACAGCGGTGTATAACACGACCCTTCTTCCACGCAAGTCCAGCGCCCCACCCAGTACTCAGCCAGGTCAGGGCCTGAAGCATCTCCTGCTCGGTCCACTTCTGTTCTGAGGATGAATGACTCAATTCAGGCATCAACCCAAGGGTCCTTGTATCTCTTCCGCAGGAGACGACCCTACGCACAAAGTGGATGACAGCAATACTAGAATTCTGATTGGCTGCTTGGTTGCTATCATATTCATCCTGGTGGCCATTATCGTGATTATACTGTGGCGGCAAGTCTGGCAGAAGATGCTGGAAAAGGTTCGGCATGATTAAATTTGTTTTAGCAGCAATTTCTAGCCAATGGAATCCATTGGAAAGATTTCTCACCCTGATTGGCTAGGTTACTCGATGTAGCATGATGATTGTAATATAATTTTGGTTTAACGTAACGTTATTCCAGGCCTCCCGGCGGATGCTGGATGACGAACTGACAGCCAGCCTGTCCATAAGAAGTGACACGTTCACTTACAGCAACAACAACCACTCATCAGTGCCCAGTGAGCAGGAGTCCAACTCTACTTATGAGAGGATCTTCCCTCTGGGGCCCGATTACCAGGAGCCCTCACAGCTCATCCGGAAGATGCCTGAGATTTCCCAATCCATGGAGGAGGCTGGTGAGTCTACAGGGATTCTGGGAAACCCTTGGCATTCATCAAATGTAGTCTCTATGTAACATGCTAAAATCATTTTCAATTACACTCTGGTGCTAAGGTCTTCTTGTACAATTGAAAATAGGAATCTCACATTGATACCAACTAAGGCTAGTTGGATAAATTAATCAAGTTATTTGTTAAAATAGGTCTAACTTGTTTGAGAGACAAGGGTCACGGTAGCCTTAAGTTCTCTCTGCATTAGCATTGCTTGTTCGGCGATGTGTGTCTGGGTTTGTGAACATCTGTGGCTACTTTCATGTTTCATCATCAGCAGGAATAAGTGTGCCGTCAAAGTCGTCTCCGGCCAGCGCTCAGGAAGGTGTACCTCACTACGCTGAAGCAGACATCGTCAACCTCCAGGGAGTCACAGGCAGCAACACATATTCCGTACCTGCCCTCACCATGGATCTCCTCTCTGGGAAAGACCTGGCTGTAGAGGAGTTCCCCCGAAAACAGCTCACCTTCAAAGAGAAGCTTGGAGAGGGACAGTTTGGGGAGGTCAGTGCATCAGTCAGCTAGAGGTGGATGGATGCAGCCACGTCTTTGGTGCCATAATGGCAACCCATAGTCAAGGTTCTGAACCGTCCTGAAGGATCTTTTTTAATTTAAACTACAGGTGCACCTGTGTGAAGCGGATGGCATGCAGGAGTTCATGTGCAAAGACTCCTGTTTCGACTTCAGCGACGGTCAGCCCGTCCTCGTGGCTGTGAAGATGCTGCGCGAAGATGCAAACAAGAACGCAAGGTATGAATCTCGACAAGCATTTAGTGCAGTTTCAGGGAAAACCCCTACCGCAAAAAGATTTCATGCTTATTTAATATATCAGTCCAAATACAAAAGATATAGAAGTTTCTCTCTTAGATTGTTACCTGCTGCCTTTCCTGAATCTTCAGGGCATCTCTGCTCATCGGAGTTTTACACACAAATGTACTGAGAGCAGAGGGAAAAAATGATTGGTTCATTTGGTTCAACCAAGACATTTGATTGGTTGGACCAGTCTGATTGGTTGTCTCTCTGAACCAGTCATTTTTCCTTCTGCCCTCAGAACATTTTTGTGCAAGTAAAACTCCCACAAGCCAGAGTTCCTCAGATCCCTCTTCCTCTCCCATTAACAGGACTGACTTCCTAAAGGAGATCAAGATCATGTCTCGGCTAAAGGACCCCAACATCATCCGTCTGTTGGGCGTGTGTGTCCACAGTGACCCTCTCTGCATGATCACAGAGTACATGGAGAACGGCGACCTCAACCAGTTCCTCTCCCGGCATGAACCCAGGAGCCCTCTGGCCCCACTCAGTGAGGCCACCTCCCTCAGGTTTGAGTTCCGTCTGTCATTCAAGGCTTCATCTCAGCCCTATTTGTTAACTTTAGTAGCAATATTGAAGCCATATAACCAAAGTTATTTGGTGCAGCTGGAAGTTTCCAAAGACTAGCAATTTTCTTCACATTCAACCAAACTGCTCCTATTTAGATGACTAGTCCATCCATCCATTATCCGCCGCTTATCCAGAGTCGGGTCCATCTCAGGATGCCCAGACCTCCCTCTCACCAGCCACCTCCTCCAACTCCACCAGGGAAATACCAAGGCCTTCCCAAGCCAGCCAAGAGACATAATCTCTCCAGCGTGTCCTTGGTCTGCCCCGGGGCCCCGAAACACCTCCCCCAGGGAGCCGCTGGGCAGTCATTCAGGATGTTTTTTATTTGTTGTTTGTACAGTTATGTTATAGACAAGGCAGCTTCTCATACCTCAAACTGTTTGTACTGGAACAGAGTAGAAGTCAAAGCTTCTCTGACAGACCCTTGCCCCTGCTGAAAGCTGATTGGCCCTCGGCATTCCCTCTCCTCAGACACTCTGGAATTCAGAGCATATTATTGGCTAATAGTAAGGTTGGAACCTCTGTATGAATTATAGTCCCTCTTATGCCCCCCATCTTAAAAAAATGCTGGAATCGCCCCTGTTACCCTCACCCTAATCTTCCAGCTATGGCAGCCTTCTGTACATGACCACCCAAATCGCTTCGGGCATGAAGTACCTGTCCTCCCTCAAGTTTGTGCACCGAGACCTGGCCACACGCAACTGCCTGGTGGGGAACAGCTACACCATCAAGATCGCCGACTTCGGCATGAGCCGAAACCTGTACAGCGGGGACTACTACCGCATCCAGGGCCGTGCCGTGCTGCCCATCCGCTGGATGGCCTGGGAGAGCATCCTGCTGGTGAGGGAAAGCAAGCCCTGCTGCTCTTCACGCCTTTGCAATCCAGATCTCTTTAGATTAATTGGACCTGGAACATATGTGATAACTTAAGATGCGCTAAAGCTATTTAGCAAAATAGCGCACACTTCACAGATGGATTTTAAAGGAGATCTGTTCTGCTTTTCCAGTTTTCCCCTTTCCATTAGTGTATATATAGCTTTTATAAAAACAGCCTACGAAGTCTTAAGGCCCAAAGTACATGCCAGACTGAGTGACTTTCATCACAGAAACCACTCTTCTCAAATCTGCCTGAAATGCTTCCTTGGAATTCCAGGCCTTACTTCCATGACATGGTGAGGTCACCTCGTAGCACAATCCTTATGGGCCGCCCAACTGCAAGGACCTGTCTGCAGCTTGCAAGAATGGGGTGGATCATGTAGGGCAAACTGACCAATCAGGGCACACTGAGTTCCCCAGGGGTGGAGCTTAAAGCTCACAACAGTCTTTCAGATAGAATTATAGGCAGAGTGAATAGAGACGTATATTATGAGAAAATGTGTTTTCAAAACACCAGTGGTTCCAGTGGTTCCCAAAAATGAAATTATAAACAGTGAAAATGAGCATAATAGGGCCCTTTTAAGGTTGATTATTTAGACAATTTACTTAAGAACCTTAGTTCTTTTTCTAGATTTTGTGGTTGCGCATTGAATTTTGTGTACGAGTGCTGTAATATTTGCCTCTGATCTGAAGGAGTGTTCAAGTGTGTATAAGGGCAGTTACTGTTGACCTCCAGGGCAAGTTCACGACGGCCAGTGACGTGTGGGCTTTCGGTGTGACGCTGTGGGAGATGCTCACCTTCTGCAGGGAGCAGCCGTACTCACAGTTCACTGATGAGCAGGTCATTGAAAACACCGGAGAGTTTTTCCGGGACCAGCAACGACAGGTGAGGGTTGACGGCCCGGGGAAAGGTAGGGGTGATAGTGGACTGCACTCCAAGTCCTCCTAATCATCGTCGGATCTTTTCTCTACTTTCTCTGCAGTGGTTGCCTTATAAACACAAAGTTTGAGATGATGTAAACAAAGATTGAAGGTAAATGGCGTCATACGTAGCGAAACGTGTGTCCGTGTGCTTCTTCCAGATCTACCTTCCTCAGCCTGCCATGTGCCCAGACGTCATCTACAAGCTCATGTTGAGCTGCTGGAGGAGGAACACGAAGGAGAGGCCCAGCTTCCAGGAGATCCACCAGGTCCTCCAGGAGGGCCAGGAAATGAGAGAAGAAGGGGCACGAGAGCAGGACCAGGACTGGGGACTCGGCAGTGGGTGTCTGCTGGACTCTCACACTCTCTGATGCACACAGCAATTCTGCAGGGTTAGATGGTACGCAGCGACAGGTTGTCCACGTAGGAGCAATGTGGCTGCCGTGTAAATAATGTTTATTACACTTTTTATTGGTCTCTTTGTACACACAAGTAAGTTCCAGAAGAGTCCGAGAAATCGCTGAATGAAAATGTAGCAATGGATTATCAGGACCTTAATAGCAAACCATGTCTTTAATTCATCGTTGTTATTATTTCAAAGAAGTACGACGGACAATAACTGCAACACTGCAACTCAACAATTTCCGACTTTTATTATTGTAGACCAGAAAATGTTAAAGAACAAACAAGCACATTTTATTCAACAGTTTGTCTTGTAAATAAGCTGTGCCTTATCAGAGGGAAAATGGCAGCCGTTTTTAAACAAAACAATTGAAATCAAGAACATCATTGCATCTGTCTTATTAGTCTTTGACAACCTTTACTGAAGTAATATGTAGATCTTGTTATATATGTATGTTATATATTTAAATCCATTGTTAATTATTTGTTTAATATACTTTTAATGTAGTTTCTGCCAAATACTCTTAAATGATACTTTGTAGTTTTCTCTTCATAGCGTGGATATTGTTTTATTTATACATATATAAATAAGCAGAATGAAGTAGCTTTAGGTAAATTTTGTAACAACTAGCAAGTTTATTACAATGTTAAAGAGATGTTTAAAAAATAATGATTGCTTATCACCAAAGGGAAAATCTGATAAAGAAGCAGATTATTATGTATTTATTTTTTCTGATCTTGAAATTTTTTGTCAATTGACGATTTCTGAAATAGCTGCTAGAGCAGTGCTTTGTAACCCTGTCTTTGGGTGGCAGCGTTGGGTTCAGGCTTCAGTTTGTAGCAACATGCTAGCACAGGGGTCTCCAACTCCGGTCCTGGAGAGCTACTATCCAGTAGGTTTTCTATCCTACTTGGCTTCTGATGAGCCAC
>JAODJU010000043.1:8139839-8172138 GCA_026776725.1 Gnathonemus echidnorhynchus
CGTCGGGTCCTGATCACACTGTCGGGGCTTATTTCGCGATAACTACCGGCTGCCTGTACATTATCCCTTACATAACAGGATACCTTGGCGTTATCCCTTACTTCTGTGAGTGTGTGAACTGGGTGAAATGCGTGTGTCTCACGGTCAAGGCGTGAAACTTGAGAGCCCTGTTTTAACTTATACAACCCGCAACATGTTTATAGTTCATAAGTAAATCTGGCCAGCAGATCAATCTTTCAGTTTATCTAAATAAAAAACAATGTTATTCCGGTGTGCTGGTAAGTTTCACCGCCGGAACTGGCTGGAGACGCAGAAGAAAGGTATTTTGTACCTTACTAAGGTACAAAAATAATACCATCTACTATGTCTTTTTTTCTGCACTTCTGCGTAAATTCCATGTTAGTGCCTGTGCTTGCGGTCAAGCAAGTTTATCACTACAAGCACCTCCACAGTAGTGCCTCCGAGGACCTGGAATTAGTCCGAGGTCCGATGATCTCACTCACGCACACATACATACACAAACACACCAATTCTCACTCTCTCCGCATGTTTCGAGGGGCATATTTGGACATAAAGTCGCACTGGTGAGTCTAGTTATAAACCTTAGTCGCACTGTCACCAAAACTGGTCGTAAAATCTCGGGTCACTGCCTGGAACCCGGTGCAGCCACACTTGATTTCTTAGGCATGCTTTACACCACGTGACAAACAAAAACACCAAACACTATTTCACACACACGTTTGTTTGTGGGCATACGTTTTTCCTCCGGCCTACATGACGTGTACATGAAACGTTACGTTAGACAGTCAACCACTACTGACTTTAGATCTCTATACAAGTATGCTGTGTGCTTATTAGCTCACAGACACTGAGATTTACTGTTTGGGTATCGGAATTTGGCACCGAAAGAAAATACATTTTTCGATCCTCGATAGGATTGGAGCATTTCAGTCGGTACCACAAAAGTACCGAAGTTTAGTACCCAGCCCTATCCTAGCCTGTAAATATTTTTAGGTTTTTGACACCAAATCAATGCTTAACATCGGTCTGAGTCTACCCCTGTACTTTCATATGTAAAATGTGGAACTTGTCCAGTATGAATTAACCTACTATCATGGTCTGCGATCTTGAAATAGTGGACATCTACTTGCCTTGGAGTCAAGCTTCTGCTTCACGTATGCCCCATTGGCTGCGGTCAAGACATCGTTCAGCAGAATGAACACGTACCCTTGCAGGTCAAAAGCTAAATCAGCACTGTGAAAAGTAAACAAAGCAGATGTGCACACAATACCCACATGTCTTATAACATGGGCGCCATCAAAAGATGACAACAATTATATTGGAAGGACATCCGACCAAAATACAATGATAGTGACCTGAAGTGTAGGGAACTTTCTGCATGCAAAAGGACCGATTATCGAGAGTCACATACTGACACGGTGATCTCACCTTGCTGCCACAAAAGCCCCCAGAATCATTGCAAATACTGTTAGCTGGACAGGCCGAGAGAATTTCTTTCTGCAGAAAGAATGTGAGACGCAGATTCACTACTGTTTCAACTTGCTTCCGTCTCAAATGTAAGCGTCACCCTGGTACACTGGAGTAATTCCGGCATTGATCGGTTCACAGAAGTAAAAAAAAAAAAAAGACACAAATACTCACTTCAAAAGAAATCCCTCTGCTATCATGGTAAAGAGAATGGAGAATCTCCTGAGGACTGTAAACATGGGTAAACTGGGGAGTAAAAGAAAAGGAAAACACATCAGCACAATGTAACAGCAAAAACCAAGACATATTACCACATAAAAGATACACAACCAAGCCTGAAGAGAAAGTGGTTCTTTATAATGGGTTTGAACAGCATGCGTTAACCAAAGAGATTCATACTTGAGCCGTTTTGTCCCAAACAATCCTGTTATTTGATTCCCCACATAAAGAAAAGGCAGAGGAAACGTCTGCAAGAAAGAGAGAGGAAATATGAAATTATTATTCTGCTGATGTATAATCTGAAAGGCAACAGGCAATTCTTTCAAATTCTAATCCCAGAAAATATAAATCCAACATCACAAACAAAAATACACACTGCAGGTCATTCGGAGATTTCAAATACATACTGCATTTAGATTTCAGTAAACCATAAAATTACAAACACATTCATTTGGGAAACACTTTACTTGATGGAGCACAAATACTTAGTTATAACTCAGTTACTACTGAAGTACAAATCATGAACAGATCCTTAAGTAATATAGTCGCTACTTGAGATAAATGATGCATCATGATTCATTAACAATGAACATGAAATCAGTATGTAACTAAGACTTAGTTTGTGGTCAATTAATACATAAGTAATAGTATATATAATGATATTTGTGCTCAGTCAAGTAAAGTGTTCCCAACATTAGTAATACAAGTAAACAGCTCTAGGTCATGAAGGAAAACGTTCAGTGCTATTTCTTCACCTAACTGCACCTCTGAATTAAGTAACATCTGGAGACGGCAAGCTCCGTCAAACAAAGCCGCTTTTGACGGGTGCTCGCAGTCTGCGGCCCCATTCACAGGGCGAGGTTATCTAAGAGTGCATTGAACTCTAAGAAATTACGCCCGTCTTTCCATCCATAAGGAACCTTTTAAAAGACCCAAATATAAGTACTGCTGACTGAGAATATTGTTTTTAAGCATTAAATGTACAGAGGGACGTTTCTTTAACCATGACATGTATCAATAATTCATTCATTTTAAGGTACAGCGGCTCACCTTGCGAGGTATGCTTTTGTCGAAATCTGGAAAGTTGATTATTCGGAGTGCCTTTCCACCCCAAAGCACGACTATTGTCGCCAGCATCTACAGAAATTAAGAAATGAAAAGAGCAACAGCACGTCGATCGGAGATGTTATGTTTTTGTGTTTATACAAAGCCAAGACGACAAAAAGACAACCAGAGATTCCAACTTACTTGGCCGATTCCGACACATATCGAGGAGGGAAACCTGCAAATATATAATTATTCGTTTAATACATTAATGTTCACTCACGAAATGTTATAAATGAAATACTACAATATTAATGAGATTCCACCAAGCGCAGAGATACTCAAAACATAGGTTAAAAAGTATTTTAAATATTCTTCCGTTGATAACATCGGAGCTTTCGGGTTGTGTGTGACACAAAGTTCCCACGACATATGAAAATAAACTGCGTGGCCAAACATAACGCCCTCTTAACTGTAACTGTATTACATCTGTGAGGGACTCATATAGCTCCTCATGTATGCATAACCGATACTGTGATGCAGCCAGAAAAATAGGCAGATTAAGAAATCGTCGTTAGTTTATCTTAGATTAATTATAAGTGTGATAATATAATTTTCAGTCTGCTGTTCCAAGTTTCACTCGTAATTTGGCCACCTTCAACTGTTGAGTACTGTGAGTAATTTTGCCCTCTACAGTATATGTGGCTCCATCACAAAATCCCAGGATAACGGTTTAAAACGATCATTCTGCAATCTAAGCACACACCACAAAAAACCGTTATTTCACATTCGGGGTTGAAATATCCACATTTGTAAGCTAAGCAACGCCGTGCACGCGCCTGCTTCACACTAAGCAGCTACTCTAAAAATATTCAAGCCCAGTGACATCCATGCACTTTTAACAAGTGGCTTCAGACGTCACGACAAAGTCCAAAGTCCAGCAAAAAAATGGCTGTCAGTCAGCCCCCTTGGTTACCTGTAATTTGTCAGGACGCTTTTGTTCACGACGACGATGAGAAAGGAGCTCAGACCATAAAATCCGGCAGCGAAAAGCTTTAATACCACTGCGAGCGTCTCGGCCGCCATCCCCTCGCGCTCATCCTTGTGCTCGAGCCTCCTTTCGCGAGCTTCTCCTTTAACACGAGCATGCTGACGTTTCCGAACTTCCGCCATTTCTGCCAGGCGACGTCGCGGTGACGCGTATCAGCGCGACGCTACCTACGGCTTTACGAGGACCTCTTGTGGGGAACAATGGTTGCAGGGCAATGTTCAAGTTTTCTTTCAAGTAAGAAGAGAAATCAAGAACAGAAAGGGGAATACATCTCGTCAGTATACTGTTGGGTGTTTCTTTTCACATTCTTCGAATTTTCTGCTGAACGCTGAGTACAGAGATTAGGAGACATGACAGATGAAACCGTGCACTGCCCCATATCAGCACTCCTTCTCCCCCGTATTTAGCCGCAGGTATTACATATTCAGGCAGGTAGCCTTCTCCTAAGACACACCAGAGGTGAAGTTTGTCTGGGGTCCTGCATGGGCTTTGACCAGTGCTGAATCCATACACATCCATCAAATTGTCCTCCAGCTGAGATGATTTTACAGAGAACACTTGGAGGGTAAATGTGTAGACCTGTGTCTAGGGACTCCAGCAAACAGTGAAAGGACCTCACAATTTGGTGACCAGTATTGACACACCACACAACAACAAAATGTGTCCTCTGCATTTAATCCATATGTGACATCGTGGTGTTACTCAGCACCTGGGGGTGATATTTTGCTCAGGGTACCTTGCTGTTTGGGGATTCGAACCAACAATCTTTCAATCATGAGTGCACTTCCCTAACCATTAGGCCACCACTGCCCCTTAAAATGCACTTCCGCACCATGAGATGAAAGTATTGTGCAGGCTACTGTTTTGCCAAAATACATGGTATTACAATTTTTTAAAAAGTGAGAGATTATCTCTCTGTGTTTTCTCTATTTGATAAAGCTCAATGCAGACAGTTAAAGTGAAACTCAGGTTAAGGATGCAAAGATGTGCATGGTTTCGCCTCATTAATGCAGGCGCTGAAATGTGCGTACATCTCCCGTAGGCTGATTTACCTTTTCTTGAGTCAGTCTGCATTCCAGTAACTCGGGTCTCACTATGAATCAGATGCTGAATGCTGCTTTCTTTTTAGTGAAGTGTTTATTTGGCTTTGTAGCAGTGCATATACACCTTAAACTGTACTAAACGATTTTGCTTCACTACAGCATATAATAATAATAGTAATAATAATAATAACAATAATAATACATTTTATTTGAAGTGCCTTTCAAGGTACCCAAGGACAAGGACACAGTAAAAGCAGAATATAAAATATAAAAGTAGTTATGCTATAAACAACAAATAGGTAGCAAGTAGAGACAAAGACACATTGTTAAAAGACAGCCCAGCGCCAGATTGACATCAACCAAAACAAACATAAAATAAATATAAAAGAAAATCTCATAAAAGTCTGGGCTGAGAAGACCAGAGTGAAGAGGTGAGTTTTGAGCATGGATTTGAATATAGAGAGTGAAGTGTATATCATAGTGCAAGTGAGAGGGTGTTCCAGAGCTTAGGGCCAGTCACACTAAATGCCCTGTCACCCATGGAACGGAGATGAGCAGAGGGGGTGGATAGAAGGTGTGCAGCAGTAGAGCGTAAGGTGCGGGTGGGTTTGTATAAGGTGAGAAGATCCACCAGGTAGATGGGTGCTAGCTTGTTCTGGGCTTTGTAGATGAGCAGAAGGATTTTTAATTGAATCCGAGATTGTACTGGAAGCCAGTGTAACTGATGGAGGATGGGCGTGAAGTCTTGCTGCAGAATTTTGGATATGTTTGGATATGCAGTCTGTTTAATGATTCTGATATACGCCAGTATGCACAGTATGAACGCCTGGGTAACGCATATAAAATATCCCTGTATTTTATAGGCACGTACTGGCTAAAGCAACCCAATTAAATGCTTAACTGCAACTTAAGTGTTGAAGCGCGTTGTAAGATGACAGACTGCGCCCGCTGTGAAGGGGCCCTAGCGCATTGTAGAGGCTCAAACGGTGGCGTTGAATTTTGCAGGAAGGAAAAGCAGCAGCGGAAGGAGTGTGTGGCAACAGGTTAAGACTCGGAAGGAGTCACACAGTTCAGTTTATTATGGAAATAAATACTAGACGGTACTAAGCGCACTCTTCAGGGCTCCGCCCATCAAGCATGCTTGGATCTTATTGGTAGCAAGCACTAGCATTTGGTGTCCAATAACTGCCCTCCGTGACAAAGACTGACACGCGATTGGTGGAATAGAGGAGTGAAGTCTGAAAAGAATAGCGGGACAAGAATAAAGGATCGGTCTAGCGTACTGCCGAAATATCCGTCATAGAATATAACCCGTAGTTTTCATCGTGATTTTACATACATTCTTAATGACTTTATTAGACGTCACATAAATTCTACATTTGACGGCCAGAAGGGTAGCTGAAGACGATCGATATTTACATATCTAATATAGACGGTCCAATGAATTTTCTCAAAACACTTGCCATAATAAAAGTATGAGATATCTCTACATACAACATATTGTAACGTTCGGCAAACCAAGGCATCGCAGTAGTAGGAATAAAATGAGACAGGCGGAATACATAAATTGTTTTGTTACAGTAGTGTCTCTACGAAGACAGACAGGGGATTTGAACCAGCAACCTACCAGGAGTTGACACAGATCCCTATAGCCTCAGAGCCACAACTCCATCTACAAAGACAATTTGTTGTATATTCGCTTATCTTTCTGCTGGCTTAATATCTGTGTTCTGGAGGGAGGACTGATGACAGGTGGACTGATGAAAGATAAATTTAAAAACCCCATAGCATTTCAAGGAATGGGAAGCACAACCCGCGTCATTTGGAAGTACAATTTGACGTGTTTGGCAATTTTCAACATGAAAATATAAAGTTCAATATATAGAACCTGAGCTTGATTTTGCAAGACAGACATTTAATTTCCATTCATCACTATAAAATTCTTTTATATAAATGACATGTTTTGTGTATTTTACAATTATGGGACATTTAATTAATAAACCGGGAAATCTATAAAAAGGGACTTTAACTTAATGAAAGTTAATCCAAACGCGGATTAGATCCCATTTAAGGGGGCTTCTGACCCCCTATTTTTGTCTTCACCCACCCCCCCCCCCGAAAAATAGTTTTCTAAAACCATTTAGCGATTTGTCCCGTGTTATTGTATAGACCTGCATGTTGACACCGGCCCCTGGCCACATTTTATCGTGGGGGACCCGAGAAGCAGCGGTCTGGTTTTTCATCAGGGAGCTGAACCCCCCTAAGGGTTAAATCTTAGAATCTCCCCATCAGCGTTAATATATGTTTTCAATAATTTGGTACATCCATTCGTTTTCCGTAAATGCTAATTATCTAAAGCGGGAAATTAATATAGTGACCCGATCTGCTCCAATAAAACATCTATAGCCTACGTTTGAGAAAATTGAGGAAGATAAAATATGGGGGATGCGGTTATTTGGCAAGATCTTCTTTGAAAGACCGTTAAATATCAAGCCAGGTTTCGCTCAAAATACATAGGAAAGCAGGTCAGTCCCGGTGAGCCAGCTGCACGTGGTAAAACAGGAAACCACAAGGCACTCGGTACTCACTGCGTCACACCTTTGAATGCTGTAACACAAACATGGAAAGTTTAAAATGACACCTGGGTAAAAATATAGTTGCTTCAACTTTGTAAGTTTTATAAGCTTTAAATTCAACCCCTATATTCACTCAGCTGATATTTCTACCCAGATAACAGTGTTATTCATTTCTTGTGTTACAGTCTAATTTTTGCCTCTCCTGGGACTTCACCAATCAACTGTCAGATTACAAGTCCATAGCCTGATGCGCCATGCATTGTGCTTCACAGAAAGTCCAGTAATGTAAACCAACAATGTTGCATTTGACAAAATCTGAACGCAACATGTTCTAATTATGTTTCAACCTTAGGTGTCACACAGATTGCATTGATTTATAAAGTCTATATCCAGTGTTCAATGGAAGTGCATGTGCAGACAGTTTGGATGATTCCAAAAATATTTGGAACATAACTGGATTGTTTTGTGTAGGGGGCACAATATGATACACTTTCATGGGGGCCAAAATCTCCAAGAGCGCCCCTTCATGCTTTATCCCTTTATCAGGAAGGTGTCTACTTTCCGCCTGTATGAAAATGTTGATGCTGGTTGCTACAATAAACCTGGCATTTCAATGATTTTTTTCATGTTTTATGTGCACTTCAGACCCCATCATTAACAAGCAGTGCCTCATAATTTAAAATCAATCTATTTACAATCGACCATTTTGATAATCCATGACCTTACGTCTCTTTTGCAAACGTGTGTCTGTTCAGTCTATTCTCTGTGACTATTGTGTCATCCCTGAAATGTACCAGTTTTCACAAGAAACAATATGTATATTGGTAGGTAAAAGCAGTGGTTGCAATACAGAATCCTGTAGTAATCCACTTGTTGGATCAGCCCAGACCTTTTCTCTTCCTAAAGCATGTTTTTTAAATTCTGCATCATTGTGTATATGTTACCCTGGAAACCAGCAGAATTTAGCATCATTTTTCCTAGATAAAAATCACTTTGGTCATAATGCACATCCAATGGATTCTTTATGGATAATGGTAATGCAGATGAAATTGGCTGTACATGCATAATCCTGAAAACACACTGGAACCAAAATGTTGTTCATGATAGAGAACCAGTCGTTTGGATTAATGTGATGCTGATCTTAATTATATAATCGCAACCCTGATCCTAGTATAATATGTTAAATAAGCAAGGCCCCGATTGTGACAGATTCATAATAAATGATGTAATAGCAACAAGGACTAAATATCGAAGGAGCACTTTCACTGGTGAATGGGTCCCAACACAGGTAACAGTGATTATTCTTTATGACTATTTGTCAGTGGATGTGCAAATACGACGAGACGTTACCTTCACAAATACCAAGCCACAATACCAAAGACCACCAAAAATGTTTAGTCAGTTCTGGCGCTGGGGGAAGTGATGCGTCTACATAGATTCAATGGAAAGTTGTGTAACGACCAGCGTTGCCAACTTGGCAATTTTAGCGCTAGATCTAGCAGCTTTTCGACAACTTGGCATTTTTTCCCCGAAAAATAACTAGCGACAAATATAGCTATTTTATAAATGGAACTTTCAACTTTCAGCAACTTTCAGCAACTTTTAAAAAGTGACTTAAACACTGAAATGCACACATTTCGCCTCCAAAATGACAAAAAAATATCTGTGTCTGTTTCTTGTGCAAAACTAAAGGGTTCGTGTCTGTATCGTTAGCAGGGGCGTAAGTTTCATATTAACATTGGGGGGACCGGTGTATCAGGGTCTGAGGTGTGATATGCACGCGCTGTATTTAGTTGGGTTTTTTCGTAAACTAATGCTGTTATAGTTACAATATGTAAAGTGAAATTTATCCTTCAGTTTTACTGCTATTCATCTTCACTAATATGGTCCTTTAAGTCCAGCATGCTGAATTTGTGAGAATTATTAAAATTATGTACAAATTACGGGATTCCGCCACGAATGTCAGGCCCTGCATTCTGGAAGAATGACCTGACCTTAGGGTCAACTATGATGCCCCTGTCACTCTCCCACACCATGCCTTCTCTCACAAACATATCCTAACTTTCCGGAAAGAATCACTAATACAAACACAACACACAGCGCAGCTCCCCCCTACACGCAGAACACGCGCTGTGCGTAGGGCCCTACGATCCACGGGGGGGGGGGGGGCGTTTTCCGCAAGGGGACGCATGGCTGCCGTGAGGCGCGCATAGAGCACCACGTCAGCCCAAGGCAGGAGAGGAAAAAAAACACACGAGTAATTAGACACCGCACGCGTTGCCGCAATGATTGACAGCACGCAGCATCTGACCAATAAGCGGTCAAATGCGCCGACAGGCAGTTGGATCCATGCAGGTGATTTCGTGATACAGTCATTTTGTAATGGGGGGCTCAAAATAAAATTCTGCTTAGGGCCCCAATTTCGCCAGGGGCAGCCTTGACAACACACATAAAATAGCGACTAGACGAGATCTTCTTCTAGAGACCAATAGAAGTAAATATAGGAGATTTATTGAATTTCTTCTTGATAACGCTACGTGCCGCTGCGATATCAGCGTAGCTATCTGTTCTGTTAACTAATGAAGTTAGTTGCAGTTTGCACAATCAAATAATATTTATGAAACTTAAGCGACATGACTCCACTACTTCACAAAGCCTTTTATTGATTAACTGTTGGTCATGTATGTATGGTTATACAAAGTCTACAATGAGTTTACTTTACATGCAAAGCTTCTCCGCTCAATGCTCTCTATGTTGACTCTTTATCATACAATGGTGGAGATCAAAGCTAGTCTAGGTTTAGGCTTAATCCTTGACTGAGAAACTGGCCATATATGTGATATTTCATTTTAGTTCATTTGAGCAATTTCACATTATTTTGCGATGACGTCACCGCATGATAACATTACGCCATCTAGCAACTTTTAGCAACAAATTAACCTGCCAGTAGCATCTTCCCCAGAAAATTTGTTGGTAACACTGATAATGAGTCGCCACAGTTGTTTTGTCAGTGTGTTTCTGAAAACGCAATTGAGATGCATATAACTTTTTTTCTCTTCTTCCCATAGACCTACATATTCTCTCTAATGAAATTCTAATTAAGATGATAACCCTGTAAGTTTAATTAAAGGAGGACACAACACCCACCAACACGGAAAGGCGTTGTCTAACGTTTTTATTTTAAAAAGGGGAGTTCACGAAACCAAGATCAATAGGAAATCTGTTTGAAGGTGTGAAATGCTTTGACTTAGAGATGGTGTGACGACAATTAAGTTACGCGAAATGTTGTAGGTAGTTCAAAAAAAGAACTGTAATTGTTGAAGAAGGAAGTAGACAAATCGGTAGATGTGGTGGCAGTTCCTACAGATAGACAAACTACTATTAAAACAGATTTAGGATGTTATGTATTTGTTAGCGATTGATAATGGCAACTCAGGCCATGCACAGGATATGGACCGATTATTAAACAGCAACGTTTGTAACATGTAGTACATTTAAAGTTTAGAAAATGCTCTTTTTGTGGAGCAGGCGCCGATGTCATTAAGTGCAAAACAAATTATGCAAACAAACATAAGCATACATTCATTTCAAGACCACGTCTTTGAAATGACTAATACCTAGCCAGAAGTGTTCAGGATAGAAACATTGTTGAAATCCAAAATGTCCAGTGATGGTAAATAGTTAACATAAAATGATCCAAAACGCAAAGTCCCACGTTGGTTCTCATTGACATGTGTCACACCTTTAGTTCCTTAAACCACGTGCCGAAGCAACAGGCGTTGCCCCAGACACCAACCCCGGTCATACTTTGCGAAATAGTTTAAATGCATGCAGTTACTGGGTTTATTAAAAGTATTAGGCTATCAGTTATAAGGAACCAACATATAGGCCTCAAATTTGATATTCTGCAAAAGATTGCCAAGGCATGCATGTTTATATTTGCACGCGATTCCAGACAAATAGCAAAGCTTGAATTCAAGCTTAAGGGACTAACGTATTAGGTGAGCTAATTGATATGCAAAGCGGGCGTGGTGGGCATCCTTAACCTCAAGTATTAGGCCAATCACTTAATGAGAAAATCATATTTCCTCTTTTTCTTCAAATGGTGTCGGACTAAATTAGGCTTTGAAGTGCATTACTCATATACTAACCCTGGGGAAATTCCCGTCCGTCTCGTCACTTCCAACAGAGCAAACGTTAGCGAAGCGCGGTAGTTTTTATTACAGTCAAGCAGAGTTACAGTCGCAGCCGTCTGATTATGAGCTCAAACAGGGGGTCGAAACCGTTCAGGTTGGTGTAAATGATTCGAGTTGCTCAAATATGTTGTCCGTTGCGCACCAATAAGAGCATTAACCAAAACACAACATCGTTTAAGCTATGATTTTAACGCATAGCTGAAACTACTGCAAGAATCACTTGTTTGTGAAGTGCAAGCTCGATGCTTCTCCAGTTCAGCACCCGGTCAGCCTTTGCATTGATGATTTTGCTCTGTGGCACTGGGGCAGAAACGGGTGAGTACCTTTCCAGATTTCGTCCTATTAGTAAGCTTTGCATAAAACGGGGCAACATTTTGCATAGAGGAATATTTGATAATACCGATTCTCACTCCGTTAACAGTAATATTCGTACATGCTTGCAACTAATGTGTGTATTTTGTTTTTTCAGTGGGTAAGACGTGTGCTGCCTTTTCAACTGTTGGTAGCGTTGTCCATCCGGGATCGAGTTTTGCGGTATATTGTGTTTTTGATAACGTGAAATGTAAAAAAAACATGTACCTCGATCAAGACAGTTTGCAGTCAATGAACTACAATTCCACGACGATTTTTTCTGAGATTAAAGACATACGAGCCAGAAAAACGTCGTATGAATTCGCTTGCAAGTGCGATTGCTGTTTAGTGCCCTGCGGCTTTTACCTTACTGCTGGATGTAAGTACAACCTTCTAAAGGCAAAGTTAAGGGGTCATAATTATTACTGCATGTTCCGTATGTCGTAAATATTACCATAGTCTAAACGCGTGAAACGAAATCTAGGCTACAAAACTGCAAATGATAACAAAGACAGTTATTAAAAAGCACTTCAATACATCGGTGTTTTTTTTTTTTGCAGATCCACCTGACAAACCCCAGAATTTGACTTGTATCCAGCTAGGAATAAATGAAAATATAACATGTACGTGGAAGTCGGGAAGGGACCCCTACGTCAAAACCTTGTCATATATTCTGTAAGTAGGACGTACAGTGTAACTATTTTAGTGCATTATTTATTATAGCCAATTGCAAATGACATGCTCTCTTTTAGGATGAAAACTAGCGCGCTTAATAACACGTTGAAGCTGCCACCCCGATACAGTATGAACGGCACCGCATTTGCGAGTCTGCCGACTTTCGGCTCACATTCTGAGTACACAGTGTGGGTGACAACGTCGAACAAGCTTGGAAATGTTTCCTCCGACACCATTTACTTCACTCTCAGCGACATAGGTAATGACTATACAAATGGAGATTTACACCCGTTAATCATAATATTAACCTGCTTGTAAATTATACTGTGCATATATATATATATATATATATATATATATAATTAGACTAGCTAACACTTAGAATCAAAGTATCACCAGTTTATTGAGTCAGACATTAAAGGTTCCTTGCTTTTGTAATTACATTTATTGACATTTGAACATGCAGCCTCTGGTACTGAGTCCAGTTTCACAATCACTATGACTTTTCTGTGAATAATAAAAATCTGGGCCAGAGAGCAAATGGACTCGGGTTAAGCTTTTTGCAGAACTAAAATACAATTAGGAAACAGGTTTTGTTGTGATTATGGGAGGAATTGCAAATAGCCAGAAGGCAGCTCAGCAAAGTGATTTTTAAAGTTCTTGCTGTATATAGAAGTAGATATTTGTGAAAGTTAAAAATTCATTACTTAAACAATACATTGGGTCTACCTTGTTGATGTTATGGTACAAATAGCACAGGCTCTGAAAGGTGACACTCAGGCAGCCCATTTCCTTAAATGTCACCCCTAAAGTCTGTCATGGAATCTATCCCAGGAAGTATAAAAGGCTGGGCTACCATTCCATATACACCGCCAGAAAGAAGTACCAATCTCTATCGTTGAGGGTACAATGATTTGTCACTGGGGCTGTGCCCTCAAGGGTTTGTTTTGTTTTGTTTTGTATCATGGCGGGTAAATTAATGTTGTTTGTACAACATCCAGGGAGCAAAACTGTACCAGGGCTGCACCCTTTTTTCTGACAGTGTGCATGCATTAAGGGCAGCTTGGAGACACTTAACTGGGTATCTCTGGGTGAAATCTCACATGACACGGGGGAAGCATACATGCTTCAACCACATACAATGGAGTCTCCGCGCTGCAGGTGTGGAACAACTGTACTGAGACCCTGTGCTGCTCTAGTGACGCTCCATTGCACAAATAAAATTCTAAGTAGTGCGATATATTCGTGAGTATGAATGAATGTGAAGCTCATGGGTATGCAATAGTCACAGATCCAGTAGAGTACACACCATACTACATTATAATTCAGTGCTGCACTTTCTTTCCTTGCACCTATCTAAATGTTTCATGGCATGAGTTCTCTATAAAAACACATAGCCTATATTCATGTATACTCACAAATGATCTGAAACACGTGTTCCATTATCGTGTGCTTTTGTGAGCTGCCTCTTAAGTATTACTTAGTTAACTGGCACCAGCCTGGTCCTATTGTGATAGCTAAAAGAGTGTGTACTTAACATAGGTTTTAATTACAAAAAAAGAGATACTCTATGTTAGGGCTAGGGCTGCCACTAAGGACTATTTTGATATCCAATGATCTATCGAGTATTTTACTGATTAGTCGATTAATCGAAACGATTGATTTTTCCCTTTTAAGTTAGTTTTGTTTTGACAACAACAAACTGTAGGCCTATGTCATTGCAGAGCTCTAGATAACGGGCGCCGGCTTTTCGGCTTTATGCTGACTTACTTGCGCCCACAACTCGATAAGCGGAATAGTGGTGAGCTTAAAAGATGAGCTAGAGTGCATATTGCGATGCCTAAAAGATAATAATCTGCATAAATTACTTATACCCTTATACGTAGCACAGCCTTGCTTCTGACTAGCTACCTGAGGCTGTGTGCACAGAAAACATGGCGGGAAAAAGAAAAGCATTTTCTCCCGATCATAAAAATACTCATCAAAGCCTATGATGAACTGCCAAAAACGAGCCAACGAGATGCAGCAGCGAAACTACAATAAGCTATATTTTATGTACCATATTCTATGCTGTATTAAAGCGTATTTGAATTATGCAGTTCAGTAACTTTGTGTACAATACTGTAATTTCTGTATTTTTAGAGTCAATAAAAGGATCACTATATGCGGTTTCCACGATGCGCCGATTTACAATATTGATGACGCATTTTAAGTGTCGACGTCATCGACTACTTTGACTAATCGCGGCAGCCATATTTTATGTGCATCTAACAAGGAGCACTTATAGTCACATTTGGTTTCCAGCGTGTGTATGTGTTGTTATTATTATCTAAGTATAATACTAAGTGTCTTTTATTTTTATTTGTGATTTAGCCAAGCCTCCAGCCCCAGAAATCACACAGGTGGACTGCTTGTCCTACTCATGCGTCATCCATTGGAAGGTGAAAGAAAGAACACATCTTCTCCAGGTTAAGTGCAGAACTGACAAAGAGACCAGAATCATCAACTCTATCACAGTAAGCCAAACCCACCTTCAATCTCCAAAACTATAACCCTAACCCACCTCACACTTTCACAGCGATAAGCCAAAACCTTGGTACCGTTTAAATGTATATAAACATGGCACATTCGTATAAAGACAGTGTAATAACTTTCTAAAGCAAATTTTCAGTTTTTGTATTAATGTAATTCTCTGTAATATCTCTCTCAGGGGAACACAAGTGGAAACCTGAATGTTTCAGACCTGGAACCTTTCATGCAATATGAATTTCAGACTCGGAACAAGGTAGACTCAGAGAGAGGAGTTTGGAGTGAATGGAGCAACACTGTAGCAGCAAGGACTGATGAAGAAGGTGACTGGTTTTTAAAAGAAACCTTGTATTGACTGAGATGGAAATTTTATTGACCTATTGTTAATCTTAATAATGCAACATGGCTGTTATTTTCTTGTATGCCCAACTGGAGACTATTCTGTATGAGACCATTTTTCCTTCATCGGGAGGTTCTTGAAAACCAGCCAGATGCAGGATATCATGCATTTATGCCTTTAGAGGGTAGAAAAAGGGCATAGGAGGAAGGGAGGGACAGGGGGGGAGTACAGATGCAGAGAAGTTCACACCTTGCCCTCAGCTGTCCGTGCAGCAGATGGGGCAACACTTTGAAGTTGGGCCTCAAAGGGGAACTGAAAACACACTTGCATACCCTGACTTTACACTCGGCTCACATGCCGTTTGTTTTAGTTTTGCAAAAGCTCACAGAGAGCATTGGACAAGGTCCAAGTAAGTCATGTCATTAAGATCAAAACAGGTTTTACAGGGGACCTTATTTGGAGATTTTGCTATTTAGTGTATCGGTTGTTGAATGCGTTCATGCTTTGCTTTTCTCTCTTCTTGGGTCTGGTCTATGATCTGGTTCTTTGGAAGTATTTCTGGAAATCACCTTCCTGAGGATCGATCTCCTGTAGGCTGCTTAACGGCACTTCTTTGATGCACACCATTTTCCAGCAATGTTAGTCATAATTTCAGTGGATTTTTTTTTACCGTAGATTTAGTTAAACCTGTTCTGCGGTTACAGCCATGCTATAAGCTTTGTTTAATGCTGTATTCTTGGAATTTGGTTGATCAGTTGTACTGCTGTTTTGTGGCACAGTGCACAGCCAGGCACTGTGAAAACTGCAGTGGTTTACAGATAGGGGGAGGGTACCGCAAATGGTTTCACTGTCTGATGGTTTTTTTTTTCTCAGTTCCGTTGAAAGAGATGGACATCTGGTACACTGAATCAAACCTGCCTTCCCAAGAGAAGCTTTACAGGATACTCTGGAAGGCAAGAATCTCCATCCTAAAATGCCCTATTAGAACAAGGCAATGCCACAGAATTACTTTTTCCAAGAACTACTTATTTTTACCTGAAGTAAGCTTTTTATGTGTGAAAACCACTATATAGACAGGTATAGTCCTTGGTAAATGTGCTATTACATTTCACAGCCACAGTCAAAGAATAAAAGCATGTGTTGACAGTTTCGGTTTACAATAAAAGCACAGACCTACTGAGAAGAAAAGGTAAAGCATGTCCTCCCCCAAATGACTGCGCTTCATGAATCCACTAGTCATTTTCCTTCCAGTACACAAACGAGAGCCGTGTGTGTGGGTCTGAAATCATGTTTGTAAGACAGCATTTCTGGCACTCAGGAACTCAGTGTCTCTGAAGCCAGGGGTGTCATCCTACATTACAAGGTGATGGTCATGGACCAGCTGACCAGGAATTCAACAGAGCATGTCACCACAGAGCTCGCTGTAGGGCCTATCACATGCTCTTATTGTGACATCACTGTGTCTGCCTACAACTCCAAAGGCCATTCGCCAGGGGCTCGTATTGCCCTCCCACTAGTGACAGGTACATGCTGACTTCATCACCTTGTTTTGGCTTTTTAATTTTGGAGGTAGACCTTGCGAAAGTATAAGCTGCGGTTTAATAACTTTTTACTTTGATGGAGCATTGTTTGACCTATTTACAGGTAGCATTCACTAAGTTTGCACATTAATATTCATTGGGTTTTATAAAGTCAGTTTTCACAAAATTATTTGGCAAATTCATAATACTTGAAATGGGAATAAGGGTCTATTACTCAGATGCCTGTTTGAGAGTAAGTTGTAAAATTTCCATGCAGGGTAGTATTTCTGTTACAATGACACTGTTGTATCTATGTCCCTAAGCACTTTTTTCCCCCCACTACTTTGAAATTGTGATCGATTTTCCATCAATGGTTTAGGGGAAACACAGCCTTTCACAGAAAGTAAAAATAAGTATTATCTTTTAAATAATGGTAGATACTGATGCTAGTGGGATGTGATATATTTGCGATTTATCTTTGTTTTAACTAGTTGGACCCTCCCCTCAGAACGTAGTCTGCCAACCAATCAGCGAGCAGGGCCTCGCCATCTCCTGGCAGAAACCCAACACCGTGCAACCCCTGCTGGGATACTTGGTGGAATGGTTCCCAACCGACGCCAAGAGTCAGGACCTCAGATGGAGGAGGATTGCTCCAGGAGATCTCCGAATGGTAGTGAAAGGTCAGCCATGGGGACGTAGCTGAGGCCCAGACCTAAGGGGCAGGAATGATCAGCATGCTGAACATGCGTTTCCTGTCTGTGCAGATGTTACATATCACAGGTGCTACACCGGTGCCGTATACGCTTTGTACGCACACAGCCTTGGAAAAGAGGACTTCCGCAATATCTGCTCCTGGCCATCAGGTAAGGTCTCTGGCTTATGGCAAGTTCTTTCCATTGTTTTACGAAAATAATGTGAAACGGTCCGGAACCCCGGTGACTTGTGCTTCCCAGTTCCATCCCAGGGACCCAAAACCAGTTTGAAGAACTGGGACAATGCTACAGTGACTGTGCAGTGGAAGCACGAGGGTGTCTGCGTCACCGGCTACACAATCTACCTCAAGAGCAGGGGAAGTCAGTCATCTGAGAAGTGGTTTGGTAAGGAAACAGGATGAGCTCACCTTTAGTCAGAAGGTTGCTGGTTTCATTCTAGGGAAGGCAAATTCTGTTATCTTTAGCAAAATTTCACCTGTATGAAAGAAATTAATTTTCGGTCTGGGTAACCATTGTCTCTATACAGTCATCACCACCACATCATCCCAAAATTTCTAAGTCATTTTAAATGGGCATTAAAACCCTAATATGTGACATTTTGTTTCCAGAGCCTTTTCCCAGGATGCATCATTAACTACCGTATCCGTGGTTATGGAAAATTAATGGATGTATCTGTAGTGTTATAAAATGAGGACCAAACTCTAAACTAACTCCAGAGTTCCTCTTTACCATCCCTTATTGTGAATGCAATAATGGATTTACATTTTATATATTTAGCAGAAGCTTTTGTAAGTTTAAAGTGATGTAAAAGTTTTACATCACTTTATTAAAATTACAAATTAAAATTACAAACATACATGCCGCCAAGGCGATGATTAGGCAGACTCAGCTAGACTGGGCTTCTGATGAACCAGCAGGATGACAGCAACAGCTACACTTTCTAACAACTTCCTAACAAATCAAGCACCTAAGGCTGTACAAGGAGATTCTGGTTAAAAATGGATGGATTTCTTGCCCAGGTCCAGTGCACCCATATCTCAAGGAGTACACCACAGAGGAGTTACTGCCAGGAGAGTATGACCTGTGGATGACAGCATGGGCCAACGCTGAGGAAGGACCAGCAGGACCAACCAATCATATATTCATCGATTTTAAGAGTGAGTATCCAATGAAGGGGAGCAGATTTGTGTGAATTCCCAGCGCACAAATGGCTCCCAGCAGCTCATGCTTGGCAGAGCAGTTTGTTTGGGCTATTGACACTTACAATAACTGAACACAGCAGTCCTTCAGACATTTATGTACGTTTCTCTTCCAGAAAACGAAAAGAATATGGACATGCTTCTGATCTTAACAGGACTTTTCGCCAGCATCACGTTCCTGCTGGCGTGTGTCTGCAGAATTCCCACTGTGAAGCAAAGGTATGCACCTGCACAGCCCGTCCGCCGTTCTCTGTCGCGTACACGTCAAACGCAACAAGAATCTCAGGTAATGGACCACATGCTTTTAGAACACTAGAATTACTGCCCCCTAGTGGCATAAATTCATAACAACAAATATCTGATATTCATAACGCTAATATAAGCCTGACTGACTTACCTGATTTTATCATGCCCACAGGGTCACAATGTGCTTTCGGATGATATACAACAGTATTCCGGATCCTGCCAACAGCATTTGGGCAAAGGAGTGTATAGCCAAGGTACACAGGGAACTGACACACCTGAGACAGCTTTGAAAAGCAAAAGGAAGCAGGGCGTTGCGATGGCTTCGTTTCCTGCATCTCCCATCAGCTACAGTGTCTCCCAACCGGGTCCTCGGGAACCTGCAGACAGTTTGGCAGGGAACTCAGAGGGAACAAAACATGGAACATCTGCAGGTCCCTGTGGACCAAGTTGGGAAACCCTGTTTACTCCACTTCATTGGAGTAACCTGAAAGTTTAGAAGCCTCATTTCTCATATCAGAATTAGAAATTTGTTTACCCCTTTGTACATTCCATCTTAATCTTCGAGTAAATGCCGCTGCAGCTGTAACTAGGCCTATTTGCATCACCACACAAATTGAATTAGGCTTACAGTAGCAGTCATGCATTCAACATTGTTTCCAAAAAAAGACCAGAAACAAACTTCCTATATTCTGTAGCACTCTAATGTAATATGGTCATTTCCCCAGGGTCAACTGTTACCGGAGTATAAATTTAACGTGAGTGCAGTGCTCAGCACCGAAGAACATTCTACAGTGGAGATCCAGGAGGATCCCGAGGCCCCTCTGACCCACGGGAGCCCCGGCTCCACGTCCTCGGAAGTAGAGCTCAACTGCAGCCCTCACAGCTCCAGCCAGAGTCCATCAGCAGATAGGTACTTGAACCAAGATAAGTTGATGCACTCCCACATCGACAACTCAGCCCCGGCCCAGCATGACCCGAAGCCCTATATCCACCCAAATGTCGAATACATCTCCTCAAATGGGCTACAGAACATAAGCAGCGAAGACGACGACGAGGAGGACTGCTTGAATGACTTTTTCCCCTGTCCTCAGAGCCCCTTTATGGAGGACATGGTTCCCTGTATTGGACAACTGACTTTGGATGACCTGAAGATAAACTGCAATGTTTTCACAGACATAATAAACATGTGAACACACAGGTGATTGAAAGAGTTTCCATTTCTTAAAGTATTAAAACATCCGGAGCATAAATAATGTATTTTTTTACTGGCTAGGGAAAGACCCCCATTCCTAGTTAACTCAACGAGTGAGTTTTCCCAAAGCCTTTGAGCGATTAGAAAACTACATGTAACGGCTATTCCAGTGCACAGTGCTGTCAAAAACTAAAGGGAACACAGCCTCAGAAATGCTTTAAACTGGACATCTCAGGGCTACACAGGGAGGCCCAGGTGCTGGATCAACACAAATGAGCACCTGCCAACTGCCATCGGGCAAAACTACCAATGGATCAGTATCAGGCAAAGAAATGACAAAACCCACCATTGGCCATTTATTCATACTAAAGTCACTGCAACACTAGAATGCAGTGACACTAGTGGCATAAGGGATTTTATACACGCAAGATTCATGTATCTTTCAGTAGAAATAGGGGCAAAATTAACAAACAACTTACCAAAAGAACCTGTAATAATGACAGGGTCAAAACCTTTTACTACCAAAATTCCTTAGTCACAAAAAAAAGGAGAAAAAAAAAAAAAAAAACAGTCCAGACATTGTTTTATACAACTTTTACATTCAAATTTGACGTTTTAAAATCTGACTAAGATCAAGTGTGCGATTTTGGAAATATGCAAATATTTTCCATAAACTGTACAACACAATCCAACAATCACAGCTGTCTACACTGGGGAAACTGCAATGAAGGGCCTTGGGTGAGACTGGGTTTTGGAGCAATTAAGGCCCTAGACCAGGGGACTAGCAAGCAAGGTCCTTTTCTAAGCAAGAAGAGGGTTATAAACAGCACATCTCAGGCATGTTGGGTAAACCTGCATTACCAAAATACTGCTTTCCATCTGTGCTTTGCTTATACTGGATAAACCCAAGCATGTCTCAGACAAACCTCTAATTGCATTCCTTATTGTCACTTCGTAAGCTTAAACTCACCAGCTAGTTAAAATAAAACTTTCCATTTTAGACCACTTCACATTTATATTAACATATTTAAAAAAAACAAAAAAAAAAACAGTAATTTACAAAAAATAAATTTCAGAGGTAATGTATTTGCCAGGGCTGATATTGTGAAAGATGTTTGAGTCACTACATTATAGCTCAACAATCCAGAAGAAAATGTCAGCATAATAGTTTTCATTAGCTTAAGAGAAAAGCTCTAAGCTCGTGAAAGAGCAATGTCACAGAGTATCAATGCAAGGAATTAAAAAAAAAAAATAAAAATACTCCCAGAATTGAAGCATCATCTTAAACATTTTAAACCAATTGCATGTGAAGCAGTCCTTAAAATGAATAAGACCAAAAGACCTTAAAAAAAAATACTAACAACTTTAAAGACTGACCCATCATGCTAAAGGCTTAAATCAACCAGGTGACCCCACCCCACTTATTCAAAAATGGCACCCCCAGACGAGAGGGGCTGGGTTAGCAGGAAAATTAGCACTCATATTTACTTCGCAGATGCCTCTATCCAAAGACACATTTTTGAGAGAAAGTAGGGTCACAGAGTCCCTGGAGTAACCGGTGAGGGGGGGGGGGTAAAGCTCCTCACTCAGGAGACAAATGGCAGAATCACTCTGCCGACTCGGAGATTTGCACAAGTGACCGTGCAATCACAAGCACACTGCCCCACAATTAGCAAAACTGACCATGTCGGTCAATCAAAAGCCCATATATAGACACACATACCAGTCTGGCATCACGACACTTCACAACTAGCCCGTATAACATAAAAGCAGACAGATTTCTGTGGTCACAAAGACGTTGAAGATCACCCACGAGACAGCATAACTACCCAAGTTCATGGACTTACCCAGGTTGAGCTTAAACACAAAAACAAACAGTAATCATTTCACACAACACTGCGTTACGCAGCTCACCTTGAACACTTCTAAGCAATTTATTAGAACAGGGGTGTTTTGTGTTTTTCACAGAAAGGGGGTTTTAAAGTCAAGATGCCCAACGCGGCTGGACCCGACAGTTCTACAGAAAATCGGTCGTAACCACCCGTGTCCGTACATCGTCCAAGTCTGCCCCAAAACAAAAATACAAAGCTTGGTTCTGCTTATGGTAGTGTTCAGACAAAGGCTGCCACTCCCCCCCCCCCTTCACCCCCCCTACCCCCCGTAAAATTTCCCCACGACGATCTGATTGTGACAATTCTTAAATACACAGAGGTCAAATAGCAGGGTTAGCATCCATACATTTTGTAGCACTCCATTGCTCCACACTGAACAGCATTTTTTCAGTAAATTATGCAGTAGTAGTGCTGCCGTCTCATAAAAAAAAAAAAAAAAAAAAAACACACACACACAAAACCACATGGAGTGATAAAACCAAGAGCCACAATGTCACATTGGTTCCAAGAAATAACCTGCAGTTTTTCCAATCTCAAAGAATGCAGACATGGTATGGAGGTTAGCAGAGGGGACAGGAGGTTGGCTGCAAACAGGAAGCCGTCACTTGTCACTTCTAATGTGCAGTTACTGCTGCCATACGTCTCATAAAAAAATTAAATTACACAAAGGACCAAGAAGAACAGCAGGCAAGGCCTCACACTCACGACTGGGGCTGGTGGAGCCCCCACACACACACTTAAACATGCACACACTCAAATACTAATGGTCCACCAGGAGGGGGGGGGGCAAACGAAATTCAGAGGCATACAGAGCATAAATAGAAGTTCAAAAATATCTTCACAACTGGAGTACACTTTGGGTCTGTTAATCATCTAAAAATATGAAAACCAAAGCATGGAAACTCCATTTCGAATGCTGCCTTCACGTCTCTATGCTTTTTGAGCCAGTGGACCTAGAACTTAATCCTTGATATTTCTTTGAGAGGAAACTCAAAAACGGACAGTAGGGAGCTTGACAAGAAAGCAAGCCATGGAACACCATCAACTCAGTCTTCACACCTATATTTGGGAATGCAGCAATACAAAAAGATAATGAAGAATGCATAATCTCTGAAAAAAAATACTGTATGAAAACATCCCTGCTACCTTGTTTCTAAATACAAAACCTCTACTGGTAGTTTGCTTCTGTGAGGCAACAGGAGTCCTTTTTCCATTTTTGTTTGTCTTTTAAAACCATTAAAATTTCAGTCCAAGTGTGAATGGTATGGATGACAGTCTTTTTATTATAGTTGAAGGTTCCACAAGCATGCAAGCCTCATAGAGGAGGAGGCCTGGAAGGGCGTGAGGTTCGGCCCAATGGAGGCCGTCTTCAGGCCAGGGCAGGGAATGCCTCTGGGTCATCGACGTTGGGCACAGAAGCTCCGCTAGGCTGCGAACACAGCAGACGGGGCGAAAAATGAGCACCGAGACTGCAGCAAGATACACCAAGCGAAAGGCAAAACAGTCAAAGCACCATCAAACGAGTCCCTGCGCCCACTCACCTTGTCAGGTCGGGCACCACGCACCGGCCTGCTGCCCCCACGTCCCCCCCTCCCTCCGCGGGGTCCCCCACGGCCGCGTCCAGGACGACCCAGGTCTCCGAAGTTGATCTCCAGCTGGGACGTGATATCGTTGGCCGGTTTCCGAAAGTGGTGCTCCCCGCAGGCCTCCTCCGCGTTGGCCTGTGCGAAACGGGACGAACAGTCACACACACAGCGGGCGGCAGAGACGTCACCAGTCTGACCGGACCAGCACCCCGTACCCACGAGTACACAGTCTGAAATACCACATAACACAAATCAAAATCTACACAATCGCCATTAGGCTGATGCATCATCATGCCTGTTAATTGTAAAGCTGCAAAAAAAAAAAAAAAAAACCCATTCACTTGGAATTTAGTTTGACAGCCATTAATGACATCAGTGCTCGAGTAGAACATTTCAAAACCCCTGAAAGAAGTCTGTCCTTGAAATTAACCAGAAAGATTTTAAAACACTTAAGAGCAAAATTCATACACCTAATCTGCATTATCTCCTGATTAATACCAGTGAGTGACTCCGCATTTCCACAAGGAAAGACCAACAGAATGGATCAGGGAGAACATGACAGATGGCAAAAATGTGCAAAGATGACAAACAGCGAAAACAAAAGAAAAACAAACTGGGCAGATGGATAAAAAATTCTCAGTGGCATATTTCAGCCCTGACCAAAGAAACAGTGAACAAAGCCTTTGCACCAGAAAATCAGGAGAGGGTGAATCAACTGTAGAACAGTGACACAAGAGATACAAGCAGCACAATAAGAGCAATAGCAGCATGCTACAATACACCGTGGACGGCAAAGCAGAGTCTCCTGTACCAGACTGTCCTTCCCGCTCTTTCCTCCTCACCCCCACTTTGTTTGCACCTGCCAAGATCTGCTGCCCGGAACAGTGCCTCCAAAGTGTTTTACTTATTCAAGTGTGTCGCTTTAATAAGGCCAAAGGGAAACTATCCGTGTTAACCTTCTAACAGAAGTCTGAGTGCAACCAGGCTTCACAGAAGACACATAATACGCTCAGGAGGTGCCTCCCCAAGTGGACCTAGATGTATAGCAGCATGTAGAGTGTAACACAGGACATACAAACAGAGCCGTGCTGGACATGGAACACTACAGAGCGGCAGCTCAGACGCAGTTCAGCCGCACTGAAGTCAGACATGCAGGCTGAGCTACAAACTAGACCAGGCCAAACGGTCTTTCAGTAAATTCTAACAACCAGCGGTTTTACCCATCATTTCCAAAAGAAATAAGCACTTCAAATTAAAATTAGGAATTTGTCCGATCGCTTATAACGAGTGCCTCGTGGTCGAAGGCAGCGAACACAGCTACGCTCAAGCGTTGATTAAACTATCAGCAGGTCGCTGCAAGTGTCAGAAAAGACAAAGACGGCCCCAACAGGTGCCTCTGCATGCTAGTGATTCATTCTCGTCACAATAGAAAACCCACGCAAAGAGTGAGCACAGACACCATGAAGGAGCTGCATGAGCAATCAGGCCTACGGACAACAGGTTAGGTGGAAATTTTTCTAAATCTTTATTTTTCAGTGCATCGGTTGATGTGATGGTAACAGTGGGCATCACAGACAGGAAGGGTGCTCACAGATGGAGCCAGTTGGAAAAAAGCCTCAGTACTTACGTCTTCGCTCTTGGACTTGTGCAGCACGTAGCCCTTCTTCCACTGGCTGTCAGCGCCCTCGTTAGGCTTGCGGATGTTGAACTCGACCTTAGCCCGCTCCTTGGTCTGCATGGCCTTCCATTCATCCAGGGTCATCTCCTTCGGGGCCTCCTCCTTCACTTCCTCGGCCTCGTTCTCCCTGTGGCACATGGCAGACGGACAAACATGCCTCGAATGTTAATTCCCCTGGTCGATGGGCGACACGAGGTTATACGATATAGGGGTCTACGATACTCTTAGCAATTGTGTGGCATCAAAGTTACATCAAAAGTTACAAATGAATCCAGCTGGTGTCAGAACATCCAAAGGCAGAGCCATAGGACTGAAAATGTTAAGACTTTGGTTCCAAAACCATTAAGTTCGCAAAGCACTCATAGGTAACGTACCTGAAACCATTTTCTTAGTAGAGTTACTAAAACCTTATGAAGCGTGTGACAGTAATTGATGAAGGTTGCTCTGGACAAATTCCTCTGCTGACTGACTAAGAGGTGAGGTTTTGATGCAAAAGCAACACCGTCCTGACGTCCGGGAGAGCAGGTGTGAAAACCACAAGACGGAAGCTGCCCAGACACCCACTTGTTCTCCGAGTCCGCGGGGGGGCGCTCCTCCCCTTCGGGGGTTTCCTCAGTAGCGTTGGACTGATCCAGCTCGCTGGAAAGGATGAAGCGTTGAATCAGAGCAAAGGACATGTTAGTCAGAGGCACAGGTCAGAGGAAACTTGAAATGACTGAACAAAAACGTGGGAGGGCGCTGAGGCAAAAAAAAAAAAAACTGGCGCTTTGTGACAGCTGACTGACGTGGGGGGGGGGGGCAGGAAGAACATAATTTATCAGCATTCTTGGGATATTTTAGGCAGGTGGTGCAAGCAACATAAAAAGGGATGCTCTCGAACTACAGCAAACCTGCAAAAATCCCAGCTATCCTGTCCCTAAGCTGTGTGGTGGGGCATGCCCCCAGACTCCCCCCCCAACCCCCAAAGAGTTTAAAATTCAAATTCCTGAATTTGAATTTCAGCAACACAGTTCATATTTAAAAACTAATTGGCAAATAGCAATCACAATCCACTGTCATTACAATAACCAGCCATCTTAATTGACCTGACAATAAATGTTTGAATCGTTAAAATTAATCATCCAATTTAAAAGTAATTAACCTGCGACGGGCTGCAGAGACACGTGCCCATCCAGAGACAGGACAGCTACATCTTTCTCCTGCCATTCACCTCCTCCACTGACTCCACCTTCTTCCACTCAGCCAATCAAGGTCGGGCAGAAACGCTGTGCCAGACGCCAGAGAGAAGCCCGCCATCTTCGCTTGAAAGGATGAAGGCAGCTCATCCCGCAAACACGGGGTGCCGCCACGCGACATAGCGTGCGTCCAGGGGACCCACGGCACGACCCGAGCACACGCACTCACCTCAGCTCATCCTTAACGGTGCCCCAGTTATGCGATCCACTTCCGCCACGCTTCTCCTCGGCTTTCAGGCTGCTGAACCGAAGACGAAACGACACTTAGCCTGCAGGGTCGTGACGAGCGGCATCGCCGGGAAAGGCGGCAGACACCCATCCGACGAATGACTTACGATTTGTCGCTTCCGCTGTGTCGGTCAAATTCGCGTTTTCCACGGGAGTCGAAGCCGTCGCTCCTGCCCATGCCCCGGCCACGACCCCCACGTCCGCCACGTCCGCCTCCACGCCCCCGAACAGGCCTGTCCCCGGCAAACCTGCCAGCCACAGGTACCAACGGTCAGCAGTGCAAACGCTGCTTCCACCCACACAACCTCCTGGAGAACACACTTCTTGACCATACTAGCTAGCAGATCTGCACACCCCTCCAGTGCTTAGTGATCCACCATACAGGCTGATTCATACTCCTGCATAGAATCTACTCCATCAGTCGCCACACCCCCCACGCCACAGCCTCATGCGGAAATGTAACTACAGGCCTCAGGCTACAGCGGAGGGTATGCAGCTACCTATGTCAGATTCTACGCAGACGTATACATCAACTTTAACAGACTCGTACCAGATCACCGGATACCTGGAGAGTGCAAGTTGGTCTTGGTCAGAGGAAACATGGCAGAAAGTGTGAATGTCTGTTCAGTGGCTCTAATGGCACTTTCAGGATGACAATCATCTAACATAAAAGCTCTAAGCACTAAAACATGTCCTCCAGGTACTATTAAGTGACAAAAATCACTGCAGGCTTTCCACTATCACTCTGTTACTACTTTCGAGTAAATTCACATGGACACAAACACCAGGAAAATTCACCGGCAGCGGAAAGTTAACCCAGCAAAGCAATACGCCGGCTGTCACAGGTCCCGTCAACTCACTTCTCAGTGGAAAACTCGCCGCCCTCTGGCTTCTCCTCTGCAGGCTTCTCGAAGCGTCGCTCGCGAGGAGGCCGTCTTTCCGGCCTCCGGTCCGCGGGGCGACCCTCCACCGGGGCCCCCTGCGGCTGGGAGCCCTGAGGACCCGCGTGGGCGGACTGCTGCTCCGGCCTCCTACCCACCCTCCTGATACCTGAAATGACAACCAATCACAGAGAGCTGTCAGGCTACTCACAGCCAATCACAGGCAGCCCTTGGGTTAATATTGACCAATCACAACATGTTTACAACTAATGTAAGACTGACAGAAGAGCTACTACTCCAAAACCACAAGGGGAAACTACATTTAAAGTGAAAAGTATTAAAACAAAAAGGTAAACCGAAATTAATTTCGTAGTATTCCTAACAACTATGAATAACACGATACATTTTTGTTTAATATTGATCGATTGCACGGTTGGGTACAGTCATCCAAATACTGGTCTTAAAATACGGTGCCTTGTGGGACTGTCTTTACTCCCCACCACACCTAAAAACGCCAAAGGCAGCAGGACCATCCCAGCTGCCGTACCATATATCCCGTGAGCGTCGGCACGTTCTGTCGCACCTGTTTAAGCTTTTCATTTGCCCTCCAAATTTGGTATTTAGGAGTATCGAACCAGTCAAACAAGCACGCCAAAATAGGCACCCTCTCGAGCGGCCCGGGCTAGCTGGCGCCGGCCGACCAGCGGAGCAAACACACAGCAGGTTCCATCGAGACAGGGGTCCGAAGTTTCGGCAACTTCACGCGAAAGTAACTAGCAGAAGCGCGTGCGCGGAACCGCGCGCTGCCTGCACATCGGCCCGCGTCACGCTGCCTCACGTCGACCTCATTTCCACGCTGCACGAGCGAGCGCAGCAAAAATTAAACACGCGACCGCACGCTCGCCATCAGTTTTTGTATTGCCTGACAATCTAAAAAAAAAGCCTGTGTTTTCCTAACCCCGGGGGCAGAATCGGTACGAGACAAGCACGTTTCAGCCAAGCAAGTCAAGCTGACAGTCGTGATCAAAACACGTTTAAACTGACAAGTACATTATATGTCAGAAACATAGCAAATTGCTAGGATGACAGCCGAGTTACATTACTAGTTATTATCGATGCCACGGTCTGTCAGTCGTTAAGACCATCGACACTTCAAAGCATTTGACATTTTGAGATCCCTCCCAAAACCACAAGACTTACCATAGCTATTTCCTTCACACCTTTCAATTCTGCACTGACATAATGCATGAACGGCCATGTTTTTGGAAGCACAATAGGCGGGTTTACATGCAATGCAACATAAACGACGGTTCTTGAAAAACTGCGTAGCTTTCCATCATATTAGTTATAAGATATTCTATGCTTTACTAATCAGAGGACTATAACATGCTAGTAATCTCAAGACTAAACGTGCTCACTCTTGCTATTGTTCGGCAGCTATTAGGCTAAACACTAAATGCATATTCGGTACTGAATTCGAGCACGTTTCATGCAATGCAACAGAACAAGCGTTTATTCCTAATACTTTATGCTGCCCTCCAACTAGATCAAAATAGGAATGTTGACCTCATGGGAGCATACGCAGTAAATTAGCTTGCAAGCCAGCCGCTGCAAGTCCCGTAGCACGCCACTGGATCTACGAACTCCTTACCCTCTTTTTTTAGAGACACTGGGGGCTGAGGTTCCTCCTTCTTGTCAAGAAGGGGATTCTTTCGGTCCTTTTGCGACTCCTTTTTCGTCTGCTTGGCGGCTTGAGCTGCGGTCTTGGCGGTACCAGCAGCGGCCGCGTCCTTCTTCTTGTTCTCTGCAGCCTTTAACACCTCAAAGGGATCGGACTCATCATCAAATAGCTGGTCGAACCGATTGGTTACGACGCAGCCGAAGCCTTCTTGCAGATGTCCGGGCATGATGGCGCCCCTTCAGCAGGATTCTCCTCCGATTCTACGGGGCTTGGAGCGAACAACTCGCTAGGTAAAACCTCAAGATGGCCGGGAAAGAGACCTTCTTCTCTTCCGGCGCGATTGGCATCCGGGACTCACTGGGGGGGGGGGGGGTGTAAGAATTTTTTAAAGGGACAGACGCGGCAAAATATAGCCCGAACCTCGAAATGAGAAGTTCCGAGGACGCCGGGAAACGGAGTTTTTGACCCCGCCGGTAGTATGTCATTGGGACTCATTGCAGAGAATCCCCCATGACGTTTTTATATACAAAATTACGTTTATATTATATATATATTAGGCTATTATCTAGAGATTTCATACAGCTTTAGAACATACAAACCTAATATCGAAGTAAAGTATATATCTAAAATAAGCTTGTTTTATTTTACCTTTGTGGAAAATACTTCTCGGTAAATTCATTAGGCCTAAGGACTGGTTTAACTTAAAATAATGAATTAAATTGCCTTGAGAAATATTTGAATATTTGGAATACATTTAACACATTTCAAACTGGCAAAACATGCTATATCATTCAGCTGTATTTCTTTATGATTATTGAGTAAAATAAAGGATGATGAACTTTTGCCGCCTTTTGAGTCTTCATATAAAACTCTCCAACATAAAATTTATTCTCTCTTTATAATATACAGAACAAGGCATCTTCAATTTTTTAACAGCATTTAAATCACATTCATATCAGAACATTATGGACATGGTTTTTACACTGACAAAGTAGTAACAAGCTATTAATTGGATTCAAACATTAGCCATCATAGTTCAAAGGCCGTTGCAAGCAGACAAATTAAGAATTATGAAAGCTTTAAACATTTCATCGTAAAATTCAATGCCTCCCATTTCAAATTGCTGAAATTTTCACAATCAACTTAAGCGAACAATTGGTCGGTGCACTTTTATCGGTACTAAATGTAAGGAGAATGAATTAGTTGCATTGTCGTTTGTATCTATCAGTGGTTTCTACCAGATCTGTCATTCCCGACCTTCGCTTCCGTCTGTAGCGTAAACTAACTTTGGCCGTTGTACCAGACAGGAAAACAACTCATTGAACATTACTTTAACTTTTATGTATGTTACTCTTTAGGTCCTATAGTCAGCCTGCACTGTGCACAGGAAATTACATTGAATTGTTCAGGGTGTAGCCTGAGAATATGTGTGCTGTCTGCCTCACTGGTCCGTCACTGTCCACAACTGTACCAACATTAAAGCAGACTGACGTGTCGCTCAACAACAAGACATATCTCGGTGCCATGGGAAAAATCAGTTTGTATTTCTGAACACATAGGCACACGAGTCAGGAAAAGCGAGATAAAACAGTTCACAATGTGGTATCATCTACTGTAGTTAGCTATGATAAAGTACAAATCACTGAAAAGGTCTGAGACTTAAAGTCTCTAGATGTAAAATGATTGCGGTTAAACGGGAAGTTTATTGAAGCAGATATTGTCCATAAATCGTCCCTGAACTCAAGCTAATTGTTTGATAAGTAATTACAATCACGCCAGGAATTAAGGGGAGGGGAGATTTAACTGGGTTACATTAATTTCAACAATAAAAACATAACAGAAATGCCTCCGCTTCAAGTATGCGTCCTTCGTATAATTGTTAACTGCATGATTCTGCAGGCACCCTTGTCTGGTACGAGGATGTTTGTTGTGCCTATGTAGTGTATTTACCTGAGGTACCTCACATGTTAAATCAGAATGTCTTATAGCTACATAAGCTACCGTGTTCACCATTTTATGAAGTGCAGAAACCATTAACAAATACTGGTCCACAGTACTGGCATGGAGTTTGCACATTCTCCCTGTTGCACACATTTCCTACCACGTTCCAAAGACATGCAGTTAGGCTAAATGACTTCTGTGAACCGCTCAGAGTATTTTGTACACGCTCTGCAATGAACTGGATCCTCATAGTTAGACTACAGACGATCCTCTACTTACGAATGAGTTACGCTCCGAATGGCCGTTCGTAACTTGAAATGTTCATAAGTCGTTATTCAACATCATTTTAAGGGTTTACGCAAGAACTGGGATGCTGGGAGTTTGCACGCTACACTGCTGCGCGGCGGGAGTAGAGGCTAGAAGTCGTACTAGGCGGAACTGGCACGCAGAAAAAAAATTGATGTTGTGGACAGAAAACGGGAGCCTAAGGAACACAATTTGACCTTACAGTCCTCTTCATTCGTATGTCTGAAAATTCAGAAGTTGAAAGTTCCTAAATAGAGGAGCATCTGTATTTATTTTAGTACCTACCTACATGCCTGGTTGGGAGCAAACAATTTTTTATTCTGTCTTTTTTTTTTGGGGAGGGGGATTAAGGGCAAACCCATAATTTTACTACGTGGCTACATGTCTGGTCCACAGTAACCGAGACCTAGACCAGGGGTCTCCAACTCCGGTCCTGGAGAGCTACCGTCCAGTAGGTTTTCTATCATACCCGGCTTCTGATGAACCACA
>JAODJU010000043.1:8172238-8183459 GCA_026776725.1 Gnathonemus echidnorhynchus
CCACACCTGTTCTCAGGTAAATACCAGGAGCAGGTGTGGCTCATCAGAAGCCAAGTGGGACAGAAAACCTACTGGATGGTAGCTCTCCAGGACCGGAGTTGGAGACCCCTGACCTAGACTGTAGAGTCTCACACTATGGCTCCTCATTCAGATGGTGCTGGAGATCAGAAATCTGTTGCTCTGCATCTTTGCTCTTCTTCCGTATTTCTATTTCCAGTTTCAGTAATTTGTCGTAGAGAGCCTCCGACATATCCTCAACGACATCCATCTGAAGAGCAGAGGAAAAAGCCACCAGTGAAGTGAAAACTGAACTCACAGTGACCGTTTCACAACCTACATAAAAATGTGATTTTTTTCCAGCAAAAAGATTTTCAAATAAAGTTACTTTCACTATGGACCTGGGACAAAACAAATGATGCTGGATTTCACAGTGAAGTGCAAGGCACTGTGAATAAGTAATTCACTTGTTCCAGCAATCAGATTACATCTTCGTCTCAAGTAGTTTTGAAGTATTTCATTATTAACACACTTTTATATTCAATTTACCCAAGTACTTCATCAAAATACAGACTCTCCCCGGGTTGTGATGGGGTTATATTCCGATAAACCTGGCGTAAAGCGAAAATATCCTAAGCCAAAAATGCATTTCAATACAGTACACCTAACCTAACAAACATCGTAGCCTAGCCTACCTTAAACACGCTTAGAACACTTACATTAGCTTACGTTTGGGCAAAATCATTAAAACAAAGCCTATTTTATAACAAAGTGTTGAATATCTCATGCAATTTATTGAATGATGTACAGAAAGTGAAAAACATTTACCCATCGTAAAGCTGGAATATCGTAACACAGACCACCGTAGTCAGGACTTAGGCAAAGGTCCTGTGTAATCCTATTTCGGTCAGTGTGTCGCTAAATTCGATTTGGTGTTGTGTTTGCGTAAAGCAGATGACCGCTCAGAATCAGCAGGTTCGTGAGGCTGGTGCCTTTGATACTCACCTTGCGTGGTGCTGTGTAATTTTTTCCTAGCCCCGATGTTAAGCTGTGGTATTTAGCCAGCGGATCCAGCGATTCTGGTTTCTGCAGATACAGCCAACACTAGTAGAGGGACAGCGTTCCACGTGTCAGTGACAACATCCAGGGACGTCAAGGTTAGGCGTCAGTGCCGGTCAATCGTATTACATGATTCTTTCAGCTGCTACAACAGCAAGGACCAATGATGATTCGGTGATGATTGTATGGTTTTCAATAAAATGGTTCTGTATGAATATATTTGAAATCCAAATTTTCAAACATTCCTCAAATGATTCTCAGAAAATAAGTATAAATTAGCGTTGTCAAGACCAATTTCTCATCACAGTTTAATCAGTAACATTCATTCATCTTCCCACAGGTTATCCTGTTCAGGGTTGGGGTGGGGGGGGCTAATTAATCAGGAACAGTCAATTCTTATTAAAATGAAAGTTCAGCTGCATTCACACACATGCACAGTCTCATAGCACAAAAACAGCCGGAGGGACTGACAGTCGCGTAGTCGCCCACACCCTGTGCTCCGTGAGCGCCGCGACACTGTCCACACTGATAAGACCTTTGTGAGCATATCAGTACTTACCAGGGCCTCTGCTCCGTTGTAGGGTGTCAGTGTGAATGTGTTCGTGAAGATTCTGATCTGTTAAGGTTTGGGGGTGGGGGAGTCGGCATAAGGGACAGAGTTATTTCTCGTCCTGAATTTATGCGGGCTTCAAAAAAAAACTACTCACAGAACCCACAGATGTGCGGCGACCTTCCCATCACAGGCACAGGGGCTTGGCCCACTGAGCCACATGCTGCCCCCCCCCCCCAATTTACACCCATTGATCCTATTTTGCCAACATCCCTCAGTGGACCAGAGCTCCCGCTACTATGCATGTCTGGCATAAAGAGAGAGCAAAAGACTCACTAGCAACATTATGGGCATGATGAGAGTCCAGAGGAAGGAGGGAAGGATGCCGTAGGTCAGATTAGTCATCACTAATCCCGGGCAAATCACCGATGAGTAAATCCCCTGTTAAAAATAGATGAGAAATCCATCCTCAGTGGATCAGAAGAAGAGAAAATATTGTTTTAAGAAAGAAAAAAAAACCAGGGAACATCAATCCTTCATGCCTCAGATATCCAAACACTGGTTTTTCATTTAAAAAATGCTAAAAATCAACAAATCACAATGGAACAAAAGAACTAAAAAACTAAAAAAATTTGAAAAAAAATTATCTGCGATTTTAAAGCACTCAAGGGTTTATTGTCAATATTAGCACCGTAAGCCAAGAACTAAGTGACTTTAATTGCAGCTTAATTTCAATCCAATTCAATGTATTTTTATATAGCTCCTTTCACAAGTCGCCCCTCTGCACTTTACGTGGCTGTGCTGTAATGCATTCCTGCATCGTTTATACAGAACATTCCAAAATCAGAGAAAAAGGAAAGCAATGAAGTGAAGGAAAGAAAGCCAGATGACAATGGAGGAGAGGAAATTTCTTTCTGCAAGACATATTTGCCAGAGTGTCCTGGCAGGATTTTGGGTCTTTCCGCTGTTTGTACAGAGCTCCTGTCAGAGATGTGAGGTCATGTGAGGTCATGTGAGGTCATGTGACGTCATGCAGAGATATTGTCTGAGACGAGCCCGATGCCCCACTGTTGATCCTGAGAATGTATATAGTGTGATGCCCTCACCTGTTGGTTGTGGTGCCGATTCAGGGCCACACTAAGCAGGTCCACAGCATACTTGGAGGAGCTGTAGGGCTCCGTGCCCCTCTGGTGCTGGAGGTCATCCAGGTCGAAGGCGGAGCGCCTGGCATTGCTGGATGACGTCCATATCAGCTGGGCCGTGTGACCGGGTTGGCACAGGACCGGCTCAAGCTCCCTCACCTGGACCACGCAGGAGACGTCAATCTGTACCATGATACCCTCAGCAAGCAGGTCTCACACCTCATGTCACCTAAGTGGATCAGTGGCTGATAAAAGAACCCAATCTTCCTACAGGTGACATTAATAATGCACCATGGGTTCTGTGCTGGGGGCCGAATGAAACTTCATGAACCATTTGCTGTATTTTCTCATCCCACTAGATGGTGCTCTTCGTTCAAAAAAGGGCTCAAAGCATGCCCCAAAGCAAACCAAGTGCGCCATCTAGCAGAGTCAAAAAATACAGCAGACGGTTTCTGAAGCTTCATTCGGCCATAACTAGGGACTGAGACAAGTTATGACAGGGTTTCAGCTGAAAAGAAAAAAAAAATTGGTGATGTGACAAATCAGCCAGATGCCTCTCTAAGAGTGCCCAGATAAAGGGATGGGGGGCTTCAGCAGCAGAGAACCCTGGGGTGCACTGGCTTATGTTTCATGTGAGCTTTTGAATTCTTTAATGAACTATGTTTTTGAAAACTAAGCCATCTCACCTCTTAAAACAATGAATCCGCACTTTTCAGGAATCTATAGCATTAGACCTGGACACCACTGTACAGAGAATAACCATGTAACTGGCAATAATGGTTCCTGGCCTAAGGGGCGCTTCACTGTGCGTTCCACGGCGTCAGATCACACTGTTAATGTTTTATAGAGTTCTTCAAGTTTCTCAGTGGCACAAGACTCCATGCTTTCCATACAGCGGATCAAGTGGAAACGGATCAGGTGTTTCATTGGTGAACTACATGAGAACCTCTAGAAAGCACCAAAAAGAGCATTCAGAGCTGGGAAATGTTAAAGGCTAAGGGGTACAACACCTACTCAACATAACAGACACAGAAGCACACTTGAAATTAAGATATAACTGGTTACATCAGAATCCAGGGTATCATGTGTGCTAGTTCATTTAATTGTTTGCTGGCAGTTATAGTTGTTCATAATAAAAAATCCTTTACCTGTAATTACTTTTTACCCAGCAGTTGTTTCCATTTCTATTGCTACCCACACATCTGGTATGGCATTGGTGAGACCATCAGATACCAGATTATTGTGCGGGGGAGGTTTACGGAGAGATTTACCATCAGAAAGTGGCCGAAAAGGTTGGTGGCAAACACTTCCTGCAGGCCGTCCTTGGTCACGTGGTCTTGCTGCGTAAGCAGACCCTCTGCGGTAGCAAACATTTTGACAACGTTCCTGAAATGTAAAATGAGACTCCGCTTGATATCCCTGCATCATGCATAATTAGAGTAAGTCTGAATGAACAGCCATTTGCCAAATAAATTGGGATTTTTCAAATCCCTGTGACCCTGACCAAGATAAGGGGTTAGAATATGGATGGAGAGTTGGATGGATATTTAAAATTGTCACAAAATCATGAAATCAACAGGGCATGAAACCTAATAAAAACAACAATAGTAAGTTATGGTAAGAAGTATTACAATGTCTGTAAGATATTACAAGTAGGTAAGGAGTACACTGATACTTCGTGTTGCCGCACCCACCACCTGGGGGATGAGACCCCAAGTGCAGCTGTGTGGCGGGTGATACCTCAGCACAACACTACTTCAAATGGAATGGAACAGTGTGAGGTTTTTTTCTGGTGGCTGGCGTGCCAATCCTGCCACCAACCCCCAAATATTCCCTGCAAGTTGGAGGACCTGCTTGCAGGACAGGATATAGGTTAACGTCGCACCTAGGACGAAGCAATCGCAGCTTAAGGGCCTTGCTCAGGGGCTCAGAGTAGGATCACTCGTGGCATTCGTGGGATTCGAACCAACAACCTTCCATTACCGGCACAGATCCCTCGCCTCAGAGCCATCACTCCCCAGTCTGCCGTGTCGACTGTTATATAAATTCCATTAAATTAGGCAGAAATACACTCTGGTGAAGCATTGAGAAGGAAACCAGGGATGTAAAGCGACTGGAATGCAGTGCGAAAGCTTACCAAGTGAGGCAGGAAAAACTATAAGAGCATACCTAGAGAACAAACCCTTAAAGAAGGCTCTGATGTCCACCTGAGGGTCTGGCATGATCCCAGCATTGAGGTAGATGTAGTCCAGTCTTTTATATCTGGGTAGTATAAAATTACCCTGGTTTTATGCATTGGTACATGACACCACACAGAAACAACACATATAGTCAAGTTGGGAGACAGGATTGCTGTACCTCATCTTGACTTCCTGAGAAGCTCTGAGGACGGAGCTGATGTCGCCGACGTCAAGGCGTATCAGGTTGATGTGGGCATCGCTGTGGGACGCCAGCAGGGCGGATCGGGCGGCCTCTGCCCGCTGCATGTTCCTGCAGGCTAGGCACAGACTGACCTGGCTGTCCAGAGACAGCAGGCGCTCGCACAGGGCAAGGCCAATGCCACTGAACAACGCGACAACACACGTCAATGATAAACATCTGTGCTGTGTGCAACACTGTAACTGCCGCGTGCAACACTGTAACTCTCAGTTGTTAGCGATTACAACTAAATCACGCTTGTATTTCAGATTGACATCATCCATTCATTTTCTACACGCGCTTGTCCAATGCAGTCAAACTAAAACCAAGGAGTAAATTACTACTGAAAAAACTAACGAAAGATACTCAAAAACTAGTTTAACCTAAAACGGACAAATAACAGAATCGCTGTCCCGGTTTTTACACACAAGAATGTACTTAAATTATTCAAAACATTTCAAGTAAAACCGATGTTTAGTTTTAAGCCAAATCATTTTTAATATAAAGAAAACGTCGCTGTGGTTTATGTATAATTTTCTTGCAAATGCAACTGGAAGAAAGTAAATATATATTCCAACATTTTTAAATACAGGCAGTTGGTAGTGGGTGTTGTAGATAATTAGCATGAAAAAGTCACCTGTTTGCACCAGTCACCAGTACAACTTTCTTCATAACTGATGGCTTGAAGTCTAGCGCCAAGTTTCCACCAAAACACCGGCAAATGAATCCCCACGGCTCCGTCCGATCAAGTGTCAGGAGGCGCAGCCTATGGCTGAGCCACTGCTTACCTGAAGACTGTGGTGTGATTGGATGTCACAGCGGTGTAGCCAATAAGGTTTCTGCTACGATATGCACGAAGGGTCAAGATACACGATGGGTGATAATGCAAGAAAAGTCAAGAAACTGGGAATGGTAAAACGCGTAAACCAAAAGTATCCTCCCCTCATGATACGAACGCTTTCGCACCTCTTCGGGTGTAATATGTTTTTGGTGATCTTATTAAACGCGTCGTATGGTGTGTTAAACATTTCAAAAATTGTTACATATACTATATAAGTCATATTTTCTTTATTCCTCACAGATTGGCGTTGATTTATTGTTTTCTCTTACTTTTATTGGGTCTCAGGCATTTATGTGGAGAGAGAGAGATCTTTCAGATATTCGTTAATAGGCTATATCTACTTCAGTAGTCATATGGTTGTATCGGACACCAAACTGTGAGTTTATGCAATTAAGCTGGCTGTTAGCATTTACATTATATTATTATATTATTTATATTATAAATCTTTTAAAAGTCACAGGAAGGAAAGAAATTTGCATAGAATGGACAGCAGGTGGGGCAGTCTTCCTGAAAATAGTAGTATTTCTGCGTTTTCCTTTTTTGCAGTGGAACATTATATCTATAAAATTATGAAGATTAGATTCTGTTTTGTCCATAATGCGACCATCAAACCTCTCGTCACGATTTCATATCGTAACGCCTTTAATTTATGCAGAAAAAATCCAAGTAACATGAAAATATGAAGTTTAAGATAATACGGAGCGTGTGGCGAACGTTTCTCATGGAACTGTTGATATACTTATTAGTTTGAATTTACTTGCATTTCTTATCTGCCTTGCCTTAAAACTGATGAAAGGTAATTAAGTGTTTCTAAATTGCCATCATTACTGAGCGCTTTGCCAGAGTGGAGCAATAAACACTAAAGACAGCAAACAAGAACTACATGCATTAGAAAACGTCAGCTCTTAAACAACCGATGGTAAATTTATATACACGTTGTCCTTTCTTTTATTTTTTCAAGTAAAAGGAGTGAAGATACCAGCTAAAAGACAATAACAGTAAAACGTTTTGAAGATTACAAAAAGTGTAAATAGTGTACACCCCTCCTCAAACTTTAATATAGCAAAATGGTAAAAAAAACTAATTATATAAAGCTGCTAACTAACATCTAGTGTATATAACTCATATAGTCACTAGTGGCTAACAAGTAGTATCCTATATGTGCTTATTGATAACTGTTTTCATTGACGTTTTCTCATACTATTCATATTGAAATACAAAGGGGCCTAATGATGACAGAAATATGACACATGAAAATAAAAGGTGACCTTGGAAAAGTGGCATGTGCAGTTTCCAGAAAAAAATCATCATCATCATTCACTGTGAGACTTACGTACATTAAGTTAAGGTCAGAACAATCAAGTAATTTAGATAGTCATCCCGATACAAGACTCCATCCAAAAAGGATGTAATTTAATTGCACATTGGACGCTATGGCTGTAAAGTGCTGATTACCAAACCGGCAGGTGCTTTGCTGTACCACAAATGGCATCGTTAAAGACATTTGGCGGAAAAAAATAAAGCTATTTGGCTGTATGAGCAGAAGGTGGATGAACTGTGGGATGGATGCGGGGGTGTATCCTTAAGGTCAGAAATAAAAGGTCGGTGGATATATATGGAGCAGGTGGGGCCGTTGTTAGACAGAGCATCCACCAAAATTCCTAGGGAAGGGGCGATTCCTTTGAATGCATCGACGGCGAAGAGGAACTTTGAAGTCACCATGAAAGGACTGCTACTCCCCCTGCTGCTGCTGTGGGCGGCTTGCGCTCTGAAGACCACGCGCGGTGAGGCGACCGCCGTCAAGCTGTGTGGCAGAGAGTTCATCCGCGCTGTAGTCTACACCTGTGGGGGCTCCAGGTGGAGAAGAATCCTCGATCAGCCTGAGTCACACGGTCAGATTCTTTTTTTTTTTTGTCCAGTCAGAGCTTTTCAATGATCGCACATTATTTCCAAATGTTACAGTAATATATATATATGTAATGGGCCCCGAATATAGGCGCTACCTAGTAAAGCTAATTGTGAGTTTTACTCAAAGTATACGACACTAGCAGGCCAATAACAGGTACATTTTATTTCTTGTTAAACGTTACATGGGTGCACCATATCCACGGCACAGTGACACTGAATACCGCAGAGTATATCAATGAGTTGCTTTGATAACAGATACATTTGTAAACTAGAATTGCTTCAACATGTAGAAAAAACGGACTATAAATGATACTCCACGTAAGGCAATAACAATGCATTTTAAAAAATAACTCACAAACAATGCGTAAGTTTTGCATCACTAAGTTATGACGTCAGTATTAATGAGAGGCCAGCAACAATCTTTTATGATTTTTGTACAAAGTGATGCATTATGGGAAATGATGTGATTGTTTTTGCAGTATACAAGGGAGCGCACATTCTGTCGGATCATTTGTGCAGCTACGCTTGTAAGCACAGTAATCTCATCATGTCCACTTGCTTATGCAGTCCGTGATGCTGAAGATCAGAGCAGCCTGGAGAATCTCACCTACAGTCAGGGGATGAGCAAGAGCCGGAGAGACCTGAACCAGGTGCTGACCACAGTGTGCTGTCAGCTGGGATGTCGGAAGAGTGACCTGACCTTCCTGTGCTAAGGGGCATTTTAAGTGACTGTCCTGACTTACCCGCTATGCCAGCAATCCAGGAAAATCCTAATACCTACAGCAGCATCCGTCATAACAAATTCCTGTTAATAATTAATAAATGAACACAAATGGTCAAGTGAATTTCTGATTTGTAAGACATGCCAATTTAATCTAGAGTATCTGTTCTCAAACTATCCATACAGGCAACAAGAAAATCAAGCAAAAAAAGTTTTTTTTAAAATTATTTTAATGATAAATCCTTTATATGGATGATCACAGGCATTTTAAACAAATGTTCATCCTTTAACAAAATGTTTTTTACTCTTGTAGTATTTTTAATTGAACATAGCTGACAGTTCTGTGTTGCAGCACGTGTGCCTCGTGTCGAGAGAAGGCTAAAATCTTTTAAGATTTATAATAAACAATGTACGCCACACATGTATTTTTGCTATACTTGTCAAATAAACATCGCCACAAATGCTGGAAATGTATCACAGATGTTTCTTTTAATAGATACACAGTATTTGCTCACTATACTATACATTTCAGTGTACTAGTGGTCATATTATTATGGTACAATCAATAATTAGTCAATAGTAACAAAGCCTGAAAATAGATTTGTCTGCTTGAATAAACACACATACATGCAAACATGCGCGCGCACACACACACACACACACACACCATTGCATCAACATTTTTCTTTTGTGTATTAAAGCACAGTACCATATCAGGATCACAGTTATCTTTCATAATTATTTGGCATATATTGGTCTTATTACATGGAAAATAGGTTTAAAATAATACTTTATACTATAAAAATATGACTTAAAGGTAACTAGATGACTAAAAACACCACCATTATAATCATAGCTGCCAAACAGAAACAAAAGTGTCATACATCCTAAAATATTAGATACAGAAATGACACAAGACTAGAGACATTAAGTGATTAGTTAGTGGTATTTGCAATTTAGAGTCACACAGGCCAACACATTACATTATAAAATTTGCTATCAAAAACCATTACATGAACGAATCATGAACAAATACAGTTGCTAAAGATGCATCATGATTCAAACGTTTGTAAACAGGGGTGCACATAACTGGTATGCAAGTACGCATTCACCTTTAAAATATGTGCGGCAATATATAGTTGCAACAGCGCAAATGCGCAAGAAATTACCGTGCAGTTTAACCTTTATACCGTAAATAAAGTACGAATAGCATATAAAGGTTAAATTGCATTATTTCTTTTCATATCAATGCAAACGAACATAAAATCAGTACGCTTTAAAGGTGAATACGTACATACCTACCAGATGTGCATCCCTGTTTATAAACATTCTAAAAATATTATACAGGGTGAAATCCGACATTAAAAAAGTATCTAAAGGTGGTTGACACAAACCCACTACCAGTAGCCTACGGTATGCGTCAAATGTCAGTAAGGGGCGGCTCCTCGCTTACCCAGCAATTCGCATAACGACCTAGTGGTAGGAACGCAACTCTGTCGTTAAGTGAAGAGTACCGATACTATATTTGTGCCCTGACAAGTAAAGTGCCAACAGTAATTGATTTCAGAAGTCTGAGCTCTGCCTGAGTGTAGTTAGGCATTTTCATCCACATAAGTACAATTCTTGAGATTCACTCGTAGTAAACAGCGTAAACGTTAGCGACGGCAAAGAGCGAGCTGTTCTTGAAGGTGTATGAGGAGAAAGTGTCACTGCCGGCGTCCCAAAGGCACCTGCTTCCGAAGCGCATGTTCTGCTCACTCAGCTGTCCGATGCTGATCAGCACGATGATCTTGTAGCGGGGAATCATTAGATCTTTCACTCTCGCCTTTATAACCTTAAATGTTTTTTAAAAGGCTGTTATTTTATTCATTCTGAACACGGATGAATATTATATTAGTATGTTATATATACACTGTAAATAATGTAGCCTGGACCTCTAAAAGTTAGCTAGGGTTGGGGCTGGGAATTTTATCGAATTTGAATTTCAGTTACGTCTTTAGCTTTGAACGATTATCAAAACCAATTAATCGAGATAAAACGATTATTTTTCTTTATTTTATTTCCCAATGATTCTCCAGTTCTGACTTTCATTTGTTTCCCCATTTGAATTATATTTAGAGTTCAAGGAAATCTACTATTACAATGACGTTTCTTTGTTAAAAAAAAGTTCAATAAATGCATGATATTTCCAAAGTCAAGGAGTAATCATGTTAAATAGGCCTAGTCGTGATCTCAATATTGACCAAAATAATTGTGATTATGATTTTTGCCATAATCGAGCAGCCTTAGCTAGATTGTCAGTTCATATGCAGATTTTTAGTAGTCACGTTTATATGACAAATATCTTCCAGTGTATCACTTTACCCTCACATTAACACGTACCGCCTTGCAATAAGGCTCAGTAAAAAAAATCATTAGTTTATCATCCTTTCAATCAGAAACAAGTGATGAGGGAGGGCGAATTTTTTTCTTATTTTTTATTTTTATTTCTTAGAAAAAAGATAACGGAAGATAACAGTTTTCAACATCAACAGTAAACAAAAGGAACAGCAACAGATATATGACATATGGGCTGATCTGCAAAA
>JAODJU010000043.1:8183559-8193748 GCA_026776725.1 Gnathonemus echidnorhynchus
TATACTTTTACGTTCAGCATAAGTTTTTTGCTAGGTGGAGATTTGGGCTGGTTTTTATTGAGGTGGGCGGGTTTTACAGTACGTTGAGTTTGGGCTGGAAACTGTCGCTCAGATCTGGCAACCCTGGGCTAGGCCCATGTGATATATATGGCCTGCTTTTTAATTTCCCAGTTCCTAGAGAAATGGCTTACCTCAGATATTGTCTTCGTCATCTGTCTGCACAGTTCCGCCTCGTATTTTTCTTCTTGTAGGTAACTTGTAAGGACGTCCTTCAAAATGTTATTCACCGCCATTGCTGGGAACCGTTTTGCCGGACCTGGGAGATGCATGCAGAAAGTCTCGTTGGGAATGACCAGTCACCATCACCGGTTTCCGGAGTGCTGCTCGGCATTGTGGCCCGTGGAGACCTTTACCGAGCTGGTATGTGTTTTCCATCTGCACCGCGTGTCTCTGGTTGTCATCGTGTTGACCAGGCTCGTCGATGTAGGACACGGTACTGATAGAACTGGGGCGCAAAGCGAGACCGATCAAAGGAGCCCGTGTAATGGAACACGTCACACGAGTCAGGAGAACAAGCATTTTAAATCTAACATTCCATCCAAGTCAAACAAAACAAAACAAATAAAAGTTAATACAGCAACGGTCTTTGCAAGCGTGATTCCGGGCTGCCAGCTCTCAGCCTCCGGCGTGACACTCAGGCTTTCAGACTCACGCTCACGCAAGAAATCTGTATTATTTCGACAAATCTATAATATTCCATTATAAAGGTAAAATTCGCAACATAAAAAGCGCTGGGGTAGTTTGGAAACCCTACAGACTATTTACAAGTCTATGAAACTGTCACATACATGTAAATACGTGTGCATACTTGTGCAGATTTATTGTCTCGAATTGAAAATCTCACGCCAGCCAGCTGAATACATGTAGTTGGCAACCCTGGTGATGTGTGGATTTTATATAGTCCACAAATCACATTTACTATATCCCTACTCACTCTTTGGTCTTTCCAGCGGTTTCCTTGGCTTTAACTTCATGACTGCCAAGTGAAGATAAGCTACCCCTCTTTTTCAGAAGTCGAGCGGCTTTCTCTTTGGCCATATCGGACATCTTTTTTAAGTTCTCCCTGTATGACACACACAAGACACAAACCACAAAGATGCTGAAACAGTAGGCTAAATAATTATACTTGGTAACACAGTCACGTAGTCAAGCCATATTGCAGTCGTGCTTTAGAAAAGTTATATATTAATGCTTAAAATTTATTAAGGGTTACTGTTTTACATCTTTATCTGAAAACATAATCCTATCAAGTTGTAACCGATACGTACGTAATACTTAAGTACAATATTTTGTTGCACGATTCGCTTCTTTTATAAGTATTTTGTTACTGTAAATATAATAATAGTGGCGCATTTTAAAAAAATCTATACTAGTAGCGGGTCAACTGGTCTTCACAAAGCAAATAAATAAAAACATATCCAGGGAATGCATTTTTAATTCAGAAACATACAGAGTAATTCCTCAGTGCTGGATAACTTAGCATAGCCTATTAGTTATCAGGCTAATTTTAACAAACCTAGTATTATATAGTTACTGGTTTTAAAGCAATTTAAATTCTAATATTCATTCCCATACATTCCAATACCAATACAATACCAATACATACCAACATTCAGCAATGAAAAACTCGTCTGTGGCATTAAATGTGATAGGATTAGGACACGTGAAAAGAGAAGTAAGAATTCTGCTTTTTAAAAAGTATTTTCTTAGTATCTTTGCGTCCTAAATGCACAGCAATTAAGTAAATTATAATTTAGAAATGTTGCAGACTTACCAGCTCAAACAAGTACCCGGAAATCAGTATGTATTTTGCGGCGCTTGTGTTGTGTTGCCTTGACAACGTGACGCTTGCAGGGCGGTGCTTCTTCTGCATGCTGCCCCATTCAAAACTGCGTCAAATCGATCCCATTATGGCCGATTCATTACATAATTGGTAGTTCAAGCGTAAAAGTATGTCGATCAATGTAAAAGTATTAAATATAAATATATGAAATACAAGCAATAGTTTAGCTGTAAACAGATGCAGCTTAACACTGCGTCTGCGTTTATCGTGCATTGCGTCATTTATTGCGGCTTGCACTGTATGCGATGTTAAGTATATCCATTCATCCATTTTCTACAATCATTTATCCAGTGCAGGGTCACGGTGAGCCCGGAGCCTATCCGAGGAAACACAGAGCATGAGGCAGAGTGCACCTTATACAAGACGGCAGTTCATGTACCAGTCACAAATTCTGGCCAGTTTAGACAGAACAATTCACCAAATAGCATGTCTATATATTGCGGGAGCAAACCAGAGCGCAGAATTCTTTTTACTTACTGGTCGTCTTAGGGGTACTAGAATTTTAGAGTATTAGAAACGCTGTGTGGAGTTTATGGACTGGGCAGTAATGTTTACACAAGTTATAAAACCATTGTGTGCGAAATTAATACTTTATTTAAGTAAAGGACAGTCTGAAAAATTTGAGCATATGTTCCTTATTTTTCTCTTTATTTCCAAGAAAACTTACAATGATGGACATCTTAAACGGGTATTACATTATATCATTCTGTTTATATATACTTTTAAACTTTTAGAAGGGAAAATTATTACATTAGTACATTTACATGAAACAATTGCATATTCTGTATCCTGTGCAATGGATAAGATGTAAAGAAAATTAAAATGAATAACATTTTAAAAAGAAAAATTACATATGTATAGAAGAGATGTAGTTTACCATAATCTATAAGGCAAACAAAATCCAAGGGGTAAGTTTGTTGAAATTCTCCACACATTCATAAATAGAAATAAATCCACGAAAGCAGATAGTTGGGGAGATTCATGTAATTTTCTATAAGAGAAATTTACTGGTAACTCAAACTAAACAAAATCAGTAACCGTCAGCTATTTTATTTTAGATAACTTTACAGATATGTAAAATTTATTGTAGATGTCAACAAATACAAGGATTTAAAGCATTGGTACCATAAATAAAAGGAAATAATGTGCTCTAAATTCATTTTTCAAGACCAAGATATCAATGGAGTGCAAATCACAGTATGTAAAAACACAAATAGCAACATATTCAGTTGTTCATTTGGTACAGTACAATAATACAGTGTTTAGTCATAAAAGTGGGAGGTGTCATTTTCAATGTTTCATAATGAAAGTGAATCATTATTAAAGAACCGTACAAAAAAAAACTTAGTGTAAATAATAGACTCATGCTTACAGATCAATGTATGAAATATAGAGTGGAAAATTTATCCATAAGTCAGTGAAACAGAGAAAATGACAAATAGCAAATATTTTAAATAAACCGATACAATTGTTTTCTCAGGTAACCGGAGCAAATGAAACTAATTAACTAACTAGCTAACTAACTCAGTAACACGACCCTTTAGTATCCAGCAAAATGTATTGAAATAGTGCATGCAGTTTTAAGCTACTTATGCGAACATCAGCCTGCAACGCAAAAAAAAACAAAAAACAACATCTGACAGCAAAAAGAGGAACTGCATTTATGACAAGACAGTGCACAATAAACACATTTTTCCTGGTGCAACATGAGATTTTCCTTGATCGATTTATGGTAGATGATGGCCAAAATACCAGTTCCAAATCTATAGACAGAAGTATTTGTAAATGACCTGACAATTAAGAGTACTGGAAATAAAATAAAAAAAAGCTTTAAATTAACGTGAAGCAAGCACCTGTGCTAACGTCAAAAACAATTTTGATTCAGTTAGTACAAGCGAATACAGTTTATTTATATATTGTTTAATCATTGCTGTTCCCCAAAGACACAAAGGAAGCTAACAGTGGCTACAATCACAATATGACAACATTTATAATTACGCTGTCCTGGGAAAATTTCCTTGATTGCTTCCTACACTTCCCATTAATATTAGAAGATATGTTAATTGCAATTACAATTATTCACAAATTGCACCCGCAAATAATACAACATGTATTATATACGATTTTTTTTTTTTTTTTGTAAACCATTTCTGCAGTGTAATTGTATGACTTGACCAATGTTAAAGGCCTAGTTTCGTTTGCATATTTGGGGATATGCAAAAACTTCCCATTTGTTATGTTTAAATAAAATTGCATATGTAGACACAAACATACACGGGGGGCACAAGCGTAGAGGACATGGTCCTTCACCCCTCCCACAACCAAGACTTAAATTTGATAGCACCAATTACAGCCCCCTCTTTTAACATATGCTTTACACCACTGTGTGATTATAAGTATATATGCATGTGTGTATGGACATGTAGAAACAAAACATGTATTTTTTTCAACATTACAAATATGAATCAGCACACGATGCCACTCGACATCCAGTTCTTGGTTGAAATTATTCCATTAGTTTCTCCCGGATTCTCCTAAGAAGCATCTGGGCAGCAAAATCTACACACTGACATCAGTCAATAAACTATTTTACTGACATAACAAATGTTCCACCACCCAGATGACAAGCTGGAAATAAATGTCTAAGCCGCGTATTTAATTCTCCTACAATCCTCAGTGCAATTCCCTTTTTGTCCATCTCATAGAGACCATTTATACATTTAACATAAAACCCATTAATTCATGTCGCCTATTTTTTTTTGTTAACGGTGAAAAATGGTACTTTTAGTCAGTCACAGAGCTTGAGAAAAACCCACTGAAATGAAAATAGTGCTGCTTTATCAATGAAGCTGATTACTCTGGTTACTCACCAGGCACATTGCTGCCATTAAGCGGGACGTACTCCTGAAAATATTTTGTTGTTTTCCCTCTTCCCCCCAACTTTTGTTATACTCAAATAAAAAAAATATATTTGAAATAAATTAAAAAAATTATATCTTAGCATTACACTATACAGTTTACCAACCTAGACATATAACAAAAAGAATTTAAATATTTATAACTCTAGGCATTCTAAATAATGATACACTGTACCATTCCAGTTCTAATAATAGAGTCACTTTAGTTTTTTTTACAACATAAAAAGTTTAATTAAGAAATAAAAAATATAGTGCTGCAGTGTAGGTGTGGTAATGTATAACACTGCTGTCTAAATGACAACAGAAACACTATGTGACAGAACGCAGAACCACTATACACCCTTTAGAATATATAACAGCCATTTTAAATTACACTTTTTACATTTTTAAGGGAAACACTTTGAATACCTAAAAAAGATGAAATACTGACACTATTATTCACTTTATGAGTCAAATAATAATTTAAAAAATGAGTGGGTGTTTTGTCACTGCACAATTTGTGACTGCAGGCCTTGTATCTGCATGCCGCAGTGTCACTGTGTCACTGCACGCCTCTTAAAGGGAGCACAGTGACCTTCAAGTGCCAGTGGAACATCTGCAAGTATCAGCCACAGAAAAAAAGGGGGGGAAAAAAAACACGCACAGAAAACTGGAGCTCCGCCTTCACCGAGGAACAGGATGGCTGACAAAAGTAACCAAGCACGAGAACCTACACGTAGATTACACTCACTGCTAGTTCATTTGTTCCTTCACAAACACATAAAGGTTTTTTTTTTTTAAAGTTAGATCTAACGCTATGACTTTTGGCCTCATGTGTACATTGCCAGTAATCTACTGGATGTTTTCTCTACCACAAAACCGACTTTAGCACAGCCCAGTGTGAAGATCTACTGCATTTACTGGGATACCTGTTATTCCATGGAAACTGCACCAGTAAGTGCCCCATGTGATTATTATCACCTACTAAATCAGTTATGCTCATACACAGGAAATATTTATATATAACACACTCAGTGACCACTTTATTTGGTACCCGTGCAGTGCCAGGCAGGACTTTTGTATACAGAACCACTTCCAGGTTTGACAAGCTGATGTATGTCTTTCTGCACACCAGTACCAAGCTGTTTTTTTTGCCCCTGCGGCCCACCTGGTAGTTTTAACAAATCTGACTGGCCATTTTCCTCTGACCCCCCCCCCCCATTTACATGGCGCGTTCAGCAACAGAACGACCCCCAACTCAATGTTTTCGTTCATCGCAACATTCTCTGTAAACTCTAGACACCTCAGCGCATGACAGTTACTGGAGGGGGGGCTGTTTCCCTGATGCTGGACCCACCATGTCTGGCAGGGACAATCACACCACATGTCAAATTTCGATTTACAGCTTTTAGCCGTGATCTTTCTTAGTCGCAGAGTAACCGAGCCCCTTAACCCTGAATACCGTACATATTCAGTTTTATCTACATTATTGGCATATGGAACTAAGTGGCCACTGAGTGTTTATATGCAGCTACCAAGGAATCGGGTCCAGAAAATCACGTTTTTTGCGCGTCATTTGGAAGAAATGTTGGAAACAGCAGCACATGCTATTATGTCTCTCTGGCTACCTGCAGCCAACGCAGTGTGATTCGTCCCTGCTAACAGGAAGGAGAGTGGAATTACACAAAAGAGAGACACACTTTTTGGGAAGAAAAGAATAAAAACTCGCATCAGGTTTCACGTTACGTTATGTTACGTGATTTACCTGATCGGCGGGTGTCTGCATCCCAGGGAGACCACATTAAGTCAAAACATTTCCTCAGCAATTCCCCCAGGATGCAAACAATAAGCAGATCATCATTCGCGTTCCCTTTCTGGACCTCACCAGGACCAGCACAGTTCCTTTGCAAATCCAGCTGTAAGTTTTCCTCTAATTACTTAGCTGACGTTTATATCCAAAAATATGCACTCATACAGCTAAATATTTCACTGGAAAATTTCTCGGTAGCCAACATAACATTAGAACCAATAACCTTCAGGTTCCTGGTCTGGGTCTTTAAGCACTATGCTGTCTGCAGTCCTATATCAGCTGTATGGGGAATACTTGGATAAAAAACATCTGCTAAGCAAATAAAGAATAACAACAACATAAAAATAATAAAGGTGTAATCCACAGTAATTACATCATAGCACAGTAATTACATCATAGCACAGTAATTACATCATAAAACTAACAACGATTTTGTTAGCTCGTCACACAACAGAACCCGTTAAATGGGTCACATTTTCATCTTTGTAAATTTTAAAAAAGGTTGCCGTCGGAGTCAATGTTTCGTTCTGAAACAAGTCTCTTCCTTCTTAATTTCAAATATTGTCCAATGGAATCATTTTTCTCTCTTTCAGCTAGTGGTGATTAATTCTCAGCCAGGTATTTTCCTGAAAAATATATAGACTGCATTCAGCTTGGACAACTTTTGGACATTTCGATATATATCACACATCGGCAGAAACCTTGATCTGTACAAGCAAATGAATCACATCAAGGACCAAATTCAGGCATACCACTCTGTCCATCCATCCATCCATTTTTTGACCGCTTATCCTGTCCAGGGTCACATGGGGGCTTGGACCCCAGGTTACACAAGGCAAAAGAACAGGATACACTCAGACCAGCACAGAACACATACACACACATGTAGGGTAAACATATCCTTATGGGGACCGCTCATTCACACACACACACACTCCAAGCCAATTAGAGACACGAAATAGCTTAAGGAAGGAGGAAATCCACCCAACGCAGATAGAACTCCACAGACACGGAGTGGAGGTGGAATTCAAATCCCCGATGCTGATGTCCACTTCTAAGCTAACGATAATACTGGCATAATGGTACAGATTACTTAGTGGTGATTACGCCTCTTTACGTTACCTGAATGTTGCGCTTCTGCTCCTTGAATGGCTTTATTAGGTTCTTGCCATGTTAGAAGGTGCTGTGTAGCCCCTGCATCAATCCCGCTCACACTTGTTCCTGGTTATTCATTGTTAGCTCATCCTAGCTGCACTTCTGCTTAGTTGACTCCTTGACAGCATGTGTGTTCGTAATGCGATATTCGCAACCCTTGTACGTTGCTTTGGACAAAAGCATCAGCCAAATGTGTAAAATGTAATCTGATCTCTAATTGCCTTCCAAGGCTTTGGCGACAGAATTTATGTACCTGTAAGAAGGTGTTGTAATATATGCAAGCAGGGAGATGAGTTCATGCCCATCTGAAATGCACTCACCAGCAGCAAACCTCCTCTTGACAAGGGAGAAGCGGTAACCGGGCCCGACCAGCTGGATGTCGCAGCCTGAGAGAGTGCTCCCCTCACTGGTGAACTGCACTGCCAGTGGAGACGGCTTGCCTGAGCCCTCGGGTGGCTGGAACCTGCAGAGCAGTGACCCCACCCCTGGGAAGGGACGAGAGAGCGGCCAGGTACGCGTCATGTGACCCTACTTAGCATCGGAGCAGGTGCTGGTACACAAAAGGTTATAATATCGTTGTACTTTTATTTGTCGATTTAGGTTAAGTGCCAGGATTAAGCGAATTTGTGTGCGCGAGCCCTGGCAAATAACCAGCTCTTCTACTTCAGGATCAACCTGTGGATTGAGTCTGGTGGCCCCGTATGATAAACGGTTCAGAGCATGGCTCACTGTCAGACTTGTAAGAGTTATATTCCATCAGGTCTCCAAGGCCAGACAAACCTCGACCGGGTTCCCCTGTACTAAACTATTCCATTATACTAATCTATTATCCAAAAAACTGGTACTAAACTAATCCATTATCCAAAAAACAGACGTTATTTGTGTCTGCATACTAAAACAGCTGAAAATTCAAAATGGTCCAGTAAAATTGTACAGTAATTGGGGCCTTCAGCAAATGGGAAACAAGATGTTACTGGTCTATAAAAGCAAAACCCTTATTATGATTTACCTCCATTTTCAGATTTCTGGGATATATCTGGAATCTTCCATAGAATTCTCTGCTGTTCAGCATTCCTAGAGGAGATTAAATGAAGTAGACCATTAAATCAAAAGTATATGGTAAAAAAATATGCAAAAAATGTCTTTGGTGTGCTTCAATAATCCAAATAGGCCAAAGCTCCTAAAGTTTTAAAATTTTACTATTTAGTCACCATCTGACTGTCACCATAAGAGCAGCAGTTCTGAGGTTCATGCTGTATGTCCTCCACACAGCTAGATGGCGGTGTTAGGTGAGATCTGGGACATGGCTGTGGTTAAGACCGGTTGTCTCACCAGACAGCTGGGGGTAGAGCAGCTTGAAGCTTGGTCACTCCTCCTTCAACCGGGACCAGAAACTGAACGTTGTTGAGGGCCACAGGAGTGGTCATGGCATCTCCATTGTACTTGTAGTCTATCCGGACATCTGTACTGGAGCCGTCGCAGCGCCAGCTGACTGCCAGGTTCAACGGCGTGGACTGGATGCCTTGTGCAGATACCTGGGAAAATACACATCGGTTTGACAGCTCGGGAATCAAGGGTCACGCAACTCTGCACCTGAAGCAGCAGATTGCCTGAAGGGAGTCACATGGGCCATGGACAGTCACCCCATCATAGACATACGGATTTGATTTTCGGGCATATATGGGAGGCGGATGAGGGCGAACCGGGAGCTGAGGGGAAGGATGCCGACTAGGTTTAGGCTGTATCACCGTAATACCGCATACTGTGATTGTTATGGTATTTTGGGTGCTAGAAGTATCACCGCAATACCGTATACCATGATATTTATCGTATTTTGGGTGCTGCTTAGGCTTAGGCAGTATTACCATAATACCTTATACCACAATTTCTATGGTATTTTGGGTGCTGGCTAGGCTTAGGCAGTATGACAGTAATACTGTATACCGTGATTTTAATGTTATTTTGGGTATACGTACAGTAATGTGCAAAAGTCTTCTGCAGTCCAAAGAAATGTTTACAGCTGTTTATCTGGGTAGTAAGTGCACTTTTGCCCAGAACAAAAAACACAATTTAACATTAGAACATATGCAAATTAAGAGTAACGCAATAAAAACTAGTAATAATTTCTGCTGTCTTCCAAAAAGTTTCTCATATCTAATTGGACGGCTAGATGAGCCCAGCTTCAGCTCCCAAACCTCTCTTCAGGGGCACCTCAGCCATTCCACGTATTTATTCAATTTCACCACCAGCTCACTTAATTAATCAACTCAGTTAATTAACTTAATGAGGTATTGATTAGCCAAACGTGATGGGGTTTTGGTCGAGTCATGGGTATATCACGTCGTTGCCAGTGCTTGAAGTGGGAAAAAATAAGTGCAGGAACTCTAATTTTCCGACATTTGACATTTGTGCGGTGAAAAAAAA
>JAODJU010000043.1:8265317-8280541 GCA_026776725.1 Gnathonemus echidnorhynchus
TATAAAGATTCAGCTTACCAGAAGTAAAATGGGTACAAGTTAAATTGTACCACAGCCCCCAGTTTGAGCAGAAGCAGCCACTTCATCATGTGACTTGAAGGACTTTGTTAAGGCTTGTTTGTGTTGCCAGACCTGGGGCGGCTTCTCATCTTTACCGGAACCGTTCAACTAAGTGGTCGACAGATATATAACGACTGGGCCCAAAGGCCTTTTGTGCGAGCAAGATGCCGAGAGCGGAGTCCGGGCCGCCCCCCAGTGTAAAATACACACCGGCCTATATCAGAGAAAAACGTGTACAAATATTTGCAATGTAAACACTGTCCTGGGTTCTGAGGCACCCAGCACAGCAGGTTAGGGGGTGGAAGGCAGAGATGGGGGGGGGGGGTTTCCTGTGGTCTCATGTCAGACTATTCGCTGAGTATCATGGGAAATCATGTCACAATGACTCTACTCCAAACCTGGGCTGCCGATTTGTACACCGGGATATTTGGCTCAAACACACATGCAGACAGAGATCCATGCACAGTATATACATAGAAGTTCAGCCCTTTTTTGCCACTTTTAGTAATATAGCGAAGTAAGAAAATAAGGATCGGGATGAAAATTTATAAGGAAGAAAGAACATATAAAAATTTCAAACCATCATTTTTTCAGCATCCAGAGTTTTTTGGGTCCCTTATTGTAAAAAGCAATTTATATAACAAAACATCAACACTGTAACTTGGACTTTTTAACTCTTTTTGCTCCCAGTCCTAGACCTCAGTTTCACTCAGTGACCTCACACAGACCCTGCTGTAACAAAAGCAGCAGTGTGGAATCTTTCACAGAGACTGTCAAAGGCGAAAACAAGTCCACACAAACGGCCAGGCTGCTATATGAACTACATGCATCTATTATTCAACTAAGATATAAATGTAAGCGGAATAGCCTCCCCCCACCCCCCAAAGCCATTTTCCGTTGGAAAGAAACTTGGCTACAGCAAATTAGCTGCCTGACAGAAACGGAGGTAGTTCGAAGTCTGTTTTATGTTCGCGATTTCATGTCCAGGGAGTTTGGCGCTTTCTGAAGTTGCTCAATGTTGCATTTGTTGCGTTTCTTTCAAAGCATGTTTACGGTATCGCCCGAGCTGCCTGAGACGATGCGTGACGTCCAGCGTCTCACCCGAAGGTTCTTAAACGCCCTCCCATCCAGCGTCATGTGCCAGTGTTATGGGAAGCTCTTCTCAGTGTCGGCAGAGAACCCGCTTACTGTAACATTAAGGGAATGTTACTTCCACGTTCTACATTTTAGCAAAGGTTCTGTCAGTGTCGGCACGATAACATTATTTCCTTTTAACAGGGCCGTAGTGAGGATTTTTAAAATACCGAGGTCACAAGTGTTGGCCTGTCCTAGGTGTGTCTCGTAATAAATCGTAGTTATTGGCGTTGAAGAGAAAATACTGAGGACTTGACCTCAGCATCCTCAATGGTGGGTACAGGCATGCCTTTTAATGCAAATAATGTTGAAAGATATTGTTCCCTAATAAATAATTATCTTATAAAAGTGCTAAATGTGTCTATACTACCAAAGTGCCATCTAGCCTCAAACCCATGACCTTCGAGGTGTAACATGACAGGCTGTTACATTCATGCTCTTCATTTGCGTTTAGATTGTTATTTTTGGTCCCAGTAGTCGGGTAATGATCTGGGAGCATCATAGGACCTGGGCATTTTGGATGTTTCCATACCTTAATCGTAACGTTCAGCAAATGTTCCCAGGACAAAAAATTGTTAGCGGGCCTTGCACTAGGCTGCCTGCACGGTGAACACTGTGCCGCACGTGGATTAGTGAAAATGAGACGCCAGACGCTCATCGGGTCACGTCGCCCACTGGGTTTGGGTTTTAAACGCAGCATATTCTGTGCATGACTTTCAGGACCAGAGGCAGGCTTGCAGGGAGCATCACAGGGGACATAGAGGGTGGAAGCGTATCCTCGAAATCTGCACCGATTCCCAGGCACATTCCCAGACCAAGACATGGGAGAAGTTCCATTGAATTTCCTGTGTTTTCGTGGTAATAGTTTCATGGAATCTGTTCCCATAACACCAGATGTACGGTGGCTCTGGGATAAACGAATAATGACGGATGAGCCGACTCATGGTTAACCAGGAGATTCTGGCACCTGACACGACAACAGCTGTCCAGAAGGACTGGCAAAAAACATGACCCCTCCCTCGGAATGGCTCAGATACTGAACCGTCGTTCAAAGCTGCTCGCTACTCAAGCTCCCCCGAAGCCAAGAGGGCGTTAATCGCTCCAAGCAGACAAGCAGCATCGAAGAGCAAAGCGGCTAAATTGTGTCTAAAATGCTGTACATTTTCGGGGTTGGAATTCTAAAGGAGGCAAAACGTCCCACAAATGTATTCAGACATAAGTATTGCACAGCAAGCCTGTGTACCCAACAAAATATCCAAGACTTCAGTCTCAAACGCTACAAGGTCATTCATTTGATAGTTTGATAACCACACAATCAAAGAGTTTAAAGGAACTGGATGTAAATGACTTTTCTAACTTTTAACTTCCTCCTGATGCATTACCTGAGCTAAGGGTAAATTAAATACACTCAAATCTCCTTTCATGGATTAATATTTGGCTTTCTGGTGATGGGTCCAACAGCTTTTTATTATATGTCAGTTTTTCTTTGATAAAAAATGCACAGGTATTCTGTGTTCCTGTGTCAGAATACTTCTAGAAGGGGCAAGAATGTAGGGGAGGGATGCAGCCCCCAGCCCCAGCTCAGACCTGCTGTGGCACCTTTGGAGCTCAATAATGAACCTAAATATCCCCAGTAAACAGAAAACGGGAGAAATTTCGCAACTGGCTGGTGGTAATGTTGCAAAACCATCTTCTGGGTCCTGCTCTCCTCTGGCTACAGTTAGTGGGAAGTCCCTCCTCACAAATGCATGATGACTGGAACTGTCGCTATTTTCTGCATGGGGGGGGGGGGCGTCGTCCCTCCCAAAATCCACGTACCTACTGCTGCTTCCCGACAGTCGCCTGGATATGGAAAAGCCGTCAAGACCGTCAAAATGTCACCCTGACTGCAGGTTCCTTTAGAGTTCCTGACATGAGCACTATGATATTTAGGGAGTACTTTATTCTGCTGGGGAGGGGGGGGGGTGAAACCATGACCGCAAACATCCAGGGGCATCAGCATTCTGCTTGCTGGTTTCCCATGGCAACCCCGGCCCCCATGCAGCTGCCGCAAACAGAGACCTTATCAGGTGCTACCTGCAACAGGTCACGTATTCCCACGAGAAAAGGGACGCATCTCCCAAAACGTAGAACGCAGGGTCCTCCTACGACGTTAATCTAAGAAGGAATGGGACCTTTCATTTTTGTTTTTTTTTTAAGGCCAGGCCAGGACATCATTTTGCCAGAATGCAAATGAAACCCCTTTAAAGTCTTCAGAATCATCCGAGCCCTGACGGGAGGTAAAAGACGTCGGGACGGTCTGACAGGAGCTGAAGGACGACAGGACGGACTGACAGGAGCTGAAGGACGACGGGACGGTCTACCTGAGATGCGTCAGCAGTGGGACAGTGTCACGCCGGGGTTTCCACATCAAGCCGACACTGGCCCGCTGTCAGGATGCCCCGACACTAGTTCCAGGGGAATTTTGACAGACACTGACAGTAAAAATCGCCACCTGTTGTCAGGTCAGGGTCACCAGCAAATAAACATGAAAGAAAGACCAAAGAATGCGTTTGCTTGACGTCGGTCGACAAATATTTAGTGTCCGCGAATTACAGGAATAATAATAATTTTGTAGTTAAAATAGATAATAATAAAATCACAGTAATAAGTAATTATAATTATAAATGTGGACATGATGAAATATGAAATCATAGGCATTACTGGCCTTGCCGTGTGTGTGTGTGGGGGGGGGCTCATATGACGAGGTTTATGATGTCACCTTCCGAGCTCATGCAGGTTCTTAATTATCCGGTGAAAAACAACCAGCGTGTTGCTGGCCAGGTTACGGCGACACTGAAAACAGGAAAAATCTGCTCCCCCTTCCTGCCAGGAGAGGCGTCTGGGTGACACAGAGGGGCCGGCGGCACAGGAAACACTCCTGTTTTCTTTTTATGCATCATCTTCCTAGCATTTGGCTGTGACGTTCTAATTCATCGCTGGGGGGGGGCAGCACGTGGCCGGAGGTGGGTCGTCGTCACAAAGCCCCTAAAGATTAATTCTGTGCCGGCTCAAGACAAGCTCCTGAAATCCGTGGTCGCCATCGCCACTACAGTGACGCTGATAGACCCATTTTTGTCCCAGACTTGGAGCTCTCTGCAGGCACCTGAAGACAGGATCGAAGATCCCCCCCCCCCGTTTTATCACCACCTGATCCAGCTCTCAAGTTCCTGCACAGGAAGCCACAGTCCATCCATCTGCACTGGGAGGAAGTCAGGAGAAGCCTCATGCAGCCACTCTGACGTCAATGAAGCACCACAGGCAAGTGAACCAGGGTAAGCAGCAGCTGACAGGAACCCCCCCAAACCCCCCCCCCCCCCCCACAAACGAGCACTGCCTTCCCCGTCCTCCTCCTAACCTCACTCAGCAGCGCAGTCGCATGCCGACAACACAAAGCAGTCCCTGTTAAACTTAAGGCTGCACCCCTGATGTACCTAAAGAGACCCCACACTCCCTCACACACACACAAACACACACACACACACACAAACACACACACACACTCCCTCACACACACACACACTCCCTCACACATACACACGCACACACACACACACGCACACACATGTGGCACGTCCCAAACCGCTCCTACTGATTCTACCCCACGTCACGAAACAGTGACAAACATGTTTTCGAACTCGTCTTTGCGGGGCAAGGGACAGGAAAAATAAAATTCGCTCGCCGTACCACGTCACTCCCTCCTAAAACTCTCTTCAAACAACGACCGGAAAAAAAAAAAACACACAACGTCCCGACCAACGACTGAAAAAATAATTACCGAATGCCGCCAACATATTTCTAAGGCGCTCCACGGTTTCGGGGGGCCGTGAATCTGAGGGCCCCCCACCGCGGCTTCGGCACAAAGACTTAATTTACTGAGAAATCCCCCCCCCCCACCCCACATGTCTTCAATCATCTTCAGTTGAGGTGCTGCGTGATAAATATGGAGAGGATTAGCAGTCTGGGATGAAATCGAGGCGTGCAGACGGCTTTGGCCTCCCCAGACTGATAACACAAAAACCATCACCACTGCATCTCCCCAGACGCTGTTTCCATGGTTACTATCCTGGTCAGGCTCCTGGAGTGGTTACCACACACTACACCTCTACAAGGCTTCACAGGGCACTAAAATCGGTGATGGGTAGTTTTTTTTTTTTCCAATTCTCTGTATCCTTGGCCCTGTGATGCTGGTATGATTATCCTGCTGGCGGAATGACTGCACAGCTAACATTGCTGCACGCTTGTCAGGTGACTAGGGGCCTGATCAGCGGGGCACAACTCGAAAAGCAACGCAAAGGTACAGACGCACTCGCTCCAGCATACACACGCAGTTGCACAACGGCAACGCAGTCGTTAAATTGAAATGGATTCGTCTGAGTCCCAGCACTTCCTGTATTATGCAGCTGGATGATCTATGAGGGACTTTTCTGGGCTGCGGTGGTATTTCCACTTTACGCACATGAGCATGTCACACATATGAGGGAGTCACAGGAAGTATGGGGTAGGGCTTACCGGGCAGACAGACTCTGGTGATTTGCGGCTGGTTCGCCACTGGGGACCTCCTGGGGAGAGATAAACACGATCACAGGATTTAGAGTCCACCTAGTGTCGATTCAAGGTATTGCGCGCCTACTTGTCAATGGTGCAACACTTTTTTTCTTTTCTATTAAGGCTGACAAAAGCAGAAACACACTTTCACAACGCTTTCACTGGGTGACAGATCGGCATGTGTGTTCCAATACAAACTACAAAAGTCATGAATATGGGTTTTGTTTTTAGACCACACATGGTCTAAACCATCGATAAGGTCTAGGTAACGTTTCTAAAAATACAAGACAAACACATTTGCTTCATGGAACTGCCATCACCTACAAGTTTCTTTAATGTGGACCATCTATTTGCATGGAACTTGAATGCATGTATGTTTTTAACATAGTCAAGAACTGCATGAGTGTTAAGACGCGTTGTTTTTGTATACTGACGTTTGTGCCGCAGCACTAAAGTGTGCGCTTACTGCCATCTTGTGGCAAAAAGACGACGCGCAGGGAGTGGAAGCACAAGTATCGCACAAAGCTGAACGGAGGACATTGTACAATAAATGCGTATCTTCACTTACTTGTTGGAGGCACAGTGTACATTGGTGATCACTGTAAAGTTGTTCCTTACACTTCGAAGACTTGCCAGAACCTGAAATAATTATAATAATCTAAGAACAGGAATCATTTAACAATGCTTAAGCCAAAATTAGTGGAAGATTTCGGGGAGATCGATAACAGGGCACAATATTTACCTGAGCAAACGGTGTTACTATGAGGTCATCGCCATGTCTGCAAATCGAAGAAAGGTATTATCTGACATTTGCGTTCAGTCACTTAGCAAATGATTTCACAGGTTCCGATTCGGATTCTCACAAACGATTCACAGAAGCAGAGTGCCGGCAACCTTTTCTCACCCCAAATACACACCCCTGACATATGATAGAGCGAGGAAAAAAAAAACTGGAATTACAGCCCAGAGCTGAAACAATGTCACTTTAATGACATGAGGCACTCTGGTTAATGAAAAGATGCATTACTTCATACCCGAGCATAATCACCACAAACGGATTGCGCTTGGGAGAATATCAGGTTACAAATATGAAGTCTTTGTAGAATTTAACATAGTAATTATATTACAATATTCATCTTCTGCATCCGGGGAAGTTTAACTCATTTGTACAAACTGCAGTAGATTAAAATCAGGAATTCAGGACATTCATGTAACAGCTGCCAGTGTTAGGGTTTCAATCAAGTGTTTTTTTCCTGCTCTGCTGCTCCCTGGAGGCTTTGGGAGTCTGACGACTGTCAAATATGAGAAGATCAGATGTTCAGATGCAAGAGGATCAAAGATGTGAACCTCTGACGCCATTTAAAGGCGCATGAAGGCAGTGCAGTAGTTAAGGGCCTGTAACCTGAAGACTGTTGGTTTGAAGCCCGCAGGAGGGCCCACTATAGCACCGTGGAACAAAGTAGTTAACAAATACATCGACAAAGGAAACAAAATATTGGCTTTGGATAACGCCGCCCCAGGCGTAACGGGCGGCGCGGTGGATGGGCATCGCTTTTCCATCTGAGCTCTTCGTCAGAAACGCGTCGACGCCAAGCCGCTGATGTTTAATGCACGTTATGTAACCATGAAAGTCGCGCGGCTGAGAGACACGCCAGACATGTGCAGCCATGGGTGCATGGCATGTCCGTCCGGGTAAGCGGCACTGAGAGGGAGCCGTGATGCACGCATGGCGTGCCATTAAACAAACGAGCGCTACGCTGATCAGTAGCTGGACTGTACCACCTCCATGGGAGGGGGGTGCATGAAGCTCTGCAAAACCCAGGAAACATTCCCCCGCTTTGGTTTTAAGTCTAACCCATAAAGTTGAAATACATATATTAAAGTCTTACATAACACCATAAAATGCGCTAAGTTAAAACTACTTAAAAAGCCATAACTTTAATCCTGCATGCTCTGCAGTCAGGGTGGATTTGACATTGTGCTCTGCAGTCGGGGTGGATTTGACATTGTGCTCTGCAGTCGGGGTGGATTTGACATTGTGCTCTGCAGCCGGGGTGGATTTGACATTGTGCTCTGCAGTCGGGGTGGATTTGACATTGTGCTTAGCAGTCGGGGGGGGGGACTTACACCTCGCTGACCACGGAGGAGTTGCGTGACATGGATTTCGGCGACAGGTCGTAGTCGCTGTCCGAGCGGTACAGGAATGACTCGCGCCGCTGCGTGTGGCCAGGAAAGTTGGGGTGCAGGACCAGCCCCGATCCGGGGGAGGCCTGGGGGTCCAGGGGGCTGCATCCAGAGGACGGGCCATTCTCCACATCAAAGCTGGGGGGGGGGGGACACAAAATCACAGGCGTAAGACTAGAGATGATTGTATTCAAAACAATATACAGACCCTGCCAGGAGAAACTGAGCATAAGTGGTCTTGCTCTAGACCTCAACTATAAAATCACTCTGCAGACACTGGGATTTGAACTGACAACCATCCGGTCACAGGCACAGTATTCCAACGTGCTGAGCCACACTGTCCCGTGGAAGTCCACACGTAACCTCTGCCTCCACGGCAAACAGACATTTTTACTGACGGCCTCACAGAAAAGTCACACAACTCCAAGTGGAACTGGTACCGCCAGCAGAGAGAGGTCGTCAGAGAGACCACAGCATGCAGCTGCGTTTCCGCCGTTTCACGTGACGCAGATGGTCGCGGCCATTTCACATGGACATACAAGCCCCTTCCCCTAATGCATACAGACGAGTGGAAAGTCACATGGGCGATGCAACGCGCACTCTGATTGGTCAAGGGACAGAAAGGAAATGAGGGCAGCGTCCTTAAAGTCAGCCTGACGCCTCCCTCATGCAGAAGCACCCTTAGGGTGCACCCAGAGTGTCCGTCCCAATCCCCAAGAACCTAAATTCCCCCAAAAAAAGACATGAAAGGGACCAACATGGACCAGGGATAGAGACAGAACCGAAGCAACAAATGATGTTGTGGGTTACACCAGGTGACAGAAAAGCAATGAACTCCACTCACACAAAAGACATATTTAGCCACCAATGCTAGCTGATATAGCCATTTCAGGATATTAGTGGATAACATTCCTTCTCTTGCAGTAGGGAGACATTTAAAAATGTCTGTAAATAAAGACAGAACTTCAGACCTGATCCAAACAGAAATTTGTGCCACTTTTTTCATTAAGTGGCAAAACAAAAATGTTTCCGGACAAAGCCCTATTGTTTTTGCCTCATCTCTTTATTTCATAACTGCTATTATAATGGGTTTATGGAATTACATACAATTGGGTTAGAGGAAATAAGATTTGCGGCATTCAACCAGTCAATGGAAAAACAAAAAAGATCATGACTTTTAATCACAATGGCCAAGTGTCACCGTCTTGTTTCAGAAACAGTGCAGGTTGTTTGCTTTTTCAGGCAGAGGAAGATCATCTGGAGAAACGTCCCTCTGGGACTTACAGGACAACTTCCTGTCCATGTCTTCCCAGCATGTGGGAAACTATGAATCAAGCCCCAGATAGCCAGATGACACACCAGGGAAAAGGCTCCCAGCTGATATCAAAAGAAAATAGAAGATGCAAGAGGTCATCTCAACGGGAAAGAAGGAGTTGCAGAACTTCTCTGTAACCTCAGCTGGGGTTACCAGAGAAGGCTGTGATGTCTTCTCCAAGGACTAAGTCTTCTCGCAGACATAAGGTCAAATGGGGACAGGCCGTCCTGTCAATATCCAGATGTGCGTTTGGCGCTTGCAGAGAGGTGAGTCAGGCCAAATTTGGTAAAATCTACACCAGAGCAGAGTTTGGGAGTGTACATGCAAAATATATGTCTGCTGAGACCACAGGACTTTTTCGTTGGTTCGTGAAGAGACATCAGTGTCCTCAGTGTCTGTCGGCAAGCCGTATCACTTAAGGAGCATGTTTTTGTACCCTTGAGAAGAGCACGTATCCTACACAGCTGCCAAAACACAAACAGGCCTGTCTATTTCTGTTACATGTTACTGACTGGATGGTTTGAATAAGACTTCCTATTTACTGATGTTGAAAAGGCAAATAAAGAATTTTGAATCTAAAATTATTTGTAGAACTAGGGCATGTGAAGCCATACAGGTACAAGTGTCTAATATTAAAATTTGCTTTTTTTAAAACAAAAAATACCAATCCAGCTTAGAGTGAGCTTGGGCGACTGAGGATGGCACAGCCCGTGTCGGCTAATGCAGTGTTTTTCAGCCCAGTCCTGGGGGACCCCCTGACAGTCCATGTTTTTGCTCCCTCCCATCTCCCAACATGCACCTGTATCAGTTATTTCGTGTTCATGACCGGCTGGGGAACTCGTCTGGAGGTCCCCGAGCACTGGGTTGAGAGACACGGCTGTGGATTCTCTTTCTCACACGCAGGCTCACTCTGGCCAGGTGGCGTCGTCACGAGGCTGTGCGACAGCGGTCCTCTAAGCTAGAACGTTCTCACAGGCAGCTAAGCCAAGGCGATGTTATTCTTAGCTTATCACGCACTAGTCTAGCGTAAACTGAATGACCTCATTACTGGGCAGCAAGGTTTCGGGGTAGATGTCAGCGTTACCTCACACCTCAGAGATTGCAGGGCTTGGATCCAGTTAAGTAGCTTTATCAAAAGCTACAGCAGAATGGATCTCCTCTGAGGAACCTTTTTGACAACCTTCTCAACCCCATCTACCACAGGCGCCCTACAGTTACCTAAAGAGTGAGTCTTGACCTGGTTAGTTCTCCTGTGAAAGGCTCCCTGACCACGACTGTCACCGGGAGGCTCCATCCTCACCTTCACCAATGTCCACACCGTGAGTCTGAATCAGAAATCCTTGTGATTCATCCTCTGAAGGTGAGCGAAAGGTTTTGCAATCAAGACCAATCTTTTCCATGCTCGGAGGAAGGGTGCGACCAAAATCTTGCTGTGAAAATATCCTGGCTCAGCTCCTACACATGGATTACCGGAAAACACAAAGTCAGCACACATACGCAGGCACCTGAATGTGGTTAGGGCTGTAGCTCAGCAAGTACAGTGTGGTACATGGAATGAATGTAAATCTGCTTCATAGACCCCCCCCCCCCCCACAGTAGTTCCTGCTTTTCCATATAATAAATAAATGCAGCGCACCAAAGGGTCAGAAGTACACAAATATATGTATAGATTCTTTTTTTTGGGGGGGGGGGATTTGGGGGTTAAACTTGGGTTAACAACAAAAGTAAATATACACTATATGGACAAAGGTATTGGGACGTGCCTCTTAATCACTGAATTCAGGTGTTTCATTCATACCCATTGCCACAGGCGTATAAAACCAAACAACTGTAACCCACACAGTCAGGATTACAAACATTTGTGAAAGAATCGCTCGTTCTGAAGAGCTGAGTCAATTCACGCGTGGTGCTGTCATAGGCCCCTTAGTTCCAGTGAAGGGAACTCTTAATGCTGCAGCATACCAAGACATTCTGGAAAATTCTATGCTTCTAACTTTTAATTGTGGGAGCAGTTTGGGGAAGGCCCTTTGCTGTTCCAGCATGACTGTGCCCCAGTGCCCAAAGCAAGGTCCATAAAGACATGGTTGGGTGAGTTTGGTATGGAAGAACTTGATTGACCCACACAGAACCCTGACCTCAACCCCAACAAACACCTTTGGGATGAACTAGAATGGAGATCGTGAGCCAGGCCTTCAGATCCAACATCAGTGCCTGACCTCACCAATGCTCTTCTGGATGAATGGGCAAAGGATCCCACAGACACACTCAAAAATCTTGTGGAAATCCTCCCCAGAAGAGTAGCAGCTGTTATAGCTGCAAAGGGGGACCAACTCCATATTGATGCCTATGGATGTAAAAAAAAAAGTTCCTGTAGGTGTAATGGCCAGGTGTCTCAATACTTTTGTCCATACAGGGTAACAGCCATTCCTACTCCTGCATATAATAAGTGGAGCAAAGAGTAGCAGCTGTAATTTTATCTAAAGAGAGAATTAAATGTCTCTAAATTATAAATTTTGCATGCATTTTGCGATGAACAAGCGTGCTGCCTAGGAGGTACCCCTATAGGTGCCTGAGCCTTCAGATGACCCTGTTTGGAAGATGAATGTTTAATGCAGTGAACCGACTCCTTCAGATATGTTATGATTTATAAGACTGCAGTTTCTCAGACAGCATGAGCATCTGGATGAAAATACAGAGAACATCAGTCACTGTGGGTTTGTAACTTGTCAGCGGCCTACAGACTTGAAACACTGTTACCACAATCTTAGCAGTAGCTATCTTTTTAGCATTCGCGGTTTTAAAGCCTGCAGACATCATTAACCAACGTCTTTGCACAAGGGAGGAAAACGGGTGGAAGGCTAGGTGATTGTTTCTCACATAGACACACACAATACATTTTTTTTTACTCACGTTAAGTATAAAACAAAGGTTCAACCTACTTCTCCATGTAGCCTAATAAGTTTAGCAAGCTACCAGTTTCCACCACCAAACCCGGAGACATAAAAAGCACACAAGGTCAAGCATGTGTTTAAGTAATTTCACCGCAGACGTTGTGCGTGAGACAGGATACGTATAGTGATTTCTTCTCAAATTATATAGGCGGCTCTCCTGGAACAATAAATGAATTTGTAGATCACAAAAACTGTATAAGGTAGCCTATAGTAAATACGAATAAAAAAATAACAGAGTATACAAATCGCGCTTCGCTTTCAGGGAGCACTAAAAGCGCGTTTCGGCTGGACGACAATTTCAAAGGCCAGTTGTGTCGGGGACGACACCACACGAGCGTATCCGGATCTACAGGCCACTGAAATGTCCGTCACACCGCTTATCTAAACCAAACAAGCCGGAACAATTTTACCGATCGCAGGATGCAGGTTGTCTTGCAGTTCCTGTAATAACAAAAGCTAAAGGGCCGCTGAAGGCGAGCACCTCTCCGCTCCGGGAAGCCCCGCGATCTCGCCATTTAATAAACACGTAAACTGAATTTTACAGCACTTCAGGCACTGATTAAGTTGTTGTTTTTTTTTCTTTTCATTTTTTAACCATTAACTGTTTTATAATCCGAAGAAGCTGAACCAGACTCACACAGACATGGCATATTTTTTCCAGAGTGAATTGATATGTGCTACACAGTGGCGTATTGGTTTATTTTAGTCCATTTTGCTCCTGTTTTGTGCTGCTGCATATACTGCCATACTTCTCTACTCATCCAATCTCAGCCAATCCAAGCCTTTTTGGATCGAGTCAAACCCTGTATGTCATCAACCCAGCCGAGCTCTTAATTAATTAGGTTTCATCGAGCTGTTGGTTTAATGACTCGTTGAAAGTTTACATTTTAATCAAAATGACTGCATTAATGCCCTGCGATGGGCTGGCCCCCCATTCAGGGTTGTTCCCTGCCTCGTGCCCATTGCTTCCGGGATGGGCTCCGGACCCCCCGCGACCCAGTGGGATAAGCGGGTTGGACAATGGATGGATGGATGACTGCATTAATCAACGCGTTGTTAGGAAAACCTTGTAATAGTGAAAATAAGACATTCTAAATATCGTTTCCTTTCCTTGTTAAAAGAATATTAATAGTAATTCAAATTAATACGAGGCCACAAGTAACTAGCATTCAAGTCAAGTCAAGCAGGTCTTCAGTGTCAAAGCTGGAGAAGATTCCAGGGAGTATTCCACAAAGCAGGAGTTCCCAGTTAGCTGAATAACTTAAGCCAAACGTGATAATTGTCCAACAGAAAAAGGTTAGTGACATTCCTATTGGACAATCCTTACATTTGGCTTAAGTTATCTGGTTAATGAAGAAATCCTGCTCTGTGGAATACCCCCCAGGGATATGAACTTTGGAAATGCCTTGGGGGGGGGGGGGGGGGGCCGACCAAAGGGAAAGTTAAGGGGGAAAAAACCATGTCACCCAACCATGTCTTTATGGACCTTGCTTTGGGCACTGGGGCACAGTCATGCTGGAACAGCTATCAACAGGTCACCAGCCAAACACTCCAACTACACTGCAAATGCAAAGTACACAGTGAAACAGTATCCAATTAGTTTATCTGATGCTTTATCCAAATCAACTTACAGTTTTTAGGAAGGGTTACAATTTACATCAGCTCCCAGGGATTCAAATCCTTTGTGTTGTGAGCGCAATGCTCTACTCACTGAGCTACAGGAGCCTATGATTCTATTTGTTCCTTGAGCTCAAAGTCTGGAAAAGCTGATATTATTCTCCAGCAGGATCCAGATCTGAATGGAAACAGAATGCTGTCCAGGTCTAACCACCTCGTCTGAGCTGCTTTCTTTAAACCTTACAGTTTCCTTACCCTAAAAGGCCCTGGTAGCAGGGAGAGTGTTATCTGATCTCCCGAGGAGGGATAAAAGCAAGGAAAGCACCACCAGAACTCTCCCGATTGTGGAGACGCAGCTCGCAGTGCAGGCAGCCACTGCAGCATCAGACACCTGTGATCCCTCGAGATAAAAAGGTACGGAATGAAGGGACCTGGAAGACCATCGGCTTGGGCACTGGGCACTGGGCACTGGGCACTTTGCATATATATGACATTAATCTTTAGACTAAACAATTAAGAATCCAGACAGGTCCCATATAAACATACGACCAAAAAAGCTGTTAGGAGGACGGGGGGCAGCCGCTGCTCCCCCACACCTCACATAAAACGGGATTTATGTCCCCCCCACTGGCGTGCGTGTGGAGGAATTTGCTTGTACTCCCACTGTCATGTGAACTTCCTCCAAACATCTGAAGTCCTTGAGTCACCTTGTTGGTGACATCAGCTCGCACCTGCATGGGGATCTGTTAAATACCTAGAAACATTGCCCCCCCCCCCAAGCACCTCAATAATCACTGCTTTAGAATTACTGATGCATTTTTCAAAACTTACAAAGTTGCTCATGTATAACAGATCGATCACTCCATCAAGTACATATAACAGCCGTTCCCACTGCTCCAAAGTATAAGTGCAAGAAATTACAATTTTTTTTCTAAGGACACACAATTAGATGTCTCTAAATCACCAATATAGTGTGTGTGTGCCTTGCAAAGGTCTGGCATCCAGCCTAAGGTGACCCCTTGTATTGCACCCTACTCTGGCTGGGACTGGCTTCAGATGACCCTGCCCACAATAAATGTTGGGGGTATAAATGTTTAATGTAGAGGACTTTAGATTGAGATTTCTTAAACTGCAGAATATCAAGCAGCATGAGGTCTTGAATATAAAAAATAATATTACTCACTGGGTGTTCAGACTGTAACCACTGATACTCACAGGGGAGAAAATGAGTGATGAGTAAGGGTGGTGGTTTCTGTTAGCCCCCCCCCCCCCACCACACACACACACACACACACACATACACAAGTTGGTCTTCCTATCTAAATGGGGACCGTCCATTCATTTCTATGGGAAAAACCCTAATCCCAATCACGACA
>JAODJU010000043.1:8283567-8310021 GCA_026776725.1 Gnathonemus echidnorhynchus
GCGGGGGGGGGGGGGGGGGGGGGGGGGGGGGGGGGGGGGGGGGGGTGTTAACTGCACATCTATGAAATCCCCGGTTAACCAGAGGAATAAAACATCACGGTGAGCAGGTTGGCACAACACAAGAAGGACAGGGTTTGCAAGCCGAAAAAAACAACAAAAAAAACTAAACACTGAATCAAACCATAAACTGCACCAAGGCAAAGTTACACAACGCAGACACCGCAGACTCATCTGGATTTAAGTCTAAGCCTTTGGTGTGCTGGAAATCCTCTGGGGGTGTCAGTAAAGCTGGAGCTGCTTCGTGCTGCTGTTCAAAACACAGAAAAAACACGAGCCTCCATTACTTTGGTAACTACAACTGGCGAGAATTCACTGGAAGTAACAGAGGAGCTCATTCATAACTCTCACTAGAGGCAGGACTCCGGCAGGGATGGACAGGATGTGTCTTGCTGAAGGTCATTCCACGCGGGCTGGAATCATCAGACCCCGCTGTCCTCTCCGCCGTGCGGAAAATGCCTCCCTCAAGGGAAGGTTCATTACAGAGAACGGCCCGGACTCAGGAGGGTCAGCAGATAATCTCATTTCTCTCGGGGACGGCGGATTCAGTCCACAAGTGGTACAAAACGAAAAAGTGTGGGTGGCAGGTTGGGGGGGGGGCCGACAGGGACCTATTTAATGTATGACACCCAGCACCAAGCAATATGGTTATATCTGTCGGAACCGGCCGCACTGGGAAACTGGCAAGTGTCTCCGCCTCTGGCTGCTCGCCAGTCAAGGCCAAGAACTGAAGATGTGTGGGGAGCAGGTCGGAGATGTTCTCAACAGACAGGGAGGGGGCGCTCAAAGCACAGACTGACAGCAGCGTCTGAAGGACTGCTCCAATGCTAGCTATAACTCATAGACCTCTCAATGAAAATTTAAATATATAAAACAAAAACATTTCCTAAAATATACAGGTTACTAATTTTTTGTTTAAACCCTGCCAAAGTAAAATTTTTGATATGTGAAACACTGAGAAACCAACTTTTTTTTTTTTATTACAAATTGACTAAAGTGAATAAACAATAAATTAAATAAGCTTTTTAAAATCTTTACATTTGATATAATTTTCATAACATGTTTTTAAATGAAGTGCAAAGAGCTATATTATTAACATTTCAATGGGAATGGAAAGTGGACTGTCATTATTCCTTCCCACCACTAGATGGCATACCACAACTATACATTCCACACTCCGTCTCCCCGCTTAAAATTTGGACAAATCAAGGTCAGCGCAACACCTCTTTATGAAACAGCTGGTCCAACAGCTGATTAATATATGTATATTAGTTGTATTTTAAATGCTGAGTAACAAGGCATTTTCCCTATTTAGATTCAGGTTTCACGCCGAAGCAGTCAAAAACGACATCTGGCTCGTCATATTTCAATCACGTCTGTGACAGCGGCACCGTTCATACTGATCATTCCCAGCAGGCTGGGCGTGGGGGGGCGGGGCACCTAGAGTCGCAGTGCCTGGGGCCTGGTACCTGACGCAGCCTAAGCACCCAGGAAAACTCACATCCCTGTTATTTGCCTTCACTAATATTTATCTGGCAAATGCTTTATTGTGAACAATGTACATTTGAGGCAGATAACACACTTTCATTCCCCCCTTCTCTACATCACATGCTTACAGAATGGGGCTAATTTTAGTTTAGCATAGTCACGCCAGCCTTAACTGCCCATCATAACGGTTCCCAAGGAAGGTGGGGTCACTGGTGAAGCCCCGATATCAAAGTCAAACAGTAATCGCCGCCGCCCATACAGTCCAGATGACGAGTTCCATCTTAGTCATGCAGAGACATTCAGTCTGATATTCTGACAAAAATATATTTATCAGAATGCCCTTCGTAAAATTAAACCACGGTGACTCACCCACGGTCGTGAGCCATCCGACTGATATCAAACATTAGTGCGTGGGAAAGAACTGAAATAATCTTATTTCAACAAAAGGATGCCCCACAGCTCATCTATGACTCCATGGAAACAGTAACCGGGCACATCTATCCATCCATCCGCCCTCCAAACGCTTATCCTTAGCAAGGTCGTGGGGCAACTGTGTCCTGTTTTCCTTAAACTGGGGATTCTTTCCTTTTTTTGGGGTTCTAATCAAGATGAGAGACTGCTGGAAAATGACCATTCATTCAGAAAAATGTAAATTTTAACATTGAGCGGTTGGAATTATTGCTAAAACTCAGCTGAACAAGAATCACAGACAGTTCCAGTTAACCTCTATGAGTCTGACTTTTTTTAATTAAAAGAACTTGCATACTGATTAATCAATGACAGAGAATTCATGGCACCTGGTTTAATGAATGTGGATCCTTCTGTGGTTCCACAATATCTATTTTAATGCAGCAATGCAGTACCAAATATTTTTTTGATAATTTTGGGCAACGTTACTGGATTTGTCTGGGGTTTGGTAGGAGATCTGCAGAAAGGGGCCTGCGACTGGACTGCTGAACGGCATTAACACATCCTGCATCCCTCCCCGTGCATGTCACCCCAGCGGTGACATCGCCACGGTCACCGCCTCTCCCCCGCACCGCTGCTTCATCCTCTCCGTCCATCCTCAAGACCTCATCAGCATGGCTCTGCAGACCCTCGCTCTCGCTCGTGCACCGACTGAAAATTAAAGTGCACCGACCGCGATTCTGGACCCAATATCCAGAAAGATCATAAATAAATAAATAAATAAATAAATAAATAAATAAAAATCTCATCGTCACACGGTAATAGTTACCAGTGGCAGAGTGAGATGCACTGCAGCAGGTTACTGGGGGTGGAGGAAAAATACATACAATCATGACTGGAAAAAGCACTTTATAGTGGGGAACAAAAAAAACACTCGGATCTCATCCCCTGTTATTAAGCTCCATCAATGCATCTAAACTCCATTCAAACCCCCCCCTCCCCCCACCCTGTGCCGATTAAAAAAGCCGCACATGAAATGTTTCCGTTTCGACTGGCTCCTGAAAGGCTGATTTGGCTCCGCGGGGTAATTGGGAGCCGCTGGCTGACGTCAAACGGGGAGGGTAATGAGATCCAGCCAGACAGCTGTGCACTGCATCCATGAAGAGATGCTCCCATCTGTCCAGGTGACGGGGCTAGAGGATTCTCGGCATAGCCCCCCTCCCCCCCCCCGTTATCCACGGTTCACACAAAATCTGCGCACCTCAGCCCTCCGTCTGCGGCAAGGAAAAGCCGGGTCAGAACCCAACAACAAAAAAGAATAATAATAAAACACCACACACACACACACATACACACGGTTCACTCGACTCCCTTTCTGCCACCAAACTGAGTATTAGGAAAATCAGAACTGACATCACCTTACAGATGACATCTTAATCAATAGCCTAATCAGGTCGGCTACCTCAATACACTGCATCTCCTCCCTTAAAAAATAAGGAGAGATGACACGGTAAGCTAAATTGCACCAGCTCTCTATAGCAATGACCGGACTGTCGATATCGCGCTTTGATTTCATCACCGGATTCACCGCACTGGCGGTGCCCCAGACAGCGTTGGGGAGAGACACTCCGTTGTATCAGAAATGTGCAGGAGGCGGGGACAAGGGTTATGGAACCAGCACAGACCCTTGCGAAGACATCGGGCTTTGATCCAAACATAGCCTGAGTGTGGTTGGCGGGGGAAGGCGGGGGGGGGGGCAGAGAACACAGATAGGGTAGGGTGGCAGTGTGTTTCCTAAATGACCGCTGTGCTTGGCATCGCATGTGGGGTCGTGCAGCACAAACCCTGCCAGGACGTGCGTGTCACATGACCTGGGTCCAACCCACCAGAACTCCAGCCCTAGATTTCAGCGGCCGACACTGTTCTGTTGCTGTCAATCATGTAGTGTTCCCGCCTGGCAGGGGGACCACTGAGACAGGTACCCGCACCCATCCCGCACCCCCATCTCCCAGTACACCAGAAAGCCCCCGCCCTCCAGGCCAGCGCAGCCCACACACCCCCCTCGTGCCACACCACGTGCCGCGGCATCTGCAATACTGCTTCACTGCCAATTCGCCTGGTTGATGGACAGCTTGGGAAAGCGCAGTGGGCTAGTGCAGTGTTTCTCAACCTGGGGACCCCCCCAGGCAATCCGCGTTTTTGCTCCCACAGGGAACTGGGAGGGAGCAAAAATGTGGACTATCTGGGGGTCTCTAAGGACCAGGTTGAGAAACACTGGGCTAGTGGATTTTGAGCCAACAAGCAGGAATCAAACAGAGGTGGGGGAGGGCTTTTGGAAGGGCAGGGCATGAGTCAGAAAAACAGCAGAAAAACAGAAGGAAATCAATTAAGGTCACACCCCAGAGACCCCTTGTTGGTACTTTGGTGACGTCATCTCCGCTTTCAGGGGGTGATGCCTGTTATGGGGACAGGGGTGGACTCTCTGACGTGATCTCCTCTCTCGACTTCCTTGGCTGAAGCAACCCATAAGCTCCGGAAAACAGGGAAGAAGCGGCCATGACTCACACTATCTCAAAGGGCATTTTCAACATCTCACCAACCCTGGGCGAAATACATCTCTCACAAAAATGTACAAAAGTTACATTTATACCGGCTACGCATTTATAAGGCTGCAGATCTTGCTAAAGCACTGTCAGTTTAGTATCTTGACGGTGTTAAACTTGCTTGGACTTGAACAGATAGCCTGTTAATAGTCGCTCATGCTTTATCGCTACTCTAGCCCATTTCCCACCCTGTCCAAAAGTCTTGGTCACATTGGGCATTCATCACCTGATACTTCAGGAACGAAAATCACGGATAGCTTTCCTACCCAAGCAGCATCTGGGAGCCAATCAGTGACCATTATTTTCAGGCAGCTGATACTATTTTAGTTAAAGTTCCAGCCTCAAATATTGGCAGTTGCAATCCCAAGAGGTAGCACAAGGGGAAAGTACTTAACCTGAACTGTTCCAGTAAAATATTCATTAGTCTACAACTGTAAAAACAAAATGAAACTGACAGTTACACAGTTAAATATATGGCTATCCAGTTTACATTTTGGCATTAGTGACTGATCCCAGCTCTTCACATACGAACATAAAAAGCTGACAAGTATTTGGCACCTGAGCTTTTTGCTCATTAGGGTTAACGCTCATGTGGTTTGACGCTGCAGTCACTGAGATAGCTAAAGGGTTAAATAACGTCAATGGTCCCAAGAAGCGTTTCCAGCAGCTAAACACTGACAGTCAGCGCCACCATGAAAGACGAAATCATGGGCAGAATCAAGTGACTTCAGCTGATAAATGGTCGATCGACTTCAGATTTTAAGACTTAGACAACAAAAGAACGTTTCTAAAATCTGGTTTCCTGAGTCAGTGCTGCTGCATTACTGTTTCGGAAAACAGAACAAACTGAAAAACAGGTGGATGAGCAGGACCTAAATATAGCTAAATAGCTAAAAATGACTGCAGATTCGTGCTTAGCGTGGCGCTGGGGAAGGGCTTCTCCAGTGATCAGATATTATCAGGCAGATTATTTCCATACAGGAATTTAAACTGCTGCTTGATTTGATTCCCGATATTATGCTTTGCTTGTGTGGCTGGGGTTCAAATTAAGTGACGTCAATCCAAGGGGGCAAGATTTCTAATTTACCTAGAGTAATCTGACAGTATGATGTATGTCTTTTTTAATCATTGGAGACTAGCAGTTATAATATACTAAGCATCTAACTCCTAACTGTACATTGTGCTGTTTCATAGGCCTTGTCAGGAAGACTCAGTATTACTTATAGTCTTGGCTGTCTATCATATATACATTACTGTATGCATATCGTATTACAGGTTAGACACGGACAGTGGGTCATTACACGGGTGGCAGTATTGCCCATTTTCCTGCACCTGTTACGCTAAGCGATGCAGCTGCTAACATCCCACTACATCCGCTTTCAGGCGTCTCTCGATCAGTGTGTGTTATTTACTGTGGACCTCGGACATGAATGCAATCGGATCTGATCTGATCAGTTGTCAACGTAAGACTCTATACTTCAACTAAAATAGGACACTGTCCTCTGTAGGGCTTGGTGTACCAATGAGGTTAATGTATAGGAGCTGGCCTCAAACACATGACTACACCTTCGGTCAAGTCGGTGAGAAGCTGGCATGAAGGAAATTGCCTTCAGTGAGGGTTTTGGCAGCCAGGTCACACTAATTGGACTCGGGGGGGAAAGAAATTGCTTCAAAAGGAGACCAACGACTCAAGCTGACCTGGACGCAGCAAGAAGATGAAGAGCCTGTTACGCAGAAAGGGAATTCTGCCCTACTGCACTGCAGTATGGCAAACCATAAGTGGGCTTACACTCTCACGTGAGCTCTGAGTGTGTGCATCGGAGACACTGTGTGTCCATAGCCCCAGCTAGTATGCACTTATAGGGGATTACACAGAAGGTTCCGTCTCATATATACGCCTAAGATCCAGGGGGAGAAAAAGTCTAATATTGAGTAAAATATCGATTTGACAGGAAGAGGAAGTTGGCCAGGTCACACCCCCACACATGTGATGTCATTATAAAGCTTTATCTGTCCTCTTTAAAGCACAGTAGACCTTTATAGAGTGGCATGTATGAAAAATCTGAACGAAAACATAATGTCCTCTACAGAGGACAAAAATGAGTTGCAGGTTCTCAGGAGTATACGTTCTAGAGCACCTAGTCCCCACCACACCCAACCGTACTCCATTCTCCTCGCTACATCCCCTAGCAGCCACACTGACTCCTCCGTTCCCCTCCCCGCAAACCAAATGACGCACGCAACCCACCCCGCACAGCAAACAAAAGAGCTTGCGGTTGCCATGGGGCTGGAAGGCAACACACCGACAGCCATGTTCTCCACCGGCCAAGCTCGCCTGAGATGGCGCCTTGGCGACGGATGCCGTCAGAATGGACACTGTGTCGCAGTGCTCAGACGAAGGAGCGAGGTGCGTCAAATGTGACCTTTGCTCTTTTGAGTCCGTCCTGGAGACTGAAAACAAATGCAAAGTATCATGTGTTTTTCAAGCGCAACGCTTTCTAAAGAGTAGCTTTGCAGCTTGATTGAAAAGACTCTTAATAGGCCACTAAGTCAAAGTTCAAAGCTGAAGAGCTAATCTGATTAATTAAACACCTCATTCTTTAAATGAATCCAAAACCCATGCTGAGGAAGGGAAATGCTCAAATTAGCAGATAATTGGCGTACTTCAAAACTGACCAAAGTAAACATGTTTCACAGCACCATTCTTGATGTGAGCTTAATCTGCAATCGAGAGCAAAGAGAAATCGAATTTATAAGGCCAAACAGTGGCACCCCTGCACTATAAAAAAGATATTCATCAAATGTTAAACGAAAAGCAATTATGGATCCAATATCTACCATTAAATTGGCTGAAGCTCATCCATGTCCAATAAAAAATGACTTTTTAATCACAAAATGATGGCAACAGGGGGGGCCTGTAATTAACATCTAGTCCTTGTTAGATAAGTTTCACAGTGGTTCCAGGGTATGGTTAAGTTCATGTTACATTATTAGGGAGTTGCAATGTTTATCTCCAATGCTTCAATGTAATTAACTCAGATCAGTTAGCATCCTGGTGGGTCCTTCAACATCCCCTAACTCAGGGGCAGATTATAGTCATTTTCAAACTCTTTCACAGAACACCCTCAGTGTAATGAACACAGTTAAATCAAGCACTGACGTGGGAGACTGACGGATAACGTTGTACTTTCAGAAAGCAACATTTTCCATTGACGGTTTAGGCCGGCACTGTTCATCAGTCGCCTTGCTTGACAACAAACAGGCTGTCGAGGAGACCAGTCATCCTTGCTCCCCCCGAGGCGTTGGGAACATTCTGGAAGCGAGTACAGATGGCGCTAGTTGGCAGGGCCCGGCTGAAATGCCATGTGATGGGTGGTGCGACGACTCCAAAACATGTGACACTGAAAGCAGAGACCACACGGCCTAACGGGCGCAATGGCAGACGGACACAGAGACCGTCGCCAGGGCGCCCTCGTCCCACGCCTCCCGTCATCTGCTCCTGATAGAACCCCGCAGATGGTATCAAGACGTCTGTCTTAGCTACTAGCTGGCAAAAACAAAATACCTTGAACGTGCCTGTTGCTTTGGTAACTGTATCTATGGACTTCATTAGATTTTGACAGAAAATCAATACAACCCAAACATCCCCACCCCTCTACAAAAATAAATGAAAAACAAAACTTTACCGTACCAACTGTGATATATGTCTGACACGCACAGTTAAGAGTGTTTGTGCTACGTCCACTCAACCTCATTAATCACAGTCAGCATTAAGAACTGTCTGGAAGGGCTTTTATCTTAGGCTGAGCACTGTGCAGCATCATTCACACGCTCTCTGGGAGTGTCCAGTTTTTCCTGGGCACATGGCCGGGGGCCTCAGCGCAGATAACGCTAAACAACAGCAGAACCCACCATTTCTGACTGCCACAGAATATTAAACCACAGACCTTGACAAGACAGCTGTTGAAAGGGTTCGTCTATGAAGCCACATTCCTCATGTCGTATTTTCCGGTCATTGAGCTGTAGTCTTCATTACGTTCTCGCTTTGTTTGAAAGTTGTGTAGCTCCTGCATCAGTACTGCTTACACTGGTACCTGGGCCTTCATTGGAAGCTCAGCCAAGCCACACTTACACTTAGCCGACTCCGAGAGCATGTATGTTGGTAAAGCACTATTAGTCTCACTTATAAATCACTTTGAACAAAAGTGTCCGTCAAATAAAATAAATGTACATGTAGTGGACACTGACCATTATGAGAAGACCTAGCTTTGATGAGGAATCAGCTACATATCATTAGCTATACCACATACCATTAGCTATACCGAGGCAGCAACAGTTCACAAAAAATTTTTTAAAAAGTACAAAACGTACTCTGCAATTAGCATTTGGTAAATGATCATCACTTTCTGTAAATGATCATCACTTCCTGTAAATGATCATCACTTCCTGTAAATGATCATCACTTCCTGTTATTGCTAACATCATCAGCAGGGGTGGATGAGAACAACCCTACCGGCAGAGTAGCACCCTGAAAGGGTGCCCCCTGCTGGCTGCCGGCTCCACGGCCGTCACTCGCAGCTGGGTTTCTGCCCGACCGACGCACCACGGGTCGCTTTTCCAAACAAAAGCAGCGGGGACAGTCCTCGCCTGCGCTGCAGTGTGTCAAAGTTCCTTTATGAGCAAGAGCGTGCGTTCGGTTACACAAGACGGCTGTTGGGCAGATTCACCGACGAGGCAAACATATTTGTCTAGACTTTTGCCATAAAGAATAAAATCACCCCACCCCAGTACAGAAAATGGTGAAACAGTCAGATCGAGGAGAAAGGGAGCTGTAGACTTTTAAACTAATTTGGAAGGAAAAGTAAATTTTGAACAGCCCCTGACATGGAAAAGGCTCTGGAAGCATTCACCCTCTTCAGGGGTATTTTTCTCTGGAAAAATGCTTGTTCAGTGATGTTTCATCTACCGGCTCTATGTTGCTCTACTGAGGTCTCCTGTACCCATTTTGTCTAAACCTGCCCCTAATCCACATCCATTAATCAGCGCGCCGCAGACTAACGGCAATCTAAACAGTCCCCAGCGTTACGTTTGGCAGGCCGCGCGGCTGTTCCGGTCCACCGAGGCACGGGCGAGCTCCCTCCTCCGACAAGTTATAACATCCTCCAAACGTAAAAGCTACAAGGACTCCTCTAGGAGACATGGCCCATCGCTGACATTTGCAGTGACGCTAATTAGGCCCGAGACTGGCCCCTGTGTGTTGCCCGTGGGGGTGGGGTGCTCATTATTCCTGCCTGCACTGGTGTGTGTCGAAACGGACTAAGGGCAATATCTCAGAAGTAGGTCATGGCGGAGTTAAGAGTTCAAAGGTTGATCATTAGTCTTGACCGGGGTTCGAACTACACCCACCCCACCAGATTCGCCCCTCGGCCCACTAGCAGAACGCCTCTGGAAATGTCACAACAGCAAAGGAAAACTGTCCGGACGGCATCCTTCAGAGGGCAGCCGGGAGCTGTAGACCGCCACCCGGCGTCCGAAGGCTGCGGCGTGGGCTGTAGACGGCCGTGTCAAACAGCACGAGATCGCATGTTAGACATCCGGCCCTAGAGTCCGAGTGACACTTCCTCGTTTTCTCGGGTTCCCTGGCGGCTTCTGCCGCGAAATCGCCCTCGTGGTATGAGAGTCCGAGCTTCGCCTGCGACGGAGGGCAGCGCAGCCGAGCTTCGCCCACGACGGTGGGCAGTGCAGTGCACACAAACAAATACAGTAAAAAGCCATACTCCATAAAACAGATGTTGACAACAAAGACTGTGCACCTATGACACCCCTGGTGTCAACTGTTTTGAGAGTCATAACATGTGGCACGTAGCCAAAAACCAGGGAGGACATTAGTTTTCAGCGCGTCTCTCTGGGCTTTGTGAGTCATGATTTTGACCTTTCGGGACCTACCTGAGAATTGCTGTTGAAATTGCAAATTGCTGTACTTATGAGGAGAGCGCGATTGGGGCAAGGCATGACAAATCAACCTTAGCAGCGAGCAGCGCGGATTACGCATCATGGGCTGTATGACATCATCATCATCGATCATCATCATCATCAGCATTGTGTATCTTTTTGTTAAAGCAGCAGCCAGTATTAGCAGACAGGAGTCTAAACATTTCCCAAAATGCTATTTTTAGGCTACTATTTAAGAGTTTTTCTCAAAACATTTTACCACCTAGCCTAGTTGCTGGAGTAGCTCAGCCTGTTCTGGCCTGTTCCAAGGCACAATGCCAAACAAACGGTATCAAACAAACAGATCAATTGGATGACTGACATTCCTGCTGAATGTGAAGCATTCTCTTCTGGCTACACATATGCATGCATACGCATGCGGGGAGAAAACAACTGAAATAACCATTAATTTTGCAGAACCCACAATATTTAAAAGCACTGCAATTTACATGCAATACCAAAGGCATCTCAAAGTTGCAATACATCTAAAAACCAAAAACAAAAATTAGAAATTAGGATTATTAATACAGGGTTAATAGGAACATCTAATTTTATATTTAACATCTTATTTGAGATATTTCTGCTAAGAACTCAAATAACCTACAGAGAGCACAGGCATTCACAAAAGACACCTAATTAATTATTTGCTTGGAGACATAAGGACCCTGCAACGTGTGAAATTCTCATCATGGCGCATGATTGAAGCTTTACTGCATCGCAGACCAAAGCAAAAATGATTTAATGGACATTAAACCAGGTGCCCAGACTGACTGTGCAGCAGATTATCTCTGTCAGTGGGAGACAAAAAACAATGGTAAGGAAAATAGAAAGAAAGAGAGAAAGAAAGAAAAAGAAAGATGGAGCTTGATGGAGGTGTTAATTATGCCTTAGGGAAGATCAACAGAAGTCAAAAAACAAACCCTTTCAGAGTTCAATCACTCTACCTATTATAGGGCACCTACTGTATGAATGGGGTCAAACAGCCGTGCTACTTTCAAAAGAAAGAGCAGGTTAAAGAGGCAGAAAGCAATCAAAAGGAAAAAAAAGTAAATCAAGGAAAGGTCATGGCTGCTGCCCCCAGGACTTATATATACAATTTATTTAAAATTTATAGTAAATTTAAATCAGATATAGAACTAATAAAAATGATTGAATCCAAAAAACAGGTTTCCTGCAGCAGACACTTGAGAAAGTGTTCATTTAAAACCGCCAAAAAATTGCTTAAAACTTAAAAAGAAATAAGTGAGAGTTCACATAAATATCACAGCTACAGAAAAAGTATGTGGAAGCAGACAGTTCAGTCTCACTTGTGGAATCAAGCCTCGCGACAGATTTCTGTGTTTATCACGTAAGCGGTGACTGTGTTGCACGTCTCCATTGTCTCTGCCGCAATAATCGTGTAGGACTGGAACTGGGGTAAAAGACGGAGAGAGCATAAATTGGCAATGGTAACTCCACCAAATTGTGACAAAGGGCATGTAAGCAGAAGAGATGTGGGAGGCACAGGAAGGGAGAGAAGAAATTTCATTAGCGGAGTCGTGAGTGAGCGCGCACAGGCTGTTCAGACGGTGCTGGAGCATCTGACGAGCCGAACAGCCACGCGCAGAAACGCAAAACAGCCCAACCCATCAATACATCGAAATCTTGAGCCTTTGAGGTGTTGGACACCCGAAACCGTGATCGGATATCTTCTCATTTCAAAATTCCCGGCTGTAAAGAGTAACTTATATGTAAAAAAAAAAAAAAAGGGCCTAATTTTTAAGGAGTAACCAAAGCTGGCTTTCCATTGCTTGAATGTGAATTGCACTCATCAGAACGTTTAGGGGGTCAAATAACTTGGCAGACTTCTGATATATTATCATGTGAGGAAATACTACAGAACCCTTGAGGAACGCATTGAAACCCTCAGAGTTGCGAATAACCAGCTGCAGGCTGTCTGTCTGTATAATGAGTACTGTGGCTTAGAAATGGCCGACTGCTAAGAAAATACACAATGCGACTAAAAAAAATCCAGAAAAGTAACCTGTAATTCTTTGACCACAAACATGAAACCCAAGACACCCGCTCTTGCCTCTGCAAATAATGGCCTCTTTCAGTGAATAAATTGATGCAATTAACCCTGATTAATATCAAATTCCCTACCATCCTCATTCTTTCCTGACAGACTCTGCACACAATAACTTTGCTTAAGAACAGCAGTAACCAACCTTGCCATACGCAGACCATAAAGACTCCATACTTCATAAGGTACATTTAAAGATTTGACATCTTTCCCAGTGTTTGCCCCAAAACTGGATATCAACCATGCCCTGGTGATATGCTCTCCTTAGTGCAAGTAAATCGATAGCAGGACATGTCAGACCAGGGCAGAGGCTGGCCACTTAGCCTTTTTGCTAATAGCAATGATAGTACTTGACTCTTGCTGTAATGTCAAACAGCAGACGTCCACTACACAGGGACGATTCCTCTTTGACTCAAAGTACAAGCTCCTGGAACCGGTATCATGTTGGAGAAATGAAAACCAGTCTTTGTCAAGGTTTGATCTTATAAAAACCCATGGTACCGATAACATGGACAAGATTAAAATTGGACAGGAGCACAAATGGCGCTCTCAGAGCAGTGGCCAGAGAAGGTTCTGGTAATTAGAGACTGCCAAAAAAAAGGGCGTCTTAAATGGTAATCACAGTTGCCAATCACCCTTCAAAAATGTCTGCCCATCGTAAGAGACCACAAAAAGGCCAGGAGCAAAGGATGCCATTATGGAGATTAAATGAAAGATTCATGGGAGGGGTTCTGGCTAAAAAACACAATCACTTCGACTTTAATCAAGCCGGAATCTAGAAATGACAAAAAGTGATAGAGAGTCAAACCGAAACACAAGCCCGCCGACTGACTGTTGTGATCGCAGTTCGGCTAAACTTACACTCCCACGGTCGTGTCCTCACTTGTCACCCCAGACTCGAAATCCCCTGCACTGTGTTAGGTGTGACAAACGCACTCTGTGGAATCATTTGTGTCGAAGCTGCTGTGTGACTTCCTGCAGTACCATGATCTCTCGACCTTCAGGGAAGTGCACCAGCTGGCCATTAAGACCCGCTGGGCCCAATTTACAGCAGCTAGGCTAAGAACTGCACAATCGCGGCTAAAAACAAAGAGAATGGAACAAAAAGCAGTCAGAGCAGGAATGGAAGTATTATAACAATACCAAAGGACATGAGCTACTGAATGTCCGGTGAGGTGCGACGCTTGCAGAGGACACAGACAAAGCTTTCTGTTGCAACTCACAGCCCTCAGCCTGGAGCCCAGGACAGCGAGAAGTTCGCCATCCCTCCCTAGGGCCAGCGTGCATGTCACTGCTGACAAAAACCAAGTAACGTCAAAATGTCAAGAGGAACCATCTTGCAGGGAGCGACACCTTCAATTCCTAGTTTATTTCTGCGGTTTGCTTTTACAACAAGCAGAGCCATCACAGAGTTAAACAATTCCTCCAGGCTTTCAACAGGCTGGGGGGGCGCTGAATCGGTTTTATGGAGCTGCGATTGACTACGTCTATAACAGCGGCCCGCAAAACTCTTTTAGCTCTTAATTCAGCCATATTTGAGGAACAGCTTTTTCCTTCAGACAGTAATAGCTTTTTAATCTAGAAAAGCACCTGGAGACTTTTTCAGAAAAAAAAAAAAAAAAATCCTCACTAAGAAACTGAATCTTCTTCCAAGAAATTTCCCCCATACCCCATTTCACAAAGGAATACAACAAAGTCAGAAACTGGGCGGAAGAGAGAGACAGATAAGCCATGCAGGCTTAATGGACGCCTGAACCTGAGACAAACAGATCGACAAAATCCTCCTTGTCAGACTCTTGCAGGCTGGATGCTGGGGTTACACAGCAGGGGAGAGCTTCCTCACGCCAAGCTTTCAGACAACAGCCCGCTTAGTCATCCACGGCCATTCCGCCCATGATCCTAAACGCAGTTACAGAAGGCAGGGGTCTTCCACACCAACAACCTTAAACCTTAAATGTTTTAATGGGGGGGGGGAAAGTGTTTGAGAAATAAACCTATTGTGACCAGTTCCTCAGTGATGAGAGTCATCAACCGAAGCCAAAAAAAGATCAGAAAGTCCTCCGGGGAACCAATTGAATCAGTCAGTGTGGGACCAAAGGCGACTACCACACCAAAGAGAACATGGGCTTTAAGTCTTAATAGAAGCCAGATGAGATTCGTCATTATCTCCTGCTTGTGTGCCCAAATTTAATTATAAGCTCCGGTAACGAGCGCTTGCTCACGTTCAAAGATGTGAAACGTGTCATGGATACACTGACCTTGTTCAATTTACGGCCTCTCCCATGAACCTAATCTCCCTTCTCAACAGAGCCCTCGTGTGGTTTCACCCTAGAGATTGTTTTTCCCACGCTAATTGTGAGGCGGGGTCACCTTACGTTCTTATTTACTCTACGTCCGGCTTTTGCTAACTGCGGATTATGTGGATTTCGACGTGCGGCTTTGGCACTGCGGCATCCTTTCCTGGGGTTTGCAGGCAATTTCTTTGGTCCTTATCTTCTTAAACCACATGTTCCCTTGGGGGGCTGACTGACCTTTACATACATAGACACTAAAACGCGCTGTTTTGGGTGCCAAATTGTATCCTGAGCCCTCTAAAGAGGCGGAAACGGAGCAGATCTCCGAGAGGGGTTTCTCATGGAAAAAACCCAGGGGCTCCTGACCCCCAGTTCTGAAGTGCTCTGAGGCAAATCCCCTGCCCATTAAGAAGCAGAACAGAAGAACAAATCCCTACTGCAGTGACAGGGAATGCTAAAATGAGGCACGTTTTCCCATCTAACCACAACGTCCGTAGGCAATCAGCAATCGCTTGAGGAGCTCAGCTTACGTCACATGCGGCTGAAATCATGTCACATAAGGACAGGGAGGGACAATGAAACATTTGATCGCTGCTTATTGCTATAGGCCCCCCAACTTCAGAAAGATCCTAACCAGCTACGGCCTTCGAGTCAACATGACACTGAATAATGACCATGATTTCGAGCTTTGTTATCGTGTAAGATAATCTTGGTTCAAGCAAATAACAGAAAAAGAAATGCAACACAAAGCTACCTGATTAATGAGGAAGGTTGTGTCTGGATTTGAAGCCCATATTCACAACATTTTTATCTATGTCAAACCTAATGGTCATCTGTGACTAATCCAAATTAAAATTCTAATAAAACATCGACCCTTCCAAACAATAGACATTACAACCCAGGTATAGCAAATCAGCTCCTGATCATTCTGGGGTTAACATCTAACATCTAATTCCACTTCTTTTGCCCCCCTAACACACCCCCTCCATGGCTGTGCCCGCACTGTCTGCGCTGCATGGCTGCCCCCACGAGGGTCCCCATCTGACCCACGCACACAACCGACAGGCAGGAGCATTTCAGTCACGGATCTGCAGCCAGCTGCGTGCCAGTGCTGACAAAACATCCTGATGTGATGTCAATATTGTGGCATGTGCGCACACACACACACACACACACGCACACGCACGCACACAAGCACACATGCGCATGCACACAAATGCAAATACACATACACACGCACGCACACACAGACACACACACACACACAGGCATGCATAAATGCACATGCGCACACACACAAATGCCCGTGCGCACACACAAACACAGACACACACACACAAATGCCCGTGTGCACACACAAACACAGACACACACAACACATTCATCCAGGAACAAATGAAAACGACTTGCTAAAACCACCCTTGATGTCTGCAGAAGGTAACCATTTAATGCTTATTATAGGTAATTCCTATCATTCATATCATTACATCTGCTATTATTAGCAATTTTAACTTAAATAATGGGGGTGCTTTGCTTAGTCAAATCTCAAAGAAGCAGGAAGGGATTAAAAAAAATGTTAAATTGTGAAAGGTTTTTACAAAATCCCATAAGGACTTTCCGCTATGCCGTGTTTCCGGAATTAAACCAAGAGCGGCAGCAGCCCCATGGAACAGGAGCGAATTCACGTCGCTCTAATAAGACAGTTAAAGCGTGAAGTGACGTCCGTGCCACACTGGGTTAAGGATTATGGGTGCAAAACCGTTTCCATCCCCGGTGACAAAGCAGCAGGTCGTGTGGGGCAGCAGAACACAATTAGAACCAACAGAAGTGAGCAGGTCCTTTGCTCAGACAGAATCTGAAAGCCCAGACCTCTTTTTTATCAACTCCACCGCTCCAGGACCAGAAATGAGTATTGTGCAGTTATGTTTATATTTAGCTTTTGTAGTGTTTTTTTTTTTTGTGCGTCACTGCGTCCCAGCATCACCCCCCCCCCCCCCCCCGTCGCCCACGATAACCGTGTACTATTCTAAAAGGTATCCACGATCCAGTGGGAGGACTGTGGATAGAAAGGGAGCACGTCTTCCACACGCGTGTTACATCGGCACGCCGGAGACATGCAGATCAGAAAAGCACACGGGCGGAATCGGTCTGTAGCCACCGGTGGAATGTTGGCCACAGCACACGACCCATAATTAGATCGGTGTTCAAACGAGCCGAACAGACGTCAATCAGCACGTCCGTACGCACTGAAACATTAACTGCAGCTCTAATGTACATCCGATAGCTAAATACAGACTAAGTACGACAAATCAAACTTATCGTTTCTTAAAGCGATAAAACTTCAGAGAGAGAGAGAAAGAAAAGTTCCACACAAACAGGCGGTAAGTATCATATTCCAGTATGGAGTCAGGCAAGCGGGACGCCGTAGGGTGGAATGAGGACCTTGGTTTTCCCGCTTTATGGACGGTGGACCCCCCCCGTGCCGGTCCGCACACCGGTCCTTACCACGTATGCGCCACGGTGAACCGGCGTCGCTGCCGGATGCTCTTGTTGACCATCAGCTTCCTGAAGAGGCGCGGGGAGCTGCGGGGAGAGGCCCTAGGGGAGGCGGCCCCCCTGCCAGCCCCGCGGGGGGGCTCCAACTCCAGCCTCAGGTGCTCCTTGAAGGCTCGGACGCGCTGGTCCGGCTCCCCTAGAGCGCCCTCCCTCTCAGACATTTCGGCTCGGGACGGGGGTGGCGATCCCACGCTCGGCGGCCCCTCCGGAGCTCTGGACCCCCGTGGGGGGCGCTAACGACACACACAGCCTGCTCCCACAAGCCCCCGCTAGCCGACGGCTTCAATGGAGAGCTCTCTCAAAGAACAGCTACACCTCCTGACAGAAAGCTACGCTCCTCTGCTCTCTCTTCCCCCTCCCTCCCTCTCTCTCTCCCTCCCTCTCTCTCTCCCTCCCTCTCTCTCTCTCTCCCTCTCTCCCTCTCTCACGCTCCCCTGCTCTCCTTCGCTCTGCGTCGAAAGCCTCCTGGTTGCTACGGTATATCTACAAAGTACACACTATCATTCAATGGAGCCATTCATGCCCCCAAAAATTCACCCTTATGAATTATTCATCGGGGTCCCGGTCCAAACAACACTCCCATCCAGAAGTTGCCCCCGAGGAGATTTAGGGGCAGAAATTCTCCCTTGTTAGACTGAAAATGATAATCACCTTCCGGGATAAACCACGGGAAAAAAAAAATAGAAAATGACAGCAGGGAAGCTAGAATGGATACTCACAAATGCTCACTGAGGATTTTGAAAAAAAAAAAAAAACAGTCATAAGTCGAAGATTTTCGCAGTGGATACAGGCTCCACCCCCCTCTGGTTTCTGATTGGCTCCCGGCTGCTTTGACGGCAGGGATAGTTCGTCAGGCTTGGCGAAGGAGATTGTCTCCCAGAGGCTGCGGTACCGGCACTGCATTCTGATGACTTGTGACCTAAAGAAGCTGCCGCCAAAGTCAGACAGGAATGCAGGAAACCGCCGGTCCGAAACACGACGTGGTTAATTCGCCACGAGATGGAGGCTATTCCCATTGGCACGTGCGGCCAAACCCGAGCAGACTACAGGCGGACAAAGAGCTTGTTGCTCTGGAAATAAAATTTCCCTGATGTCACCACACAAATTATCAGCCCCGTCATGACATGCCTCCTTTAACTGCAGCCTGACAGGGGATTTTTCCACTGCTTGGTCTGTAGAATATTTTTCATATTTTATTAAATAAAAAAGAGGGGAAAATAATCACAAGAATGCTTAAAAGCAACAACAGGGTATACTGCCTGTATCATAAATACAAGCATCACTGGCATAAGAGAGTCAGGGATAATCGCGCACTGTAAATCAAAGAACGGATACATTCTTGAGCTATGCAGAGCAGCTAGCAAGGACATGTAATTATAACCAGATGGTTGTTGTTTTGAGACCTACTATTGAATAATGAAAGTGATTAATTATCACCGTTGACTTATCACAGCACACAACAAAACATGTCCTCGGCATTTAACCCATATGTGACATAGCAGCTATTATTTAGCACCTGGGGAACAGTGTGTGGGGGCAGTACCTTGGTCAAGATACTTCAGTGGTACCTTACGGGTCAGGGATTCAAACCAGCAGCCTCTCGATCGCAAGCACGCTTCCCTAACCAATAGGCCACCACTATGCCGCTTAGTAAAGGAATTCAGCAATTTTGTCTTGTGCTAGGGTGATGGGTTGGCTCTCAAACCTGGGTTGTTCCCTGCCTTGCACCATAACCTCTGGGATAGGCTCCAGACTCCCCGCGACCCCGAATAGGACAAACGATTACAGAAAATAGATAAATGGGTGGATATATTGTGCTATGCTAATGTATAAAAACTGAATGTGACTCGGGGTAAAGGTATCTTTAAAATGAACATACCTAACTTACATAATAAAGCGATTCTGTATTTTTCCTTAGCTGCTCCAACATCACACTTCCGGGCCTCTGCAGAGACCCGTGCCCAAGTGACATAGTGGGGACAGGGTCAGTATGGCTGACATGCCTCAGGAACTTGACCTTCGCCTCCGGCCAGTTCACAGCACAATGTTCCAGTCCCTGGTAAGGCTAGTCCCAACAGAAAATCCCAGTGTGACCTTTTTAAACATCAGAGTCAATTACGCAAAGATGACTGGTTTCCTGGGATGTGACCTGGGTCTATCAGTCAGGAACCAGGGGCCTAAGGAATAGCTCAACTAATATAAACATTTCGCGCTGAAACAGAAACCTCTATCCTACATGAGGTTCACTGGGATTCGTGCTCAAAACACCCGCTGAACTGGTCCTAAGAAATTCCAAACAAATTCTATAAACAAAATAAGCCCACAGCAGTAGAGGCAGCTACCGGTGACAGTAGTGGTGAATTTTCCCGTGGTTTTTTTTTCTGGTAGCTTTTTTTCTGCAATTTTCTTCAAGATTAACGAGGTTCCCGTCTGTACGCTTCCTGACACTCTCACTAGCGCGAGCAGCAAAATCACCACCTAAGGGTAACAGCCTTTGAGTGCCGCGGATTTTCCGTTCACATTTCTGGTTTAAATGGCCAAAGTGGGGCTGAGGCGACGGTTCGTGCGCCGTTGAGCCTTAATCGCAGCCCTCACACCGCGGCATGATTAGCGGGCCGTCGCCCCGCAGGCAGCCGCTGCAGCCAGCATCACGCTGCGCCATTCATTAGCGCAGTCGGGCTAATCAGCAGAATGCCTCCCGCACAGACAGGCGCGTTTGTGCATTCCTAATGCAAATAGGAGCCTAAAAGCCTGAAAACGGCCAATTTCGTCAAATGAATTGGAAAGGACCGCAGTTTCAGAGTGTAATTAAACGTGTGACAGGCACCGCTAGACTACAGCACCTCTCGGCTGAGGACTGCGGCATCGCGTATAAAACAAATCTGTTCGCTTATTCCGCTAAGAAAGTCGCAATTGCCTGAAATCCCATCATTTCGACGTGGCAGATGTGCATATTATTAAAACCCTGATTGCGAGCCAGAAGTCATTAGTCAAAATAATTAATCAGCATGAATCCTCTTTTTGGTTTAAATGGTTATTCACATTTGATCAGTGTGTTTTTGCTTTCCAGTGATGAGTCCATGACTTGGTCACTTGCCCGGGTTTTAACAGAATCTGGACAAAGCAGCAAGCCCCAAGATTTCTGTGAAGGCACCAGAACACACAGTACAACACAGTCAGTGATCTTTCACAAAAGCCAGTGCACGCCTGTCACAGAGAAGGGTTATCAATTCTGACAGTGAATCAAATGACGGTGACATGTGTGTGTGTGTGTGCGCGCACACGGACCTGACAATTCATAAACAGCACATAAAACACACAAACTTCATCAGTCTGGCTTGCTTGCTTCGTCAATATGACCAGTGTGGTAAATGGATACAACCGCAATCAAAATCCAGAGTAGTGTTCTGTTTATAACCATCCGATTGATCCAGATCTTACTAAAATGTATCAAATTTCATCTGGAAATAACACAACACAGATCACGATAACGATCATTAATCAAGTATCTTGTAACTCGAATGATGCCACCAAACGATACTGAAACCAAACTGTGGATGCCGTCCATAAAAAAATATCACTACATGCTTTAAATCATCATTTAAGAAACAAGGTGAACGCTGTATTCTGTACAGGCCGTAACGCAGTAACCCACAGTTCAAATCCAGCACAAATCTCTGGTGGAAAGTCCTCACTGACTCCAGACCAGGCTCAGGCTGGGCATCAGGATGTGTGTGTGTGTGTGTGTGTGTATACACACACACATAATTATATATAAATAGATAGATAAACAGCCGTGTGTTTTGGCACCAATGAAATAATGCATCAATCATATTAATCATCGACCTGGAAACGCGCCGAGATCGACCGACGGGTTGGGCACCGGGAAATACATTTTGGGGACCCCCCAAATTCCCAGGCTGTTTTTGTTGTCAGTCTGCCCCTGATCCAGATTCGTCATAATTCACTACATGGAAACCAGAATTCAGACTAAAGAAACAACGGGGGAAAAAATAAACACCCCCGACCATTACAAAGCCATAAGTCACTTTAACAAGGTGAAAAGGTTATATTACGTCCAGTTAAACAACCGGACATTTTTTCCATGAAAAAGGAAACCATCCAGTAACAACACTAATCAGCCCATGAGAGGAGACGAAAAGAGTGAGTCAGTGTTAACTTAACACTGTTAAGTGTTACTTAATCTGGAGGTGCGGCATGGATCTGCATAGTGTCACTAATCATAATATATAACCCAGGCAAGACGGCGAGATGGGGCCGTTAACCGCCAGAAGGCTAAAAGCGGCGCCCAGGAACGGCACACGGAGGAAGAGGCTCCTTGGATGTCTGCAAATTAAGTGGCGATTAGCGGGCGTTCGGGTTAATGGGCCAGTCGAGCGTCGCGCAGCAGCTGCGGCGCTCAGAGACCCGGCACCGCTTTTAATCTCCCAGATTTTATTACGGCGCAGCTGCTCCGCTTTTCCCTGCGGAGACTTTGCACGGAGATGGCTGAGCCGGAGGGAAAACTTACATAAATACCGAGACCAAAAACCGATTGCGACAATTTAAAGTGTGACCAAATCAGCACGCCACGAGTCTCCTTTACTATATACAAGCATATACATAATATCCATCCATGTAATTCATTTCCCAGCACTACAGCCTTTCATTTTTTTGGATTAAGAACTTTAAACAAATTGTTAAATAAGACATATACCGTTGATGGTGAATACCTTTGGGTAACTGATTAATAGATAAGTCTGCTAGTAAGAAAATCAAAAACAAGCACTCATTTTGTAGTAAGATCGCCCTCTTCTGTTAAGTTGCAGAAACAGCAAGACCGTCAACTGTATGGCTGCAATATCTACGCGCTAGACGTCCCGCCGCGGTGAGATCTGTAACACACGTACTAAAGCAATTAGCGCAAGGCGAAGACTTAACTAATTATTTGGACATCAAAATATATAATGTTCTGAATTCCCTTTAAGACAATTTCAGAGGTTTTCGTCACACATAGAGAATAAGATTTGTAAAAATCATACATTTTACAAAATATTTCTCACACCGTTTCAAGAACAGTGTGTAAACTGTATTATTTTCAGAAAGCCGTCTGTACTAGACTGTGCATCCGTTAGATATCTAAAATAGAAATTGCCTTATGAAAACCTCCTAAATTATGCAAGCCCGCTAACAAAAAATTCTGAATCCATCCTCGAGGTATTTAAAGAGGCACACGGCTATGATAGTTTTGGAATAGGTTTGTACTCAAAAGCATAAAAGGTTCATGGGTAAACAGCCCCGAGTCCTTACGCGTTCTCCTTCTGACAAGCACGATTATCATCTCATTAGCTGTAACATATGGGCACAAACACCTTCGGCAGACTGACGCAGAGCCCGATCTCTCTCTAACGGCTCAGAGAAATGCAGCCTGGCCAGTCAGTCTGATTCCTGATGACTGGACATCATTGGTAACAGACTCTGCCGCCGTGCAAAGGCTCTCTTAGGGTCAGTTTTTATTGTGTGACAAAATATCTTAGTTCAACCATGGTTGGTTTTGAAGAAGAAAAAAAAAAGTGTGAAAATTTCAGTAATTACAAAATTGACAGCATAACCAAGACAAAACGCCATTTTTCACACTTTCAGTGTCAGTGTAGCTGCTGTGTTTGGCCTGTGTGGGGCAGTAGAGCTGCATCAGAGATGCGCTGGTGTCGAGTGCGGAGCTGTATTTCCGGCACTTTCCTTACACTCCTTACAGTGGTGGTACGTCAATAAAAACTGCAGCAGCTTGTTTAGGGGTCCGACCGACACAGAGACTGATCTCAGACTGATCTCAGACTGATCGAAAAAAGGCCTGCATAGGAAATGCGAGTATCTATCACTGACATCCTGTGCTATAAAAGGACACAATGCAAGCTCAATAAAGCATAAATAGTATGTAATATCCACCAAAACTGTATCAAATTCTCAGGCTAGTGAGATTTTCCAGGACAAGTCCAAAGCACAAGTGAACTAAGTGGCTGCTTAGAGCACAGTGGCCAACAGGGGGCGCTCCCATCTGATCAGCCCGTCAGAGTGGGAAAAAAACTATGACAAATGACAACAAGGTTAATCAAATATTGCTTAGGGCCCCGAAAAGCATTGGACAAGCACTGAGTTTTCGGAAGAGTGATTGTACTTCTGAGAGGAAAACGCGGGTGAGCAGAGGATGCTGAGATGGTCGGGGTTGGGTGGGGCAGTGCAGACTCACCTTTCGGGGTCGACAGGTGTGATGTCGATGCGGGGCGGGTTCATGAAGGGCAGGGTGGTGGGGCGGGACATCAGGTCATCATCCGGGGTGCGCGACCTCTCAGCCTGTCTCCACGACAGCGGGGGCAGCTGTAGGGTGCCAGAGTGACGCCTGCGTCCCCGACGCAAGTCGACACCCAGGGTGTAGGCAGTGGAGGGCTCAGTGACCTCACAATCCTCCCTACTGTCCTATAACATAAAACAGGTGGGGGGGGGCATCAGACCCATTGTATTTTAAATGGCCTTAATAAATGCCGAAATGATTTTACAGCTTATCACAGAGACTCACGTATGCAGCGCGAGATCCAAAGACTTAATCAAAGAATTAATCACACGAGTGTCGGCCCTTCCCTGCTTCTGTTAAACGTTACGGCAGCAGGGAGATCAGCAGTAATCCACGTTCAGGCTTTTGTCCTAATAAGCATGTACAGCTGCACCAGTCGCGTGTTGCAATCCCAGCTACCCCCCCATAAGCACTTAGACAAATAACGGGTTACAGGCGCACTACAAGCCCCCGTCTGGAAATTAAGAAGAAATTACACAGGTGAACAGCATTTTAATTTCACTTTTCATAAAAAAAAAAACTAAATGTGTACTCATTTTAATAACAGTGCGATATACACGGCGACAAACACGTTCGGTTAGTTCACGTCCACTAGATGGCAGCATAACCGAGCACACAGTCCCGAATCCTAACTGCGACAATCCCAGATGAGTGCGAAACGCTGTAAAAGAAAACGACGTCTCCACTGCGGTGGCCTGTAAGGTTAATGACGTAGGACCTGCTCCAGATTGAGTCCATTTGACAGTTGACAACACCCAACATTAAACACTGTCAGACCCCCCACCCGCTATTTAAATGCCAGTGATTCAAAACATACTGTGATTCACAAAGTCCTTTCTAATGTTTTGCCTTTGTAGAGCATAACATGAACCACAGCCAAGAAACATCATTGTTATTACTTATGAGCATGAAGCTTAAAATGCTATTACTCATTTATTATGTCCTACACGATCTTGGGGAGTTATTAAGGACATGGTGTACTGCACTGTCCACTTGACTGATTCCACTTTCTGTGCATCCTGTGCTGCATCCTGGAAGACAGAAAGGGTGGTGTCCCTCCAGTGCTCACTGCGAGCACCATGAAAGCTTTCTGCGGCAAACTGGACCTCACTGCACAGTGTTTCCTTTGATTAGACACATTACCTCGATATTTTGATTGGCACAGAAACCCTATATGTATATTTCTCCAAACATGCCGCCCCCACCCCAGGTCATATACTGTATGTCAGAAAGAGTCCCTCCCTAGCACTGGTAAGAGTCTGGTGTTTATTTTTAATTGCACATTACCATCTGCTAATGTATTCATTTTTCCTCTCAGTATTTATTTCATTAATATTCTATAATATTGTTTTTCAGGATTCTATTTTAATTTGTTTGCATGACATGTGCCGTCTTCGCAACTTGCTGGTTTTGAACTGAATGAATGTTAGCCTGTGCCTTTTGACCCTTGCTGCTGTATGTAGAAGATTTTCGTCTAATCTGATTTACATCATTTTTTAATGCGTGTGGCAGAACTTCCCAAGCTGGTATCTTTAGCTGGTGATGAGGAAGATGAGATGTGAGTATTGTGTGTGGGAGCATGACGAGCCGTCAGTCACCAGCGGCTTTATCCCTGAGGGAATCCAGAAAGTTACCAAGGGGAAGTGGGTTAACCAGTGAGACAAAACCAGATTAGAAACCAGCTAAACGATCAAACAAATGAAATAATCCCCCCCCCCCCCATGTATTGCAATGCTTTAGTACATCACCCCCATTTCGTGGTGCACTTTTGCTTCCACTTTGGAGATACAAATGTTATATTCATAGAAATGAAAAAAAAAAACAGTCCAAGAAGTCATACATAAGAGAGAAGCTCCCATTGGCTATCATTCCCCTCCACCTGACCTTCACTAGCCAATGGAAAACAGGAAGATGGATTTACTCATTAGGCCTACATCACAAAGATGAAAGCAACAAGGGACAGTCAAGGCCCACTTTTCCTGGGCGGCATCAAAGCGGTTTCTTTCCGCTCTCCATCACTGATGGTATATATAAGGGTCATCCTAACTCAGCCACTTATTCATTTAGGGTAACAGCAACATGAAGCCCAACCCAAAACACAGGGTTTAAGGTAAGGTAAGGTAGACTGACAACGTATATTCAGTTACAGCTAAAGACGTTTCACGTCCATGTTGTCATTCCTAAGACACAGTTCCCTTCAAAAGCTCTCGCGGGACTAGCAACCATATGCACTGTCAAATCCCTCTCATCCCTGGGGGGGACAGGAACCCACTGGCAAGGTGTGCAGGCTCTCTTTCATCCAATGAGCTGCAGAAGGATGCATGAAAGAAAGAGACGGCAAACGACAGGAGACATGAAGAGCACTGGAGTGACGGAGATATCAAGCGAGCATCAGCGGAACGGTGACATCTCCATCTCTGGAATTACCCGTTACTCCATATGGAAACAGACATGGTAGATTTAAAAAATTTTTTTAAAACTCTTCTGGACAGATTATTATCAGATTTGTTGCTTAGTTTTTACTGCGACAGATCAAATGATCTTGCATGCAGAGGCGACATCAGCGGATGCTCGCCAGGGCGTGGCAGCATGCACCAGGCTTAGCGAGAACGAGATCACACTGCCGGTCCAGCCTGCAGAGCCTGG
>JAODJU010000043.1:8313403-8338593 GCA_026776725.1 Gnathonemus echidnorhynchus
AGTGGTGAGGAATGCAGGGCTGTAGATAGGAGGATGTGACAGGAAGTGGTGAGGAATGCAGGGCTGTAGATAGGAGGATGTGACAGGAAGTGGTGAGGAATGCAGGGCTGTAGATAGGAGGTTGTGACAGGAAGTGGTGAGGAATGCAGGGCTTTGGAAAGTATTATTGAGAAGGAAGTGGTGCAAAAGGCAGAAAACATCAGGAAGCCACAAAGCATAAGGTCCCTGCAGTCAAGGGGCCTCGAATAATGTACAATAAAGTCTCCAACCCTGAGAGAACACAGAGATGGCCGACCTTTCCCTCCACATTCCCCACTGGCAGAAGCCAGCCGGTTCACCTTGATCAGATGCCCATGACTCACTTTGGCACCGACACCTTTTCATCCCGGCATGTTGATGGACGCCTCCTCTCTCCCGTCACCAGCAGGCCCCACCTCTGTCATTTCAAGCCGGCAGCATGCGATGAATCTCTAGGTTTGCGCCTTCATTTTCTCTCCCCGCCAACGCAGTGAGTGCGTCGAAGCAGCCAATCGCCCGGGCAGGTTTTCTCGGATGTTTATTTTGCTTTGTGGACACCCCTGCATTTAATGAGGCTACTTCCAGCTATTTCTAAACACGTACTGGATCTGTGGCAACAGAGCGCTTTGGTATTGGTCACAACAGGGAACGGTTACTTCACAGACTCCGAAACGCTGTTAAAAGATGAATCATTTTGGATACAAAGCAATTTTTTTGATGATTGCGGCCGTGAACTTATTTAAACTGTGCTGTAGGATTTGAACATCTAAGTTCAGTGGTTCAATTTCTTACATCGCAAACCAGCTTGGAAAATATTAGGCTCTCCATTTACCAGTGGCAAAGTTGGCGACTGGGGATGGGGGCTTGGTAAAAGTTACCAGCTGTGGGGGTGTCACCTCCATTATGGCCAATCCTTAAAACACACAAATACCTTCAAACACCACTAGAGGGGGCCACTCCTTTCTCTAGTGCTGGATAGTTTGAGATCCATTGGTCTAGTTTAACACAGGGGCGTAGGAAGTGAGAGGGTGGGGGAGACATGCACCCCCCCCCCAAATAAGTCAATTATTAAGTTTCCCCCCACCAATATCAAACACTCTCTGACGCCCTTGGTTTAACACACACAGCTGGATTCAGAGTGGACACCATGCAGTGTGCCATCAGAGCTGACACCTTGCAGTGTGCCATCAGAGCTGACATCATGCAGTGTGCCATCAGAGCGGCCACCTTGCAGTGTGCCATCAGAGCGGACACCTTGCAGTGTGCCATCAGAGCGGACACCATGCAGTGTGCCATCAGAGCGGACACCTTGCAGTGTGCCATCAGAGCTGACACCTTGCAGTGTGCCATCAGAGCTGACACCTTGCAGTGTGCCATCAGAGCGGACACCTTGCAGTGTGCCATCAGAGCGGACACCTTGCAGTGTGCCATCAGAGCGGACACCTTGCAGTGTGCCATCAGAGCGGACACCTTGCAGTGTGCCATCGACAGCAGGGGTTGGGCATGGCGCCTTCCCAGGTTACTCACATCGTCGGGCGACACAGTCAGCACGCTCCTGCTCTTCCTCATCCCCGCCGTCGGGCAGACACTCTTCCTCTGGGCTTTCCGCAGTGACCGACCCCACCGTCAAAGCCGGAGACCAACTTCTGCACGGAGAGACAACCGACAGCATTCGTACTCGTTCATCTTTAACAATGCATGGGCCCTGAATTATTGATCCAGGGAGAAGGAACTGCATCTGTTCTTAAGTCCTTAATGCAAGTGGGCAGTGTGCACTGGAGTTCAAGGACGACCCCCTTCCCCTTTAAAATTTGATATGGATCTTGGCATTGCTGGGAAAACAGTGGATCCAGGGTCAAAAGCAGGGGCAACCGAACTGCTAGCAGGGAGTGGAACTGGCTGCAAGACGACGAAGCCACAAGATCCAGTGTTAACATCAAATAGCTGAAGATAAATTCAGTCCTGCCTAGAACAACATCGCATTTTTAAAAACCTGCATCCAGAAGCTAGATCACCAGAGCGCCCGGCACTGCCCAAATATCAGGAAAAGTACAAAATTCAGGAAGAAAAACAGGAAAATGCTAAACAATCACAGACAGGGTCAGCATGGTGCAATTTTCAACCCCAGGAGACTGCTGGCAAGAGACCTTTCTTCAGCAAAATACCCTGTATGATTTATGTCAGACATTAAATATGTTATATTGGATACAAGCCTCTATTAAACTGTACAAAGCATGTAATACATTTATTATTTTGATAAATACCATATACAAAGCTCAATGTGGCCAAAAATTAAGAATGAAGGACATGCAAATATTCAGTTCTTATAAATTAACATACAAGATTATATTTTATATATATAAAAACAAAACTACCCAGGTAGCCCCACTCATCCTTCACTGGGCGATTAGGGCCAGCTGAACTTCTATGATTGGCACAGGACTGGTTATTAATCACCACGGCAACTGATTGTAGCCACTGCTCCGTCTCCCATTGGCTGCCGCTGTATCGCACGCGCATGCTTCGCGTGTCGTTTCCTACTCAGACATCCCATTGTCCGCGGCAGGTGATCCTATATGCACACCTCACAGCCGTGTAGCTAACAGCTGGGATTCACACCATTTGAACTGTATCTGTACATGAGTTACAACAGCCTGCTCAGCAAGAAAACATGGCGGCACTTAATCACTGTCTGCATGCACGCAATCCTGAATGCAACTCCGGAAGGAACTCTGGGTAAAAATAATCTTCAGAATGAGACCAGCGCAGCCAAACGTCACCTCTTCCTGGCACAAAGGCTCACAAACTTCCCATCTGGAGACTCATTTTCCTTAGAAGGAAAATAAAACTTTTACCCTAAGAGGCAGCATGTAAATGTAACAATACATGCAGTTTCCGAATGTCAAAATAAGAGTAAACATCATCAACAATTTTGCTTGACCGTTTTAACTGGGTTGTGCTAAATTTGTTGCATATAAAAACATAAGGTCATCCTGTTTTTCTTTCTCCAAACAAAAAGAATATTAGACCTCTGGTATTAAATCATCTCTGCGAATAACAGGCTAGGATTATACAAATTTAATAGCATGGATGAATTAAACCACACAAATCCAAACTCCAAAGACATCATCCTGCAGGACTTCCACTGTGACCCAGATAAATGACAGTAGAGGCTCCAGAGGAATGGGAGTGGCTTGAAGCGCAGTGGTCAGGGTTACTCTGGACGGTCAGATATTCTTTGATTTAGCCAAGTGGGAACCTACAGAGTAGCCAATGGGTAGTGGGTCAGACCAGCCAGTGACGACAGTTAATTATAACCATGAGACTCGAAGCATCATTACTATTACTGTGACTCTGCAGTAATACTGCCCTTGAGATGTGACACTGATAGCAATATCATCAAATTCCAGACAAATTTTTTTTTCCTGTTAACAGTGAATACATATAAAATCAAATCAAAAAAATTAATAGCCCACATTAAAATAAATACAAAACGGCTTGAATATAATTTTATTAAACATGAAAGCGATCTTCCACAATGGAAAAGCAAATTGATGGGGGACGTGGCAGTAGGAATCAATTCACGATTCTGAAGGAATTTCCTAATTGAGGGAAGAATCAATTCATGAAAGGGAATCATGGTTTTCATCTCCGCTGCATCAGAACACGGTGATCTTAAAACTCCATTTTCAGCAAAGATTCATCTCTTTTAGAGCCTGACAGCTCAAACCCCCATATTTCATACTAACTCATATTTAACTTCAACAATCTAATCACAGTTACATAATAACAAGAAAATGTAGGGAGGAGGTTCCTTATTATGGTTTTATAATACATTGCTTAGCAAACCCAGTATACTATTAATTTTTATAACTATGGTAACACTGAACAGGAGTTAATTTATTTATTCTCTGTGAAGTGTTTGTAAGGGGGGACCATATTCAGGTCATCAACTGATTTGCAAAAACAACTCCATGCAAAAGATAATTGCTAAATGGGCATTTAAATTTACTAATTTACATATATGGTTATCATATTGTGAAATCAGTTAATGGAAATTAGAACAGATAAGAGTAATACACTTTACAATATTTAAAAATAGATAAAAATCCATCCATCTTGCATAACCGCTGTACATGTGACACTGTACAGGGTCACGCTGAGTCTTGAGAGGGGGCAATCACTCAGCACGGGCAATATCACTCAGCGAGCCCAATATCACTCAGCACGGGCAATATCACTCAGCACGGGCAATATCACTCAGCAAGGGCAATATCACTCAGCAAGGGCAATTTGCAAGCAACCATTCACTTGGCCTGCAGGAGGAGAACCAGATATCAGGGTAAAGTACACATTCACCACACAGAGCCAGGGGGCAGAAACTGACCCCTAAACGCATTTCACTACCGTACCGCTTCTAGTGACCATCCATCTCTATTCATACTGTATACACATACAGGGTTGTAAGGGGGCCTAGTGAGGGGGCCTAGTGAGGGGGCCTAGTGAGGGGGCCTAGTGAGGGGGCCTAGAGCTTATGCCAGGCAGCAGAGAGCACCCTGGTTGGGATTTCGGGTCATTGAATGGCATTTAAAAAGTATGGGCCAAATAGATTTTTAAAAAAATTGTAAAGCAATAAATATTTTACAAAATGTATTAAAATTGAGACGCTTCCAGCTATAGAGTTTAGTCAAGAAAACAAACATTTCTGGCAGTGCAAACAGATCAATTGCGGGAAATCCTCAAGAGAGATCCCAGCTTTTTCAGAAAGCGAAAAAAAAAAACGTGGTTAAAAACCAACACACGCTCGTCCGCGGTCGGAACGGGTCCAGGGATCCCACTCGCAGACGGGAAAAATCCAGCAGATGCGGCAGCGACCATAAGCACCTACAGTCGTCAGACAAAAAGAGCGACACCTGATACTGAAAGACGCAATGTTGGGGGGGGGCAGCATAATGGGGACGGAGGGCAATGAGAAACCAGGACACGGTCGCCGCCCGCTGCTGTGTGACAGCGGCGTGACAGAGCAGGGCGGGGCCCTGTGGTGACCCTCTGACTAATTTAACGGAGCGGCTCCTGGTCGTTAAAAACCTCATACCTCCTCTACATCAGCACAGGGAATACAGCCAGTCACGCCAAACATCCGTCCCCCAGCGATGACGGGGTCATTTTTCAGATGAAAGGACGCTTTAATTGCCGTGTTCACAAGTACAGCTACATTGGAAGGCTTCTTTGGTCGTATCCCATCATGCTCTCCTTTGAGACACACACACGGCATTTATCTGGGGCCCCTGGGCCATTTTGGGGCCTTGCTCAAGGACCCCACTGACATACGACTATTCTGCCGAGGACGGAATTCGAACCAGTGACCTTCTGAACACAAGCACAGAGGTCTAACCCACTGAGCTACGCGCCGGCACACCCACGACGACCACAGCGACCAGCTGCGACAGTGTAGCTACATTGGTCAAACAGGACAAGGGTACAGGACGGGCAAACAAGCACCATCAGAAGGCTGGCAGTGACCTCAGCTGACCCCTGATGTCAGTATCAGCAGGGGACAAATGGACACCTGGTCCCTGTTCTCCGGGGTTTCGTCACCATAGCAGCAGGACACGCCCCTCCACAGGGCATTCATTCTCTTAGAACACAATCACTGCCATTGTAAGTCATGCTTTTCATCTCTCAGAGGGGAGTTTTACAGTGGGGGAGGGGGACCCGTGTGGTACCGTCTCACGTTGCTGCTGAATACAAAAAGCCTCATACTTGTTTTATTTTTTTTTTTCGCAGTACTACTCATGGTCACGTGATTCTCAGCTGCAAAGAGTTATTTATCCAATCAATCTTCTGACCACTTATCCTGGGCAGTATCACGGAGGGGGGCGGAGCCTACCCCGGGCGGGACAGGCCACGAGGCTGGGGGCAGCCCGGACGGGACGCCAGTCTATCACAGGCCAGTCACACTCTGCAATCATACACACTACTGATGACTTAAATAGGGCTGTGTGATATATCGTTTCAGGGCTGTGCAATATATCGTGCGCATGCGCAATAAATGCATTGCATTTGTCAGCACCAGTTTCTCACTATTAACATGATGTATGGCAACACAACTAACTCATCTGACACACTCTGTTGGTAGATAAGTTCCGTCTGGCTATAGTTTATTTCGAATAATTTCATCTCTTTTTTTGTTTTATAAATATCGCTATGTTACTCATGGACATTTCACATATCGAGATGTGACCTGTCAGTCAGGCGTGAAGCCTCTGACCAATCAGAATCAGTCATTATTAAACTTCCTACGTGGGAGAACTGAAAACAAGGCCTGAATTTGGAATTGAGGTCCAGATCTGAAGAGCCCCGGCCTAACAGAACATCTGTGGGCTGTGGAAAGAAACTGGAGCACTCAGAGTGAACTCAGGCAACATGGGAAGAACACGCCATCTCCACGCGTGTGGAACAAAGGCAGGATCTGAACCCACAACCATGGAGGTGCAAAGCAAAGGTCCTATTCACTGCACCAATGAGCCAGTATGCCATTTTAGGGTTAAACATCTAATGAAGAACGTTAAGAACATATCTGTACCTGTAAAACATACGGTGGCTGACTGTGTGTTCCAGCAAGCTCAGCGGTGCAACGAGAACACAGAAATAAATCATCTTAAATAAAAACGACGGCTTGCACCCTGCATGCTGGTGGAGGGGCTGTCATCTGGCATTCGGGGCAGAAAACGCCCCAGGATATTTTCTTATTAACAACACAGATTGTGTGAAATATTTATGGCTGCCTCAACGGACGATCCGGGATTGGGTTTAAGGCTGAGGCGGCCGCACTCTGCTGCTAAAATTTCCACAGCCGGAGCTGCGGTTGCAGACACTGTGTGGGGGGAGCAATTAGCAGCATGAGCGACTGCGACTGCGACTGCGACTACGCATATGCAGGGCAGCTCCGACGGCCAGAGCCATGAAGGACGACGGCCTTGAATTTTGCGCGAGTCATCGTTATTCACACCGGTACAGTGGGCAAGGGTGAAACCAATTTCATAAAGAAATCGGGGGGGGGGGGGCTTTACATAATTAAAGACCTCCACACCTTACAAGTCACAGAGGGGAACGCTTCCCGGCACCTGACCCTCAAAGAAGCGACACATCACAGCAATTTGTCTGCCTCCAGTATCTTGACTGTTCTCGCACTCGGTCCCATTTTTCAGTACCTTCTGTATTTAATATGGTCTAAAGCGCCACATGATTTTCCTTAATGACTCCGTGCTGCCATGTTCCCTTCTGGAAGGTAACAGACTGAAAGGAAATGAATGCCAGGGTTATATCTAGAGTGGCTACATCCATCCATCCATCCATCACTACCAATCCAGTACAGCAGTGGTGTCAAACTCCAGTCCTGGGGGGGTCGGAGCCCTGTGTAGCTTAGCTCTTTCCCTGTTCCACCTCAAATGATTCAGCTCAAGTGCTGTGTGGTAATTAGCACAAGGAGGTGAATCAGGTGTGTTAAACGAGGAGAAACCCAAAAATGCGCAGGGCTCCGGCCCCCCAGGACTGGAGTTTGACACCCCTGCAGTACAGGGTCACAGTGTTGAGTAACTACACTTGTCACTAATTTAAGATGCTTACTTAAGTCGACCTTCCAAAGTGAAAGCACACTCATGGTGCAAACACTTAAAAAATACATAAGTACAACAAAATGCCCTTATATCACCTAATGTATAATCATCACTTCCTAAAACAATGAGTTTCAAACAACATGCTTAAACACAGATGGAGCCCTACTCCTCCTCCTTATGTCCAAATCACACCATGTCAGAGCTCAGCTCCTCCTCCTTATGTACAAATCACACCTTGCCAGAGCTCAGCTCCTCCTCCTTATGTCCAAATCACACCTTGCCAGAGCTCAGCTCCTCCTCCTTATGTCCAAATCACACCTTGCCAGAGCTCAGCTGTACCTCCTTATGTCCAAATCACACCTTGCCAGAGCTCAGCTCCGCCTCCTTATGTCCAAATCACACCTTGCCGGAGCTCAGTTCCTCCTCCTTATGTCCAAATCACACCTTGCCGGAGCACAGTTCCGCCTCCTTATTTCACAAGGACATTAGGAATGAGTAAACAAGAATATTACCTGCAGTAAAGCCATTTTGATGCAATACTCAGTTTCATTTACGGGTTATATTTTATAATGGCAAAGCTGGAAATAATTCTTCTGGGCAATATTATGCCTTCCTGTAAAAAAAAAATACCATTGCAAAGATCATATTATCTGTGCAAATGCAGGGTTTCAGGTGTCCCTTGTGAAGTCTCTAAGGATATTCACATACTCACGAACTTCATTGTAAGTCCAGTCTAAAACGGATGTTATGCAGACTTTTATATGACAAGGAAAGCATACATTGGCACTAAATCTTTATCAAATACACACTGCTGGAAAAAAACTCCCTTTTTCACAAACTTAAACGCTTCCTGATATACATACAATTAAAAACCCTTTGGGTAATTACACACATTGCTGGTATTTTAAGACCAATCACAGCTAATGCTTTTGGTCAGTGATGGCATTATTAAGTAGACGGTTTCTAATCACTGCCTTACCCTAGTTAATTCTGACAGTTACCAAGTAACCAGAAGCTGACAGGAAATGAGGAGACTGAACAACTGAACTTTTCAAATTGTTAAAAAAAAAAAAAAAAAAACATGCAAATTTAACCTAGAAAAGGTAAAAATCGACTAAAAATAAAAAATATTCTTCTACTTTGAAATATATACATATGCATATATCATGGTAACGTCAATTTTGTATGTTATTTTGGAAGAATAATAACAATACCTTCAACAATGACATCTATCAATGAACCTGTAGTCTGGGTTAATGATAAACAGTTTAATTAAAAAGACAGACCAGGACGTCACCTTGTTGCAGGACCTACAGGAAAAAGACCAGAGCGGAACAGAACCAAGACGCTTTTTCCGACACTTCATTTGCTATTCTCACTCAAATCGAACATTCCAAGTCATTATTCTGAAAATGTGCGGCAAAATAGAAGAGGAACCGCAGACATTATTTCAGGAGAGCAGAGAAATACTGGGCTGCCATTGTCTCATTTAATTCAGAATAAAAACAATTCAGTTGCTTAAGTTTGAGTGGGAAAAGCATGAAAAAAAGATAATAGCACATCCAGCACAATCAATAATGACACATCTGCTTTTCTCTGCAGCAGGGCTCTGTCAACACTGCACTGGAAAGCCCGCTTGGTGCTAGAGATTATTAAACTTGAATAAAATCATGTAAAAGGAAGATTCCATCAGCACCGCAGGAGAATGTAGCTTCACAGCAGCTAATCCAGACATGACATTTTCCGCCGGCATTTTGTCACGGTCAGGGCCGGGCCTACGACCGGCTGATCGATTGCATTGAACTCCCGCCTACGGGACAGCAAGTCTCCAGGGGGGTGTGACGGAAGGAGAGAGAGGATACGAGGGTCAATGTGAAGCGTCAGTTTCGAATGAGATGGGGGGTAAAGCAGGAGCTGCAGGCCTTCATCAACAGTCGAAGCACCTCGCCTGCAGTAACCTTCGCTGTGTCACTGTCACCATGCCATCGTCCTCGGGCATGACAATGCTACTCTCCAAGGCTGCTGGACTGAAACTACAAGAGGCTACTCTGCACGCAGATCGACTAAGATTTCAGCTGCTGCATAAAGTTCCTTTCAAAATATGGGCTTAATAGATCCCCAGAACTGCAGCTAATCAAAGTCTCTCTCTACCATCCATCCATTCATCCTATACCTATATAGCACTTGAGAACACATGCAGGATCCAACATGTCCGGAGCCTATCCTGGACGCTACGGGCACAAGGCAGGGAATAACCCAGGATGGGGTGCCAACGCATCACAGGGCACACTCACCATTCACACACACATTCACACCTGCAGACAATTTGGCAATTCCATTTCACCTCAGCATCTAATTGGACTGTGGGGGAAAGCCGGAGAACCCGGAGGAAACCCCACAATGACACGGGGAGAAGATGTAATCTCCACACACACAGAGCTACGGGCCAAGACTCAACCCTGGCACCAGCAGTGTGGGGCATCAGTGCTAACCAATGCATCGTCTCAATCAGCATTACAGCAGCGTGAGGCAACAGTGCTAACCAATGCATCGTCTCGATCAGCATTACAGCAGCGTGAGGCAACAGTGCTAACCAATGCATCGTCTCGATCAGCATTACAGCAGTGTTTTTTCAGATGTTTTATTTGCCTCAAACCAAGTAGGCAAATACAGTCCAAAAGCATCTAAGGCCAAACATGGTACGATGATGTAAGGCAGTGTTTCCCAATCTGGTCCTCAGGGACCTGCGCATTGTCCTACCTGGCAGGGGAGCAGGGAGGGAGCAAAAACGTGGACTGTCTGGGGGGTCCCTGACGACCGGGTTGGAAAACACTGATGCAAGGTGACCTGGTCAGGCAAAGGACACCTGTGGGACCCCCCCCCCCCCACCACCAGCTCTACCTGGCGTGACGGGAGCCTGTCTAAGCTGCCAGAAATAAACACTCACCACTCTGAACTGAGCCACATTTGCCTCTGCAAAACCCTCTCCCGTCCCAGTAATTAAACGTGTACTGATTTGGCCAACCAGACTGTGCTGCAGGGGCCATCAAATATTTTGCAAAACTCACCTCCGATTTCAGGCTTGTTAGCAAAATTGACTGAATTTGAACATGGTCATGAATACTGGATTATTGAACAATTTGTTCAAATTCACATGCAAACGCCGAACCCCGACGTCTAATGAACAGCAAGCGTTCCCGGAAATGCCACAGCACTACTAATGAGACCGTCGCCTCATTAGTTTGCAAATCGTTCCATCCCATCGCTTTTCGTTAATTTTTATGTCGTTGACGCCAACGACCGTCCCCTTTTCACGGATTCGTCATTAGCGCTTACAGACCCTGCCTCGCCGTCAAGCCACCCTTCAGCAACCGGTTCCCACAGACCAGGGACACGGGGACGGCCGACCATTAGCGTTCCAGAGTGAAAAAGCAGAGAGCGGGAAGGAGGAGTCGAGGAGGAGAGTGTGGGGGAGGAGGCGTGGGGGAGCTCCCGTTAATCACCATACCACAGGAGGGGACTGCAGCCGATTACAAAACTGAAATGCAAGAAGGAAAAGAAACGCTGGTTCAGTTTAGAGAGAATATCACAGATTCCACGCACTAGCTCTCCATCGCCATCTCTCTCTCTCTCTCTCTCTCTCACACACACACACACACAAAATAAGATCATAGACCATAAAATTGCCACGCTATTGTGAATTACATGCCCGCGATCCCAACAACCCTACTCTTGCTGACTTGACATGTTCCTCATACGACCTACAGACATCCATTAAACCACAGTGTGTCTCTGATGTTTGTACTGCTACCATCGCGTCGCGGTTTTTATCTGGGGACGCGCTCGAGGGGCCAGGTGCCGTGGCAAATTTGCCGTGACGTGGCCTCCTGTTCCCCCACACGGTGGGATCAGCAGACTCCAGTATGGCTGCAGGAAGTGCAGATGGAACAGTGTAAAGGCAGGAGCGGGAAAGTAAATGGCTGACCTCTCGGGGAGAGCACAGACCTCTGGGCCTGCAGCACGGGGAGGAAGGTGCACTGCAAAGTGGATGATCAAAACACTATCAGGAGACAACCCAGCTGGTGAGGTTAAGGAGCTAGGCTTGAAGACCTGGTAGCTTCTGTGAACGTCCTTCTGTAAATCTAGTCACTAAAAGAAGAATCACATATAATAATCTGCATAAAAAGCTCAGCATAAAAAGATCTAGGGCTCTGACAACAAAAACATATAACACTTCAATACGTTAAAAAAAAAAAAAAACAAATTGTCACATTTCAATATAGAGTTAAAGAAAAAAAAATAATCACCCTCCCACAAGAGTGTTTTGTAACACATTAGACGTCCCCCTCGGCACTCAAAAAAGCCGGCTGTGATTCAGGAGCGTGGACGAACTCCGCTGCCCATTCCGCCCTGCAGCCGCCCTCGCGGACAATCCATGCCGTCGGTAATCAGACAGGCAGGCAGGGCGGCCCAGGCCGTGCCACACACCACGGCCCCGCGCTTCCGCACAAACAAGGAGCTGTTATCCGGGGGCTGGATTAAATCGCTCCTTGTGGCAGATCGTGACGAGCACAGCTGGGCTGGGAAGAAGTCCAGGCAGTGTAAGGAGAGAAGGGGGGTGGAAAAAAAAGAGAGGACAACGGCTTCTGTGAGCGATACTGGCTACCGCAGCGAATCGAAGTGGAACTTGCCAGCATCGGTTAAAACGTATTCACTGTGACACCACAAGCACAGGCTCAGGTTACTGCTACAGGCAGTATATACACACACACCTTCCTTTCAAGATAAACCATCTGTCGGATCACCAACAGCAGCTGTTAAAGAAATTTAACCCTCGACACAGAGACAATCGACATCAAAAACACTGGCGGAAGCGTTCCAACGGACACGTTTTAATTCTGTCCAGGTGGATTTGAGATATGCATCACCTCACAGAAGCCAGAGTAAGCTCAACCCTCCATCTTAATGTGAGACACACGACTGCATATTCATTACGCAAGGATATCTATCTACTGCTTTTGAAGCCAGAGTTTCAGCACTACATTTTACATTTCACCTAATGTCCTTTGTTGATTAAAAGCTACAATATAAGACCTCATTTCTCATAGAAATTAAACCCATATATACAGAAATGGGTAATTATGAGTTTCAGAGAGACAAGTACGCAACTCCAAAAAAAGAAAACATATCACAAACATGATTCAGGCTCAAGTTTCATGTATGATACATTATTTTCAATATGCACATGAAATATGACGATGCTTTCAGTCTTTTCTCTGGAGTAAGAAAACCATGGCGGAGATCCCAGAATCTTCACCAATGTGGGAAGCAAAATAATAAGATTTTTTTAAGCATAGATTTCAAAACAGACGCAGGTCACGCAGTACAAAAAACAAAACAAAGGACCATCAGGACATGGACCTCTGAAGGCCTCCTGTGGTATCTGGCTCCAAGACGTTAGCAGCAGATCCTGCAAAGTTGCGAGGTGGGGCTTCCATGCGTCGTACGTGTTCGTCCAGCACATCCCACAGATGCTCGATCAGATTGAGATCTGGGGAATCTGGAGGCCAAGTCAACACACCTTGAACTCTTTTTCATGTTCCTCAAACCATCCCTGAACAATTTTTGCAGTGCTGCAGGGCGCATTATCATACTGAAAGAGGCCACTGCCATCGGGGAATACCACTGCCAAGAAGGGTGCACTTGATCTGCAACAATGTTAGGTAGGTGATAGGTGTCAAAGTAGCATCCCCATGAATGCCAGGACCCAAGGGTTCCCAGGAGAACATCACCCAGACCATCACACAGCCTCTGCCGGCTTCCCCATAGTGCGTCCTGGTTCCATCTCTTCTGCCGTCCACATGATGCAACAGAAGACACGACTCATCAGACCAAGCCACCTTCTTCCATTTCTCCACGATCGAGGTCTGATGCTCAGGAGCTTGCGGCGCTGGACAGAGGTCAGCATGGGCACTTTGACTACCCTGCGACTACGCGGCCCCATGAGCAACCGCATGCGCAGCCGACTGCAATGCGCAGTGTGTTCTGACACTTTTCTATCATAGCCAGTATTGACTTTTTCAGCAGTTGGTGCTACAGTAGATCACCAGACTGTTTAGCCTTCACGCCCCAGCACCCGCTCGGGCACCCATAACCCCCTCGCTGGTTCACCAGTTGGCCTTCCTTGGACCAGTTATGGTAGGAACTGACCACTGCATACTGGGAACACCCCATAAGATCTGCTGTTTAAGAGACGCTCTGACCTAGTCGTCTAGCAATCACAATTTGGCCCTCGACAATCTGCCCCCTGTTAATTCATCCAGATCCTTCCGCTTGCTTCCCAAACATCAACTTCAAGAACCAACTGTTCATTGCCTAATGCAGAATGGCCCCCTTGACCAGTGCCATTGTAATAAGATAATCAACGTTATTCACTTTAATATGTTATGGCTGATATATTTCACAGCCAAAACACTTTCAGAGAGTTGGAAGGTAACAGTCGCTAGAGATTTAAGTGATGAGGCTCCCGTTTTCAAACCTCTTGACAGTTGAATTCCAAAAGCCGAAAGCAGACATGGCACAGAGCATTCGTATTCAGTGTGACCTGGGGCTGCCTCGAGCCCTGGGGTGTCCTCACACTATTCTTCAGCCAAGACACAACTTACTACAGCCTGTATCACCTCCAGCTATCCGTGTGACGGTCATTCCAAAAACACGTTATAATACCTGAACTATAAAGTCTGCCCCCTGGGCAGCATAATATAAAAGAAGGCATTTTTCCTCTACAAATAAACCTCCAGCTTAAGAAGGCTTACATCAATGCAGTAGCAAAAAGATACCGTGGCTAAAAATGATCTTAAAAACAACTTTATCTATATAACTTTGAGAAACAGCAGCAAAATACGAGCCACGCAGGGAGGAACCTACCCTTCATCTACCCCTTAAGGTAGCAAACGTGTCAGGCTGGTCTCTTATGTAGAACCGTACAGCATTAACATGATCTTCACCCAGAAGTTTTCATAAAAAGGGCAACAGTCTTTCCACAGTGGCTAATGCGCTCTAGAGCAGCTCTCAGAATCAATACTGCATTGCATACACTGTTATGACTAAGCATTTGCCCACGTCCGCAATAAATCAGAGGATACAAGAGGCCATATAAAATCACCAGGGCTGAAGGAGGAACACCAAGGAGAGATGGGGGGGCCGTGGTCTTCGTGTCCGGCCAAGGTCATGTGATCAAGGCCACGGTTTGAGGGCCCCGTCTTACCACTGATGTATGACAAAAGCATCTAAGCAGAGTCCACAGTGGACAAGCTGGTGAGCAGGCATGTAGCCATGGGGTATAACAATGAATTTGGACCCCAACCCCCAGGAACATAGAACATGGATCAGGAACATGGGTCGTAAAATAATGAGGTTTCACCCCCACCAAAATATGCAGAAAATGTACAAAGGGAGATTCGCCCCCCACCAAGACAAACCTGCCATCAATGAGGTTTTCAGAATCCCAGTGAAATCTTTTTTCTAGCCACAGGCTGGCAGGGGAAGACACTGGGGGGTGTCCAAAGATGAACTTGTGTTCCCAGATACAATCTTACCCACAAATCAAAGGAAAGTTGCAGCCACATCGCTACAGGTCACCCATCTAATTCCCAGTGCAGCAGTACCAAGGACGATTTATCACAAATCTGACGCAGACGTTGTCCAGATTAAAGGCACATTCTCATTTTGACACCATAAAACGGATAACTGGAGACCATCCAGGCTGAAACTAACCCAGAATTCACACGTGAACGTTACCTGTGTAGATATTCCTCAGACACAAAATCGGTCTCTTATTCAGACTACTAATCATCTTTTACCTTTTCCAGCTCAAATTTACTTCTGTAATTGACTAGGTCTCCATAAAAGATCACTCAAAGAATTTGAAAGAACTTCTATAATATGCTAATAGCTGCCCCTGGGTATAATCATTCATGTTATAGTAAGTGACAGTGACCTCGTTAATGGTTCTTTCCTTCTCCTAAGGAAGAATTTTATTATAAATGTACCCTGGAGGTGTATCTTCTAAGGTCACCTGACCCAACATGCTACTTAAGGGGTAATTAAATTCTTGTCCATGGTCTACTATGGCTCTTATTCTTGCCGAAAAACAAGACGAAAAAAGAACAGCATGGCATTTTGTTTTTAAACACCACGAACTTGCACACTCCCGCATCTGGCCTTTTCTCAAAGAGTAGCACACTTCTGCCATCCGTCCAGGTGCCTTACAGACATCTCTGTCCAGCAGAGCGGCTCACGTCCGTTTCATAAACGCTAGAAGCGCTGTGTTCCCCCGGGAACATTACAGCACTGACATTCCTTCCCAGATACAGTAAAATGCACCGATTACTTAATTTCAGCTATAATCTTCCCCCAACATGCGGTCATCCGAAGTCCAACCGACTCGACACAACATTTCGCTTGGGTCCAACTGCCGCGCATTGCAACTTATAATTCAGCATCCAGAATCGGGCGTTTCACTCGCTTACCCCGGTCTTACTTTACCGACCTCCTTCCTCCCAACACCTGTTTTCCCCGGTCACCAGCACACCTGCCTCTCCTCTGCCCAAAGGGAACAAATGTTACATCCAAAGAACTCAAAACCGATGAAAAATGACTGACGGTGAAGCACTAGTTTTTAAACCCAAGTCCACCGAACCGTGTAAGATACATTAGACCCATCCAGTTCCACATGTTATTTTAGGTTTCACTTTAATTAAATTCTATCCATAATTTCTACTTAATGCGAACTTCCATATTTATTCGACATATCCTGCTTGATTCAGTGTAACCAGCTTTATTTTATTTTTTGAACTTACGGTTCACAAATACCCAATTCAAGTTACTTTCCCAAACGCACGAACATGAATCGATCGTGAACTTGGCACATTTTGACCTATTTATGCCTCGTTTTCACCGATCACCCCCGTGCACTTTAGTGTAAAGTCTACAGACTCGCTTTAATCAAATGCGGCGGCGTGAAATCTGAGCGCTTGAATTACTGCTAGACACCCAACGACCCGGTCATGAAGACCAAGCATCGAGTAAAAACCAGCATTCGCTATAGTAAATGACCGAATCCTACTCTTACCTCATATATGTCTCCACTTTCCACTCTTAGGTGGGACACCAGACACTCACGCACGGAAGCCTCGGCATTGGGTTGGCAAGGAAATAGAGAGATAGCAGTAAATGCCTATAGCGCGATCCTGCGCAAAGACACCGCGCTCTGCTTCCACAATATCTACTTATGTGTCACTTCTGCCTTCCCAGGCTGATACTGAAGCAGATCAATCCTTCGGCTGCTGTGCTGTGCTCCTCTGCCCCCGATAAATGCGCGTTTGTATCGAAGCCCGTTTCTTTCCGCCGCCGCCCGAATCACTAAGGCAGGCGCTCCGGAGGGGGATCGCGGGCGTTTTTAATGCGCTGCGGGCTCTGGCTGTACGGAAACCTCATCATCAGATTAGCTGTACCTCCCCAAAAACAGGCATTTTTAGTTAGGTGATAATTCCTCTTTCCGATCGCTTCGCCTGGTTTTTTCCCCCAATCTGAGCCCGTCTTAACCTAGCAATAAATATGTCGACATTGTTCTCAACGTTAACATCCTTGAAACACTGCGGACGGAGGATTATCCTAATAATTCAAGAGGAAATCCTGTAAATTATTTTCGGTCCATCGCCACAGATTTTGTGATAAAAAACAAAGTAATGGTCGCTCTGAAATGATACAGCTTCGCGGGACTAAAGCACGTATTGACTATCCTTCAATATTAATTGCAATACCAACATAGTATATACATTGTATATAATAAAAGGAGACATGTTGTTTTATGAAATGCATGTTAGTACAATTGGTTTTGCATAATGATGTCAGTGCTTTGATTAGTTTGAGTCACATAAAATGAATATTGCGTTACAAAAAAACAAAAGCACTTATAAATTAAATATAGAGTAGCTACTGGATGGACGCTCACAAAGGGACACGTTTAGAAAACACCAGTTTAACCTAAACTCGATAAAATCAACACATTAACCGGCATTTTCGGTGAAATCCTTTAATCGTTAGCCCATGTTACCTAAATAAGCTGACAACAAGTAGCAATGGACTGCAATTCGATTAAATAAATCGAAAGTTAAATAAATAACGGGTGTTAATTTGCACCCTAGAAATGTAGGCTAACCTCAGACCAAATGTATTATCGTTCATTTCATGTTTATGGCCATCATCGGATTTAAGATTTAATTGTTTAACTACGTTGTTCATATTAGAAAATTAATTTGTATTCACGGGTTCATGCTATATTGTAAACCTAGGAGTGTAGAAAGTCTGCAAAATTGTGGCGCTGGATGCTGATCGGGAAATTATTTTTTCATATTAAGATAAATAGTGACTGACATGACGTAATGTTGCAAATGCACGTATCCTTCTGTGCAACAGCCCCGGTCATCGCAGAGCTAGTGATGAATTAATCGCGGAGAACAATCTGGTACCTTCATTATGTTTTATTGCTTAATAAACTGTAATTAATAAATTAATATTATTGCTCGCTTAACCACGACAAAATATGGGCGCTCCTGCGGTTAACAGTTAGCAGCTTAATAAACATATGTTCGCGGGGTATTAAGCACAAGTAGTACGCTAAACAATCTGCAGTTCCTGCGGTTCGCGTTTTTTGTTTGCAGACTAATTACATTTGGATTTTACACTGATCTGCAATTAGACTGCAGTGCACTTGTGTAGACCGGAGGGCATTTGCTTACTGTTCGGTTGCTTCCTGTATGATTATTTGCTTATTATATTTTGTCAATTAAATTTTGCTTGTTATGCTGTACTTACTAGAGGTTATTAGTCTAAAATGCGGGTCTAACAGCAGGCGATTTATTTTGCGACAAAAAAGCATCTTAATTCTAACTCTACAGATTGTTTGCACTGGTAATTCTTTAATTTACGTGATATCTGACCATCCCTTTTAACACAACTTTGAAGAGGCAGTCAGATATGCGGCGCGTGCTTTAGCAAACGTAGCGTTAAGATGCATTAGCAAAATTTTCAATGCACGAAAAATATGGTATGGATTAACCAATTGATTCTCCATAACCACTTCTTAACCAATGCGGTTACAGGTACAGGGTGGGACTCCCTGGGCAGGACACCTTTGCATCACGGGGCACACAGTCACACACCAAGGGCATATTCAGAGACGCTGATTCACCGAAAACCCAGGCAAAGGTGGGGGGGAACGAAAACTCTAGAAACATTTTGGAAGCGGACGTAGTCCTGCCCACTGAGCAACCATGCAAGCCCAACGATAATGAAGAACACTCTATACATTAAATTTACCGCCCAGAGAAGAAGGTGAATGTGAGAAAAATAATGAAAGTCGCAAAGAAAATTAAGACTTACACAGGATTATTATACAGTATGATTTTCTTTAAGTAGGCCTATAATTTTACTCTGTGTAAAACATCTCCTGCACGTGAATAGAAAACTGGGGCGACTGGGTGGTGACATATAGTTACTTTACAATTCTCTTTAATAAATAAAGGGTACATAATTCATGAATATTTCATTGATGTCTTTTGCCTACTTATTTCTGTAATCATGTTTGCGGAAGGCTTTGGCCTTTAGTGATCAAAATGCTTTCTAAACAATGCAGCCCAGATTTTAAAAAGGACCGTTTGCCTGCCCTTGTCGTCAGCTTCTCATGAACACACACGGGTTAAATCAGGCCCCTGGGCTTTTCTCATTCACCAGCTATTTCATTGATTGGGTCCCGTCGTTTGCATGTTAAGAGCCTTAGAATTAGCACTGGCCTTCATTGCCTCACCTTCATGCCATTTATATTCAGTAGCCTAAGGTGAGTATTCGCAGTTAAGGCATTTGCATGTGGTTTTAAAAGCACAAGCTTCACATGTTGACGACCTGTGTACACCTCTGTTGAGCTCGTGTGGCCAGTGCCGTCTGTTATTTCTGCCAACGCCAGAACCAAAATGTCAAAATGCAATGATCCCAGAGATGTTGCCTGGTAACAGTCATTCTGAGATGTACCATCTTCTACAGAAGTTTCTCAGACTTCCTGTCAAGTATCATAAAAATTACTTTCAAGAGCAGCTCGAGTTGTGATGTCTGGTTTTAGGCCTGCTGATTTTAGTAAGCGTCCTCATTTTTCTTACCTAAATCTCATTTTAATTTACATGCCCCCCCCCCCCCCATGCTTCCCGAATGCCAACCAGCTCCAGCTAATTGACAGATCACCACAAGAAGATGCATCCAATTAATTCCCTTATAAAAGAGAGACATCAGGAAGTGTGTCATTAACGATGTTTACAGACTGCTTGGAGGTGTGCTTTTTCCAAAACAATTTCCCTTCTGTTCAACGACTGGGGAGGCACAAATGAAAAAAGAAATCAGAATGCAATTCAGAAACAAGGCAGGTTAATTAATTGAGCATAATCCAATCTGAGATACTAGGCCTTATATACTCTTTGCATGCCTCTGACTCCAAGCACTGTGTCCCCAACACCCCAGGAGGGACAATGAGCAGACACACATCTTCTGATGCATGAGCTGTCAGCTGCCAGCTTATTTTCACTCTCCGGGCAGCGCAGGTGACACGCTTGGGGCTCATCTCTATAATCACAGTTTGGTCATTTTCAGCTCCTTCTATACAAATCACTTTAGATCAGTGTTTTGCTCATGTAAGTTTTATGTACACAAAAATGTCCTGAGGGCAGAGGGAACAATGGTTATCACTCTGAACCAATCAATTTGTAGAGAAGGTTGGTCAAAGCAACTAGAGGAAGCAGGGCCGAGATATCTGATCGGTTGAACCCACCTCCTCTACAATCTGATTGGTTATCTCTCTGGGCCAATCATTGTTCCTTCTGCCCTCAGAACATTTTTGTGCAAGTAAATCTCCCATGAGCCAGTGTTTCCCAACCCAGTCCTATGGGACCCCCAGACAGCCAACGTTTTGCTTCAGTTTTTGTTTAAATCAATTCTGCATACAGGACAATATACTTCCCTAGCGATGTACAAAAATAATTCTGCCAATATTTCAAATGTGTGCTTGCAATAAGTAAAGGTAGACAGTCATATTCAGAATTATATGATAAGAAATACTGTAGTTATTTTAGCAGGGTGGCAAAGACCTGGGCTTATGTGATGCAATGATGCAGTTGGCTCTCTGCTTTTGGTGTGGGAGACCGGACCTGCCGCCAGCAGAATTACAACAGCATTATCAATCAATTAAAACAACCCAAGGACATTTTCCGTTCCATTTGGAGGGCTTTAAAAAAGAAGAAAAAAAATCAATACAACAATTGTCTGGCAAAGACTCTCTCTTCATCTTTAGATTGTGTACCAAAAATACAACCTGAGTTGACACCACTAGGCAGAATTAGCATGGATGAGGGCAGCGTTTCCCAACCCAGTCCTCGGGGACCCACAGACAGTCCATGTTTTTGCTTATATTTTTGTTTAATTAGATAAATAACGTTACACGGTAATTTATTATTGTAAGATGTGATGGGCCTCCCCTACATACAGGGGAGTATACTTATCTAGTGATGCTTGAAAAGAATTGTCAATATTTCAAATATGTGTTACCGGGAGATGAGAGGGTGCAAAAATGTGGACTGTCTGACAGGGAGCTGGGAGGGAGCAAAAACATGGACCGGGATGGGAAACATCTCTAGTACTTCCTGGAAGACACTGGTATGTGTAACATACTCCCAGCCAAATTAATTGGCTCAATAATCTAATTGTCTGGGTGCTCTTTAGATCACTGCTAATATTAATAATATTTTTTTCTTCAAATGAGGGCCATGGTGTCACGCCCTGCACGCCTGACCCCCTTGTCTCCATGTAGGCGGACGTGAAGCCGCTCTTACCATGGTATGCTGCACCTTGACTTATGCTCCTGTTCTGCAAGTTGCTGGAGCCTGAAGATGCGCTCCGCCTGGATCTGAAAGAGGGTTTTGTGGGACGGCAGGCTGATGTCATACATTCCTTTTGGGTAGGAGACTCCCAGCCGGGTACCCTGCCCTCCAGCCAGCAGAAGAACAGCAACTTTGCTTTGGGAAATATGCAGAAGTCCTGAAAGGAGAAATAAAAAAATAACTGCTAACTGCTAAAGACCAGAACCTCATATTAGAACATAAGAAATTTACAAACGAGAGGAGGCCATTTGGCCCATCAAGCTCGTTTGGGGAGAACTTAACTAATAGCTCAGAGTTGTTAAAATCTTATCTAGCTCTGATTTAAAGGGACCCAGGGATTTAGCTTCCGCTACACTAGCAGGAAGACTATTCCATACTCCAACTACACGCTGTGTAAAGAAGTGCTTCCTCAAATTCGTTTTTAAATGTTCTCCCACTAATTTCCACTTATGGTCACGAGTTCTACTATTTAAACTAATACTGAAGTAGCCATTTGGCTGAACAGCATCCAGACCTGTTAGAATCTTATATACCTGGATCATGTCCCCCCTCTGTCTCCTTTGCTTGACTTTAAACAGATTCAGCTCAGCTAACCTCTCCTCATAAGACATTTTTTAATGACATATTTTTCTACAGGTGTCCATTTCTCCGCCGGGCACTTTACATCTGTTTCCTTACTGCAGCAGAAGGCCTGCAGCTGGCACGCTGCAATGGGGATGAAGCCAAACAAGAGCCAGATGATTTGTTTAGCTCAGATGTTTAAAAAAAGATGCTTGAAAATCCCAATAGTTTGAGCAAAGATTTTTAAAAGAGACCTATAGTATTCCATCCTGGTTGTAAACAATGTAAGAGCTTCAGTCAAGACGCTGCAGAGAAACCCCTGAATTCACAACTAAAATCAAAACGTTCAGATACCGACAAAGCTGATACGTACATTTTGTCTTTATTTTGAGAATTCTGTTTGGAACAAATACATTTCTATACAGAACACAAACTCACTTTCTTCCCATCGCACTGCAACATGATTCTATATCAGATTAATTTATCCCCAAAGTGTGTGATTATCATGATCGTGATTAAATTATCATCATCACATCACATATCACACATCACATATCACAACCCTAATTTTCCATTATCCAGAACAATGAATTAGCAGAGATGTTGGGAAGCTACATTGAAAAGGATCTGAAAGTAGATTTAATGCATCACTGAAGTGTGTTAATAGACTTTAAAAGACACAAGCGTGTGAGGATGAGAATTTTTGGATAGCTGGTATGAACTGGCTATCAGCCAACCATTTTACAATGGGGTACTTTGAATGAGTAAACGGTTAATGGAAATTAATAAATGATGTGCTGTAAATAACGTTACACAGTAATTTATTATTCTAAGACGTGATGGCCTTTGCTTGCTCTTTATGTTTAAAAATATATATTGTGGCCTTTAGTGAAGCATGGGCTGCTATCGCAGAACAAAACTATACATTTCTAGTGATTTTTTTATTTTACTGAACTGGCCCATTTGGCCAGTAGCAAGAATTTTTGAAGCGTCACCACTTTTAGCATAAGAATGCTGGCTGGCTAGCTAGGTGACTTTGCTAGTGGTAATTTTCTATGCTAATGCTAAAAAAAAAAAAAAAAAAACAGTAAATGTATCATGTGAAAAAGTCTGACGCAAGTTACGTAAATCATTTAGCCCCTCAACTTGCCAATATTATAATTTCTACCCATAAACTGCCACCTGTCCCGTCATTTTATGACAGTGTCCTGTATTGAAAATTGGCAAATCTTGTAGGGTAGCGTGCCGTATTCCTGCGGTTTAGAAGCGGCAACCCCCTCCCCTTCTGACCTCTGAGCTATGCCCCGGGTCCCTTCAGGTGCCTGCAACGCCGCTGCTATTTCAGTAAGGTTTCACTGCCATTTCAGTAAGGTTTCAATGCCATTTCAGTAAGGTTTCACTGAATTGTTACCTGAATTCACCAAACAAAAAAGAACCAACTGGGCAGAAAAATTAATGGTTACAATGTCAGAAATATAGTAGAGGATTTTATTATCTGTTATACGGTTTGGCTGAAACTTCCCTCCAAAATAGAAATAAAATAAATGTTCCCAAATGATGCATCTTTATAACGTACTCAAAAATGTCCATGATTTCATCTCCTTGTTGGCCTTTGTGTTAAAATGCTATTAACAATATTGCCAAATAATTCAGAAATAAAATGCTTCCATTTCTTCATACAAAGAAGAGAAAAGGATAATTATATTCTCTTCCGATGAAATCACTCACACGATTATAAAATGTACGTTTTCAGTTCCTTATTATCACTGAAGGGCTGGGGATGATATATGTTGGGATACTGAATTTTATTATTGTATGTTTATTATAAAACCCCAGAAAGACATCAGTGAACGCCTCCAGAGGAATGTCTGATAATCCTTTGGATGTCACGATAAAAAGCTCTTTATTGATGCGCCCATGACAAAGTCCAAGCCAGGTGAATCACCGAACGGAACGTAACACTTTAGAGTTTCACCCAATTATGCCCAAGTGCAGAAGCGCAAGGCCATGCCTGTAAATGTCAAGAAAAAAGTGACTCTGACACTTTCTCAGGCAGACTGCAAAAACGTCGCTGTGAGTGAATATACTACACAATGTGAGTGCAGGGCATGAACAGAATCAGAAAGGGCAGTGCTCCTGTGACAACATCAGAGGCCAAGGGGCAGAACAGGCCGGACAGGTGATGGCCGGGGCCCCAAGCTGGGAGGGGCCCCCAAGAGACAACTAATTACATAGCACACTGCAACGACTTCATTTCTATATTCTGTTCTTCACAAAAGTGAAGAAAGTCATTTTTAAATTAAATTCTCTTTGCTAATATTATGACTTAAAACTTCACAGTAAAATAAAGGTAATAAATGTTACCATGCCAGGGGAGGGGGAGTTGGGGGCCCCATGGAGGTTTTCGCCTAGGGCCCCCGAACCCCTAGAACCACCTCTGGACAACATGCATGTCCCCTCTGTGCCCCCCCTAAAAACGTATGATACTTGGGTCTGAAATAAATGTATCATTATTATTATTACTATTATTACTATCATTGTTATTTACACTGGGAGCAGGCGAAACACAAACAGCACATTTTCTTGACGGACTGTTAACGCGGGGTGGCGAGTGGTCGAGTCGCTCCAGCTGGTGAAAAGCGACGTTAACGACAGAAAAAAATAATCAAGCTTGTGGAAGTCTAAACAAGAGATCAGAGTGAGTAACAGATTTGTAAAAACTGTAAAATATGACTGAACAGGACTGTGTAAATAATCTATCGGTTTTCAAAATGCTGGCAGCCTCGTGTAAGTGATACTTGGAGGACATTAAGGTCAAATGGATCTGACCTCCCTAACAGAACAACCGGTCCCAGTCTGGCCCCCCAATTGGAAATGGTCTAGAACCGCCACTGTTGCACATATTCCAAGCTGTACTCTAACGCCTCTCTCACCATCAGGGGCCTGTTTCACAAAGCAGGGTTACTTGCTTAGCCAGGTAACTTGCCAGATTTAAGGTAGTCTGGGATAA
>JAODJU010000043.1:8361486-8386851 GCA_026776725.1 Gnathonemus echidnorhynchus
TAATCCATTTAATTTTCTTAATCATCAATTCATTCATTCATTTTAAGCAGGTATGTCAACTTGAACGTTAGGCCTACTTTAAGTTTTTTTAAAATGGACTAAAGCGGAAAATAACGGTTTTTTCGATTTAACTTACTTAATTTTTTAATATTACCTGTTAGACCACAAGAAACATGACGGGATGATGATGTAATAGCGACGATGAAGCGAGCCGCTACTTACGTGTGTAGAAGGTGCCTGAAGTTGCCGTTAATTAATATCTGCTGAGAATCTTTGCTTGAGAAGCCTCGTCGCTCCACAAGCGCTGTCAGGGGGGAGGTGGCGCGCGCTGGAGGAATCAGCGAGTATCCTCTGTCCTATCTCTGAGTCATCAAGATATGAGAGATACGCGTCTCCATAGAAATGTTAAGTCTGATGCAGATTAAAAGCATGCTAATTATTATTATTATTATTATTAAAAAAAAGACCCAGGGGAAAATTATTTATGCTGTGACAAAATAGTTATTATATACTCCTACAAATAACCGAGACATTTAAAATAACACGTTCTGGTGGAATGTATGTTTCTTACGCTTTGTAAATGAAGAAAACAGGTTTTTATTTAGATTCTTCCCCCAATATAATATTGTTTTCATGTTTTATTTTCCAGATGGTGGTTGGTATAACAGAAAGTCTTGTCAAAAAAAAAAAACGTGTTCCTGTTCAGCCCTACGAAACGCAATAATTTTCAATGGCGATAGCCACCGAGGGATGCAGAACTTATTACACAAAGGTTATTTTTTCTCTTCCATTGAAGCTGGGGGAACTGTTTTCTTTCAGGTAGGGCGTTCCTCTGTTATCTTAAGCAAGGCTACAGGTGTAGTCGGATGGGCGGAGTGATATTATGCAAACACCGATGGTGGCAGTTCATGGTCTGTGCTGAAAGTGGACCTGAGAGAGTAATTAAGATATTGCTTAAGTGCTGGAATTCTTCATAAAGATAATAACTCTTACATTATCCTCTCCATAACAACCGATCACACACAACGATCTATTTAATGTTAGTAACCTAACAGTACTTTAGAGAGGCTTAAAACCAAATATTATGCAACAAGGTCATTGTCAAGGCATGGCAACCACCTAGTAAAACATGATGAATTAGATCAATATAGGCAACTGATAAGTGTATAACATTTGGTTTGTTTTTGTTGTGTGATTCTCCAGTATTCCTGGGCTTTCATTGCAGACAAAACTGAAAAACTAACCTTTGGGCCTCATCTCAGGATCTGGGATAATGGAAAGAACTATGTCCTCAACAGCTAAGTGGCGACACACATTTCTCTGATGTCCCTGTGCAGGTGGAAGATGAGAATGCCAGGCATCTGAGGCACTACGAGTGGAAGCAACAAACACAGGAGCAATTCTGGTGAGGCGAACAGAGGTAGGATCTACCTACGGAGACTCTTTATATATCGACTCCGTATTAGATGCGAGGGAATTTGAGAAAAAGGGAATGAACTATCATTATGATTTTGCCTCTGTGCCAAGGAACATAATGTCTTTTGTAGAACTTCTCACAAAACGAGAAAGCCAGATATGAATTTTCATTAACTTCTACCCAATGGCCATTAAGACAATCAGAGAGGGAAATACAGGTCATTTAATGAATCTTGAGAAGAACCAAATTCAGCAAAGGAATATGTTGTCAGTGGTCTTAAAATAAGGATGACATTATCTCTCTGTTATTACTCCTGCTTTACAAATGACATCATCGTATCCTGCATTGCATTATGACATCATCACCATGTTTATCAACACAAAGGAACGCATCCTAGTGGGAGAAGTGACCTACCAATGTTGGCTTTCACTGGGCCTGAATGAGTGAGCATGACCTGGCCACTGTGAAGGGGGTTAGGGGCCAGTGGATTAGCTGCCACTCTTACCTTTCTCTGCTGCCTGTAGAATAACAGGGAAAGAGACAGACTCGTAATGTCACATTATGCTTTTGTCTATCTATTCAATCATCTTCTAATACCTTATCCTGGTCAGGGCTAAGCGGACCCTATCCCAGGCAGCACAGAGGACAAGGCTGTGGTGTATCCTGCACAGCTCACCAGTTTATTGCAGGGTACATACACATAGCCATTCTTAGTTAGCAATGTAGAGACACAAGCTGACCTAGCTGCATGTCTTTGGACTGCAGGAGAAAAACTACCTAAGTTGCATCATTCACATCATCGACGTCATGTCTGTGTTCCACACCCACGTGTCACACTAAATCACTTTTTTTTTTTAAATAATTATTCATTTAGTTAAAATGGTTATTTAAGCAACCAAAAGGAAAATCAGAAGGTCTCACCTGAGTGTGACATTGTGGGTGAATCGGTGACGGTTTGGGCTGCAGTGCCATGGCATTCCCTAGGCCTGCTACTCGTTCTAGATGGATGTGTCACTGCCAAGGACTACCAGACCATTCTGGGGGATCATGTTGCACCCAGAAGGTGGTGCTGTGTATCAGGATGATGATGCACCAATACCCACAGTGAGACTGGTGACAGAGTGATTTGATGAAAGTGAAGCTGAACATCTCCCATGATCTGCACAGCCACCAGATCTGAATATTATGGAGACACTTTGGGGTGTTTTGGAGGAGCGAGTCAGGAAATGTTTTCCTCCACCAGTATCACGTAGTGACCTGGCCACTGGTCTGCAAGACGAACGGCTCAACATCCCTCTGGCCACTGCAGGACCTGTATCTGTCATTCCCCTAGAGGAATTGATGTTGTATTTGCTGCAAAAAGCAACACTATACTCATAAATAATTGTGGTTTAAAAAAAGGGGGTTTCAGTTTCACTGTCCAACCCCTGTATACACACACACACACACACAGATGTTGGTCTTCCTATCTAAATGGGGACCGTCCATTCATTTCTATGGGAAAAACCCTAATCCCAATCACGACACCCTTAACCTCTACCCAGTCCTAACCTTAACCATAAGTAACCAACCCAAATACAAGACTTTTGGAATTTTTACTTTTTTGATTACATTCACAGATTTTTATAAAACTGAGGTTATCCAAATTGGGACCTCAAAAGATGTCCCCAAAAGTAGGGAAATTTCAGGTTTTACTACACTTTGGGGACAATTTAGTCCTCAAATGTGATCTATGCAAACCCACACACACATACATACATATTTAAACAGTGAGCAAAAGTCCTCTAAACACTGGAGGAGATTAGACAGGATATGACGGAATCCTCACCATATAGAGGAAAATCCTTACAGCAACTGCTGTGACAAGACCTGCCTATGTGCTATTCAGGATGCCGAATCGGTCTCAGTCTTTCAATCTTGACTGAAGCTGGAGTCCTGGTTCAGGCCCGTGGAAGGGTGACATCATGGATGTGACTTACGAACTGTGACAGCCTGCCACCTTACCCAGGTCGGGAAGGAGAACTGATCGACTCATTAATAGATTTTGGCTTTGACCTTGAGCACAGTTTACACCTTGCTTTTAGCAAGCAAACCCACTCCTTCCTTTCTCTTTTTTTCTCTTTCTTTCTTTTTGTCTTTCTCTCCTCCATTTTCCCCCGATGATAATTTTTTCTGTGTAAATGATTAGCACAATGTATTACAACAGTCTCATGTAAAGCACCTTGGGACGACTGTGTTGTGAAAGGCACCATATGGAAACACACCCAACTTTAAGGTTGTTCTTAGCATTAACAGAATAGGTAGTAAATAATTAGCATTCGGATAATACTGCGATTCTCTCTTCCTGTTCGCTAAATTTGTTGCAATAGCTCTAAGCGGAACAGGAGTGGAGGGAATTCCTTTATGACTGTGTGAAGTACAGCTTCACCCGTAACTCCTGCCTATGAATTTTGTTGCTATACATCCTGTGCAGACGCTGCGCAACTGAGCATAAGATGACAGCATCCTCACTGCATTCAGCCCATAATGGAATAGAATCATGGCTGTTCCATGCATAAATGCACCTGTAGGAATGTTCTGTTTTTGCCTCAGTCGGCTCACTCACGTATTGCAACATCTAGAAAGTATGGCAGTGCGATATGTTCAGATGGAAATGACTGATAGACAAGTGGGTTTCAACAGGAAATGTACCAGGTGCTGCCCTTATTGACTCATTTTCAACTTTATTTTTCATAAATTTGAGCGGATGTTGCTTGCAGCAACATTTCGGCGAATCCCTGTCTGTCGGGGACGGCCCATGTTTGGAGGCTGGACTCAGCACTGAACCGTGACTCTAGATCAGCGTTTCCCAACCCAGTCCTCACGGAATCCCCAGTCCACCTTTTTGCTCCTTCACAGCTCCCAGTGCACCTCTAACAGGTATTCGGCGTTCTCGATTGGCTGAGAGTTGGGACGTTTATCTGCTCAGTGCGCATAGAGATTGCATGTTCTCTTTAAATTGCCGGTGCCACTTTACTATAAGGCTACCCTTATAAAGGGATTATTAATGGTTTATAAGCAGGTTATTAACTAGGTTGTAACACTTTGTAAATCATTAATAGACAATTATAAAGTTATACCAGTTTTCTTTCTATTAATGAGTTACTACCATTTAGAAGTAGTAAAGGGGAGCCTTATTGTAAAGTGGTACCAAATTGCCTGTTGTACAGGTGCATATATTTGTCCCCTATAATGGATTGGAATCCCATCCAGGATGGACCCCAACCTTGTGCCCTGTGCTGTTTGGTTCCAAGCCTCCTCTGACCCTGTACTAGATAAGAGGTTAGAAGATGAATAGATAGAAAGCTAAATCACAAGCAACATGCTAACCCTGGACATTCCTTTCAACTTTCTTGCTGGTGTGTTCAGTAAGCTGTACTAGGGAAGCCATTCTTGTGGTGAGCCTGTGTGGTTCTGATCGCCACCTGCTGGTGGACCGTTGCATTACAGCACATTCACTCATGACGCCAGTGCCATTACAATTGGTTGAACTCTGTTTTGGTTTCTCAACCAAAGGGCTGTCATGTCAAAACCTAAACCCCGCCCCCCCTTGTAGCCATGGCTCCAAGCTGTTGTGTTTTCTTCTTTTCCTGATGCTAAACTGGCTAAACCCCCCCCCCCCCCCGAGCTGGAGTTCCGGTTCAGTCCCATCATAGGCGCAGTCTTCATTCTGCCATCCTACACAAATCGACATGGGGAGCTGACCGATTGCTGAACTTTGGCTTTGGCATGTTCATAATGTGCTACACCGAGTTAGTTTGCGGTCCGTAGGTTTATAGCGTCGCGTGTAAAGGTCGCCTGTTTTTGTGTTAATGAACGTTCTCGCTCGTGGCAACTTCAGCCACATTTCATGCCAGGCTGCTTTAACACCGATAGGATCTTTTCTGCGATGTGAGGAAATCCCCTGCGTGAAATGCCACTGCATTCTCACCCAACCGTCAGAGGGCCGCGAGGATGAAGCAGCACGCGATCGAGGTCCCCGCAGACATTACTGAGCAACTTACTGTGGTTTCTTTGTTGGTTTATTTGATATGGACTATGCACCTTAACACCTGGACACTAGGGTTCCTAGCAGGGAAGTAGGGAATGAGTGCAGCGCAGCTAACAGAGAACGTTCCCAGAACTTGAGTCGTTACGTGAAGGTCTTTTCAAAGCTGGCGGAGAACATTCTTACTGTAACATTAATGGAACGCTATTTCCACATTTTAACAAAAGTTCTGCTAATGTCAGCATGGTAACATTATTACCTGAACATCTTTTTAACGCAAATAACGTTGAAAAAATATTGTTTTTTTCCCATGTGAATGCTGCCAAAATATGTGCATAGTATATTACGTATGTATACTGCCAACACAGCATCCAGCCGTTACGTCAGAGATGCAAAATCACAGTGCTACCTGCTGCCTTATCAATGCCCTTTGTTGGTTTCTGCATTCTTGTTCTTAGCTGTAGTAGTAATTGTAGTGGTGGGATAACGTTCTGGGAGCATCAGGAAAAACTTGACACCTTGAACACTTGCATACCTTAATCGTAACATTCAGTAAGTGTTCCTAGAACGAAAAATTGCTAGCGGTGACGGTGCGACAGAGAGAGTCACGGTCCTGAGAGCCGACAGACTCGCTAACAGGCAGTGAGGCTGCGCAGACACAGCAATAACATAGAGGCAGCAGCAGATGCAGATGGGAATAACTTAGGTTCTTCTATATGACTTGCTGGGTTTTTGTCAGGACTTGAATATCTATGTCTCACGCAATTCTGACACATTTGCAAATCTCAGCTAAAAGCAGCATCATCAATGATTAAGCCTGGGCTCAACTATTACTAAATAAAACTACAAAAAAGGTATCAAGTGTGTTCAAAGGAAGAGCAGAATGGAGAATCCCAAATGCCCATTACTGCCCCCTTGTGAAGGCTAAGGGGAACAATTCAAAACACATTAATGAGGAGTATTTAATAAAACATACTGTGAAAAATCATTGGAAGATGGATGGATGGATGAATTTATAACAGGCCAAATTAGTTAATAACACTATCACCTCTGAATGTAATANNNNTTTTAATTAGGGTGGAAAACATAAAATACCCTCACCCCCCAAAAAAAGAAAAACATTTCACATAGAAACAGCATTTTTTGCATGGAAGGGCTCTTACAAAATAACGTACGTTCTCACATCAGTGTGATGTAGTAAACGTGGCAGGTAGCCCCCCCCCAGTCTAGTGCTGTCAGAAGTGGAGTAACGATTAGCAACCCTAGACAGGAAAGCAGCCAGCAATGCATTTCCCAGGATGCCTCCTCCAGTAAAGCAGACCTTGCTGACTGCCAGTTGACCAATCTGAGGCGCTGCACTAAGTATGTGTCAATCCTGAAGCTTCTGTAACTAGTGTTGCAGTTAAGCATGATGCCTTTAATGTGGAAGACCAGTGCTTGAGATCCCTACCCACCCTGACGAATGGGTTAGAATCTGTACCAGGTGTTAAATGCTTTTATCCAAAGCCACTTACAACAGACGGAAAGGTGACTACTTACGTCTGCACCTGGGATCTGAACCCACCAACCTTCGGGTCAGTAGCACAATACTCCACTTGCTGAGCTACAGAAGGCAGGTTTGACAGCCGTAAGCAACAGTACAGGAAAATCATATGGCTCTGATGCACAGCTATGCGTCATTCTGGTGTGTTCAGTGTCTATTAAGGCGATGAGCTTTGGTAAACAAGTACACAACTGTCTGGAGACCTTGATCCATTACTGGAAAGTTTTTAAAATGCCCTAAAGACTACATGTGTTAAGCTGTTGTTACTGCTCAAGGAAGGAAAAGAAAAAGCAGAAATTCAGATCCATGGTATTACATTTCAAAGAAACGTGCATTTTGTAATATGTACATTCAACACATCCATTCGTCTGTGATCAGCTAACAGGAAACAGATTCATTAAAACATTAGGCCATGTCAAATACAATAGCTGTAGCAGTAGCATTTATATATTTAATGTATTTAAATTGTGCAAAAGCAACTTCAAAAAGTGTCCAACATTTAACCAAATCAATCAGACTAGCAGTGTTATCACCAGGCTTTAAATGAACGTACCACCGCCCACTGTTCTGGGATGGAATTTTTTTTTTGCATGGAATGGATGGATTTGCATGGTGGACCTGCCAATTATGCCATATTTCACATTTTGTCTAGATGTTAAGATTTTGTACACGCGGGAAGCTTGCGTAAACATAATTCCTTTATTTATTTTCCTGTTTCATTTCTAACGTTTCTCTTTTTACAGCAGAGCAGAAAACATTCAAACCACGCGCAAAAACAGAAAAAGATCTTACCTTCATATAAGTCTCACACAACCACAAGCCCACTGCATAAGGGTCATTTTAAACATTTCAGACAAAAATATTTGGTTGGGAGGGGACTTCACTTACTGCAACATATAGTTTGTTCTATACCGTCACAGTTCCTCCACAAGAAAACATTTCATTTTTTAAATCATACTATCTTCAATATAACCCAAAACTGGATTACAGATAAATCTTTTCATAACAGTAGTGTTTGCATTTGATTCTTGGAATGTACAGAACAATATTCAGTTGCAACTACATATTTAATAGTTTCTGCAACATCAAAATAACATACATTAGGAGGTGTTTTCTGTCAAGTATGCATTCCCAACACATAAAACAAAGCACTGACATTACATATAGAAAAGGGATCTAGACTAAACATATACTGGATGTTATCCCAACGTTGTCATATAATGTTACCATATCTGTAGGGTGCTGGCACAGTATACAAGGCTGTGCATCTTAAATATTTCACATTTCTGAGAACAAGAGTTAGCTGGAATTCAAAGTATCTTACAGTTGTCAAATTTTGATAATTCTAATATCCCCAGGGTAGCTGTGATCAGTCTTTGTTTTCACTTGGCAAACAATGCTTCAAAAATAAGTGTGAAACAGACAGGATAAGTGTGGAAGGTAAACACAGTAGTATACACACACACGCTTCTGGACCCTGCGCTTCTCCTGTTCCATGGCTACAGACAGCAACGATAAACCAGGGATATACATTACAGCGTACATCAGGAAGCGGGAGCCATCTTTGCAATGCAGATCTGTCACATGAACTGCATCCAAATCATGTTCAGTTCACCTAAATATGCATCCTCACTGAACACATTAAACACAAAAATACCACAAATTAAACAGAAAGTAAAATTACAGCAATGATTATAATAAATATATTGTTAAAACAGTTTTAAAGAGAAGTTGCTTAAAAAATATTTTTAAATAAAACGAGTGTTAGAGTTGGGGTCCAGTTTCCATTAGAAAAGACCAAACCTTAGCAGGAAGCAGGTACTGGGATGGGGGTGTTTTTTGGGGGAATTATGTCCAGTTACTGTGTTTTAGTCCAAACATCAGGACTGATATCTGATCAGATTAAATTATTAGTTGAGTAGAAAAACAGAGATGCCATAATTTAGTTTCTTGGGAATATGTTAAGGCGCTACCCAGGCAAATGAATGAAGCAAATAATGTGTCACAATCTCACTTACCTAACTGGAGCAGGTCATTTGATGAGTGAATTAAGGCTTTGCAGGAACAACTAACCGTCTGTCTTCTCCCATAGAAAAATAGGAGGATAATATAGATTGGGGAAAAAAAAAAAAACATGGAAAAAGGTACTGTACATGTACTCAAAAAAGAACAAAATAATTATGATAAATATTAATTTTAAAACAAACCTTTTGTAAACAGTTATTTCCTGCATATTAAATATGCATGTCTACACACTAAACATACAAAAATACTGCTGTAAAATATTCACACCTTTCCTTTGAATCTCATCAACTGTGCTATCCAGACACTTCAGAATGCCGACTGTGCCGTCGTGTAAATGAATGCAGTTAAACGAATTGCTCCAAGGAGGCGAACGGATGGTAATTAGCAATTAGCTTGCATGGCGAAGAAACAGAAAAAGACATATATACAAATGAACACAGGCCAAATGTGTCATATAAATGCAATGCTAATGTAACCCCCCCTTCTTCAAAGGAATTAACATCGCCCCCCCACAAAGGATCTAAAACCGCCAGCATTAAAATTTTCTTGGCTTCATGATGCTACCGTGAAGGTTTCAAAGAAATAGAATTCCTGACCGCACACTGCAATACCCATAAACTAGGTATTGAGTATGTGAACTCGGGACGGTACCGTCTCTCGTTGTCTTGAACCCAACGTCAGCTTTTAGAAAGACTCCCATCACAACATTAAAGTCGTTTTAGCCTTTTACCTCAGACACCCATGTTGAGAGTATTGTTTTTTTAACCAAAGTCTTGAAGGTTAATTACATGATATATTTTCAGACCAGAGAGCACTTTTATATATTGAACCTTTTTAAATCTGTGACATGCCATCATTGTGCCTCTCCCCTTATGATCTGGGTGAAGACTATTCTCACTGCCGATTCGTTGTCATGATGGGTTGTGGACACCAGGTGAATGGGCGAGCCTCACGTTTCCTGAGACTGCATGGTTAATCTGTACTCTAAGGTCTATGTGCGACAACAAAACCCATGTGACAGAGAGGGGGAAAAAAAACACCAAAAATCAGGGATCACATCACAAGGGAGTTCGCCGGTAACCCAAAAGCTGAATTTCAATATAGCGCCTTTTGCCCTTGACTCTCGAACTCTGACCAGGCATCATTCAGTTCCATGAAGATCATCTTGGCATACTGTTCATATGGCTGGCCCGTAGCCTTCAAACACAGGAGAACAATAAAAAAAAAAGTTATTTCAACCGACAAATGAAGGAAAAAAGCAGAATTCAACTTCTAAGTAAATGCAAATGCTAATTTGTGCAATTCTCACAATTCCAGTGTCATGCAATGTCAAGTCATGCAGATTGAACTGATTGGAAAATGCACCAATGTCCTTAAGAACGTTAATTATTTTTTACAAAATATGCTGAGAACTTCTTGCAAGTTTCTGCTTTTTGAGTTTGAGAAAACGATAGTCAAATCCATTGGTAAAGTGCTGTTTAACTAAACTTAAACTACTGGTGTCTGCTTGTTTTGCCAATATATAATATTATATTTGTGAATATTTTCAGATATCAGTTTTTAGCTCCTTAACACAGGAGACAAAAATATTAGTTGGGCCCAAAAATCATCCTTCTCACTTACACCCTCCTTGCAAATGTAAGACAAAGCCAAGCTACTGGAAACTTCATTGGAGAAGGTTCTATATGGTGAATGGTGCAATCTTATCAAGGTCTGCTAACAATATAATAAGCAAGAGCCTCACTTTGTCTGGATGGACCACCAGCACTGCCTTGCGGTAGACCTTCTTGACCTGATCGGGCGTAACCAGGTCGGCCATGCCTACGGGCTTCCAGCGGGTCTCACCCTCCCACAGCACCGTGTGCATGGTGGACAGAAGGGCCCGGATATTCCTCTCCTTCCCCTCGATCCAGTCCAGAATCTGTTTAGACGCAGAGCGTCGTAATACCTTTAGAACATCCTCATAAGACCTTCCTAAGCTACTCATTAGCGTCTGAAATCCTACTCGACTAGATAGACCACTAGGGCTGCAGAGGGGCGGAAAATTTCCGAAAACTTTCCAGAACCTTTCCATGGGAAGTTAAGCTGGGGAATTTTGGAAATATTGAACCCCGTGGAGCTCCGCGGGAGCTGTCAGATACGGCAGAGAAAGCAAACTGTATGAGTAATATAACATAGAATAAGACTTAAGCAGTGTGTTTTGCAGATGCAGATTGCTTATTTTGGCGTGTTTTCACACTCACATGATTACTCACAAGCACCTGGTTACACAATAATATCACTATTAGCACCATCAAGATGTATTTTTTTTAAACTCCGTTTCAGTTCCCTGTTATAGGCTAGCCTGCAATTTTGCAAATTTATTTTGCAGCTCATTCCCGTGAATTCCCATAGAAAGTTTCCAATTTTGAAACTTTATACAACACTGATGTGTAAAGGTTTTGCATTACTCATCCCATTTACGGTGTATGGTACTCAAACCTTGAGCTTTTCGGGGTCCATCTCCTTGGCCATCTCCTCCTTCCTCATCTCTGCGATTGTCTTTGGACCCTTCTTCTCCTTGTTTCCAGCAAAGCCTTGTCCGGAAAGCAGGTCCCCAAAGTCCGCCTCTGCCATTTTTGGTTTCACCCCTGTGCAAAATTGAGAAAACACAGTCTATTTTAGCTGCCATAATTCTTTTAATTGTTTGGGGGTGACACCTTAAACTGACGATCAGCAGTAAAGAGAAATTAAAATAAAAACTAATACTGCCCACTAGTGCTGGAACTAGGGTTACTTCAGCCCTCTGGCTGGTGGCGGTAATACAGTATCAAAAGTTTAAAAGAAGTTTAAAAGTTTAAAAAGCCGGACCATGTTTTCACACTTATCTTTTTTTTTTTTTTTTTTTTTTTTTAATTGCCCACCACCACCCCCCCTCTTCGGAGGACATCTTTATTTTACATTAAATTACATCAAGAATCACAGTCACAGAGAACTCAACTGGCTGGTTGAAACAAAACCTGTCTGGATTTGAACTTTCCACCTCTGTCTATAATGGCCAATGATACAAAGTAACTACAGTAAAACCTATTGGTTATTCTGATGTACAGCACACTGAGCTCAAAAAGGTTCCCTGCACCTATGATACTGCCCCCTAAAAAAAACTGTTATAATTGTAGTGATATACAGTATACACTTCACAGTCCAGCTGCCTCTCCAGTGTTATGAAAAACAAAAAACAAAACTTACATCCCTTCATAAGTCAGTGCTTTAGACTGAAGTGGCAGGCAATAAAAGCCATTAAACTTATACTGTATATCTATATAACAAATGATGGTTGGGGAAAGCTATGATGTCATAGGGGTGTGGCTTTACCAAAGCTTGGGGCCTGCCTCCCATTACCACTAGGGGCGCCGGCTGCAGTGGAGAAGCTGACGTTGTAGTTGGGCCGGTGCTGCGGGGAAGACTGGGGCTGCCACTGCGAGGCGCCCCCTGGCTGCCGGGAGGACTGCCAACCGCCGCTGCCCGCTGCGGGCTGGGAAGGGGGCCGCTGCGGGGATGCCATGGGTGGGAAGGCACCCGCGGAAGTGGTGGGGGTGGTGGGCTTACTGGAAAACCCAGACCCCCCTGAGGGGAAAAAAAAACAAAAAAAACATGAAAATATCTGCAGGCATTTTCTTAGCGAGTAAAGGTAAAACATGGTAGGATGGTGCAGGAATCTTAAACCTCCACAGTTGGGGGGGGGGGTCAGCCACACTCTACATGTGGGCAGAATCATACAGGTTCCCCCCACACACTGCAGTTTCACACAGCAATCAGATATTCAGTTAGGTGAACTTGCATTTCTAAATCATCTGTAACGTTTTTTTTTTTTTGTGAGACCTTTGATTAACTGGAATCCCTTGGGAGTTTTACTTTTACATTTACAAAAAATGACTGGTTCGGAGAGAGAACCAATCAGATTGTAGAAGATGCAAGTCCAAGCAACTAGAGGAGGTGAGACCAAGACATCTGATTGGTTGATTCTGCCTCCTCTAGTTGCTTGGACCCACCTCTACAATCTGATTGGTTCTCGCTCTGAAGTGAATCCCTTCTTTGGTGGCTCCTCTGCCATGTGCTCTATACTGGATAAGCAACTGAAGGGCACATGTACAACTAACTTTCAAATCCTACAGTGAAGAGAGATTCTCTCTAGCTGGAGTCAATATGAAGCTACCTGCAGACAAGGAAGCTGACTGGGGCTCCCAAACTCACCTCCCAGTGCTCCCAGATCAGCAAAGGGGTCCAAAGTATTGGGTTTGGGCTGGTGAGTGGGCGTGCTGTGGGCCGAGCCTGTGGGGCTGGTGCTGGCTGATTTGCTTCCCATCCCAAAACCTCCTGTGCACAAAAGGAAAAGAAGGCATCTGGATGGATGGCGAGAGACTTCATAGACCCTTTAATCCCCACTGCTAGAAACAGTATGAGTGATACACTCTGAGGCTGCTTTAGGGATTAAAGAACTGCAGCAGAATGCATCTGCTGAGAAAGATTCAGCTGCACAAATGAGGGGTTGAAGAAATTAATGAATCCATTAATTTTGATAAATTCTATATTACTACCTGACAAAAGTATTAAAATGACAAGAACTGGAATTTAAAATCACAAGAATCAGAATTTTAAAAAATGACAAATTGGTGCACAACTGCGGTCAGACTCTTCGTGCAATTACAAATGTACCATTAGGGGGAGCTGCTGAGTTTCCGCTACCACTTGCGGACCAGAATTAGCTGAGAATTGCTGGCACCACACCTGCAGTCGCTGGCCTGTTCCACTCCCAGCCGCCCATCAGGTTCTGCTGCTGGACGTTGACGGTGGGGGTGGTGGGGGGCGCTGGTGACGTCCGGCCTGCGGGGACAGACCGCGGCTCGCTAGCACGCCTCATGGAAAGTCTATATGCACTTACAAACCGAGCGCACGCTTCATGCTGCATGAGCAACACCCAGTGCGAACCACAAACGGCTATCTGCAGAACTGCTGGAGAAGGTGAGATGACAAACTGGCAGAGTGCTGGTCGATGCACATGCTCTACCCATAAACATATCCTGCACAGCAGGCGATACAGGAAACATGCAAGCAAAGGACGACATTACCTGGGTCCAGGAAAGACCCCTTCGATTCCTGCGTGCCAGACCCAAACGGATCGAAACCTGTTGAGCAGAACCTAAGTTACTGAGATACGACATTGACTCCAAAAGCACCATGTCATCAAAGTGTGCCCACGTTAAACACACTCTCGTGGAACCCACCTTGGCTGGGACACGGGGAGACACTGGGGGAGGCGGGGGGCACCGTCTTTTGGGGGGTGGACTCTGTGGACCCAGAGTCAGCCCCAAAGAGGTCACCCAGGAGGTCGGTGTTTGTCGGGGGCTGCTTTGGGGGCTGGGAGGAGGCGAAGGCCTGATCCGCAGGACCATCGTCGAGACCCAGAAGATCTACTTCTTCCACTGGGGGAGGGGCCTCAGGGGGAGGGGCCTCAGGGGGAGTGGCCTCAGGGGGAGGGGCCTCTGGCTCCTTGCCCTTATTTGCAGCCTGGGAGTCATCCGACTTCTCGCCAGCGTTGGCCTTCTGGCCAGACAGGGTCAACATCTCGTCGTCAGAGGGCTCACTCTCCGCGCTGGCCGGCCCCGTGTGGCTGTCCGGACCTGCACAGGCCTTTCCCCGTCCTGGGACACATGACGGGCAAAAAACAAAAAAAAAACGCTTCAACAGTACTGGAAAAAGTAGAGTGTCGGATTCCAGTTTCAACAATCTGCCACATGCATGATTATACTCAGAATAAGGAGCAGAGAGAAGCATAGATGCCAAGCTCCGGATTGTGAGTGGGGGACATACAGTAAGTGTAAAGCAGGGGTGTCAAACTGCAGTCCTGGGGGGCCGGAGCCCTGTGTAACTTAGTTCTTTCCCTGTTCCACCATAAATGATTCAGCTCAAGAGCTGTGTGGTAATTAGCATAAGGAGTTGAATCAGGTGTGTTAAATGAGGGGAAACCCAAAAATGTGCAGGACTCTGGCCCTCCAGGACTGGAGTTTGAGACCACTGGTGTAAAGGGTGCATAAGTATGACGAGACAAGACAGTAACAATGAAAGATTAAACAAAAAGGACAAATCCTAGCACAGGGCATAGAAGAGGTTTTAAGAAAAATTTAAATGTTCTGATCTGAATACAGGGTATCACTGGGGTATCACTTTTACAATTGTATTCTAAAATAATCAATCAATCCATCCATCAATCAATCCAGTCGAATCATCCATCCATCCATCCAATCAATCCATCCATCCATCCTATCAATCAACCAATCAGTCCATCAATCAATCCATCCATCCACTCACTACTGGCACAAGACAGGGGAAGACGGGGGGGGGGGTCAATTGCCATGGGAACGGCAAATGATCCGCCAGGCCCATTCAGCACCACACACAGAGACAGCGGCTACTGCAGGAGTAGCATGGTATGGGGTAAAGCCAAGAGGAGAGCACACGCTACACCAGCTAAACGAAACAGGCAATAGCGACTGCGCTGCCGTTCCCAAATCGATCCGCCTTCTCACTTCTGCCGACTCTCCAAAGGGTGACCAACCTGAATAAGGCCGTCGCTGCCATTGTGTCACATGACATTCACACCTACTCAGGCTCTCCTGGGAAAGTGTCCTCTGTTGTACTTGTTTGTTTGTTTGTTTTCTGTCTCACTCTCACCCCTGCTATCTTTTTCACCCCAAAACAAACACAACCCAGAGTTTCCAGTCCCAGCACCCTGGTCCTTCCATCCCACTGAAGGGGTGGGGGGGGGGTAATTCCTAATTCTGCTTGGCGTTATCATCCTACAGGCTAACGGGTGTCAAACAGTCAGCAGTTTTTACTGCCTGCATGCACATATAACAATCTATCATATACACATTGAAACAAGTTGTAATGCAAACTTGCAGGCAGTGGCCTGGGACCTGCTGGTCTTCACAGCCAACAGGGCAGAGAGTATGCTGAGTCGATAGGCAGAGCAGGCATTGTGCCCACAGAATGATTAAGTGGATGGACAGGCAGGCCTGCTCGTGGGGGGGGGGGGGTGAAAGCTGGGTGCTATGACTGTGTTCGGGCACCTCCCTGGGTTCTCGTTGGGTTTCAGGTTCTGCAATTTCCCCCCACATTCCAAAAACATGCTGTCAGACAGACTGACTACAGTTAAGAACCTCACGGTCACATTAATTCATACTTATCAGCTTGGCTCTGGATTTAGGCTCAGGTGGATTGATAAAATTATCTGGGAATTTGTGACATGAGGAAGAATCAACCACCTGCGATGGCCAAGGCGTCCTGGTGCTCCTGATAGCAGGAGAAGAGGATGTTGGGACTCAGGTCCTTGCTGGGGAACTGCTCCCAAGGGGGGGTGAGGTCCACCTGTTTGTCCGTGTTCTCCACTTCGATGTCCAGCACCACATGGAACAGCTGGGGGTACTTCTCAGGCGAATCGCAGGCGTCTAGTTCCGGCCTACAGAGACGCACAGACTCCGATTACCCCACACCTGCAACGTCACTGTCCAATTAACAAACTGAGCTGCCCAAAAGATGCTACAAAAGCCAATATAGTATTGGTTTACATCTCGTTTGCACAGATGAGGATTTTAACCAAAGAGACCGGACGCTTCCTAAGGCCGTAACAGTAGAAGTTTTCTTAACATTCCAACTACCAGACACCCACGCCCTTAGAGACTATAGTGTCCATTGGCCAAGTCACTACAATAAAATAAGCAAAAAAGCTGCTGGGCCTTTACAGAGGTTCTCTCACTCACTCAAGGCTTGTGTTTGACAAAGAGCACATGGACCAATCAAAATAAAATGACTGTCAGTGGATTAACGCTTTCAAAGCATTCAGGGACCTGTTTAGGTGCATCCAGCTGAAGACACACAGGCGAAGCGACTTTTGGAAAAATGACTTACTTTGTAAACTTCAAGACTGTCGTGCCTGGAGAGATGAACCCAGTGTGGAACTGTATCTGAAATATCTGAGTGTTGGTCACCTAAGCAACAATAATAAAATTGTGTCAATAACACTGACACTGGGATTTTTTTGGAAAATATCATCATAGTGTTTATTATTGTCAACAGACATTGTATTGATATAATCTGCAATATTAAACATAAAAAATAACAGTGACAGACTGTGCTGACAGATGTTAAGGCTCAGGCCTACCGTGCCCTGGAGCCTATCTCCGATGGTAGACCTCATATGAAACACAGAGACCACCACATCCCCATGGACATTCACACCCAGGGGGAAGACCACTTTCCCCTCCTGCACCCGGTTCTCTCTGGGGGAAGAGACAGCAAAAGAGAAAAGGCCGTCACATCAGCAGCAAGGCTGCTACTTAGAACCAGAGTTGCCAGCTCTCGCATCTGGCATGACACTGTCACGCAAGAAACCTTATGGCAAATCTATATAATTCCATTATAAACCTAAAATTAGCCACATCAGGATCGTTGGGCTAGTTTGCAAACCCTAAAGACTGAAAATCTCACACCAGCCAACGGGTTAGCGACCCTGCAAGCCACCAGCACGTAAATGGGGGATGATGTCATTGTTTTACCAATAGCCGGTCACATGCTGTTACGGCCCAGAACATCACAACTACGGGAAGGCAGCTAAGAACAATAATGGCATTCGGGATATGACTACCTAAAATGGCTTCTCTCATTTTAGATTCCCTGTAACAGAGCGCAGGGGGGTTTGTAGTTTGCCAGGGTACAGGGGGCCGCACACCTCATCCTCTCATAGTCTTGCGCGGTGGAGAAGATCTTGGTATCGCCGACGAGGACGTCGCAGAAGGGACGGCAGCCGGTGCGCTGCTTGTTGAAGCAGGGAACGGGAGCCATGGTGATGTCTTTGATGACCAAGGGCTTGCAGTGGGGCAGCTTCGGTTTCTCCGACACCATGCTGCACATGTACCCAACATACCTGGAGAACCGGGGGGGCAAGGCTTGAGGTATAGCTTAAAGTGCTTTAGAACGCGTAGGACCTAAACTACCATTATGAAGATCATCCTGCTCCTTCTTAATTGTTTCAATATCCTATCAAAACGTCATACTAAATGCCACAAATTACCAGATTTTTTTATTTATTTTTTTTAGAGAAATTTCCAGAAAGCTATAATAAGACCATAATTTTTTTTTAGCAGATCTAGCTATGTGTAGCTCTGTGTAGCTGACAGGTCAACATATCTGCGCCTACCGTTTGTGTGAGGGCCAGAGGCCTGCTCCAGGTTTCTTGGCACCAAACAGCTGCATTGCAGGTACGGGGTTGTTGAAGAGATGACAGAAGCAGAACATGGCACAGACCAGAACACCAGGGGGCGCTCTTCCTTCCTGAGAAATGAGCAACAGTCACTTGAAAAGGGCTACGAGGCAATAACACAAAACCAGTCTCAGAATTTTTTTAAAAAACAGGAAATAGTCATGAAGTGTTGATATATTTGTGCATTTAACCGCAACCTAGAAAAAAAGCAGATCTTACATAGCTTCCAACCATAGAGTGAAAAGTTAGGTGCGACAAAGGATGGTGCACACCCTGACACGGACAAAGGGACTCTGCATGTGACATCTCTGACTACACCAATGACAGCTTGGGTGGGTTACCGTGCAGGTGATGACACAGACGTTTTTGGGGTTCTGGCGCAGCCAGTGGTGCATGTTCTTGCAGACGGCAAAGAGGTTGTGGAGACTCGGGGCGTGTCGGGCCGGCCAGTTGCACTCAGACACCTGAGGAATGGGAGGGAGATGGGAGCAGCGCACTGGAAAAACACTTCAGGGTGATACACAATCTACCGGCGGTCATGCACGACAGCGGTGATTTTAAAATGGCACAAGAGAATGATGCATCGAAATTCACGCGGGGTGTGACCGCTTCCGAAATGTGTTTAATAAAACTGCTCAGGATTATGAAGAACGGTGAAAAGCAAATTAATTTCAGCAGAAAGACAGTGGTCCTGGCTATTTAAAATTAAACGGAAGTTCACAGAAACATCCCTGAAGAGGAAACAGCCAGTCTGCTTTCATTCTGAAAGGCTGATAAGAAAGGAGACCTCGTACTGGGGGATCTTTCAGAAGCCAATAATCTTTTTTATGAGTTTCCTCAAGAGATCATCTTTTGTTGGATTCAGGGTAGTGAACAAAAAAGGGACCAACGTCAGGCCATTAGTCAACCTGTTGACTAATATCAATTCTGTTACAGAAAAACATCATCTTGGCTGCCATTCACATGACTTCATCAGTCAAAAATAGACTATCATAAAACGGGATGAGCTTCCCCAAGAGAACAAGTTTTGTATCTCTGATTGCTGAAAGCAACTCCTTTGTCCATTGATGATGAAAGACGACCTACCCATTTCCCTACTCAGGGTGAGACAGCAATGGAAAATAATGCATCATAAACGGCAGAATTTCATAATGCCAAGCCCCCGCACACCTGCAGTCCACCCCACCCGCAAAGAATCCCAGGGAAGTTCAGTACTTCAGAAACTTTTTTAACGACAAGAACCCTTATGATGTTACTGTAGGAACCAATAACAAATACTATCCTATAGAGTCCTTCTAAGGACTAAAGGATCAAACAAACTGCACTCCTTTACAAAGGAAAACCGGGCTATTTAAACAAACGAAACGAACAAACGAAATTTGTTCGCCTTTATGGCACTTACGTATTTAAACAGATACTTTTATCTAAAGCGACATTCAACTGAGAAAGCAGAGTCATATGGTCCCTGGAGCGACTGGGATTAAGAGCTCTGCTGTGGAGCCCAACGGTGAAATTACTCTGCCAGTCTTAGGATTTGACCTAGCAACCTTCTGGTCACAAGCAGAGTCCTAACACATTGAGTCACACACCTTTGAGTGGGATAAATGGATAAATGACAGATGGTGGCGGGGATTTATGATATTGGCCTGAGGCAGAAAGAGGTTGGAATTTACTTCCTATACCCAAACCCTCAAGGTGTTTTTTGTGAAACAGTTGTGGATTTAGCATCAGAACATTCAACCACAGCAGAAGGAAGAACATACTGCCAATGGGGTTAAAAAAACCAGCTGAAGCTTGAATGACTTCACGGAAAGATACCCACTTGTCTGTGACCCAAAGGGGCATCGTGTCTGACATAATTTAGAAGCTCACCCACCCCACATTTCATTATGCACTGAACCCCAGTTACTGAGATATTAAGAATGGCTCAAACTGTGAAACATATTATAAAAAATTAATTTGTTTTGAGATAACCAGGGTCAAATATAAAATTCCCAAATTTCCATATTTTTCAAGAGACCTTCTTCCTTAGTCTGAAAGGCATATATGTCAGTTGTAATAGAATTGATAATGCCCTTTTTGGAGTTACTCAGGGATAGAGATATGGTGAGGAATTCTAATGAGTGAAATAAATAAATGTTAGACACACCACTTCGCATTTAGAAAGCTACAAACATGCATTGATAAGAATGTTCGTTTGAAAATTGCATCAGTTTATAAAACCTGTCACAAAATTATTAACAGGATTCCACAAACGCAAGGCTCGTCAATGTTTTAGGAAATGGTACTCACATTCAGAACATCCTTAAGAAACCGCAGGGAGACACCTTTGCAAAGCACAAACACACACACACACACCCCACATCTAGATCTCTAACAGCGATTCAGACCGCGAGTTGACCTCACCCGGTTTGAAAACCTGGCTCCTCTGTAACTTCTCGGGGACAGGTTGAAGACTGTGTAGTGGTCTGTATGCCTAGAGTCCAGGAATGAACGTACATCCTCGATATGGTTCCTGTAGCCAACCTCCATGGCCTCAGCAGGATATGACATCACTGCCAGGGAAAACGACAATAGAGAGAGGCTACAAAAAGCAAAAAGACACTCATAATAAGATTAAAAGGATTACAGGCAGTCCCCAGGTTATGAATGAGTCTTAAAGTCTAAGTCGAATTTGTAGGTAGGCTGGAAAAATAATAACAGTATGTAACAGTAATGATAACAAATCTGATTATAGTAGTCAGAGTAAAAGTAACCACATAAGGTATCGTACTAAACCTCAAGATGGTGAAGCCACGCTATATTTTCACAGGCTTCCCAAAGCACTGTGCGTGTTTGTTATTACGAATCATTGTATTTAACTCAATTTTTTTATATAACAGGCTTTATGGAAGTTCATTTGCCTGAATAGGATGAGCGGTTACAGAAATCGGATGGATGGACGGATAGAAAGATAGATGGATGGACGTACAGATGGATGTCTGTTCGTACTCGAGCGTCCCTGTCCCAGGGACTGCCGTACACGATCACAGATCAGTATACCAGTGCTTTCGAACAGTTACACAAAGAGGATCTCTGTGCCGATGTTTACACTTGGGACTTCTATAGCGATGAGCAGCCACTCTGTTGCAGAAAAGTCAGGCCACACTCACCTATAATACGCGAGGTGACGTAGGAAATGTCCAGTTCTCCTTTTGCATAACTGAAATAGAAATAGACTATTTAAACAAATGAACACGTTATAAATAAATTTTTGCTAGGATGGACTGCTATGGAATTACAGTACATGAGAGCGAAAAGCTTGCAGTTTCATCAGAAACTAGATTTTAAGCAAGTCTGTGTCACGCATGCTGACATGCAGGTCCAGACAAGTCCTCAGGCATTTTCTGGTGTGTGTCTGTCGTACAGAATATGAACCTGTACAGGGAAGTATTTGGTCTAGTTGTATCAGGAAGAATTCAAGTCTGATTACATTTGGAAGTATTCGATAATACCACAAATGAAATCACAACATAAACTCACAAAAAAAAAAAAATCAAAAATGAGGAAAAACTCATCGATTACTAGGACTGTATCTAATCGTATCTGGTTCTTTCAGGTGTTAAAGCCTGAGGTTGGAAATTTCACTGAGGTGAATCTACTGGTAGGTGAAGACTATATGGAACCTTTGTGCTCTCTGAACCGGACCAGGACCTTATCACATACTCCTTTCTCCTGTATTTCCTGTTTTGGAAGTAAGCCGAAAGAATACGTGTAGGACAGAGGCCCTCATATGGGGTGGGTCTAACCCTCATGTTGGTCTTTGCCCAAACATATTCACAAAGAATTCTATTCAGAGATTCCAGTGACTCACATGCTGTTAATATTCATTTCTTGCATTACTCAGATTCCCAATATAAATTTTCATCCTGAAAGAATAACACTGTTGAGCGTCATGCAGCATTGCCACATCAAAGGAAATGCCTTTCACAAAATTGCCAGGGCTGGACTGGGATTTGGGATTAAAAAACGAACCGGAATCACACACACATACCCCTGAAATGTTTCTGATGGGGGGGGGGGTCCCACATAAAATTATGCCGGGGAGGGGGCAAGGGGAGCCCCACAATGACTTCTTGCTGGCCCAAAAACCCACTTCCCAGGGACTGGGAAAAAGCGTGCTGTGTCAAGTGGCCAGTCAAGGCCTGTTTTTACTGAACAAGAGTACATTTGAAAAACGTGGCGACAGAGCATGATTTTACAATGTTCTTTGTACAAGTGATGAACTATGGAATTGCCATCTGATATTCTGTGGTGCAACAAGCAGCTTTTTAAAAAATAAATTACTGAAGGCAACATTGGTGGCACCTCCTGTTACCAAGGGTCACACTTCCTCATCTATGCCATGTAGAGCCGCTTTTTTGCATTGTGAAGAGCTGAGAGGGGAATTTAAAAAAGTGTTCCAGTTTAGTGAACATGTCACGAGTTTCTTTGGCTGCGACTTTCGTTTTTAATCTGTGGGATTGTTGGAGTTTCTGCCCCAGGGAGGCTGTGACAGAACAGGAGCTCAGCGCATTGCTGTGAGGAGGCTCTGCTCTGCTCTGATCTGATCTCCTTCCCTTCTAATCACCAGAATGTGTTTCCCCTTTGAAAAGCTGCATATACCATGTAACAGTTCTTGGGAAAATTTTCTGCGAATATTTTATATGATAATTAGTCTTCCACAATCGCCGCATCAAACTTTTTGATGCTTAAGTCCAGGATTAGCAGGACAATACAAATTATTGGAATCAATTCACCCTGTTATGTTCTATTCAGTTCCCATAATAAACGGACAAATATTAATTCTTCAAATAATTATTCTTGACCACAAAGAAATCCTATTTTAAGGAAAATATCCACAGATATTCAAACATCAACCTAAATTTTAAGTTGAAAAAAAAAAATGACTTGGAGTTCAGATCATGCATGTAGGTTGCATGTGATCACTGGGTAAGATTATAACTTCAGCTACGCCCTGTGTATGCAGCACCCTCTGAAGACTGGGAGGACCAGACCCTTTTCAAGACCATAATCCATGTTAAGATGCCCCAGGATCATTCCAGGAGCCTTGGAGAGAGAAAAAAAAAAAAACAAAATGGAGAAGACATCAATGAGGACTTACGTTGCAACTTGGTGCATAACTTTTGTTGAAGTGTCCTTCAGGGTGTCCTTGAGGTTGTCCTTAAAGCTGCTGAACAGCTTGCCGGCCCCACCCTTAACCATGTCCAGCAGCCCGCCTGCATCTATGAGGTTGACCACCAACAACAATCCCATGGAAAACCCATCCTTCAAACAAGTTATTGCATCATGTAATCAGCAGTTACTTCAACTGTAATGCAGCAGCAGACATTTAATCCTCACCATCGAATAATCCCATCAAGCTACAGCTTCCTTTAGTCTAGTCAACAATCTAACATTATTATTATTTTGCTTAAAAATGCCCACATTAATACATGCAAGAAAGCACAGGATTTTAAAGCTGGAAGAAGAGCCTGATGGGAAACTGGATTTCAACACTGGATTTCAACACTGGATTTCAGCGAAGCAGCTTATGGTAAAATGCTCTTAATCATTAAAACTGAGTCACAGTTTATAATAAACGCATAATGGTTTCTGTAACCATACAGTACAACAAAATGAGCGACCCCATTCCTGTGGCATGATAATTCTCTGTGGGAATTATGTAATATTAGTCAGTGCAATTAAAAACATGACTTGGCTTGACAAATAATATGAAACCCATCACTGCTACAGTAATGTCTCAACAGAATACTTGTCTATACAAGAACAATTATCTTTGTGTCTCTCACAAGCAAGAGGAGAAATTGCATTCTTGTTCTACGACTTCTTAAGGGTTCTGTGGATTTACATTTTATTTCAAGCCCTTTAAGTTATGAATCTATATTGGGGAAGATGGTGGCACAGGAGGTAATGCTATCGTTCGGCAACTGGAGAGTTGCCGGTTCGAACCCTGGCTCCTCCTGTCCCCATCAAAATGTCCTTGAGTGAGACACTGAACCCCAAATTGCTCCCGGTGGGCAGGTTGGCACCTTGCATGGCAGCCTCCGCCATCGGTGTATGAATGTGTGTGTGGATGGTGAATGTGAGGCATGAGTTGTAAAGCGCTTTGAGTACTCGTAAGAGTAGAAAAGCGCTATATAAATGCAGTACATTTACCATGTAGCACATTAACAGGGATTCTGGGAAGAGCACATGGCCTGGCTATTTTAAATCTTGGCCATAAAGTGATGTGCTCTAACCATCTTTCTTGAATAACATGATATGCAATTTAATCTTTTTCTACGATTGCTGAGTGGTCTGGCAGTGGTGCTAATCATCATACTTAAAGCATACAAAATACAAGAATACAGTACTGTATCTATTTCTTGCCTTCCTGCCGTGCTTATGCTAATTAGAATCTTTGTTCTGGTAAAAATGTCACTTTTGGGCAGTGTAAGTTGTTGAAGGGTTGCCCATCAGCTCAGTGGATAGCATTCCCACCGCTGTTCAGCGCCCCCACGGCTGGGGCTCGAAACCCTGCCCCTCCAGTCCCCCCCGGTCCAAAATTGCGCAACCAGATGCATTGGAGACCCGAAATTAGCCTTACTGTGAGGCTGTGTGTATGAGAACCTGCCCAGTGCCCTCCCCATTTAGCTAATCACTTCACAGATTTTTTGCAATGAGTTAGTGTAGGAATATATTCCTGTTTCCCCCAGTTGCAAAATCATTTAAATGCTGTGAAAAATATCTACTTTGCAGTCACCATGCTACGTTTTCCATTACACCCTCTGTGATACTCTTGCAATGGAAGTAACGATCTGGGTTTAAGTGTGTGTTTTAACTATGAACTAGTTTCTGTTGATGTCCATGATATAGGAAGGAGTAACATATATAGGTCTACAACAGGAGTCACCAACTCCGGTCCTGGAGGGCTACTATCCAGTAGGTTTCCTATCCTACTTGGCTTCTGATGAGCCACACCTGTTCCTGGTATTTACCTGAGAACAGGTGTGGCTCATCAGAAGCCGGGTATG
>JAODJU010000043.1:8402159-8425342 GCA_026776725.1 Gnathonemus echidnorhynchus
ATTTTTTTTTTTTTTTTTACATTATTCACCTTTAAGTATTAACCAATTGATTAATTTCAGGTCCTATTTATCAGTGTAAAATTGATTAATTATGAAATAATTGCAACAACCTGCAGCCCTGTACTAGATGCGATGCATGGCTTAGTAGGTTAAAGCTCTGTGCCAGTGAACTGGAAGGCTGTGGGTTTGAATTCCTTGGCCAGCATAGTAATCATATCACAGTAAAGCCCTGGAGTAAAGTACTTAACCCTAACAGCTCCAGGGGTACTGGCTGACCCTACTATCTGAACCCAAGCTATTCTCTCTTGTACCACACTTTGAACTAAAGTGTCTGCTGATGAAATGTAAGCGACTGGCAGGTGGAATGATGGACAACACTTGTGTTCCCAAACGAGTTTCAATTAAATATTTAAAGGTGTATAGCATTCTAACATTAAAAACCTCCAGATTCTCTACATGTTCAAACCACTATGGACTGTTGGTATAGAGAAATCCTTTGAAACGCAGACTCTTTGCTTTGGTTTCCTTTGTTGTGAATTGTGTTATTGCATAACTCTTCCAAAAGATCAGGCTTTCAGTCTCATAATTCAAAACGTATGAGGCAGTTGAAGGATTCTGTTATGCAAAGATACATCAACAGTGAAATGTAGTGTGTTTACAGTTGTCTAGTAGTATGCTACACTGAAGTGTATCTATATATACACACACACTGGTAGTCTAAATGTAGCTTTTCTGCCATTCTGAAGAATGACTTTAGTTATTAAAAAAAAAAAAAAATCAGTAACAATTTGAGGGGACGCAAATACTTAGTATGAATCATGAACTGAATAAACAACTATAATTGCTACTTAAGATGAAAGATGTGTTATTATTCATTAATGATGAACAAACATGAGATCCATTTTTCCCCTTGTTCATTACTTGTTCCTTCGGTAGTTCCTTCGGTAGTTCACAAAAAATTACAGAATTAACAGATATAGTAACAAAGCACTTGCATGAGATAAAAGATGTGTGACAATTCATTAGTGATGAACAAACATGAGATCAGTTTGTAACTAACACTTAATTTGTGGCTAATTAATACATAAGTAATAGTATACTACTATATCATTTGTGCCCCTAAAGAAAAGTGTTACCAAAATTTCCATATTCTTACAGTGCTACTAGAATTAGAAGTTGGTGATCAGTGTTGACATACCACAACACACAACAACGAAATGTGTCCTCTGCATTTAACCCATATGTGACACAGCAGGGGGCAGCTAATTTAGCACCCGGGGAGCAGTGCTTGGGGGCGGTACCTTGCTCAGGGTACCTCAGTGGTGCCTTGCTGGTCGGGGATTCGAACCAACAATCTTTCAATTACAAGGGCACTTCCCTAACCATTAAGCCACCACTGCCCACAAATGCTCGATACTAAAAATGGGTTTTTGTACATAATCCTTAAAGAATATACTGTAAAAAGGAATGCAAAAGTGCTTGTCTCAAAGGATTCTAACCCCCTTTAACACCAGGGTAATGCCTTAATGAGATCCATTGGCCTTTCATTGTGTAACTAATCCTATGCCACTGCTGCAGATGCAGCTGTTGCTTGCAGTGGGACTGTGCTGGGAGCCAGAGTGTTTGCTAATGTGGATTCTTTGGGCTGTGCCCTGGGCAGCAGTAATACTCCCATTATCCAGCCAACAGGCTGACCACTGGGAATTAATCCAAGCCAGGGCACCAAGCATTTTTGGGACAAACAAATGATTTTCACTACTGGATGTTACGAGGCTTGGATTCTTATCCGGTTTAAAGGCATAGCAATTTTAATTACTTAATTTAGTAAGACGATTTTACATAAAGTAGTGCTTCTCAACCCGATCCTTGGGGACCCCCAAAGGGTCCACCTTTTTGCTTTCTTTCAGCTCCCTGCCAGACAGTCCATAGATCGAAACTGTGCACTGTCTGGGGGTTGCTGAGGACTGGTTTGAGAAACGCTAAACAATTTTCACGTACAATTGAAAGCAGGGTCAGACAGTCCCTGGAGGATTTGGGGGTGACGGGTCTTGCTGAAGAGCCCAACTGTGAATACACTTTGCAGACTTTAAGACTTAAACCAGTAACTTATAATCACCTACAGTAACTTGCTGAGCTACACACCTCCCCGGCAGGCTGACTTGTTCCCACAATTCGTAGGATCATGATACACAGGGCAACTTAACAAATGTTGCCAGGCAATGTTGTTGACCACTATTGCTCAGGCACTTTTACATTGATATTGGGCAACAAATTTCGATTTGAAAATTTTAGATCAGGAATGGGCAACTTTTTACAATCATCCACATCCAGATCAATTGCCCCTTTCACTTGGTTGGCAATTGCCCAAGAACATTGCTCACTATATCATCACTGTTATAAGACTTAACATAAATCAGCAGAAAAAATCAATGATATGAATTCTAAATATTTCAGAATTATGTGGAGAGCATATTTTCACTTACTTTGGAGGGTCACAGCAGTGAGCTGAGAAGCTATAAAGCTAGGATTATCAAGGATCTGGAACAATCATTCCAATTCTTGAAAAGCAGCAGATACCTGTATTGTAGGACCCCCTCCAAAATGCCCGATTCCTTCATGTGTTGGTGGCCTGATGTAAATGGTAGGAGCCAAGTGAGAAATTTGTACCCAGTGGTTCAACTGTGTACCAAAAAAAAATTCACAAACTTTGCAGTCCAAGCATGCGGTTATAAATTGTTCTTCTCGATTCTTTGGTCAAAAACACATCCATCCACAGACACGCTAGCGATTTCCGCAGCTATCGCAGCTGAGGTGGCTGTCAATAATGCACCAGTCGTCACTGAGGTTAACGAGGTCACCCCATAACATTAGAGGTGACCTGCTTATATGAAGAGGAAAAAAAAGCCCTATCAGTCATGCAGTGAATGTTCTTTTTCGACAGTACAGGGTATTCTGCAGTAATATTGATATTAATAAGTCAGTATCAGGCCTGGGGGAAGCCACGTGAGACTTAAAATGACCTACCCAGGTTCCTAAATAAACAATAATGCATTTATAATGCATTCAGCTGGCCAGTCTAGTTTCACCAACCACTTACCCAGTCAAAGTCATTGTGATCCAGATCTAGATCCTTGCAGTAACAAGAAAAACACAATGCTATTTGGATGGAAATTGCAGAATTATAAATAATTATAAATCAAATCACCTAGTTTTTGAGTAATTCTCTCCACTTCCTAAGACTCCTTAGGTTTTTTGTCAAAAAATTGGCCTTACAAATATCAGAAAGTTTGATTTTGAATAATCTCTCCTGCACCACGAACACATGCAATAAGTTTAGTGAATCAATTGCTTTGACTTTGAATGGCCTCAGATCTGCACTGGGCACCAGTAATGAAAGTGAGCAGGTTGGTGGAATGGAGAAACCACTTAAGACAGGCGCTTGAGGGAGGGATTCCCTGGCAGAAACTTTGCAACATCTCCTTACAGAATCCTTTGTGCTTCACCCAGGAGTCTGGTTGGGTGCGTGCAGCAGGTGGCTGATTTGGTGCCCAAAGGTAGCCATAGTGAATTAAATGCTCGCTACATGCGAAAGCATTTCCAGCCCTTGATTGTTGCTGGTGTTTCATCTCACAAGCAGCTCAGGCCTGGAGGATCCCTCACGTTTTACAGCATTAAGACATGGCTTGACTGGAAACTGATTCAATCCCTGCCATGAGTGCAGAGCTTGTGGAGATGCCAGTGTGGTGCAGAGTGACAGTTGGCACTGATCGTGGAGGCAGTAGCTACACGCTGTTAACACCTGTGACAGTGTGGGTAGGGAACAAGCCTTTGCCTGTTGTATTCAGATACGTTTCCAGTTGGGTCGGTGGACTCATACTTTCTGCTCTTGCAAATACACAACTCTTCATATGAGTATAAACAGAAACTGGTGTCATGACTGTGGTTAGCACTTATAGTTTCTTCTGGATTCTTATATCCCGTGCAGATTGTCCCCTGCCTTGTTCCCTGTTCTTCTCTCTATAGCTTGCCAGCTCACTGTGCTCAAAAAGATGATGGATGATGGATGAAACTATAAATAATGTATAGTATTTTCCAATAGGGATGCTAAGCTATAGGGAGTCCAAGGACCTCATGTATAACAGAACTGGATTTTTGTGTTGGCAACTTGTCGAATTTAAGGTACCCCAGATTAACTGGACGTTATTAGCCTAGAGTACCTTAAATCCAACAAGTTGTCTTGCTAACCCAAAAATCCAGCTTTGTCCCTGATAGAAACCAAGTATAAGAAAAACTAAGATGTTAAAATGCAGATTTCTGTGTCTACCAAGTGAAATGATTTCATTTATATATTTAACAGAAATGCACAGTTGAGAAGGTAAGGAAATCACTCTGCCTGCTAGGGGATTTGAACCTGTAACCTTCTGATCATGGGCACTGGAAACCACAGAGCTACACATTGCCCCTCATGATAAACATTCAGTATTAACAGTGCTTGTTAGCATTGTAGCTTTGAGGATATTTTTTCTTTTTTGGCTTGTATGGAAACTGACCTTGAGCTGACATGAAAAGGGAAACACACTGGGGTGGGAGATCCCACTCAGGGCGGTCGCTGGCCTTCAGTGGGAACAATCCTCCCTGCCTCCCCTCCAGGGCTCGATGTCACGACTCACAGCGATGGAACTGGGCCGGCAACTCTGCGGGAAGATGAGGAAGGCGAGGAGGCCCGAGACTGCTGTGCCCGTCACAGCTTGCGGCTTGGGGATCCACTTCTACACCCCAGAGATCAACCCACTGGAGATCCAGGAGGGAAGCCACTCGGCCGAGGACCTGTGCCTCGAGGCGGCCAAGCGATGCCGTAAGTCGGGCCGGCTTGAGACAGCCGACAAGATGTCATCAGGAAACTAGCTCCAGCCTCAGGCCAAAGTCGCAGAGCTGCTTATCGCCGTCTCTGGTGTGCGGGGGTGGGGGAGGGTATAGCAGAGGAAGTCGTGCAGGAGAGCATGCTCGCGAAATCGGCAAAAGGGTGTATCCTGGAAACAAACAAGATGGTAAAACAACACTTAACACAGACACCTATGGAGATCCACACTATAATTAAAACATGCATTTCTTTTGTGACAAAGATGTATGAAACTATCTCCTATTTACCAGTGCATCCTGGTGCTAGGCAGTGTCAAACCTGGCATAAAAATGCGATGATAATTTACAGATGCTTTCACTTCCTTCAGGCATCTCTCCCCTCTGTCACAACCTATTCGCCCTCTATGAAGAATACAGGGACATCTGGTATCCCCCTAATCACATTTTCACAATCGGTGACAGCTACGTGAAGCTGCATTATCGTATGAGGTGAGTGTCGGCCGCGGGGGTGGGGTGGAACCGTGCGGTTAGGGGTGGGGGGGGACTTATGTCACATTGAAAGTGACACATGTAACTCCTGTGTGAAGCGCATGCATGTCCTGATACCTTTACTGGGGGGGAACAAAAAAAAAAAAAAAAGGTTTCCTCACAGCCGTGAAAACTAAAATGATTCATGGGGCATGGTAAGGAAAGGGCAAGGAACTGGATGTGGAGGGTTTTGGTGGTGCTTAAATATGGAAGTGGGAAATCTCCCTAAGAGCCGAGAGCAGACGTGCAATGGGCTGTCCGCCGTTGTACGCACGTACTGACTCCAGAACACACAGGCGTCACACAGAACCTCGGGTGACCGGAAGGGAAACTCGCCGCGTGACACCGCATCTCTTGGTCCAGGTTCTACTTCACTAACTGGCACGGCACCAACGAGAATGAGTCTCCCATCTGGAGGTACTCCCTGAACAAACAGAAGAGCTGTGCCAAGCAGGAGATGCCCGAGGGAACACCCCTCCTGGACGCTGCTTCCCTGGAGTACCTGTTTGCCCAGGTAACATCTACAGCCTTAAATGGCATTGGTGACCAGTGTAAGAATTCTGTCTGTCTTTCTTCAGCAACCCCCCCCCCCCCCAAACCAAATCTGACATTTAAAAGGGGGATTTCTGGTATGACTAAGCGAATGACACCACAGGGCTTCCTTACGTGTCTGGTCGAGTCGGCCAACTGACACTTTCCACCAGCCGGATCAGCTGCAGACTCCGAGGGTTCCCTCTGGAGGTCACTGGCGGCATCTCGGCTGACCAGCTTGCTCTGTGGCATCGTTTCTTCTTTAGGGGCAGTATGACTTTGTAAAAGGACTGGCGCCACTGAAGAGCTCCCACAGCGAGGAAGAGGTACACGAGATCGAGAACGAATGTTTGGGTATGGCGGTGCTGGCCATCTCGCACCACGCCATCAACAAAAAGATGTCCCTGCCCAGCATACCAGCAGAGCTCAGGTAAGGGACGCCCTCTCACACACCAGTAATAGTCCTTTGAAAGGGAAATTTTATTCTCTTTATTGATTGCCTTTGAACTTGCCATTATCCAGAATGACTCACAGCGGGGCATTTACTGAAGCTGGCCTTGCAGTTGGCTTAGTAATTTGAACCCGAGTTTGAGACTGATTGAGTCTAATGTCCATATTTATTACAAAAACAAGGCTGCTGACCTTGGCAGGCTATGCAGGCGAGTAGAACAAAACCAACCCCTCTTATTTTCTTCTCAGTTACAAGAAATACATCCCAGAGAGCTTAAACAGGACCATCAAACAGCGCAACTTCCTCACTCGTGTTCGAATCAACAACGTCTTCAAGAACTTCCTCAATGAGTTCAACAGCAAGACCATCCAGGACGGCCACGTCACCACACATGACCTAAAGGTCAAGTACCTGTCCACCCTAGAGACCCTGACACGGTCCTTTGGCAAGGAGGTGTACGAGACGAGCATACTGCAGGTCTCCTGCGAGAACAAGAAGTTTCCAGTGTTTGCCTTCAACGAGTGTGACCCGCCAGTGTATGAGGTGCAGGTGTCTGGGAACAACGGCATCTCTTGGCGAAAGAAGCCACTCAACGTAAGTAGAGCATTGCACTAACAACACACAAATTGTAACCCTTCCCTCTACTCTGAGTCACAAATGATTAATTTCTTACATTTATTCAATATATAAAGTTATGGGAATATCAGGACTACGCAATGCACTGCCTTGTATGATTGTGTATCCTTTCTGGCCTTGATACCAATTATTGACCTTGGTTTGCACAAGAAAGGACTCCTGTGAACATTTTAGAAGTTGTCATAATGCTTGATGAGCGAATTTAATTATATTCCAATGCCAGCATGTACATCCATTTAAATGAAAGACATACGAATTGGTTTGCAAGTGTATCAGCTTTTAGGTTTATCCCCCCTCTATTTGTGCAGAATTCCTTCCTACTTAAAAACAAGAACAAATCCAAGAAAAACAAGATGAAAAACAAGAATGAGAAGAAAGAGGAGACCATGAATAGCTGGGAACTGTTTTCTGACTTTCACGAGATTACCCACATTGTCATCAAGGAGTCCATAGTCACTATTTACAAACAAGAGATGAAGATGGTAAGTTTTCACACAGGTGGAAGACATGACAGGCTTCTACCAGTTTTAGCTAATGTCTGTGGTTTAACAAAGATGCACGGAACACGGACATCACAGTGGTTGAAAAGCAAGGAGGAGATGTGTATGACATGCATTAGTATGAGATCCTTAAGGTCACCATAACTAGAGAGAGAGAGAGAGAGAGAGAGAGGCAGCCAGGATGGAATGTTTCCTCACCAGATAAACTAGAGTTGCCAAATTGTCCATAGGTATGATTGTGTGTGTAAATGTGCCCTGCAATAGGTTGGCGGCCCGTCCTGGGTTATTCCCTGCCTTGTGCCCATAGCTTCTGGAATAGTCTCTAGACCCATGAGATGCTGAATAGGATAAGTAGGTGAAGAACAGGGATTGGTGCTCAAAATGGACAGCAGAGCTCTCAAGACGTAGCTGACGGGGCCCTGATTGCGTCTTACAGGAGATGCAGCTGGCCTTCCCCGCTGAGGCGCTGTCCTTCATCGCCCTGGTGGACGGCTACTTCCGGCTGACTGTGGACGCCCATCACTACCTGTGCACGGAGGTGGCCCCCTCCTCCGTGGTGCAGAACCTGCAGAACGGCTGCCACGGGCCCATCTCGTAAGTTGGGGGGGTGGCATCCGTTCCCACCTGCAGCAAAGACGGATCTAAGAATTAGCTAGAATTACCACAAAGGATGTGTGGATGGGCGTGTGGTCACTGATCAGCGGCGCTCCATGTTTTTTTTTTTTTTTTTTAAATCATCAGCTGTTTTGACAGCACTGAGCCGTAAAAGTGTAACTGAAAACCGCCAGAAAGTTTTTCATTACGCAACATGCTGCAGCGAAACCTCTGGACAGTGGTCGTCGCATGTTTTTTTTTTTTAATCATTATTGCATCTGTTCCTTTTTTGTTTCTCAGAACCGACTATGCCATTCATAAACTACGCCAGGAGGGAAACGAGGATGGCATGTATGTACTGCGCTGGAGCTGCACGGACTACAGCCACATCCTTATGACGGTCACGTGCAACGATGTACGACGGCTCGCCGCTGCGCTGGGGTCGGGGGGGTTGACGACATATGATCTGGGGTCGGCAGTCAGGAATTAGCTATCACTGTTTACCAGAAGACAGAAATCTTCGGGGACTGGTTATGGTCATTGATGTAGCTGGCCTGATCAACAACAACAGTGTTACTACCGAGGTGTATTTATACTGAAACCTCTGCATTTCGCAGTTAACATCTAGCACAGTGACATTATCATGTTGCATCCAGTCAGTAAACAAACAGGCTCAGCTAACACTGGCCAGAGATACCATCTGGTTGCAGTGCAAACCGCAGGAAGGAAACTTTTTATTCTTTGTCAGCAATAAGAAAAAAATGTGTCTATAGCCAAAATTAGAATATGTCTCTTGTCATGATGTCCTCCAGTCTATTTTCAAACAAACCCCCTTTGTTTTTATTATTATTTTTTTAAATTTAAATATTGTCCCTCACCCCTACGGCGGATTACAGGTGGACCTGTGTGAGTCCAAGATGACCCGGCAGTACAAGAACTTCCAGATCGAGGTGACAGAGGGAGGATTTCGGTTATGTGGAACAAACACCTCCCAGAGCAGCCTGAAAGAGCTGATGGACTACCTGGCGGGACAGTGCCTACGGACGGAGAATGTCAGCTTCCAGCTAAAACGCTGCTGTCCGCCACAGCCCCGAGGTGCGTGAATGTCCGGTTTTACAAGGGAAGTTCACACCCACCAACTTAGTAGTGTTTTACAGAGGTGACATTGTTGAGACTTCAATCAGCAACTCTCACATTCTGAGGCCAAGTCATTAACCGACAAACAGCCCCTAAGATAACAGCCGCTTAACAAATCAGCCTTTCACCCAACACTCTACTCCGCCAGCCTGATGCCTCACGTTCTCTGAATGTTCTTATGTCGTACTTCTGGTCCCTGAATAGTCTCATTAGGTTCTTGCCTTGTTTGGAAGCTCCTGCTCCAGTTCTGCTCACACTCGTACCTGGCCGTTCATTGGAAGCTCACCCTAGCTGCACTTACGCCTAGTTGACTCCTCGACAGCATGTACGTTTGCAACGTGCTGTTTGCCTCAGTTGTACATCGCTTCGGACAAAAACGTCTGCTAAGTGCATAAATGGAAAAATAAAAAAAATTAAAAAAAAAAAAAAAAAAACGTACTGCATCATACTGCCCAGAACCCAGGAAGTGAATGAGACAAATCCTGTCTCATTGAAATCATGCGTGACGACTGATGATGATGTCAACTGTTATTGCGTGGCGGGAATGATAGATTGGGTTAAGGGGGACTGTACTGGCCTGGAGGCAATACACAGTAACCTGAGGAAAAGGGTGTATTGCCTAGATTACAGAGTGGATTTTGTAGCTACTGTGTCACATTGTCTTCTTCAAAACAGAGCATAGGTGCAAGGATATTTTGTCACAAGATAAAACAGAGCCTAAGAGCTCCAGTTCAATCATAATTCAGTTTTGATTAAATATGGAGTTAGAGTGTTTGTAGGTCAGTATATGTTTGTCCAGGTATATAAATATATGACAATGGTAAGTCTAGGGGGGTGCTGGTTAATTAAATGTACATATGTAATAGAATCGGGAGCACTGCGCTGAAGGTTATAACCTGGATGGGGGGCCCTGCTGTGTTTCCGATGGGGAGTAACAAGTAGCTAACAGACAGGTTACTGTGGCCACCATCAGGCACCCCGAGCAGTTTTCCAGGGGTCGACTCGAACCCGTTTTCTTCGGAAGCAGGCTGCGGAGGTTACGAAACTCTAGACGCAAGTCAGGAAGCGGACGACTCTGTTGTGTAGAAACGACTTCCTCCTGTGACTTTGGTGAAGCGCGGCAGCCTCAGTTACCTCCTGCGTCAGAGAGCACTCCCGTAATCTGTGGGGGGGGGATGTCTCTGAATGTCACTGTGGCCGATGCCACACTGCACTTTCCCACCCCACTCACCGGCTCACCACACGCCCCTGCGGTCGCTCTGACTTCCTCATAAACCTGCGGAAGGCCCCTCTTCCTCTCGCCTTCAGTTAACTGGAAGGGTCAAAATGGAGACCGGGCTGAATTTCCCCAGGTTCATCTCATTGCTGTGCACTTCCACACCTGGGGCTGTCTCGGTGATTAACTTCCCCGTGTTTGTTCCAGAAATTTCCAACCTCCTGGTAGTGACCAAGAAGAGAGACCAGGATACACAGGATCATCTCTTCAGCCAGCTGATATTCCACAGGATACCTAAGGAGGAGATCGTGCAGGTGTGCCTCACATGTGTGTGTGTACGTGTGCATGCTTGCGTGCTTGTGTGTGTGCGATGATGCGTTTATCTGTGACACCCGCCACTAATAGGCATTGGCATTTATGTGGCAGTATGCATATCCGCGAGTGTCATGACAGGACGGCAACATTTAAAAAAGCAGCCATGGTGTGAATATTCCTATGAGGTGATACCTTAGTCCCTCCGAGCTCCCAGCCAGTCAGGGACACTGAATACCTGGTTCAGGTATGTTGGAAGCTGGGAGGCAGCAAAAATATGGACTGTCTGAGGGTCACCAAGGACTGGACTGAGAAACATTGCCTTAGTAAAATCAATAGTGCCAAAATTTATCATCAATGGGAATCCCCACAAACATAGCTGTACTTAACGAGCATGTTTTTGTGTGTGTGTGTGTGTATGTGCTGTCCTTTAACTGCCTTTGCTCATGCGCATTCCCACCACAAGGGGGAGCACTTGGGTCGGGGTACCAGGACCAACATCTATGCAGGCATCATGAAGGTGAAAAATGAGGATGAGGAGGACAGCGGATACTGCAGCTACAGTGAGACTAAGGTGGTTCTGAAAGTGCTGGGGTCCAGTCACAGAGACATCTCCCTGGTGAGAGTGCCCCTATCAGCATTACCCCGCACCCCTACAGCATTCCCCCCCCCCCACCAAATCTCACCTCTCCTGTTCTACCTGGCAGGCGTTCTTCGAGACAGCCAGCAGGATGCGGCAGATGTCCCACAAACACATCGTCCCGCTGTACGGCCTGTGCGTCCGCGAACTGGAGTGTGAGTCTCAGCTAAAAGATGTTCCGCGCTACAGCGACCAGTGACATTCTGGAACACGTATAACATGACCTGTCAGGAAAAACAGCCGCAGGTGTAAGAAGCAGAACAGTGTGCATTCACGAGTGAAGTTGATTTAGTTGGGCAATGAAGGTGACAACTTCCATAACAAACCCAACTTGAAGTAGGTAGGATTACTGTTGTCAGACTGGTCTAACACACTTTTATTGGAGTATCTGGTAAACCAACCTACCATTAGCACCAAGGCTCATCTGTCTAAGCCTGAGGTGGTCATGTGACCCGGCCGCTACCCTCTCGTAGACATCATGGTGGAGCAGTTTGTGGAGCTGGGCCCGCTGGACCTCTTCATGCAGAAACAGCGGCACTTCATTACCACCCCGTGGAAGTTCCAGGTTGCCAAGCAGCTGGCCAGCGCCCTGAGCTACCTGGTGAGACGGGAGCCCCACCGAGGGGGGGGGGGGGGGACTGTGCCTTTCCTGAAGAGCATGAAGTCCGAGGGAGGGAGGGAAGCGGATTGGGACACTGCAGACACAGAGCTGGATATCTTAATGAAATTATGCTGTTTAAATGTCTTGCAGAAGAATCTTAGCACAGTTCCAGTAACTTTCTGGTTGCATTATAGTTTCTATAAAGGGGCCCCATTATGCTTTTCTGGTTTTTCCTTCCCCTTAATGTGTTATATAGCTTTATGTGCATGTAAATGGTCTGCAAAGTGTTCAGACCAAAAAGTACACTCTCACCACCGAAACCACTCTTCTCTAATCAGCCTGAAACACCTAATTGTAATTCTAGTTCTTACTTCCGTGACATTGTGAGGTCACCTCGTAACACAATCCTTATTGGCTGCCTACCTGCAAGGACCTGTCTGCAGACCACAAGACTGGGGCAGAGCATGTAGGGCAAGCTGACCAATTAGATATATTTTTGGAACATCGAAGCAAGTAAATTATAAAAATAAAATTATTAATAATAAAAATTAGTATTATAGGGCCCCTTTAAGCATTAGTGTAATGTGCCTTAATGTGTTGATACTGACTATATCCATGAGCCACTTCAGACGTAACAGCTTAACCCTCTGTACCACAAGCTGCCTTTCACCAACCCAACTCAAATCTGCCCCCCCAGGAGGATCTACGGCTGGTCCACGGCTACGTCTGCACGAAAAACATCCTCCTGGCCCGAGACGGCCTAGAAGGCGAAGATGGGCCCTTCATCAAGCTGAGCGATCCGGGCATTCCAATCACTGTGCTCACCAGGGCAGGTAGGGCAGGGCACACGGGGGGGGGGGGGGGGTTCCTGAAACACAGCCGTATGACCCTAATAAGCCTAGGATTTCTGAGATTTCCAGAACATGGATGTTTCAGAAGGGTTGCAAAGGAAAGGAACATTGACATTCTGCTATGGCCTGCACAGCCCTTAATTTAGGCAAACCGTGCTAATGCTGGTGTGTGTGCCCCCCCGCTTCCAGAATGTGTGGACCGCATCCCCTGGATTGCCCCAGAGTGCCTGAGGAACGTAAAGGACCTCAGCGTGGCAGCAGACAAGTGGAGCTTTGGCGCCACCTTGTGGGAGATCTGCTACGACGGAGAGGCGCCACTGAAAGAAAAAAAGTTGACCGAGGTGTGTCTCAGTCCCCATCTCCTCCTCTGCATTTTCTTTCCCCACCACAGGCCTCTAAGATGTTAAGTCTGGAGTGCTAAAGCGTCTCACTCAAATAAACCTTTAATCCATTTAACTCCCATATCTGAGCTATAAATGGTTTAGCGGGAGCTGATAAATTATTATCCTGCGGAGCCGTAAGAGAAGAGGACAGGGCAGGTACAAAGGAATAACACCTTGTGTTCTACCCGAGCAGAAAGAGAGGTTCTATGCTGCAGAGTGCAGCCTGGCCACCCCAGACTGCAAGGAGCTGGCCGACCTCATGAAGCAGTGCATGAACTACGACCCCCGTAAGAGGCCCTTCTTCCGAGCGATTGTGAGGGACCTCAACAAGCTGGAGGAGCAGAGTAAGGCCCCGTTAGCAGTCAGTCCATCATAAATGGCCATAAAACATCTTCAAAATAAACACCGGGGTCCGCTTCTGTCCTGCAGACCCATCCATCGCCTCTGGGATCATCCCAGCCCAAGAGGTGGACCCCACCTTGTTTGAGAAGAGGTTCCTAAAGAAGATCAGAGATCTCGGAGAGGTACGGGCAAGTCCCTTTCGTCACGCCTTTGATTCCAAGCCGCTTTTTGATTTCCTGAGCTGTCTAGATTTCTTTTCCTGCTGGCAGTGCCCTTCTTACTTGGCAAAGTATTTGCCCCTAAATGGCCGCGACGAAGTCTCGTTCTGACTTGTGGTTCGACTGGTGATACCAGCAAGGACGGTGACTCATTCACACAGAGTTTTAATAACAAACTGCACCTAGGCAAGTTACAGCGTCGACTGATGTCGGAATCAATGTGTGGCAAGGAAGGTGGTGACAGTTATGTGGTACTGTTCTGGCATGTTTTGGCTGCATCAAATGTCACGGTGCTTATTTCAAAGAAATGAGATCCCGGAAAAACGAGTTTACCTTTAGTGTAAACATAATGTACTTGTTACACGCTTGGGGGAACACAGAAATGGACAAAGCTCACTTGTATGCGAAGGATTAATCTATTAAGTAAAAGCTACTCAAATACGGGGTGTTAACAGGACCTGAATCCAGTTCCAAACACATGATGCAAATGTGTGTGTACATAATCCAGACTCAGTCACTAGAAAAGGACACCTGACGAAATGTGAGGCGCATGTTTTTCAATGAAGAGGTTTAGGTTCCCCGTTCTAACAGAGTCTTCCTCCCGCCGTGCCACAGGGCCACTTCGGCAAGGTGGAGCTGTGTATGTACGACCCGCGGGGCGACCGCACCGGCGAGCTGGTAGCTGTGAAGTCCTTGAAGCCCGAGAACAAGGAGGACCAGAGCAGCAGCCTCTGGCGTGAGATCGACATCCTGAAGGACCTCTACCACAAAAATATCGTCAAGTACAAAGGCATCTGCAGTGAAGAGGGTAACCTGATTCAGCTTGATCTTTCTACAGATTTTTTAACCTCATTAAATGTAGAAAGGCAGCCCTGCTTGCTTCTCGCCTACATCAGCTTACAAGTCTTACCTATTTATAAAGCTAGATATTATCACTTGGGCAACTTAGGCTAAGTACAGTGTTCTCCTCCTGGTATCAAAGCAAGCCACATCAGAGTTCTGCATGGGTTGGGGTACCCATGGATACTCTGAAAGTTTTGGTGGAACGTATGAAAAATATCCTAAAATCTAAAATTTGTGGGTAAGGGTGCGTGGGGCAATTAATAGGGTATAGGTCAACTAAACGGCAAACATTTTAAAAATAAGTAGCCTATAATTTTATATACATTTTTGTAAACATAAAATGCACGTCCACAATTGGGTTCCTGAACCCCTGCAGGACCCTGTCACCTTCAAGTCATGGGTTTGTCTGCTTCACTCCCCATTGCTCAGATTTCTCAGATCTCTACCTTATTTACAAGAACGCAAAATAATTTGATATAAGCAGCAGTACTTTTAAACTTCAGCTGATAACATTCCGTGTCACCAAGTCCTCCTATCATGCATACAGAAGAAAAAGTCAAACTGAACGAGTATTTACCCTGTCGCTGTGGTGTGTCTAGGGGGTAGGAGCATACGGCTGATTATGGAATACCTACCTTCGGGAAGTCTGAAGGAGTACCTTCCCCGCAAGAAGGCCCAGATGGACTTGAAGAGGTTGATAAGTTACGGAACTCAAATATGCCAGGTACGTCATGGCAGGCTGTAGACGTGGTAGCAGCCCTTCCTGGATTTGTCCTTTGGTTGCGCGAGGTGATGGAAAGCATGCGTTCACAAAGCAGTCCTGTTCTCTCATTCCAGGGAATGGACTATCTGGGGTCTCTGAACTACATCCACAGAGACCTAGCAGCTCGAAACGTGCTGGTAGAGAATGAGGAAACTGTCAAGATTGGAGACTTTGGGCTGACCAAGAGCATCAAGGACAACGAGGGCTACTACACCGTGAAGGACGACTTGGACAGTCCCGTCTTCTGGTAGGAGTCCAGTAGCATGAAAGGCCATGGCCAAGGATTACTGTGGATGACCTAGTGGTCTACAATGCTGGGTCAATAGCTGTAAATGACTTCAGCTGTAACTAAAGGCCAGGACCAGTGAGGGATATCGTTGTAAGCGAAGCGCCGGTAACTATAGGTGACCTTGTTGAGAATATTAGGTGCCAGTACCTGAGGGTGGCTCAGAAACTGATCTTGGTGAGAACGAGAGGGGTCAGTGTCCAAAGGTGGCCTCATTGGAAGCCGGGGTCACAAACTGCCAGAGACCTCAATGAGAAAATCACAGCAGTCTTACCGAGCCGGTTTGGGCTGTGGCAGTTTGTGAACTTGATTTAATAATAGACTGCCAGAAGAAAAAAGGAGGACAATGAAAAACACTATTCTGGATTGTAAATGCGAGAGCAGTTGGATATTGATCTGGGCTGATGTCATCCTGCTCAGCACAAACCACCACTTCTAACAACTGTGAGAAAACCATCAAGATATCTGCCCCCCCCCCCGGGTGGACGGTGCATTTTAAGTGAACTTCTGGCTACTTGGTTTTCCTCCAGGTATGCCCCGGAGTGCTTACTGCACTGCAAGTTTTACCGCGCCTCAGATGTCTGGTCTTTTGGGGTGACCATGTACGAGCTGCTGACCTACTGTGAGCCTGAGTGGAGTCCAATGCCAGTAAGTAACTCCGTAAAAACCCACCTCCGCACATCTGCCACTCTTTGACAGTGGGGGCATCGTCACGTAATACTGAAGTAAAGGAACAACGTTAACATAATGATATATGCTGATGAACCGTATTGTTATGTCAACAAATCAAACTCACCCACTGCAGCTCTGGTATTCATTGCCTAAACAATAGTGCAGACCAGCCCAGTTTCTGCAGTTCCTCTAGCATTTAGCCATGAAGCGACAATTCTGACTCTCCCACCCTTCGTCTTCGCAGGTGTTTTTGAAGATGATTGGGCCAACCCATGGTCAGATGACCGTCACCAGGCTGGTGAAAATTCTGGAGGACGGGAAGAGACTACCTTGTCCACCAAACTGCCCCGAAAAAGTGAGTATAGCCCCAAGCACAAAACTAGCATGTATGTCTTTGGAAAACCTCTAATTCAAATTCCACTCCTAAGATCTTTTTAAAGGACATTTTAAAAGTATTAACTGTATAAGTTTTCCTATCACACAAAGTCCACAGTGAGGCTCCATTAAGCGGCTCCGGTCTGGCTTTCAATGCAGGTCTATACTCTGTTGACGAAGTGCTGGAAAAGTGCCCCAGAGGAGCGGATCGACTTTAAGGGTCTGATCAAGGAGTTTGAGAAGGTGCCCTGACTTGCCCACAGGATTGACGTGGAAAAGCATAGAATGGATATGATAATTATGGTCTTTCAGCTATCACTTTTACCATTATTTTGTTTCTCTTTATCAATGTTTAAAGTCTCAGGAAGACTAGAAATTGTTACATTTAGCAGATGAGTATCGGAAGTGCCAGTGAATAAAATTGTAAATAGATCCACAAGTATAGTATTTCATTTTTTTTGTTTAAACTTCAGCAGCCATCAAAGCAGGAATTTGTGCAATCTATAATCATTGGCATTAATCCATTTCACGTGGCATCACAGAATTATCATTTAAATATATTATATAATAAATGAAAGGTCTGTGTGTCATTCTCTGTGAAACCCATTAAACTGCTTAATTTGCTTCTGAATAATTGTTTCTCAGCTGTGGATGAACCATGAAGAGCACTTAGTGCCCCCACATAGCCACGGTTCATCTGCTCTGGAAAATTTATCTGGAAATACCAGACCCAGGAATGGAATGACCTTGGCAAACAGCACTTGTATTTCCAAGAATTCCAACCTGTCTCAAAGTATTAGAGATTTAAAAGATCCAAAGAACATACAGTTGAGACAACAGATTCAAAAAATAATAAAAAAAAGATGTTTTATACTAAAAGGTCTGAAGACCTGAATATCTTAGAAATCCCTTATAGTTATTTACACTGTACCGTTTTCAGGTTAGTAAAAAGAAAACCAAACATCTGAAAGTATCACTATACCATATCACATGTACTCCATGATATTTTAAAGTAGGACAGATGGCACATTCATGTTGATATTAAGCCTGGGAGAGACGTTAACAAGCAGATGTGACAAATATGAGCTGTAAGGCATCCAATCAGACGATGAACCACAGGCAACAAATCAAGAGTTTATGTGAGAACGAGCTGGAGGTGATCTGTCATTGGCTAAGTAAACAGAATGCTTACTTTAAGCTTAAAAATGTTTAATTTGATAGGTGCTTCATGTAAATAAACTTTTAAATAAACTTTTAATAAAATCCCACTGTCCTCAATTAATTGGTATGCTTTGAATCAGAACTACGAACAACCTAAAATTTCACACGTGTTCACAAAAAAATAACAGAAAACATCTAATGTGAAAACAGTAAAACTCTTGGCAGAACTTGGTGTTCATTCAGTTATCCTACAGAACTGGAATCCTCTATGCAAAAAGCTTGAGGCATTTGACCAATACAGTACTGATGAGGTAAACATACATGCATTCAACATGGAATGTTGATATTAACATGCTACATGTGGATTCAACACAAAGAAATTGGATGAACAAGGGTGATAAACATAAAGATGTTTCAAGAGACTCTGGTTGTACTACAAACATTGTAAAATACATCCATCCATCTATCTTCTGAAACCACTTATTATATTCAGGGTTGCAGGGGGTTTTTGGCCTATTTTGGAGCCTATGGGCACAAGGCAGGGAACAACCCAGAATGGGGTGCCAACCCATCAAAGGACACACACACACTCACACACCATTCACATACACATGCATACCTACAATTTGGTAACTCCAATTAACCTCAGCAAAAAAAAAAAAATTATGAGAAGTTTTTATAAAATCAACATGCATGATACACGTTCAGATAAAGTGTAAGATTCAGAGGTGCAGTCTGAAGCGAAGGTAGAACAGCTATGGAAAGGTGAAGTATGAAGCAAAGACAGAACGGCTGCGAAATGAACTGGCTCACACTGATCTTCCTATAGACCTGACATATTGCAGGATTACTGACAGATAAAACAGTCACTGTTTATTTACTAACACATTCTTACACGTTAATAAAAAGGGAAGCATATGTGAAAAGGGGGGAACTATGAAGTGACATATCACAAAAAACACATCTAGGTAAAGCGACTTGGGGTGACTCTGTTGTGAAAGGTGCTATATAAAAATAAATTGAATATTGAATTGACTTTAATTGAATCACCACAACAGGTCGAGGAAACACCTCAAGGAAGTGTATTTAGGGCTATGGGTAGAAATATGGCTTTGTGGAGAACGTGTGCATCTGTGCTGAAATTAATTGGGCCCAGAAGTATACGGAGGGGCAAGAGAACAGCAAATTTTGACCTCTGATGACAACTTACATCACAAGCAGCTTTACCCACAGCTCCCAAAAAAACGACTACAACTTAAACAGAACTCGATCTAAATAGAGCTTTTCAGCATATTGTCATGGACGCTGCAGATGAGCCCTGTGACATATAAAAATAGACACGCTTGACCGCAGGAAGCTGCAATAAATCTACCATGTGAACTGGCTGAAGGAATGGAGACTAAAAGTGGACGTAGTCATACAGAAACGTTTCGTCTGGTCGGTGAAAGAGAAATAAAAGACGCATAGCGTTATGGGAGGGGGGGGTACTCCATTTAAAATTTCCTGTTGTTTGGTTGTTAGACAAATCGGACAGCGGTGTTTTATGGTTTATAATTGCAGAATCAGTATTCATGTTTATATTCCATGTTTATAACTAGGGCAAAATGTTGTCCAAATGCTTGTCCTTTATTGCCACAGCTTTACCCCTGTACACTGTTATTTTTGTAGGCATTACATTATATTTTAGAACTTGCACTCACTGGATTTCATGAAAAAAAGATATGGTGGTTTCACTCAATCTATTTCCCCGGAGTCCTCCCTTGACCAGATCTGTCACAGTTGACCTTGCCTGTTCCTCTCAAAATTGTCTGCACTTGGGTCATATATATCCCTCTATGTCATATTTGCTTTAATATTAAAGATTTAGTGCTTCTAAACTATCCTTGTAAGGCAAACCTTTAAGACCAATAATAATTCTACTTCAAAAATTGCTCTAAGACAGCAATAACTTTTTTTTTTTATGTGGGGTGACTGAAATGGCACACTTCATCAGCTACCTATCTAATATCATACTCCTGCATTCTACAGCCTCAGTGTGACTTCCTCAGTCTTTAAATCAAAACACTGGGAACGAAGGCATATTTTTCCCAGCAAAATCTGCTCCCGATAGTAGAGAAGAAGAGCAAAGAACGTAGGTTATGTGGAAGCAACTATTTAAACTAAATTTAAGCCCAATGTTTGGAAAAAAAAAACCAGATAGAACATTCCCGCTTCCTGAAAAGAATGCATCTTCCTTAATGTGCTGCTCTCTTTTTTTTTTGTGAAAATTCTTCTGTTCCACATTCTCTGTTACTCTACCTAATGTCTTCCATCTTCTTCTCCATCCGATTACCCATGCAGTACAGGGCTGCATGTCAGCCTGGAACATATCCCAGAAGGGAGGGGGGCATGAAGTGGGGGAGACCCTGTGCAGCATCGCAAGCCACACGCTCACACAAACAATCGCACATTATGGATAATCACAAATTATAGCGACAAATACACCTAACCTCATGCTTTCGAAAAACAGGAGGAAACTGGTGAGCCCAAAGGAATGTTTTTCCATTTGCAAATTAAACCATCTTGTAAGTATCCACAATCTATAAGTAAATTATAAATATTTAGGATCTTAAGACAGAACCACAATTGATTACATGTTTCCAAGTGGGACTGTTGTTACATCCTGTTTGACAACCAATTTAGTATCCCAGAAGTACCTTCCAGTTCCTCCGAGTGTTACAGAATGCTATTTAATCTGGATGCTGCCGAATGACTTTTGGAACCAGAAATATATGTTAAGTACCTCTACAGTCTGGAAAGACAAAAAAAAACAGAAGAACGATTATTTGCGCAGGTTCAGTCTAAATCCTTGTTGACGATATTGGTGCTAGAAGCGATCATTGCCCTTTTACATCATATAACATTCACTGCTAGATATTTATGCTGGATAGAATAAAATTTCTCCCTTTCCTGGTCTTATTATACATACAGCCACACTTGCCTTTCCCCAGCCTGTAGCACACATATGATTAATCCCTCAGAGGTTTTATCTCCCAGGTTCACCCATACAGCCTTGGCAGAGCTTAGCTCTTTATGCATCATTTCATTTTTATATGGACTTGAATCCCACCCCCTATCTATTCAGTCTTTACAAAAATATTCATTTATGCCCTTATATAGTATACGGCAAATTGTTTAGTACCGCTACACTAAGCAGATGGAACATGAATTTCACTGGAAAACACTTGAACCAATACCAAAATCACTTAAATTCTTATTATCTCTCTCTGAACTCAGCTAGCTATGATTGTTATGTAAATAACGCTAAAAATGTTTTGGTACTAGCTAGCTAGATTCCAATTAAAACAGTTTGAACTAGCTAAGAAAATGAATCGTTAAACATAAATCTTTGAAATTCATTCGGTTTCCCTTTGTCATTTCGTTGCTCACATCATAAGGCTCTTCCAGCTCATTGTTATTGGCTCACTGCAATGTTTGAATTAATATGTGCACTGCTGTTCTTCAGTGTGCTGCCAGATTTCTTGGATTTGTACAGCCAAACTGGGTTCCTGCCAGATTTGCTGTTGGTGATGTTTATGGACATACGCTATTTTAAAGGTTACATTGAAATTTAATATATATGCATGTATGCATTGTCCTTTCTCTTCAAACTTTGAACCTCTTTAAAACTTAAACCAAATCAAACGACCAAACAAAAAACTGGAGTTGAAGATAATGCAGCCATTTAAAGAACACATGTAGCGTTCAGTACCAGTCTTTGACTGGTATTTGTTGCTGGTGTTGGTGCCAGCATTGGGAGGCCGGGTGCTAGCTAGGTCAAGCCATGAGATGGCTGAAGGCCCTTGGCACAGTCCATCCATCCATCCATCCATCCCTCTCCCCACTGTTTATCCAAGACAGGCTGCAGGGGTGCAGAGTTGGAGCCTATCCCACGCAGCTCATAACATAAGGCAGGGAATACCCAGAGCACACACATGTACACACTCACACACACAGCAGGCAGTGTCAGGCAGCAGTACTGTCCACATCTACAAACTTCTAAAAACTGTGTGTAACACATGGATATACATATTTGCATAAATCATTCTGAATTCTGAATAACAGGACCATATACTGTAAAAATAAATTATGCTGTTACACTGGTGTATATGTGTCTTTTAATAGTACCTCATTTTGAGCCTCCAATTTTAGTTTCTCCTTGATGACTGGTCCGGATTCTTCGATGAAAGCAATGTTCGTGTTCAGTTGCTGGTTCAGCATCTCTGTCTGGGCCAGCCTCTGTCTGACTTCTTCCAGTCTCTCCTTTTTCAGTTTGATGTCCATTCTTATCTCACTTATATCTGAAGTACAAGTTTCATTTTCTCAGGCAGGGAAACAGAAGAATAATAATATGCCCGTCAGTGAACGAGAGCCATTCATCTGCCAAATTCTCATCTAGTACAGCGTCGTAGTGAACAAAAAAACGTTTCATCTCAAGGCAAAGATGGAAAACAACTACTCGGACAGTAGAATGTTTTTTATTCTTAAAATCAATACCTTTTTTCTTCCAAAACATGAAAGTGTTGGGGCCACTATCTTCTCCAGCAATTTGTGCATTCATCCCTGTTATTGCTAATTACATATCTTTCTGCCAGATACTGCACTTGCTTAAACGGTTCTCACTCAAGAAATTATCTGACATATGAAATTAGTCCATTATACGTTGACAAGTGGTGAACGGACTTTTATACGGCAGGCTCGACCAGCTCAGCTGTGATCATCAGTAAACTGATCTATGAATAAAGGGCTTTATGTTGGCTGTAGAAATGGCTGGATATGGATGGCAAGGTTGTAACAGAAATACAATGTGTATCAGTGACTGTAAAGAAGTGGACAAAGTTGTGTCCTATGGGTTTCTGTGAGTTGCTTGGTTTCCTGTCTTTATATACATCTGATACTTCATGTAAAGATACACGCAGCCCCCTAGATATAAATGAGATACTGTACGTACCTGTTCCGACTTGCCTACAAATGTGATGTAAATATAGACTTAGGGGATGTTCTCATTTAGTGCCAGTTAGTCAAGTGTCTTAGTATACAATGCAGATGCTTCTCGTGTTACGATGCGTTTGACATGTTATTTCAACTTTACGATGGTGCGATAGCGATAGCACAGTCAGTAGCCATCAAACTTTGAATTCTGATCTCTTCCCGGGATATCGATACATGTTACGATGCGTTTGACATGTTATTTCAACTTTACGATGGTGCGATAGCGATAGCACAGTCAGTAGCCATCAAACT
>JAODJU010000043.1:8451257-8474595 GCA_026776725.1 Gnathonemus echidnorhynchus
GCTTCATACCAGGCAACCGCAGCAGAGCCACGCCGACGAGGCTTCATACCAGGCAACCGCAGCAGAGCCACGCCGACGAGGCTTCATACCAGGCAACCGCAGCAGAGCCACGCCGACAAGGCTTCATCTTTAAATCTCCTGAGTCAACTTCTCCCTCCTGGTTTCTGTACTATTTTTTTATATATAAATATATTTTTTTTAAAAAAACAACAATAAAAAATTAGGAAGGTGCCAACTTCAGTTATAAGAAGCTCGTTTGGCACTCGTGGTTTTCGATAACAGGGCAGACACCTCAGCATGCTGACTAGGGACCCAAGACAAAAAAAAATTTAAATTCCACTGTTGGTGAGCGAACCATTCTGGAGGGAGGGGGGTGAAGATGAACCCCAGTAGCTAAGTTTAAAACTGTGCACTGCTGCTTCTATATTAAGAGTTCCTGAAGAGCTCATTGAGGGAGTGTGTTACATCGGACTTGTGCTGCATCACTTCATAACATCAGAAGCCATCATTCACTTTCCATGATAGTGATGGCTTGAGACAGGCTCTGGGATCAGGCTGTGCCACGCGCATACAGCCAGAAAAAGCTCCACCCTAACCCATATAGCCCCCAACAGCACGCGACCGCCCCGCCTGCCGTGTCACGCGGCCCCAGCAGGGGTCCCCGTGGAAGCCAGAGCCAGATTTTACTTCTCCTTAAGGGGAGAAGCAGCAGAGCAGATTATGACTGACTGCATGAACATCCTTCTCTATATGATTTCCAATACGGCACCCTGGTTCTTCATTGTAGGAGTACATCAGCTTCCTTCAGCTAGTGGGGGTGTAACAATATTCAATTTCCAACTGTAACTGTGACCTGGCACCCCCCCCCCCACCCCACACACACGCACGCACGCACGCGGCTATTTTCCCAGCATCCCTCGTCCCCCCCCATTCTCTGCTTGGGGACGCAGTGAGGAGGAGCTCGCCTTTTTCCTTACTGATTATTTTTTTAACTCTGAGTTGTCGCTTGGAGAAAGATGCAGTGGGAGCTGCACACCTGGCACCTCGGCACAGCGTGCTGTCAACGGCTGTGACACCTGTGTGCATGTGTCTGTGTGCGCGCACTGGCGGGGGGGGGGCATTTCAATGAGCTTTAACAGCAGCACTCCAGTGGGGACAAAGCCGATGAAGAACCTATTATTAAGGTTTTACACGTAAAAGGTGAGACCACACACCCTGTTCACTGTCTGGAATTCATTATTTTAACACATTTTCAGATTCACACAAAAAACAACAACCACCTATATCTAGCCATCTCTGTCAGCATATGACAAGCATTATGGGTAAAATAGGTACAGGGACACATTAATGCAGCTTTTTTGACACCGTTTAGTTTGTTAGCTATGGGATATTGTATTCTTATATAACCTAATTCTGATATGTCACTAATCATCCAGTGCTTCATTATCCCGTTACATAAGCTGTTTTTAGCTTAATTGGAGCGGTTTACCTCTGGAGAGTAAACAGTAAATGTGTTGCTGGCTTTTTAAGGAAAAGAGCAGTTCGGTTTGCCCATTGTAACTTGTGCAAGTACCAAATCGAAAACGCCGATCAATGTTAATCAGCAAACACTCGACCCCCAACAGGCATTTAGCTTGATGTTTTTAAAGGACGTGTTGGCAGGATTTATTCACAGGAGGTGTCTCTGCACTTTTAAATGGCGGCACGCATGGAGTGAAATATGCGAGGTGGAATATCGCCTCACTGTGCCATACTGTTACCTGGCTTATACAATATGTATATGTTCTTAGTTTCGTTTGCTAATCTGGGTAATGGGGTATATCTATGCAGTACTTGCTCTGACATGGTCTAACACTATGTCATATGCAGGGGTAGAACTTAAGAATATTTGCTACTGGCCATTTAAGCTAGTTCAATAAAAATGTAGTCCAACATTGAATTTTTTTTTACTAGCCAGTGGGCTTGTGTTCGGTTTTCTGTACACTCGCCTTCCGTCTAAATTATTCACTTGCAGGCGAGTGGCCGAGCTTCATTTTCAGACCTCTTCATACATTTCAAGTCTACCGTGGTTCCACCCCATTTCCATAAGCCACATATAAAGCAGCAAAAACATTTTCTGCTCTATAAGATTTCCCCTTGAACATTTTGCCCAGAAAATATTTGATAAATAAGAATTTCCAGTGTAAGGTTTTTTTTAGATGAGCAATGAATTCTTTATTCTGTAGCTGCTTGGATGATTATTGGATTGGATTATTATTACTTTTTGATATAGATACCACCAAGTTCTGTAAAAGGTTCTATTTGAGTTGCAAATCCAATGACAAAACCAGCCACCATTAGAATTTATCCCAGTATTTTGTGCTGTACGTTGATGAGCGTCAGTAGCCACTGATATGACCTCAGGGACGTCACTAACAGACGGGACTGCTGAATTCCCACGTAACCAGGCCAGACTGCTTTCTGCTGCCAAACAGAAAGCAATGACGGAGCTTTGATCAATGGCGGCACCTAGCTGAGAATGGCGAATTCGTGGGCCCGGGGCTCAATGTTAAGCGCCTTTGCACCATGACAAGATCTTGTGCAAATCCCTGCTGCATGTTAACCATTCACACTGTCTCATTTCAAGGTGATGAAAAGACGGAACTCATACAGGGAGTGGCAGCTATGAAGTGCACATGCATTTTCAGACATAAAACAACACAAGGCAACATATTATTAGGACAACTACCAGATAATGCTGGACCGCAAAGACATTAAGGAATCGACATGCATTTGAAAATTCACAAAACTTGGAAAGAAACATATCATTTTATAAAATGGCAAGACATGAAAATGTAATCAGCATTATCAAAGTCTGAAAATTTGTATTTTAAAGATGGAACGCATCCACTGTTAATGGTTAATAAACAGTCATTTAGAGTAAACACAGTGGGAGGGAAAACAGTTTCACTTTCTGATTGTATCCTTGCCAAAAAAAGTTAACTATTCAACTCTACCTGAAAATATCTTGTATTTTATAAATGATTATTACCTGTTCCTTTGTTTTTATCCACATAACAGTACTTCAGCTCATATGATCTCAAGACATCATGGACCTCCTGTTGGAAGAAGAGATTAAGAAAAATTTTCAAGACCTGCATGTCAGCATAGTCTTGATTAATAATGAATGTTCATTTTACACTATAAAAGAGAAAAAACACACTAAAAGCAGATATATTTTCTATATTTTTTCAAACTGGTATAGTATTATCATATATTCAAGTTTAAGGTTTTATTTTAAACACGCACAGAAAAATCTGTCAGTCATAACTTTAAAAAAAAAAAAAAAACTAGCATGAAGATTTAGGAATTTCTCAGACAACCCGAGTTTTCACGCAAAGACAAACGCAAAAAAGTTAATTCAATCTGACATTAATACCCTACCATTTAGCCTTCCAAGCTGACACGAGCTGAATAAACTACAGTCAATACAACACATCCACACCCAGCTGACACACCCAGGCACTCGGCCCATTAGGTCACCTGGACATTGATTATGAACAATACCATTGAACACAATACAACCAACCAAATATTTAATCATGACGCATTATGGCACTGCTAAAACAAGAACCTTCCCACTTGTTTTGCCTCAAGAAAACAAAAGCTGGAACCAAGAGGTACATTTCAGTTCCTTTTTTAAATACATGTGTTTCTTGCAACTTATTCAACAAACAAAAAATTAGGAACTTCAAAAAATGCAAAAGCCCAGCACCAGCATTAAAAGATTCATTATTGGTTTGTTATTAGGTTTATTCTACCAGTTTTTTGCAAACAGTCTAAAATTTTAATCAGTCTCAATTTTTTTCCCCCAACATGAAACATCTGGAACAGTTGCAGCAGCCATCAACATCAGCATGGGGGAAATGTAATTCCTGGTCCCTGCTTTTCGATGAACATTTTCGAAGCCTGACAGACCGATCAAGTTTAATAAGGCATTCCCTAGGACTGACAGCATTGACAAACCTGAAAGAAAACCCCTCAGGAAACCGCAAGTCAAATGCTAAGCAGCACAATTATGATGATAGGGCAGACTTGTATAGCTGTAGTCTTGCTTTCTGTTAACACAAAGGGCAGACAATCCTTTGCTGTGCCAACCTGGTGTGGACAGCATTTCTTTTACTGCAGACAGTGAGGAGACGACCCAGTACTCTTGCCAGTACACGAGTACGACAGAGCAGTTCTTCATCAAAAGGTCACAACAGGGCCAAAGGAACACCATGATTCGAGGCGACGTCTGTAGGCAGACATGGAAACCGTCTGCACACGCCCCAAGGGCATGTGTGTCTGCAGTCTGAGGCTGTCAGCAGTGGTTCTTAACACAGTGAGTCTACAGGTTTACTGAACACCAACGATTATGCCTAACTGTTGAGATGAGGTGGGCTTTTCCAAGCATAACAAAGACAGTTCTGAAGGACGAGATCAGCGAACATCTGTTGTTGACAGACAGAGCATGACGCGCGCGCACACACACACACACACAAACACCATCAGGACAGGAGGCTGTCAGAACAATCACATTAACTTATAACATGCACTCTATATAAATGACTCAGCTAGCCTCTGTGTCCATGGTCAGAGTTTTCAACTTCAAATGAGGTTTACCTGCAGCTAAGAGGCCCTAAATAATTAATCTGTTAAACTGATCACCAGTCTCAAATGGGAAGGTGCTCACCTCCTTATGGCACACCTCTCAGTAATTCCATTATTTTTAGATCATTTATACACTACTCTCACCCAGGAAATGATAGGAAAATCATCCCAAGACTGAAACAGCCTCTACTACAGTCATATTAGGCAGAGGAGGACACACGGACTGCTCGATCAAAAGGTATAGGAACCAGATTTTACCTCACCAATTTTCTCATTCACATACTCGATATCACGCCACCTGTAAAACAGGACTGGAGTATCTATGCATGCAAAGTTAGTACAGCACAAAGGAAAAGTTGTGATAACTTTAACCATCAGCTGTGAGAATCAACCAAGCCTTAACAGACAATGTTTTTGCTCTTTTCCCATACTAACAATTGGAACCGAAATATTTCCACTATCACTATGGCCCCGATCATTTCATGCGAAAACCAGACCTCCGGTCTAATTAACGGGGAGCTCATCCTAAAACGCCCCGTTTTTTATGCACATTTAACAGGCGACAGCGCTCCAAAAAAGCGCACCCTATCTAGACAGGCACTGCAGTAAAAAAACACCGGCGTACGTTAAACCCCTGAATCGTGTCGTGTCCATTTTAGGCGTTTATTAAGCGAGTCACCGGCTAATCGCCATGTTGTATCAACCCATAGAGCGCAGGGTCATTCGCGACCGTCATGCTGACGGGAAGACGCACCTGGCAAACTAAAGGCTTTAGTTTTGTAACCCAACGAGAAAAAGACAAGTATCACGAACTTTATACGAAACCATTCACAATTACCGGGTTAACAGCATTTATAAAGATATCACAAATTAAAAATATATCATAAAGCACAGAATGACAACGTAACGTATTAACCCAGCAGGATATTAATGAAGGGGAAAAGTCACCAATAATTCGTAGAATCGTTTTGTCCGCTCTTTCAGTGTAGGGGCAGTGCGGCTCGAATATCATCTAGGCGGAGAGACGCCGGCGCGTGCAGCCGCGAGCTGCGGACGTCCATGCGTGTCCAGCCCGTCCGCGCGAACGCGGCAGCGCCGCACGAGCCGGCTGCACTCGGGATGCGCAATGAGAGATAAGTTTGCTCGAACTGCGTTCTCAACTTAAGAAACGCATCTCTTAACAGAGAAGAAACTTCCTACACATACAAGAAACTTTCAAATAAAGATACTTACTCGGGATTTCTTAAAGTTATAGCCCCTACTAACATTAATTTTAGTGGTGCACTTTAACACCTTAAACCAGTCATGTAGTTGCTGAATGACTCACCTGACTAGTTGTGTCTTGAGGTAGGTTCTTGATCAAGATTTTTCTCCTGTTGCTTAGCTCCCTGTGAGTTTTTTCCAGCCTTCTGTTGATTTCCTCTGGCGGTAGATGGTGCAGCGATCGCAGGGTCAGTCCCTCGGATGCCGTGGATTCATCCTGTCGACTCTCGGCATGGCTGTCGGAGTTTCGAAGCAGTGCATTTTCCTGCATTAACGCATGCACGCTCGGCGGCTGGATGGAGGAAGTCGCCGCCATTTTGAAAAAGCTCGATGGCAAGTAAGTGGAAGTAGCGGAGGGTCTCGTCCGTTTTACAGTCGTTCAATCTACTCCGGCGGGTGGAAAGGTATAAGCTTGCAAGCATCACGGTGTAACTGAAACAATCGTGTGCGCTGAAGGAATGGCGACCCCCATCGTTCAGAGCAGGAATAGCGGCCCAAGACCATCCCAACCTGCTTAACCACAAATCACATTTATTTTCTTCTCTAAATAAGGGGGACATGGAATTTTTTTCGATTAGGACATTAGCTATGGACGTATTAAATAACTGTGCGACTGTATGTATATTTTATGTATCTATTCTTTACAATTCGCACCTTGACTATCTGTTGACTGCAGATTCAGAATAAAATGATTTCCGAGTCTAACACCTCGCCCAAGTACAGTCTTGCTTTAGCGGTTCTGCAGATACATTTGTCGCGAAATTCAACTGTAAATCAGGTTAAGAACGACCACTTACAAAGACCTCTTTTCACTCCTCATAGTGGTTTCACATACAATCCCTATTATAACGTGCTCCGTACGGCATCTCCTCCAGGATGGCAGTTCCTAGGTTATATAATCTATATTTCCGTAGTGCTGAATGTATATCATTGCTCACAAACCTTTACTTAACTTTAGGATAAAATTTCGAGTCCTTTACACAGGCTAATCTTATAATGTGCACACTGAGGAAGGCAACTCACCGAAACATCTCTGTTGTGTGCAAACGTAGAATAAATCTGTGAAGCAAAGTACGGCCACTTTTTAACTTGATCGATTTCTTTATAGTAGTCCAGCACTCTGACAACTATACAACTAGGAGTGAAGCCCGTTCTTCAGTGCCATCTTAGCAGAACCCCCGCTGAAGGGCCCCCATAGAAATGGTAGTTCCAGAAACAGAGAATGGGATGCATTCAGACGTTGCCACTTGCTGCTGAAAGCTCAGGGAAAGCAGCCCACTGAGTTCTCGGGGTGTGAGTTTATGTAAACATGTTGTGGGGACCTTTAACCTCTGCCTGCACTCCTCCATAAGAGAGGAGTGTGGGAGCCTAGGAACTCTAAATTCGCACATTAATAACTTAATTCAGCTTCAGCTACTACTGTATTTCCAGAAGTTGTTTCTTTAAACATTGTTTTTCCCCAAATATAAGCATTAATATTCCAAGTGGAACCACTGGCTCCCTGGACAGGGATGTGTGACTATCATGCTGAACGAGCAGCAAATTGGCAAATGTGTGCACGCAGGAAGTGTAGAAAATAACTGAGGAACACAATAAGTGCTGATCAGTATGTGTGAATTGATTCTGTGCTGCTGTTTAGCAAAGGATGGTACCTACATTTCATTTATTCCCCCCATGTAAGTTGCTGTCCAATTATAACACTTCGCAGCCAACACAAGAATCTCTAATTTTGTTCACCGTCAATTCATTAATTTCCCAGAAACACTGTATGTGTGATGCTTTTGGTTCCTGTTAACCAGATTCCTACTCCCAAAACAACAAGCTGTGTTGCTTACATAGACTCTAGAGTGTTTCCCAGTCCAGACCTCAATATCCCAGAGAAAATCCATGATTTTGCTCCCTTCCAGCTTCCCGGGAGGGAGCAAAAACATGGACCACTCGTGGGTCCCCAAGGACCGGGTTGGGAAACCCTGCTCAAGAGGGAAGACAATCCAAATGGCTGAATGATGGTAGGAAACTGCAGAACCTACAGTAAAGCCACATGATTAAGGCACAAAACACCAGCTCCGCACACAACTGAAATCGAACCCACGACCCCAGAGGGTTGAGGTCACTGCTGTGCAATGGAGCCACTCTGTCACTATGCCTTGACAACTGTCCTTTAAAAAAAAAAAACAACAACAACAAATACCTCTTAGCTGGCCTGGGATGCATCTGGCGAGCGCATGTGGGCATGCACACGTCAAAAACAGCGAGTTAAAAAAAAGATGCAAACAGATGCAATGCAACCTGGGTACAGTCATTTCAAAATTCAAGTATGCGCAAGGGACCAATTAAAAAAGGAAATCAGTGGAATACAGACAGACTAGACAATGCATTCCAAGCCAAGGGGAATATTGCAGATTACAAATTTAATTTCTTTTATTTCCACTGGAAGAAAGAACTTTACACATTTTTTCCCAGTACAATGTAATTTAGTGTTTAACATACACTAGGTGTTCGTTGCTCGCAACAGTGAATAATACTGTTAATATTCTCCATTAAAACCATAGATTGGCAGTGCTTAAAAAATAAAAACATAGGTTGCCTCAACGCCAGAAAGGACAAAGAGGATTCCGGCAGACTGGAGCACTGACAAAATCATTATCCTGTACTTAGTGGTGGTAGAACGTTCCATCGGCGGGATTAAGTGATGCATTACTGGATGAAAATCCTCTTCGTGTGGCAGCCGGAGCTGCTTCTGTTACGTGCCTTTCAGGAACCTTTCTGCAAACGCCAGGCTAAAAATATCCACTTTTTTTGTGCCTGATACCTTTGGATGAATCCAAGCTGGATGGAGACGTCAACCTCTTTAAAACAGGACGGTTGCGGTTCACTGAGGGGAATAGAGGGAGGCTGCATCGACCTCGACCCGGCTGGCCCAGTGCAGTGTCGCCGGCTTTATGGAACGCCGAAACTGGAGCACGCAACAGACAACTCCAAGTTCAACATGAGCCCAAGGACACGGAGGGAAACCCATAAAACACTCCAGCTGGATGACACTGGCGCTCCGCCCTGGAGCATTCCGCAAGAACATCTCCAGTTCCAAGACCATCAGCTGCTTCTACACAAATTTTTCACCTTCATGTTCCATACATAAAAAATGTACAGTTAAAATGGAAAATCTCCAAGTACAATAAAGAGATGGGGGGGGGGGGGGGGGATGAACCACAGTAACGGTCTCTGCCGTTTTAAATGTCTTTTCGAATTGCCTTTAGGCAGCACTGTGCTAAATGAAAATGCATACGGTATTTTTTCAGTTCTGTTAAATAAATAGTAAAAAAATAACCATTTTTATCCTCACCTAAAATCTGAGGAGTACGGTTCACACGGATCTCTTGTGGCCGTGATGTCCACGAAGCGACTGGCCTCGTCTAACATTTATTTTACTCGTACCGTGCCATAAAATATCCATCTGTGCTTTGTTCACAGTCATTTTTATCAACAGCAAAATGGCTGCCATTTGGTTCCATGGGCCCCAAGGGGTCTGACAGAGTAGCTTAATGGAAAGAAGGGGGCGTCCTTTCGCAGATCAGCACCCGGCATCCACGCTGTGCACGGTGACAGCAGCCTGCAGGCGGTGCAAGTGGTGCAGCGGAAGATGCGACGGCTGCCGGTATGGATGGAATTTGTAGCTCAGCAGTGCTGCCGTCTGGGGGGGTGTGTCGGGCTCCAGGTCCTCGTCATGGTTACCCACGTCCACGCCTGCCGACAGAGGGTCGTTGTTGCCGGGGGGATTCTCGCTGTCTTCCTGAGGGCTCATAGTACTGTAGCCTAAATGTGTATGAACACGACCATATTTGGTTAAAAAATTTCCTCCGGCATCATGTGACCAGTGACTACGTTTGTGAGGTTAAAAGGTTACATTCACAATAAGTTTCTTTCGTGACTTCCCCACCTGTCAAGTTTTATCCACAGAAAACTGACATCTACAAGGACACACACCGTATCTGTCAGGGAGACGAACAAGCAGGATACTTTACAGCCAAACAAAAAGTTCTGATGAAACCACTGAAGGCCTCCAAAGGGACTGAGAGATGAGATGTACTGAGACATAGCTTGAAAACATCAAAAAAAAAAAAAAACCATCGGAGGAAAAAAACAGGGTCCCTGCAGAATTAATTGCCAGCAAAGATGAAGGAGCATCTCTTAAATCCTAATATTGGCAACATCTCACTCCAACACAGCATTAACCCTAACAGCTAAACACTAGGAGTACAGGAAATCATCCCCTGTATCTAACTGGTGATTTCTCTCCTGCCCCTTCACCACCTTAGTTACAGTGTGGTGAGTGTACTGGCACGGAATGGCTGCTGTTGCATCATCCAGGTGGGGGCGGCTGAAGTGGCCCCCCATTATTCTGTAAAGTGCCTTGGGTGTCTCGAAAGGCACTATATAAATGTAACACACATTCATTCATTCAAATGACTTCACTACTGCTGCCATGCTGCTTTTGTCGCCAATCCCCAGCCGCTGGTATCGTTTCTGGCTGAAGGGTCTGAGATCTACTAAAATTCAGCAAATGGTCACTTTTGACAGTTGTGCAAGAGGAATTTGATACTAGGATTTGATACTGACATTTTAAGCTTCTTGCTCTGAAAATCCCTCTCTGAAGGGGCGTGTGAGCAGCTGGCCTCCCTGTCTACTGGCTGTGTGTGTGGTCATTCATAGACAGCGCGCTCTTGGGAAGGGGGACGACTGTGCTGCATTCCTCAACTGAACCACCGAGTTTCTCACCTGGCAAACCTCACTCGTGTAAACCACGTTTTCCTAAAATGCAGTAGGCGGCGGCTTAGGAGGACCGCACGCGTTTTCCTTACCGTGGTCACTCTCTGTCCCGGAGCGGCCCCAGTACCGGCGCCTCCGCTCGGGGCTGTGTGCCCGTCTCTCCATGACCGCCGCGATGAAGCGAGTGTTGCTGACTGGAGTGGGTAGACAACACCTCCGTCACGCCAAACCGCGGGCAGCGGCACCAAAGGTCACCGATCTTACTCAGCATGCTTTAAATGCGGGGAGACCCATCTCTGACCCTCTGTGAGCGCAACGCTTTTTCAAGGTGCTTCAAAATACTCAAAGTGTGTGAAGCACTTCAAACAAGATGGAATAATCAGATACCATCTGGCCGAAGAGCTAAAAGGCACTGGAAATAAAAACGGCCCTAAATTTGATTGAGAAACAAAATCTAATCGTGTCTGGCAGGCTTCCTGCCTCTGCCACGCTCCTCCTTCTCTTTGCTGTCTCCTAAAATGCAGAAAGGGGAGGTTTATACGCAAAAATAAAAGTTGTCCTCACTTATTCCCCGGTCTTCGTGGCTGTCCTCTTCTCGCTCGTTGTCGAGGTTGGACATCCTCACGGACATCTCTGTGGGACAAGAGACAAATATGTGTGTGCAGTACCAAAGCAAATGGGGCCAAATGAAAGCATGTCAAGTTTTAATGCTAAAGGAGCTGTTTTTTTTCCCCTCAGGTGGGGGGGGGGGGTGCATGACGGATGAATTCCTCTCATATGCAGGGATGAGAAACGTGTTTTTGAAACGGATTCCTGGCCGCCCCTACATGGACGGCGTAACAGCGTCGAATCAGTATTAACTAGAAAGGCGTGACAAGGGGACTCTCTCTGTAACGATCTCTGTAATTTCTCGAGTCTGACCTAATAATCTGTGCTCCTCGTCTCATTAGTAGAGACTCCCCGGACCTCGTCTGGGGAAGGGCAGCCTCTTCACAGAAGCTTCAGTTAATTTACTCATCTGCACCGGCGGCCCCTCGCACGGAGGCCGACGACCCAGAATGCACGGCTGCCCTACATGTCAGGCCCCGGACGCCTCCGTGAGCATCACTGTCGAAAGGCACCGCGGCAGGTCCTGCCAGCCTTTGTCCCCCTTTTACAGTCACTTCTGCTATATTGACCCAAATGTAGCAGATTTTCATTTCAATTTTCAGCCATTAAGCAGATGCTTCTATTGAAAACAGCGCACATTTATTTTGTTTGAGAAAGCAGGAACAGACAGTCCCTAGACCAGTTTGGGAGTAAGAGTCACACTCAAGGGCCCAATGGTGAAGTCCCTGTCGACCACGGGATTTGAACAGACGACCTTCTGATCACAGGTGCAGCGTCCTGAGCAACAGACCACCCCCACCCATTAACAATACTACTTTCAAGTCATGTAACTAGGGGAGTAATGTGTACCACTGTACAAAATTTGTGGGTGTGTGAAGTAGCATGTCCAGTTTAAGAAAAATCATCAAAATAAATAAATTTAAAAAAAAAAAAAATCAATCCACCCCGACCAGAATAAGTGGTTAGAAAGATGGATGAATTTTTAAAATGAATATGGAAATGCATGAAGAGCAGGATTCTGCCACTAGGTGGTGCTGTGTGTCGGTCCGCTGAGCGGAGAAGGCGAGCTGTCCGCTCCTCCTCACCTTGCGCGGCCAATGGGGACATGTGCTGATGACTGCGGCGGTGGATCTGGTGCCGGTACGCGTACACGGCCAGGACCAGAACCATGATGCAGCCCATGATGCCTCCGGCCACTGGCCCGACTGGGGCGCTCTTGATCGTGCTGAGAGAGGCGGCCTCGTCATCTGCGGGGAGGACATGACACAAATGCAGGTATGAATTGTACTCCAGTTGCTGAACTGTGAATCAGTAAGATCTCTGGCAGAATGCAGTGAGCAAATTGCATCACTAAATCCTGCAAGCTGCACTGTGAAGTAAACTGCTAGTTAGTGCCCATAAATCCCTAAGCCTGATGACCCGTCAGTGTAAAACCTTGAGGGCCACAGACAGGATTACTTTAAAGTTAGTGCTGATACAAGAAGCCAAGGCTGCAGAGAGATGCTAGCTGGAGATCAGTGAAGATCAGGCTGAGAAAAACAGATGGTAGTGAGGATTGAGGGAGGCAAAGGCTCCTGGGCTTTCTTGGGCTTATCAAAACCTGTGGATGGAAACTCACCATGGTCCCCGAGTCCCTCCATGTAGGGGCTGCGGGCTCCCACGATCCCTCCAAAGCACTCCTTCTGCAGGGCGCAGTAGGGCTTGTCCAGGTGGGTCTTCCCGTCGCTGTCCACCATGCACCACTCGCAGTCCAGCACGCCGAAGCAATCACTGCAAGCACAGAAGCGCATCGCGGTCACTCGGCTGACCCCCCTCACACACACTGATGCAACACACTGCTACATCCACCACACAACAGGCCTCAGGGATGAGAACCCAGGTACAGCCGTGTGGCGGGTGATGCCTCAGCACCACACTGGTCAGAATGGAACAGAATGGAATTTTTTTCCAGTGGCTGGAGTGCCAATCCTGCCACCAAAACCCCCGAATTCTGCCTGAAACCTGCTAGCGGGACAGGATGTAGGTTAACGTCATACCCAGGGTGAAGCATTTTGCAGGTTAAGGGCCTTGCTCAAGGACCCAACGGAGTAGAATCACTCATGGCATTCACGGGATTTGAACCGGCAACCTTCCGATTGCCGACACAGATCTCTAGCCTCTGAGCCACTACTCCCACAATTCACTGGGAGACCTTCCTATAAATAAGCTGCACGCGTCACTGTTTCCGCCGGTGAAATTTGAGCAACCCTCCTGCAGCAGGACATAGTGTGAGCCTGGGGGGGGGTGCTCACCTGCTAGTAAACCTTTGGCTGCAGTGAGTGTTGATGCACTGGGGCAGGTCCTGCTGGCAGGAGTCGACGAGCGACAGGGAGGGGGGTTCCTGGTACACCTCACAGCTGGGGTTCCTATGACAACACACATGTGAGACATTACACCTGTACAATCACACACCAGTAAATATATGACATTACTCAAACCTGGTTAGACATCTGACTCATGAGCAAATATTTTTTTTTCCCCATTTGGTAGTCGTGCACAGAAGTCCTTGACCCCAGTATAACTTCCTTTAGAAGAAACGTCTGTCTGTTTTATGTAGCTCACCTATTTTCTGCACTGGTGAGGTTGCCGGTACACTCATTGACCTCCAGGGGGCACTCACACGGGCACTCACACTCGTTCTGCTCCATCCTGGGAAAACAAAACAAAAAAGCAGAAAGAGTTGCGTTATGTTGCAGCTCTAAATAAATGCACGAGTAAATGAACGATTGGACTGATGAAAGGTGGAAGCTAATATGTCTGCAAGGGCAAACTGAACATGTAGTTTGTGTTAGAGAAGACATCAGTGGAAAGTCTGTGAGACGTGCTGCAGACTGGCGCCCCCTACCGACCTGTGACAGTTAAGACACAAGCGGTCGACCGTGCTGCAGGCACAGAACGCCAGGGAGTCGCACGTCTCGTTCACGATGCCGGCGAAGGCGTTGGTGCCCGGGATGCGGGTCAGCCGGTACCGGGAACAGTGGCTGCCATGGACCAGGTTGGTCAGGTCACCCTGGTGAGCAAGAGGATTATGGGAATGAGGCAAACTACACACACCCTAGCAACAATTCAATGTGTGATAAATGTGTATTTATTGGCTTACGTCATGCACTGCTTTTTATATTATATATGTTTGCCATCGACCCCCCATGTAAAAACTCAGCCTCTCATCCATCTCTAACTTAATCAAAATATTTATAAAATTCATGTAAAAATTCTTATGGGTTATAATTCCAAACATAACAAAATGAATGATGCAATATTACTAACGGCCACTAGATGTGGCTGTAACACAGATGAAAACCCAAAGCTGTAACATGACACTCCTCGCTGCAGCACCTGCGCTACCCCTGTCGGCGGGCCGCACTGCCCCACTCACCACAATGCTGGTGTTGAACTTGTAGAAGCGTTGAACCGTCCGGTCGCTGAAGCTGTTGCACAGGTTCTTCTTGACAAAGTTGGGATGGTTGAGGATGTCGTTGGCGACCAAAGGCTCCTGCCACAGGAGGAAGAGACGGTGTCAGAGTTACGCCGCCCGAAGAGACATGTCAACACTTACCACAGAGAGACAGGGAGAGAGGTGAAAGCCAGAGAAGAGGAGACACAGATGTGGGCACGACCTCTGACCTTGTGCGTGATGTGCTGCTGTTCGGCGGGGGCGTGGCCTTTAGGGTCGATCAGGGTGGGATGTGCGACCAGGTACCCTCTGTCTTCCATAATGAAACACCTTCAGCAAGCAGATGAGAAGTGAAACCAAAAGTCACCGAGACACTTAAAGATTCATCGGCAACATCACAATGCACTGTCATCAACAATTAAACCAATAAGGCAAGATCACTTGAGCAGCACAGGCATGAAGCCATTTAGTAACTACCCCCCACCCAACAATGCACACAGCCAGATAGTAAAATTATGCATTTGATCCTCCCTAAAAATTTACTCATGTTCCCCAGCCAATAAAATGTACCCCCCAGCACTTAAGGAGCCCAAATGAGCCCCAGGACGGGAAGACTTTCTTAGCCTCTGCAGGCCTAAACAGAACCACCCAGCTGCAGCCAGGCAGCCCAGGCCCGGCGGACCCGGCTTGCACTGTCGGCTCTGTGTACCGGATTTTGTTGCCTTTGTCCTGGTTGCAGATGGGCAGCAGGTCAAGCAGCACCTTGTAGAAGTAGCGCAGGGTGAAGTCGATGCCCATCACTGCCACTGCGGAGCCAGGGGTGGCCTGAGAGCTGGAGGGGGAACAGGATACAGAACAGTGATACTTTACTGATCCCACAGGGAATTCTCTTTTTGCCAACTTCATCCCGCTATCCACGAGAGGCACAGACACAGGTGAAGGCAAGCTTGCGAAGGCTCAGCCAGCGTGCAGCACTCCTCAAGTAAACTGGGGGTTAATGGCCTTGCTTAAGGGCTCAGTGAATGGATCACCGATGACCTCCCGATCACCGGAACAGAGTCCCAACCCGCTGAGCCTCCAAGGGAAGAGACAGAAGAGAGCCATTTCCCTCCTCCTCAAACAAACAGAACGCAGATTCTTTTTGTTTCAGAGTACTGTGTATTTTTACAGGTCATTGTATTTCAGTACCACTTCATACACAAACAAAATCACTACCAGCTACAGATTTATGCAGTTATGAACACCCCCACGAACTTTGAACAAGTAAACTGCACAGCCAGTACTCCACCAATCCACCCCACACGCTGAAAAAGACTGAACCAGAGGGAAGGCCGTTTTATCAGGATAATAGATGGTTAGATGGCTACCATGCACTTTGAAGTCATTCCTCTAATTAAAATATGGCTAAGATCTATATTTTGTCTGAAAGCAAATGTAGCTACTGGTGATAGAGGTTTCTGTGACCATTTCGGTGAAGGAAGGACAAGGAGACAGCTTTCCATGTCACACGATCCCTCACAGCACGAGTCGTGCCGGCCAAATACGTTAGCTCATCATAAATTCCATTGCCGCTCCCTAACGTCAAACAGGCAGGGCTATAAAAAGGCTAGCGAGATCTCTGACGGGTTCTTTTGCTCCTACCTGGAGACGTGGATGGTGTGGCTGATGCTGACCACGTAGCCAGCCCCACCCACATCCAGGTAAGGCCCGGTGAAGGTGATGAGTCCCGGATTGGCCACGGCATGCTGGTACCTGAAAATCCCAAAGACTGGAATTACTGTTCCACTCTCTGGTTCCATAACCTATACAATATTCTGTCACCCTAGTCAATGACGAGATACATGTCCATCCTTTCCAGGTAGCTTCTTTTCCATTATAAATTTAGTTCTACTGAAATTCTTGTTCTCCCCAGAAGCCTTTACTAAAATTATTGCTTTATGCACTCCAGATGGACATGCTCATAATCTCATCACTGTCACCCCGTGAGATTCTGGGAATATTTCTAAGAGCGTCCCCAGAAGCTCACCACTGCCTTCTAGTTGGGTCGAAGGATTTGTCCATGAGAGATCCAGGGTAAATACGTAGCACCCCACTGGGAGTGGCCACGTAGCGACGCACGATGTAGCAGTTGAGGCTGCTCATCTCCATCTGGGTCATCCATTCGTCGGTTATGTGACTGGTGGCCATGACCTCGTTTCTGACCGACGACTGGAACAGGACGAGAGCACACACAGCAGGGTCACATGACTGCTCCACATACATGCACGCTGCTAAAGCATCTTTTGGGGCGATCGACCAACCAGTAAGGCGCCTAACTCGACACACTCAACGACTTCACTTGGGGTGAAAGTCGAGCCGCTTAGGAGAACCCTCTCGATGAGGGTGAGGGTCTGGTACCTTGAGCCCGGGGTTGGCGATGAGGCGCGTGCTGTCACTGAGGTAGGCCGTGTAATGCTCAACCATGCGCTTCGTCTCTGGCTGGCTCAGGTGCTCGTATGGGGAGGAGAAGCTCCCGGCAGACAGCATGACGGTCGGGCTCTCTGACGCACGTGGAAGGGAAAGAAGCACCACAGAGAAGACGAAATAATGTGGTTGCACACACGGCAGAACGGCTGATGAGTACTGTGAGGATATATCTCACTTAAGAATGACTGGAAGGTAGCTATAAACTACTGAACTACCTTTCACCGTAACAAATGGTGCAGCACCCTCAAACGCAGAGAAGGGACAAAGGCACCCATACGCTCGTGACCTCTGACCCTTGACCTTACCGACAGATGCGAGCTGCTTGAAGTGCAGGCAGGAGTTGGGCTGATTCAGCAGATCCAGCCGGTGGTAGAGGAGCTTGCTGCTGGGAACCGTGTTGAGGTTCTTCAAGTGCCTCACGGGAACTTCGGGCTGGACGTAGACAATGCACAGGATGAAGCTGGTGTCCTGGACCTGAGGAGGAGACAATGGTTCCTCAAATACTGCCCATTAAACCACATCAGAGTAGCTACTGGCGTAGATACACTCTCCCTCCAGTGAAACAGATTCACTACAACATTTCTCATCTAGCATCAGAGACAAACCCTCTACACCCAGTTTAATGACACCCACAGGGACAAACAGCAAGTCTACTTGCATTTAAAGCCACAGAAAGCATGACTACCATTGCTAATTAGACCCACAGACATAAGCTACATTTATCCCATACAGAAACAAACAACACTTCTGCTTCAACAGACCCACAAATGTAAACACTGCATTTGCTATCCAGATCCACAGAGAAACATTGACACTGAAGTGTTTTTAAATATTAAAGGGTGCTCTATTAGATTAATGCATTATGCTTCAGAAGGGAACAAGCTGAAACAGGTCTGCCCCCCCCCCAGTATTCAGAACAAGTAAAAAAAATTGGCAGGAAGAGCCCAGAAGTTTTTCCTAGCTACTCCAGGTGAAATGAAGACTCTGTCTTTAGCGGACATGTAAAAGCACCGAAGTAGAGGTCGTGATGGAGGATCAAGTTGAGCAGTGTTTTTCAATCCGGTCCTCAGGGACCCCCAGACAGTCCGCGATTTTGCTCCCTCCCAGCGCTCAACATGTATGCTACCAGGTATTCAGTGCTATTGGTTAAGTTCTCCCCAAAGGAGCTTGATGGGCCGAATGGCCTCCTCTCGTCTGTAAATTTCTTATGTTCTTATGTGTTCAGTGTCCCGGACATATCGTTCGGTTCAGGTGTTGGGAGCTGAGAGGGAGCAAAAACACGGACTGCCTGGGTGTCCCCCGAGGACCGGGCTGAGAAACACTGAGGTACAGTATCCTCTGAATACTGCATTTAAAACGCAAAAGGCCGATGCGGGACGACAGGCAGGAAGCCTAGTGATGGTGCAGTACCAGTTTCCAGGCGTAGCTGACGTTGTAGGACTCCCAGCTGGTGTCTCGTAGGCGGGTCATGTGCCAGGACAGGGAGGAGTTGACAGGCACCACAATGACCTGGCTGCCCAACGGGAGGCTGGCGGAGAGAGTACATTAACATCATTATCACTTAGCCAGTGCCTTGACGATGGGGCTGGCAAGATGGGTCCATCATGCCAGAACAACCCAGCGCGATCCAGACAGAAAACACAGGACATTTCTTTTATATAAAGTCATGTCTGACTGCAGAGTGTTAACATTCGGTTTGAGCCCAACAACCCAATAATCACCAGTCACAGACATGTTATTACAAGCTAAAGCCAAAGTTCCTGCGTCTGATTTAAAAGCTCCGACAATACGAGGTGCTGAGCCTCTGTCTGACCTGCTCTGACTGTCGTTCAGTGTAGCAGACTTAACGATCGTCGGCGTTCAGTGTGGAAACGTCACCTTAACGCTTCTTAAAACTATGATGTAGCAGTGAGTGAACATTCAAGTTAGAGAAGGGGCGAAACGCTAAAAGCACTAAGCAAGACACTAGGGGCAGGTCATTTGAATAGCAGACCTGTATAAAATCAGCTAAAATGTTTTTGGAAAAAGCATAAATAAATCGAAATGAAGCTAAATGCAAATGCACTTACAGGCGTATAAACTAAAGCCTGAGCACCTTGCAATGAACGCGTGCAAACCGAGTTCGCGGCGAACACGCGACCCCCACCAACCTGAGAATGTTCTGACGCACTGTCTGGAACCCGGGGATGTTTTCGTAGTGGATGATGTCAGTGTGAAGGGGGGGCTCTGTCATCAGGTAGGGCCGGGTGAGGGAGGGGTGCATGAGGGTATATCCTGGAAGATGTGTCGCGTGTTAGTTGGGTAGCATAACAAGCATGAGGCCAACGCGTCTCCAAGCAACAGTCCAAGCAACCAGACGACCCATGTCCCTGCTGAAGTATTTTTTAGAAATAAGGAAGTTGTAAAAGACTAGTGAAGGATATAGTTTAAGCGACAGAACCTTCCACTCCATCTTTAAGGTTCCTGACACCTGTATTACCAGCAAACGAATCGCTCCACGCAAAACACCCACCTTTGTTGTCCATGAGGAAGGTATATGAGGCCAGAGAGTCCTGGTAGTATGTGACGTCTTCTAAGATGTAGGCCAGGTTGACGTCGACTCCCACAACGCCGAGCAAGAGGTTTCCGAAGTAGCATGGTCGACTTACGGTCATGATGAAACCTATCGCAGGGTTAAAGTGACACGAAGCGGCAAGGTATGAAAAATATACATGCTAGACTGAGCCAACATGTACATTTTAATGTAACATCCCACAGTTATAATGTTGTCTATATTGACAAAAGCGCAGATTCCGCCCACTGACCGTCACCCATCGGGTCAGTGTAGGGCAGGCTGAACACGGCCACGTCGATCATGCGGTTGGGCAGGTTGATGTAGAAGCGCCCCACGCTGGTCTCCAGGTTGCTCAGCTGGTTCAGGACCATCATGCTGCCCTTGACCACAGGGAGGGCCGAGCGGTCCGGCATGCCGTACTTCACCGAGTTCTGCTCCGCCAGGTCCCTCAGGAATGCCAGCTCTTTAAGCCCAGTCACCCCCTCTGTTTAGGACAAGGGGACAAATCGCTTAAGCTGTATGACATTAGCATGGAGCCCTGTCTTCACATTCATTTGCAAACCAGGCCAGAATCTGTCCATTCCAGATGCCATGCTTGCCGAACGTCTATCTTTTGGTCATTTCTCTTTCAGGCGGGCAGGCGGAAGAAAATCGTAAATCAAAGGCAGTTTTAAAGAGAGCACGTAATTCCAGGAGCGGAACACGGCACTTAAATGCAGCGTTAATTATCATCACTGGATTGTAATTACAGAAAAGTGCACACTATTAATCTTTAATAAGCCTCTACTGTCCTTGCTTTAATTCTATTTCAAGTAGAAAAAAATACATTTTAAAATAAATGGGTCATTGGCACTACTTGTAATTAAACACAGACAGGGATTTCTTTCAGATCTCTAATTTGAGACAGCAGGTGAAGGCTCACACCCTCCCTCCTCAACCCTGCTGGCCAAGCAAGGTCTTCCTTCATTTGATTTAGCTTCTCTCACAGTTCTTAGCCTGGGCTTCCACACAAACAGCCTTGCTGCCCGCTAACAGTCAACATCGATTAATTATCTAGCGGTCAGGTAGACACGCAGAGGTAAGATCAAACATTAAAGCAGCATCACTGTCCGCCGTTGCCGTTTTAAAGGGAGAAGAAAATGATTTCCGCTAAATATTCTAGAACGATTAAGAGATCGCCACGAGGGAGCTGTGGATGGAGTGCAGATGCAGCAGAATACTGGAGGGGTTGCACAAACCATTCATGAGGGCGTAGGTGAGAATCATCACGGAGTTGTTGAGGTGGCGGTTTTCTTCTTTCACCACACTGAGAGTGGTCTTTTTTTCATACTCGGATGAGTGTCTGGAGGTCATGCCAGAGGACAGGTAGATGATCACCAGATCTGTGGCTAGAAGACAGAGACACACCCGAGTGTTCAGTTCACTTCAGTCAGACCTCACAAAAAACATGAAATATTAGGAGTCTCAGCAAACGGGAATGTATTAGATTTCGGGACTCTTACTCATCTGCTGTCGGGTGACGTTGCTGGTGTTCCTGAGGAGCTGAAAGGCTTTCTGAAAACCTAGAGCATGCTGGGTGGGGCTATCAGAGGCCTTGATGTTGCTGATAAAGGAGGCCATCTTCCTCTTGGTCTCACTGGTGGCGGGAGACAGGAAGCTTTTGTAACACTGGTCCAAGGAGCAGGAACGAACGGTATCTGCTACCGTCAACACCGAGATCTGAGGAAGACACACACACACACAGTCCAAACAAAGCGCCACCACAAATCAGTCTTCACCACTGCAAAGAAAAAAAAAATCGGCAGAACACACTCTCACACGGAGTCACGCAGCACCATAAAATCAAAGACGGCAACGTCCGACCTTATCGTGCTCGTCGATGGAGTTGAGGATGACCAGAGCGGCGTCCCGTGCAATCTGAAGCTGGATGTCTGTGATGGAGGTGCCGTGGTCAATAATGACCACGATGTGCTTGGACTGTGGCCTCACAGCAGATACGTACACCGGCCTACAGGGACAAACACAGGATCATTTACCGGCCCAGTCTATGCAGTATCCAGTTCCAGTTGAGATAAGAGTAATATAAATAAGCTTAGTAACATGCTTGTACTGAAGGGAAAACCTGTAGCCAGTGTCCTTAACCCTCAGGCACTTGTCTAAGGGACCAATTTCATCAGTTTAGACCATCATGCCTTTCAGCTGTGCTCCAAGTGAAATGGTGACATAAGAGAGTCCACTGAGTTTATAATCACTCCATATAACTGATCATGTGTTGTTCAATTATTTGGGGGGGAAAAAAAATAATCATATAATAATCCTGCAAAATGTGGTGCCAATTTCCCTATGAATATCATGCTTAGAACCAGCACTAACACCATTTAAATCAGGGGTGGGGAACCTGATCCACGGAGGGCCGATGTGGGGGCGGGTTTTTGGGATGACCTCGCAATCAGCCAATAACAGTGGCTTCCCAGGACTGGAGTTGAGAACCACTGTTTTATTATTGGCTGACAGGTCATCAATAAAACCTGCACTGGCTCTCCATGGAACAGGTTCTCCACCCCTGATTTAAACGGACCGGGTTTAGATTAAGGGTGACTGTTGCTCTGTTTATCCAAGGAATGTTTTACCTTAAAACTTCTCAAATTCAAGCTCGCAGTCACTTCATTGTTAACAGAATGCATTCCCAGGTTCTTGTGAGAAGAGCCTTTATTGTAATAGTCAAGGGTTAGGTGCTTAGAGCTGGTTATGTATCACAGTCTGCAACCAGCGGGCAATCTTATACAAGCAGACCACAGAAGCCACAATACAAGCACCAAGCGTGCAGTGTGCTTTCCCGGCCATGGTTTGTGACCCAAGCATCTGATTCCGTTTCTTTTAGTCAAACCTTTTGTGTCTCTGAAAATTAAGTCCACTCCAGCAACAAGAGACAATGACGACCAACACTCAAGTCAGCTGGGTTTGCTTGGATACACTTGGCAACAAACGCGAATGAGATGCAGCTTACTTTCTGCCAACATATAAGCTCAGGAGTGTAAAGGACATTAGCGGGCTGTATACGAGAAGATCACTATTAAATAAAGTGCTGGTGTCGCACTGCATGTGTGAGAAATAGACCTTTAGCCAACGTAAAACATAAGCTATAAAAGAGTGAAGCAAAACTCTGTTGACCTGCTTCTGTGCTCATAGCTCCCCTTGCAGTGGAATTTGTGGGCTGGAAACACAGTAAATATGCCCTCCTCAGAGCTGAAGTACTGCCACTTGATCCCAGGGTTGGATTTGAGGTTGTCCGCAAGCACTGGATAGAGGACAGAACACTTAAGTTAGGCGCACAATTACACTGGATGGTGGACAGAACACTCAGGTTAGATGAGACAATCATAGAACTGACTCTGTACACCCTAAAAAAAAAAGAGGCAATTCAGCTGAAAATAATTCTCCTTCAAACTGACAAGGTCTTCTGACTTCTGGTATTCCCATTCCATTTCCAAAACATAAAGCCAGAAATCTGTTGACATTAAGAATACCAAATAAAGCAGTCAGTGCCACACCACACGTACTCTAAAACAGAGAGTGCAGGTTAGCGGTTAGCGTGTAGTGATGGTTACCTATTC
>JAODJU010000043.1:8505931-8524079 GCA_026776725.1 Gnathonemus echidnorhynchus
CCCCCCCCCCCCCCCCCCCCCCCCCGGCAGAGTCCACCGCAATAGGGCGCGCGCTGCCTCAGACATTTCAGTGTGCGGTATAACCCAGACCAGAAGAAGCTCACAGAGATGATCAGCATGTTTCCTGTGTCCTGATTAGGTTCGAATCCTCCTTCACAGATCCGGAGAGTCTCGCTTTCACAGACCCACCTTTCTACCATTTATTTGTGCAAATGTACAGTTATCCAGATCTTAACTCAGGGGTGGCCAATCTTACCCGCAAAGGGCCGGTGTATATGCAGGTTTTTGGGATGACCTGTAGGTCAGCTGTTCAAACCCAGGTGTGAGGACTCTTCAGCCAATCAGTCCTCTAATTAATAATCTAATTAGGGAGTTGCAGCGAAAACCCGCATACACACCGGCCCTTTGAGGACAAGATTGGCCACCCCCGTCTTAACTCCTACTGCTCCTCGAAGAGCAGCACGTGCATCTACAAGAGCAGCTCCTCCAGGTCTTTTCTGGATAATCACTAGTTGCTGTTGGGACCTTGGGCTCCCCCTGTCAGATAAGGGGCAGCATTGCTCCTACCATCTTCAAGAGTATAAATCTTCTTTAGCCGGTAAGCAGGTCCAAACAGTGACATTTAATAGTTAACAACATGCATAATTTGGATGCAGAATGGGATTTTGTTCATGTCAGTTATTTGATACTCATGAAATCAGTCAATAGCAGTACTTAAGCATCAAACAAACAAACATATGATTAACAATATTAAAACTTGCTAAAAATGTGAAGAATATGGAACTTGTAGTTTAAGATCGACTGATATCACATCTTTAATATAAGAATAGATTTCTTATGATATTTCTGGGTGAGGTCTTCTTCTTTACCCAAGATGCATTGCAAACATCTCTGGACAGCACTTCTGTCTCTGGAAAAACCCTGCAAGAGGAATATACAGTTTAAAGCCCTTGTTTAGTCCCTTAGTAACATGCCAGGATAGAGTGGAATCTAATGTATCTACATCTAAAACCAGACGTTCAGCAAGAGTAAACATCCAGTTTAACTATTAAAATCTTACACCAGATGATTACTGGCCTGAACTGAACATTAAGATTTCCATAATATATCGTTTATCCAAGCCTGAATGAAGACGATAGAAAATTAATTTATCTGCAGAAATGCATTAACAATACACACCGTGTGAGATAGCAGACAACACTCTAACAATTTCTTAAATAATTCCGATGCTGATAATGGGCCTATGATGTATTAAGACGGCAAAAGCTTGTTCAAACTTAAAAAACTAGTATGTACAGTAAGTCCAACCCAAAGTTACTTACACAATTTCTCCATCTTTCTGATGCATCCAAACCCCAGAACAACTGGGTATAATATAAGAAACAGACATAAGACATTTATAACAAATTTTGCTCAAGATTCATTCCTTGTGCTGTTGCCCTTTGAAGTCTTCTGAGCGCAGATTGATTACAGCTTAACCCGGGTTTATATTCTCAATATAAACCCACAAGCTGAGACTCTACAAAAGTATCTGCGGAGAATTTCGGCCCGTCTGAGTCGTTCTTGGTGGACGTGCTGTCGGGCGCTCGTGTGAAGTCCGATATCTTCGAGTCACACAGCTCTCAATCATCATTACAAACACATATAGAAGAGAAGACTTCAAAGGCGTGCTACCTTCACATAAAACATGACCAGATTAAAGCCGTATTCCCTCAGTTAGGAATTCCGTGTATTTTTGGGTGGAAGAAGAACCTTTAGATGTGCTGCCCTAAAGTACGAATAGAGTACTCTCAAAGCCAGAAGATATTGACTGCCTGCTTTCTGCAACATTAAAATGGAGGTGAGCAGTTCTTTCCAAAGTCAAACAGTTTTCTTTCTTAGGATTTTGTCTACAGAGTCTGGATCCTGTATTCTCCAAGTAATTAAAATGCAGTATAAGTCAGTAACACTTTACTGGAGGCGGCACAAGTTACTAAGTAATTCAGTGACTATCCATCCATCCGCCTGTCCGTCTGTCCTTTTTCTGAAACTGCTTGTCCTATTCAGAGTCACGGGGGGTCTGGAGCCTAACTCAGTTACTACTCAAGTGCAAATCACAAACAAATATAGTAACTGCATGAAATACATGAACTGTCATGACTGATTAACAATGAACGAACACGGGATCTGTGCATAACTAACACTCAGTCCCATGTTAATTAAGAAAGAGTGTACGATTATGTTATTTGTGCCCCCTCGCGCAAAGTGTAAGTCACATGCTTTGTCCAGAGTAACCCTGGAGACTGGTTTCCAGATACTTCCCCCCTTCCCCCAGCTTGAATTTAAATCTTACATGCTCCTACAATAATTGTTACCATGAGAAAAGTCACCTGACATGTGCCTTTGGGGTCAATATGACCCCGGGGTAGGTGTGAGCAGTCCGGTCCAGCAGCCGTCAAGTACGAGCGACCGGAGGTCTGCCGATCACCTACTAGTGACACTCAGAGGAGCTGCAGCAAAACAGCCCCCTGTGATGGACCCAGCGTGCTGCACATCATACTGCTTGAAGAAGCTTTTAAGTGAGTAACAAACCATAGGGGACGACTTCAGTTTAATCGCAGGTCGCTCTTGATTGGTGGTGGTTAATTCATGCCTCTTTGTCATTGTTGTGACTCCTGCTACCTGGCTGGTCCAGTACCTACATGTACGGGTGACGCGATAAGCTAAGATGAGTGTCTGAGATCCCGCCTCGGTGCCACCCACGGCGGCCTCAGGGTGGCGACAGGAAGCGCGATTGGCGTTTACTCTCAGGCACTTCCTGTCGGGATGATTCAGTCGGCACACCTCGATCCCCCCCCCCACTGCGGGTCTCAAGGTACTGGTGCATCTCCCATCACTGCTGGCTAGATTTCATCGCCAGCCCTCGTTCATCTATTATCACCCAGACAAGACAGACACAGCTGCCTTCTGTATGTTGTCACTGTTCCAGATGTAGATTAAATATTGAGTTGCAAGCTGCCTTTTTATCTTATCCCAGATGTCCTATCTTTTCCGTGACCATAATCATATATATCTGACAGCACCCGTATTTGCACACAGAGTGCCGTTAGCAGAACCCACTACTCACTTCCATGTGGGTTTTCTGCCAGCGAACAAATGCACTCTGTCATCTTAGCATCTGTGGACAAAAAACAACTATGTTGCATAACGCTTCGTAAACTGCAGTGTGGCACGGTCTCCATGGCAACTTCAAAACCCCGCTGTTGTTTAATCATCAGTGAAAGAGACTCACCCTTCACCTGCAGGCAGCTGTGCACACATGTTTGGCACCCCCTGCTGGGAGGCAGGTGGCCTTGTCTGCATTACCTGCACCGCCCCCCCCCCCCCAATTCTCTATGCCTCCAGTCCAGGATTTCAGAGGATCATCTGGGAGGCTACAGGGAAAACATCTGTCCATATAGCTACCACAAAGAATCAGAGCAGCAGACTAATCAGGCTAAATGAGGTTTCATACGTCATGTTTTAGCCGGTGGTGAAAGTTGTGTTTCTATTCAGAAAATAATGACTTAAGAATGAATCCAGTACAGGATTACAAGTATATAACTGATGTATATAAGTACATAAGTAAATAAGAGTTAAAGCTGCGACATGGAACTGATGAAAAACATCCCCAAAAGACTCAACACCACTCATGATAACCATATACACGGTTATCAGGGTTTTGAAACAATACTATGATTTGGACAGAGGCGTCGTTAGAGATGAATAGATAGGGGGGCTGAGTCTTTGCTAGCGGGGGGCTGATGGTAAACTATTTATGACTTAAGCAAATAAATGTACGTTAATAATACGTTAATTTTTTCAGTAAAAAGCATTTTTGGGCGGTCGAAGCTCCCCTAGAATAGGCCGAACAACGCCCCTGATATTTAGTACATCATTCTCAGTTCACAAAACATTTCTCTAGAGCGTTTGTAGAAAGGGATCGTTAGACTTGTGTAGTACTGCCCTCTTGTGGCGAAAGAAAAAGAGCATAATGAAACGTTTGGTCTTACCATTAACTTTTATTAAAATGTCTGCATGGATTTCTACGCTTTTATGGAAAAACGTATACTACTTAGTACTCAAATTACAGAAATATGAGAATTAATGCGATTTACAAGTTACTTTTATGATTAAAAGTTGCAGCATAAAGGTTATGGGGTTAGGGTTAGGCTATCATGGCTATATATTATGCATGGACAACAGCGGTGATCAAAGGGGTCTGTTTGAAATCGGAAGCATTTTAGGCAGTGATTCAGAGGTGACTAAATCAGGGACACAATACCTGAGAGGGTTTATACACATTTTACGGGATTATACAAACCCTTGGTGTTAACACTAGCATTTGTTTCCGTGCCTTAGCAAAAGGTCTGCTGAAGCGAAAGCCTGGATCAAAAAGGATTTCAGAGAGTTAAAAAAAAACCCGAGTGAGACCCAGGGAATGTTGTGTTGAAAATCGGCACGTCTTACTGACCGCGTACTTCACTGGACCTAAAACTGCTTTCCGTTAGGCAGAAAGGTCCACTTTGGAGCATGTAAGCGGAGATCGAAGGAGCGCCTTATTATCTGCAGGAATGATGAGTGCCATGGGATTACAATGACGTACAGCAAACCGGCAGAATTCCATGCATGGTTATGCTATGACACGTTGTTCAAAATTCAAAACAACGCCAGTCAACCAAGGATAAATACTTTTACTGGTATACTGCCATCTGGTGAGCTAAATATAGTATTGCAGCTAGCGTTTAAGAACTGAGGCAGTTTTCTTCTTCTTCTTAACCAGGTTCGTTGTTCCGTCCACCCGTGTTCTATGTTCTTAGGGGGGTCTGGAGCCTATTCCAGGCAGCATGTGGTTAAAGGCTGCGGTACACCAATGTAAGAATGAATCTATGACAGAGTCTGCAACTCACACACACAAAATCACACAGTGTACAATGTAGAGATGCTAATAGGCTAACTGCATATCTTTGGGCTGTGGGAGGGAACCGGAGTACCCAGAGGGAACCTACACAACGCAGGGAGAACATAGAACATGCAAACTCCAAACACACAGCACAGAAAACAGTATTTTACCAAACTGATTTATCTTTATCTGCATCAGTAGATATTACATATTGCACTGCCTCTAGTCTCGCCTACTATGCACTTTATTTCTCCTTCCCCTCCTGGCCTGTGCTGCCTGGAGACCAAGAAAAAAGATATTCTGCTTACCGTTCTGCCTGCCCCGTGACGTCCTTCCGGCCCGCCCGCCCTTGTCCCCGTGACGTCACCCGCATTGAGACTCAAACCTTAAAATTCGGGCAGTGTAAATTAGGACTCTGCCATCTTGTTCTTTTGAGTTCCTCTGCTGCCCCCTGGAGGATGGGCTCCCCCTTTGGGTCTAGGGAATTTTTCTTTGCCACTGTCACCTCTGGCTTGCTCACTGGGCTCTTTGAGCAGGGACAGTGTACAGTGCTTTGAGACAATGTAATGTGAAAATGCGCTATATAAATAAAATCGATTGATAGAGTAGATACTGGTTGTTTGAACTTCTGATCAAGGGATTAATAAATGCACACTTCAAAATGTTAGCAATTGCACATTACAAGACCAGGGATGACAGCAAACAGCAAGAAGTAGGACAACAATATATCACAGAACGATGTCATTTAATTTTTTCGTCATGCAAACACATGTGCAAAGGCAGAGAAATACAAAACAAGGCCACGTGGTCAATAAAGTATAAAAATGATACAGCTTGCATGATTGGTACACACAGGTTACAGTATGTGGTCACTTGCAATGAAGAACGCAAACCCAGCATGCAGCTGTATGCGCTGACGGCCAGTATGTTAGCGGGAGATTGCACGTACCTGCGTGCTAACGTATTTGCAGCTGCAATGAATATTTATGGTGGAGACGATGTTTCAATTCAACTAGGATGCTTCCATACCGGATTCTCTGTTTACAGAATCCAGAGGCAATACGAATTTTGATTATTATTTTGATTTAACAAACTGTAGCCTGCAAGATTACATAAAGGTATTTCAAAGAAGGAATCTTTTAAAAAAAGTTTTTAAAAATAATTTTTAGATGCAAAAAAAAATAAAATTGGATGCATTACTTATGATCCAAACAACACTGTTGCCTGATCTTTTTATTAAATGTTTGGTATTAAATGTTGGTGAAAGGATGATGGAATAAAACCGCACGCAGTACAAAATAGAAGTTGCAGGTAAATTAGCAAAATGTCCTTTCTTGCATCTACACATTGTAAACATTATAAAGGCTCTTACCTGAAAAAGTACTAAGGTCATTTGGTGACAGTACGTTTGAGTACTGAGGCTGAGTATGACATCAGAGTTGAGGGAAAAGTTTAGACGCAGAGCAATCTACACTACGATACTGTGATGGAAATGGGAACTCACAAATATTTGCTTAAAACATGAACAATATTTTTCTTCATTGCAAGTGGCCCTAGAATCTGAACACACACACAAACACACACACACACACACACACACACACACACAGCAAGGAAAAATAGTTATGTTGAAGGCGAACATGGGCTAAGATTCACAGTCTATTGTAATAGGTTTTTTTTCAACTGCTTTTGATATAACGACTTAACAAATAATATCTGTAATACCCCATGAAATGTAGATACGTTATATAAGGATGAACTAAGAAAAAGGTTAACTGAGATAAAACCTTTTGGAATTGTTTCTTTTTTTAATTGATCATATTAATGATAGAATAATATCCTGGACGAAAGAAACAGAAAATCTTTAATTTCTCTATTTGACTTAAATAAAACATTTCAAATTGCACACGCCTGCTATCTTAGTGAAGGTTACCTGTCAAGCTAAGGAAGTAAAAAACAGGTGACAGATGGATGGATGGAAGAAACTGTGTCAGCCCTGGAATGGAAAACAAAAATTATAATTATTTAAATTTTTATACCCAATGGCAATGTCTGATCAAGTAAAAATAAAAAAATACAGTAATAATATATAATAACAGTAACAATTAAGATGCAGCTCTGCTCAGACCAGAGAAGAGAAGTAAAATTACCAGAAACATTAGGAAAATATTTCACACATTTTCTGCATATTGTATTCATAAGTCAGCCTGTAATAATATATTGAATTTTTTGATGATGTAAACAAGTTGAGTTTGGGTGGAGGTGAGCAGCTGTGAGCAGCTTATACATCGAAGAAGGTCCATGTCATTAAATGATAGTTGTATGTTTGTTAAATGTTCGTTGTATGTTAAGTGATAGTTGTATGTTTGTTAAATGATAGTTGTGTGTTTGTTAAATGTTCGTTGTATGTTTGTTTAATGCTCGTTGTATGTTTGTTAAATGATAGTTGTATGTTTGTTAAATGATAGTTGTGTGTTTGTTAAATGATAGTTGTGTGTTTGTTAAATGATAGTTGTACATCCAGTAAATGCATGCAGATGGTCTAGAAACTTCCTTTAAGAGAGCAACAGCATGTCTTTTGTTCTTGGCTGAGGATCCTGAAAGATTTTCAAATGAGAAAAAAAAAATCTTGTCCTGGACATAGAAAATCTATATTGCTAGCTTGGCACAAGAGCTTAGCAGGACAAGAGCAGGACTGAATCACAGTCGGTGTTTGTGCAATATCATAGACTTCTTTTTTAATCTCTTCCTCGTCTTACCCATACAAAACAAATTCAAGTCTCTGAATTTCATGCAGGCTTTATTTATATTACAAAAACGGTAAACACTCTATTTTTAGAATAGCTACAGAAGTATTTATAGGTTGGCGGTGATGATGTGTGCTTCGGTATACGTGTGCATGTTGCCTTCTGCAGTCAGGCAGGTCTGCGCAGGTCCGTCTGCAGAGCCGTCTGGCTCGTGTGTCCGAGCATGTGCCCCGCCGAGGCCGGAGAGCGGCACGCAGTGGGACAGCAGGGGAGTTTTGGCGTCGTGAGTGGAGCCCGTCGAGGGGACGCTGGTCACGTGACCCGTGCTGGTGGAACCGCTGGCGCTGCTGGGCGAGCGGCTTTTTGGGGGCGGGCAATGCTGCAGGCCACGGGAGGGCCCCCCCCGCGTCTGCAGGTGGGCAGGGGGGAAAGCGGCGTAGCCCGGCGGGACGGCGTAGCTGCTGACGGGAATGAACCTGGACCCCGGCGGGATGCCCGCAGCCGGGTACACGTACCCGGTGTACTGGGGCCCACTCACGCTGCTAACTGAGCTGGTGCTCAGCGACGTGGTCTGTGTAGTGCCGTGGCCATCGGAGGGCGACGCTGAGCCGGCGTGAGACGCCAGTGGGCCCTCCCAGGCCCGGAGGCGCGCGTGGAGGTCCTTGAAGCGGGACCGGCGGGTAGGAATCTCCTGCCAGCACTCCATCATCATGGCATAGAAGTGGGCCGGACAGTCAGCCGGGCGGGCCAGGAGCTGGCGCTTCCGGATCATGTCCATCACCTCCTGGTTGCTGAAGCCATAGTAGGGCTGCAGGCCAAAGCTGAAGATCTCCCAAAGCAGCACGCCAAAGGCCCAGATGTCCGAGTCGGTGGAGAATTTTCCAAAGGCGACGGCTTCTGGGGACATCCAGCGGACGGGAAGCAGCGTCTTGGGCTGGACCCGGTAGTAGTCGCAGGAGTAAGTCTCTCGGGATAGGCCCAAGTCAGAGATCTTGACGTGCAGCTGCTCCCCCACCAGAACGTTGCGGGCGGCCAGGTCCTTGTGGACGTAGAGGCGGCCGGCCAGGTACTCCATGCCGGCGGCCACCTGGACGGCCAGGCGCAGGAAGTCGCCGTGGTCCAGGGCGGGGCGCGCGGTACCATCCTTGTCGCAGCCCACGTCGGAATGCGGCGAGCGCAGGGTCAGCAGCTCGTGCAGGTCGCCCCGGCCGGGCAGCTCGAAGAGCATGCAGACGGGCTGCTCCTGCGTGACCACGCCCAGCAGACACACCACGTTGGGGTGCTGCAGCTCAGCTGCCGACGTCGCCTCCTGCTGGAACTCGGCCCACAGCGCTGGGCTCGACACGTCCTTCAGCGTTTTGATGGCCACCAGCTGGGCGTGCTCCATTCCCGGCAGGTACAGGTGGCCCTTGTATATGTTCCCAAAGGCACAGTCCCCCAACTCCTCCATGAAGCGGACGGCAGATAGGGGGAGCTCTTTCGCTTTGCCCTGAGAGACAGGAGAATAACAGGGCTTTCACTTAGTCCACGAAAAGACAGCGTCACGGTCAAACAATAATAACAATGATGAATAAGGATACAATTTTCAGAAGTTTAGAATAAAGGGCTTCAGCAAATGATTATTCAGAACCACTTTAAACCTGTCAAATCCTAATCACTTCACTGTAAATCAAATCCAGAACTTAAGATTGCTGCAGTGAATCGAATACATCGAGTTCTCTCATCCGAGCCGGTCCCATAGAATGATATTGAAAAATGTGGGTTGTTGTGTTGTTTGCTGGTGGTAATTAATTATTTTTTTTGTTGACATCATCAATGTTGGCTGGCGGCTAAAAACACTGAGCAGGTAAGAAGATAATAGATTTTATGATAGAATTTTTCCAAAGAAGGCTGAAAATGTGATGCTAATTGACAAGAAAAGTACAGTAATGACTTATTTCAAAATTACTTGTTTCGTTACTCAAAAACAGAAGAGGTTCTACTGGCTGTGAACCAGCTGCCTCTATTAAGAATACATATTTAAATATTATAATTATTACTTTCAGCAACCCTACTCAGGATAAGTGGCTGGAAGATTAACAGATTATTATTACTTCTTTCAGTTTTCTTTTCTTTGACTTTTGAACCAATAATAACTCTTTGACAGTTCACAGCTACTGATGTAATGGTCTTTGTGCATTAGAAATGGTTTGGAAATACTGGGTGCAGGCAGTGGCAAATTCAGGCTCAGAAGAAGTTATGAATGGCTACTAAGAATGAAAAATCCCAGTAAGTCAAAAAAATATATAAAAAATGAGATTCCTTAAATCTCCTGTGAGCCTGTCCAGGATACGTGGCTGGAAGATGGATGGATGGATGGAATTCCTGAAACCGCAGTCGATAGGCGTGGGTGTGTTAAACTGGCCTCGCAGGGAAGAAACAGATGTTTTATGTTAAAAGGGTAAATAGGCCCTTGTTCTTGACCAAACAGTTGTTCTAACCAGCGACCCCTGAACGACCTGAACCCCACTCTGCTTAATCACAGTGATTCCCAGGGACAGAGATTAAAGAATTAGGTAGATGCTCATGGCCACAAGGACCATATATCAGCCAGGCTGCAGCTGGAAAACTGCAACAGTACGTGTCGTAAATTCCCCTAAGATGGTATGACGGTGATAAACGTCAGGGACGATGGGATACGCTCATCCAGGGTGTAAGGTCTGGGTTCAAAAAATTGCAGAATTGAAGACGACTGCCATTTTTGAATTTTGTTTCTGCCTTAAGATCGCTCAGTAAAGCGGTTAAGTAAATGTGTGCGACTTTGACTCGTAAGCTGATCACTGACATACCATTTAGGATGACATAAAGGAATGAAAAAAACAACGTGTAGCAAAATGTAAACCAAAGGATGAAATTCAATTTCAGCATCACTTCATGTAATCATTTAATTTCATGAATGAATGAAAAAGAAATCAAAATGTGAACCAGGAAATGATTTTTTGAGCAAGACATTCCAGGAGTGAATGAATGAAAAAGCATCAAAGTGTAAACCAAGAATGTATCCAAGTCCCTTTCAGCACACTTTGAAGAACACAATGAGGAACAATCCACTTCCATAGATTCCTACACAACCTAGACAGTCACTAATAACAATATGAACCCCTGAAACACTATTACAGACATCCTCATCTGACAGGCCATCTTCTTTGGCCAGAAGAAAATGCTCCTGGACAGTGGGAGGCCCCTCTTCCTTGTTTAGACATTTAATGATACCAAAATGATTTATCAGTGACTGATTTTGTGGCCTATGGCTCTGGGGGTTAGGACTCCGTGGTCGTGACCAGAAGGTTATCAGTTCAAATCCTGTTTTTGGCAGAGTGATGTCACCATTGGGCTCTTGTGCAAGGCCCTTGACCTCCAGTTACCCCAGTAACTCAAGTTTTATTTGCCACATATGCAGAGGTGTAAAACTCTGGACCCCCTGACCTCACTCCTCGCTACATAAATTTTATAATTTTGTATATTCAAGTGCCCCCGTGCAGGGGTGGGCCCCCGGACTCTGCCAGGGTATCCGTGCCGCTATGGCACCCCTGCATACATGTAGTGAAATGTTTTACTGCTTCACCTTGTTTCTCAATTGTACGTCACTTTGGGTAAAAGCATAAATTGATTATGCAATGTAAATACAAAGGTAGCACAGCAGACCTAAAGATCCACCACTCTTTGTCTAAAAAATTGTCTTGTCCTGACTTAAGGTTGTTCCCAGCTGGTTGCTAACAGGCTAAGCTTGTCATTGGGGCTGACTGTCTGTAATATTGATTTAGCTCCATCCTCTGACTCTCACCTTGGGCTTGTAGGTGCCGAACATGGGCATCTCCCGCACCGGTTTGGGCTGGTGCGAGGCCGACGGGCTTGACATCTTCTGTCTGTTGCGGCAGACGCAGATGAAGAAGAGCAGCAGGCTCACGGCAAGTGGGATGACCACACTCGGGATGAGGATGTACGTGATTTCTGTGCTGCCACCAGTCCGGCTCTCCTGGGAGTCTGAGGGCAACATGGTACGAGTCACGATGAGAGCTATGCTGAGAGTCATGGTGGGAGTTATGCTGAGAGTCATGGTGAGAGCTATGCCGAGAGTCATGGTGGGAGTTATGCCGAGAGTCATGGTGAGAGCTATGCCGAGAGTCATGGTGGGAGCTATGCTGAGAGTCATGGTGAGAGCTATGCTGAGAGTCATGGTGAGAGCTATGCCGAGAGTCACGGTGGGAGCTATGCCGAGAGTCACGGTGAGAGCTATGCCGAGAGTCACGGTGAGAGCTATGCCGAGAGTCATGGTGGGAGCTATGCTGAGAGTCACGGTGAGAGCTATGCCGAGAGTCATGGTGGGAGCTATGCTGAGAATCATGATGAGAGCTATGCTGAGAGTCATGGTGAGAGCTATGCTGAGAGTCACGGTGGGAGCTATGCTGAGAGTCATGGTGAGAGCTATACTGAGAGTCACAGTGGGAGTTATGCTGAGAGTCTTGGTGAGAGCTATGCTGAGAGTCACGGTAGGAGTTATTGTGACTCAAGGGAGACACAAGAGTATGACTACGGTGTCTGTGGAAGACGGGAGATACAGGTGTGTTTGTGCGTGAGACTTTGACCTTTCGACCTGGGAACAGTAAAGATGGCCGCGGGGCGCGGCTGAGGCGCATCCTCACCGCAGACTGGGATGTCACAGAGCTCCATGCGCACATTCTCGTCCAGGGTGAGGCACCACGGCGCAGCCTGCATGTTGCCGGGGTTACGGCAGTAGGAGTGGCCCCCGTTCAGCTCGGGGTAGCGCACAGCCACGTAGCTGTGACTGTGGGGGTACTGCGAGTTCCACGGCTGGCACTGGAGACCCGACTTGGTCACGCTGACTGTGCCCCGGTAATCTGCACCTGTGGTGTTGTAACACCTGTGATCTGTGGAGAAGATAGTAAGGTAGGCAAGTAAAAGTGAAAAAGATACATAACTGGCAATAGTGTAGTACTACATACTCATATATAACTATCTGGTTGAGGAGTATCTACACATACTTAGGACTTTAATTTTAGGTTCAATGTAGCAATACATGTGAGGGCATCACTTTGGGTTGAGCACTGGGGGGTTGAGGTCTCCACCCCATTAAAGGGGTCCAGGGGGTTGTATTTGCTGGTTTTGATTACTGGGGGGGTTGTAGCCCCCCATCCCCCGATAATTTACACCCATGAATACACGTAAGGGTATACTACTCTCTTTTTCCTCACAAGAAATTTTATTTATTTTACTCGCATAAATCGTTATTAATGATGTGTAACTTTTCATGTTTTATCATATTTTGCCATTAATATATATTATATTTTTATAAATACAATATTTTTTTCTATTATATATACTTTACATTAGTAGCTACATTTCTATTTTCTTTCTTGTCTTGTTTCGTGTTTTCTTTTAATCTACGGTAGACATTTTTATACGTCATCTAATGTGCAATTCTTTTCACATTTTCATTTTATTTCTTTTCCGCAGGCACCGGAAATAAGAATGTCATTGTGCACTGCACTTCTGGATTGTTGTAATGAAGATCTAGAATTATTACTGTGCGATTGTGCAGTTCGGATTAATGAAGTCTAATTCTGATTCTGATTCTGATTCTGAAATGCATCTGTACAGATGCTGAAAAACAGGTGGACAGACTGACTGTGGACAGACTGGTAACAGCAATCAACATTATTTGGTGTAATTTTTACTGCGATTTTCTAGGCGGGGATGGACTCTGCAAAGGCAGTGGGGCCTCTGTCTCGCTCTGCGGAGTTCGGCACACAAGGCGGGGGTCTGAGGGGGCCCTTACTCTTGTTGATGGGGTCGGGGGTCTGAGGGGGCCCTTACTCTTGTTGATGGGGTCGGGCATGGGGATGCCGATCCTCATGCAGTGAGCTGCCAGCGGGCTGTCAAAGGCGGGCAGGTCCTCGCAGTTGGGCAGCTTGAGCTGCTTGAGGATAACCGGGTTGGAGCGGGCGATGATGTACTCCGTCTTGCACAGGTCGTTCTCCAGGATCTCGCACTCGTCCTGGCAGAGGTCGCGCGGCCTGTCCACCCCCGAGCTCCGGTCGCACGCCGGGAAGGCGAAGTGGCACAGCGAGGGGATAGCGAACTGCGAGCAGCGATCTGATAGGTGGTTGGAGGTGCCAATCATGGTGAAGGCCGCTGGTGGTTGGGGGAGAAGAATGTGGGTGCGTCTAGATACAAAATCAAACTTAAACCTTCTAAACAGGAGTGAGAATGATCTTCTCCAGCAAATATCCAGCTGAATAAATTAACAAAACTGATCTTAAGTTAAAAATGCCATATAGGTGACCACTGGAGACTCGTTAGACTCGTCCATTTAATCCATTTAACAAAAGATGCTTCATCAGTCTTGAAATATTCATGCAAGTGGACAGATATATAGACCTGTACACTACTGCAGACTATTGATTAAGGACGGCCGTATCCTTTTATCCGTTTATGGACTGAAGGAGGATTGGGCATGTGGTACCTGTGATTTGGGTCTCGATCTCGCCCTGCATCTGCAAGGAGTCCACAAAGATGCTTCGGTTGCCAATGAAACGGGCACAGGCGATGCCCCTGTAAGGCTGGCAGAAACCCTCCTCATCTCTGCAATAGGCACCAAGAAAACAGCAGCGGGTGTCGTGGTTAAAGAAGCGTTAACAGCGGGGAACTGATTACGTCCAGCAGCAGAGGGTGAAACCCCGGGTCCGCCTGCTTTGCTCATACCAACGTGCAGTTGTTTTTACAGTGCTGGTGGCCGCCACTAGGGGGCAGGCTACACTGCTGCTTTGGGTCCACTCATTCAGCAGGAAAAGAGGAATACCCCTGTCTGGTCTTTCCATTCTGCTCTGTCTAAAAAAAGGTCAGAGATGGGGAGTCACTAGTCCTTGCAATTCCCTGTAATCACGAATGGCCAAATCCCTACAATAGAAGAGAATTAGCCTTTGTGTGTGAAAATACACAAACCGGCCCTTATCCAGTTTTTGTCATAATGGAAAAAACAAAAAAAAATCACTGACTTATGACAAATGCTAACTGCTGCACCATGCACAGGAATAGTGTAAGTGTATGTCTCTTGGTGCACACGTCGCTGTCGAGAGTTGTGCTTTTCGCTCTTTGCCCAAGACAAAGAAAAGACCACCACACAGGAAGTGACACTATCCGGCTGTTGTTGCATGATCAGTTTTGATCATGTTTTCAGTTTTGTTGTAAGGGATTTAGCGATCATTAATTATACTATTGTTAAGCTACTCTGGAAATACAGAAATGCAGAGATTGTAATGCAAACTTTGGTAGCGAGCCAGTCCAGAGCCAGTGTGCGCTATTCTGGTCAGCAAAGGGCACAGGACCGGGACACACAGGAGAGAAAGTGTGTTGAAATCATCTCATCAATTCATGCACAGATGAAAAGTTACAAGCAGATGTTTTCAACAGTGACACACGGTTCCATCGGTTTTATCACACCTTGTGATCTTAGGACTGTGGGACACAGGAACTCAACTAAGGGGGTCAGGGAAGGGTCAGTGGGAGTCTTTGCTCTCTAAAACCATTACTTGTCTGGGATGCAGATGTTCCTGTATGCCCCCTGGTGGTTGGATAGAGAAGCGTGCATTCCTGTGAAAGCCTGTATATACTTGTAGCCAGTACTACAACGATAATAATAAGGGTCAGCATGGTGGCCCTGTGGGTGGCATTGTATCCTCACACCTCCAGGGCTGGGGGGGGGGTTCCTCTGGGTACTCTGGCTTCCCGTCTCTGTCCAAAGATATGCAGTTAACTTCTAAATTGCCTATAGCGGTGTTTGCCAATCCGTCTTCGAGGACCCACAGTCGGCGCCTGTTTTTGTTCCCTCCAAGCTCCCTGCCAGACAGACCACATTTCTGCTCCCTCTCAGCTTCCTATCAGGAGCAAAAACATGGAGTGTCTGTGGGTCCCAGAGGACCAGATTAGGAAACTCTGGCCCAGAGCGTCGTGGGTGTATGTGCCCTATATTACATAAGATAGTATTCAGGTCCCACAAAGCCTGACTAGGATAAGTGGTTGGAAGAGGGATAAAATAATGATAAGGCTTTAGACAGTAAGTCAAAGAATATCTATGTGTAATCAACATACACAAGGAACAATGAAACGAGTACAGACACAGATCTGTACTAAAAACAAACATGTCACACTTCCTCATGCCACAATAAACCCATTCAAGCAAACAAATGCGTTTTGGCCGTTACAGCAGGGGTACTGTATTACAAATCATCAGAATAAAAAACATGGCAGGGATGTTCGCCAATCAGCAAGACAAATCTGAAGCGTCTGAAAAAACAAAAAAAAAAAAACAACTCTAACCAAAGGGAATTAGGACTAAATAATTCAGGAGGCTGTATCCTTCGGGTGGGCTCGTCCAGAGCTATACTACACCTACGTCAGTGAGGAATGTATTTCTGGAGTGCTGCCGTCCTAGTCAACCATGAGACCGAGGAGGACTGGATAAATGACAAGGGAGCGAGCGCGCATGGGCTCTGTAGGGAAGAGTGGTTGAGGCTAATCACTACCCTCTCTCATCCAAAGGCCAGCGCAATCGACTGTCTGTACTTTGAGGGATGAAGCCATGGGGCACTAGCAGAAATAACACTCGCGGTCACTATTTGGGTAAACAGTGCTCCCTCTTCTGCAAGAATGCCGAGCTTCCTGGCTCATATCACTTCTTATTCAGCATCTACTTGTACATATATGAAGAATGAGAAACTATTTCGTTTCCCCCAGCACTTTCCCCCCTTTCGAGGACCTAATAAACCATAAATACCAAATACATTTTTATCGGACACTTTCATCCAAACAAGAAAACGCAAAATGAGGTTGTGTGGTACCCCAGCATTGTTGGCACAAGGCTTCACTTGTTCAGCTCCAGAAGCTGCTATAATCAGGAAGATAGTCAAATATTGCAAAACAAAGCAAGATAATCAATTTTCAATATATGAGACTACAAAGAGGACAAAGATTTACCAGTGCTCTTGACCAGATATATACATACATTCCCAGCCAACATCCACCCTGGAGGGTGGAGCTTATCTCAGAGAGCAGTGCACCCTGGACAGGATGTCAGTCCCTTGTGGGGCACACGCACATAATTATACGCTATGGGCGATTTAGAGACACAAATTAACCTAACTGCATGTCTTGGGACTACAGGAGGAACCCAGAGGAAACCCACATCGTATGGGGGGAATATGCAAGCCACACACACACACACACACACACACACACCACTGGCAAAGACTTCACTGGAACCTGCCCACTCCGGATGCAACACTGCTAGTCACTATGCAGCCCAGATATAGCTATAACTAATTTGTCTGAGCTTATCTGCATTTTCCTATATACATACAGACGCTCCTCTACTTACGAACTTTCAACTTACGTACTTTCAGACATACGAACAAAGAGGACTGTAAGTCATTGTGTTCATTGGGCTCCCGTTTCCTGTCCGCAACATCAATTTTTTTTTTAGCGTGCCAATTCCGCCTAGTACGACTTCTGGCTGTTACTCCCGCCGCGCAGCAGTATAGCGTGCGAACTCCCAGCATCCTAGTTCTTTGTACTTGCATATACCCTTAAAATGATTTCAAGTTAAGAACGGCTGTTTGAAACATATCTCATTCGTAAGTAAAGCAGCGTCTGTATATCAAATGATCTGTACTGGAAGAAATTTTCAGTAGTAAAAGACACTGTATGCCTCTAAGTCATTCTAGATATATGCTTATGTTCTATATTCCTTTTCTCATCCATATAGTGAACCTATCTTACACATGAGTATTATACCTTGACATAAAGGTTTATAGGATTGGACACTAATGTGTATTAGTATGGAGCAAAAGTAAGAAAGCCCTGATTATTGTGGAAGACTATGGGTGTGTCCAAAATCATATATTTGTTTTCTATGTAGTAGGCGAAATATAGTATGTGATATGATTTGTATGTCTGAATCCTCAGTACAGATTAGACAGTAGGCAAACGGATGACATGCTACATTCTGCAACCAATTGACACTATCCTATCCCACAAAACAAAGAACGTCTCTTGCTCAAGTGCCCTCTCTGTACAAATTTAAGTAGGAAACAATACCTAGTCACATAATTTGAGTCAAATATGTATTTTTGTTGATAGTTTTTTAACAGTTTTTAACTTATGCCAGGGTGAAGCTATGTCATTAGTAATCATCCAGTTCAGGTAATATGCAAGATGGTGAACAGTGTGTCCTAGACCATGTTCTGTGTTCTAATGCATAAAGTACATACTACATTAATGACTAAGTAGTATGTTCCTAACAAATCTCAGTAGTACTGTGTAAGTATGCAACTTCAGATGTGCTCTATATTGTCACCAATGCCCATCTCTAATTCTATCACCATGGCAGTATCAGGTGCTGCTACCTAGCAGCTCAAATGGGGGG
>JAODJU010000043.1:8524179-8553112 GCA_026776725.1 Gnathonemus echidnorhynchus
GGGGGGGGGGGGGGGGGGGGTGGGTTTGGTGGAGTTCAGGAAGAGTTCGCTTTGACCCATGGCCTGACACTGCTATTTCCAGATGCTTTTAGAACATGTTGTGTAACTCCTTACATAAAAAGGAAGGTATCACACACGGCACCAGACAGCTGACGGGTCACGTCCTGTTAAACTACGTATGGTACTCTTGGTTGGGGCAGTGAAGTAAAATGGAAGCAGGGAAGTAATAATAAAATGGTAATCTGTGAATTTCACAGGCAGAACTTAACACTCTTGCCACCTGGGCCTTAACTGAAAGCAGAAGTGCTCTTTGGACACCGAGCAGAAGACTTTGCTCTCAGTTGCTATAGAGCCCAACCTCATGCTCCCATTTGTCTCGGGTCAGTGTTTGTAGCCTCGCTTATCTAATCTAATCTGTTCTTTTAATTTGTGTCCCTTAATGTTGTGTCCCAGTGTTTGCCACCCCAGTCTTCAATTGCCATCTATATTTGAGTCCTCTTCTTTCCAGCCACTTTCTGGGACCTTCTGTCCAGTCAGTGGCCCCAGGTCCTGGAGTTTACCTGTTTACCGCCCTGTCTTGTTCAACAAGCCCACGGAGTATTGGACAGAAGACCTGGTAGGATGGATGGGGCAGGACGGTCCAGTTTGGGGAACTCTGCATGTACCTTCATTTTATACTTTCTAGGCCTGTACCTTAGTTGTGTATTTTACAAACCATTTTATTATTATTTTGCATATGACACACAACCAGACCGTGGTGCTAAGACTGTGTCCTTATGTGGCCTCCCTGCACACAGCAGAGTCAACAGCCACGGAGGTATCAATACTGAATATTAACTGGATAAATTGCATCTGTTAAGAGCAGAAAGACAGTCCCTGGAGGTCAGTAAAAAAATCCCCCCCATCCCCGATCAGCATCATGGGAAGGCTTCCCATTCCGGCCTCCTGGAATGTTATCCATCCCACCTCGTTTCATAACCTCCATCTCCCCGAACCATTCCAGCTGATTCTGCTGCCAGAATATTGGCACACAGCATACCTCTACCTCAGCATGCATATCCACAGCCGATAGCATGCTGCATGCATATCCACAGCCGATAGCATGCTGCATGCATATCCACAGCCGATAGCATGCTGCATAGATATACACAGCCGATAGCATGCTGCAGGCATATCCACAGCCGATAGCATGCTGCATAGATATACACAGCCGATAGCATGCTGCATAGATATACACAGCCGATAGCATGCTGCAGGCATATACACAGCCGATAGCATGCTGCATGCATATCCACAGCCGATAGCATGCTGCAGGCATATCCACAGCCGATAGCATGCTGCAGGCATATACACAGCCAATAGCATGCTGCATGCATTTTTCATCATGCGCTGAGCAGCTTCAGGGTCATCTGTGGCTCGATTCCGCAGCGGCGAGTTCGGAATATGCAAAATGAGAAGAAAAAAGCTGTCCTCCCTCAATCTTGGCCTTGCTCTATGCTCCCGGAGATTAAACTGTCATAACTGAGTTGTGAACATCTCAGATCGCTTCAAAGGAACAGTTCGAAGAACACAACTGCCTTCAGAAAGCTTTAGGAAAGATTCTGATGGCTTTTCAAATTCGCCTCAGTACGTAGACAGTGTGGGATCTCAATCCAGAGAAGCGACTGAAATGCAGGAGCTGTCAGCCTGTTACATCGGCATTCTTCATAAGATTCTTAGGGTTCCAAACACGTCCCATCAAAGCAGCATAAGAGAATAGAGTAGTGATACTTTGTTGATTCCCATGGGTGAGCTGTCCTATCGCCTATCCCATCTTACTCTCCACGAGACACACTGACATATAAACAGGTGACGCAAGCTTGGGGGACACAGCACAGGGTCAGCCAGCGTGCAGTGCCCCTGGAGCTGACGGTTAAGGGCCCTGCTCAAGGGCCCAACAGCAACGTTAATCTCCCATAAATGAGCATTCTGCGGAGAACCAAAGAAACTTCTTCTTGTCCATAAACAAGTAAGAAAATGAAGCATTGCACTATTGAAGCATTGCACACATGCAGAACAGCACTTTCATTAAAATTTAATTGTACATTGCACAGTATTATTTTTCCTTGAAAAATTGTAGCATTGTAAGCATGTTCGATTGAGAAATGGTCCCTTTGTTTATGCACAGCGAATCCTGACCCTGTCCAGGAATGATGTGTTGCTTATGGAATAAAACCTGAAATGGGTGTTTACCATGTGCTTTATTACTCTGGGCATCTTTTTAGAAGGAAGAAAAGGTTTTTTCAAGTCAGCCATTCATATTTATTTCCCAAAAACATTCCATTCTGTGTACTTTTTCCACGGAAAACACTTGAATCTGGCAGACATTCGGAGCAAAGGGGCCTGAAGCAGGGAGATTGGGCCAGCGTGACAGGCGGTATGGTCCGGGGTCTGTCCTCAGCGTGTAACCAGCGCCGTCGGGGCGGGTTATATAAGCAGTAGGGCACAGGTCCCACTGTGGAATCCCGACAGCCAGGCTCCGGAATCTTCCCCTCACGTCTCCTTCCACATGGCCTTTCTGACTCAAGTTGCTTTTTTAGAATCCTCTCCACCATATTTCCCCCCGTCCCCGTCCCCCCCGATTTAGATACGCCTTGAGGAAGGTGAGGGTGGGGTTTAACAAATGATTTAGCCCCTCAATAAAGCTGACAAAAAGGATTGTGGTTTGAGCGTTGATATATTCTGCCTCTAGGCCCACCCACAGATAAACCACCTAAATCCAAGCTCAGGTCTCTGCTTTTTCCGAACACTCCAGTATACCGAATCAAAGGTATGGGACCCACAAATGTGTCACTTCCTGCGGGGCCCTATTTACAAAGAGCCTGGGCAGGTCTCCTCCCCGACACCCTTTCAAGAAGCCTCCTTCGCACCGATGAAATAAAACATCCATAACTAACAGGCGTTATGCGCTGGTGCTAGCTGTGTTTATTGGGTACGCACCAGTGTAACTGGAGCCGAGTTTTCAACACTGCTATTGTGACACGTCTGAGATGCTTCCAAGGACCCCCAACTGCACTAGTTTAGAGAAACTGACAGATGTCGGCGCAGATGCCATTATTTATACGTAGTACAGATAAGCAGAAAACGGTGAGGAATGCAGCACTAATTAAGATTATTTATAACCTCTCTGTTGTACCTATGGCTGTTCCTCCTTTGTGTGTGGCTTCTTGAGTGCCCTGTCCATACATGACCTGCAGGTTATACAAGCAGATAAATCTAACAGATGAAATGTTTTTATATTGTTACACAAGAAGCAACACTAACACGCACTGCTGTAGGGAACTGTGCATCGGCAAGCAGGCCTCGCTGTGCTTATCAGGTCCTGTGGCAAGCAACGGCAGGGAAATGCATGCGTGATGTTTCCCAGAGCTCCCGAGGACCAAACCCAAGATGGCCATCTTTGGAATTGCAGAACTGGGGGGAAGGGGAGGTCATTGTTCTCCTTAGTCAACAATTGTTCTGGGAATAAACTACCATAAAGGACAATTTCCTTAACATATTTTCCTTCATGTCAACACACTTGCATGAATATACAGCATGTGACCCAGCGTTTGTAAACAATGAATGCGAATTAACTCAGGCAGATTTAATTTTTAATGCTCTGATTTGGCTAAAAAGGAGCCCCATTCACTCAGCATAAGCAAAGCTCATTTATATTCATATTTACATTGCTGTTCATGAGGACGGACAGATCGGTAAAAGTACAAAAATGATACCTAAGGGGTCAGTGCTAAAGATGGTCTGAGTGGTTTACTGGGATCTATCATAAACCAGATGGGTTTGTGTGATTCTCCCACTTCCTGCCCCAGTGTACGCTGTCTACACAAAATGCCTAAACAAACAGGGCTCTTAGTTCAAAAAAGGGAAAATTATCCCAATAAATAATTATTTATAATTACAGGGTAATCTTAAAGTGCAAAGTTCAAGATTAAGTGCGTGAATCAAAGAGCAACTAGTAAATCATCGGTGTTTAAATTCAGATCCATTAAATTCATAAAGTCAGATCCATTAGGAGAGAAAGTAGAGATATCCCCCTGGACTCCACCCTGTAAACAGGCTATGTTAGAATTACCACTGCAGGGTCTGATCTGTAAGGAAATTTCAGTGTATCAGTCCGGAACCAGGGAATCCAGCTCAGTCATTATTCCATACCTTATTTTTGCAACAATGGTCACAAGTGTTTAGCAGAGGTGGAGATTTCAGGACCAGAGAGTACAAATCCAGACCAAGATTTTGTTTCAACCAACCAGTTGAGTACTCTGTGAATGTGACTCTTTATACTTGACTGGTTGGTCAAAACAAAATCTTGGTCTGTATTTCTGGATTACTCTCTGGACCTGAAATCTCCACCTCTAGTGTTTAGTAGGGGCAGTGCATGCACACTACAACTAAGAAGCACCTTCCAGCACTGGAGTATGGAGAGCTGGGTGGTCTCAGTTACAGGTCCTGTTTCTATAATCTGCTCTACAGGTACCCTCTGAAGACATTACTGCTTGTATTAAAGAAGCATTATATCTTTGTATTATATATTATATAGCTGGGATCATGGAAGTTTCATATAAATCATACTTAAAGAAAATTTTAATAATGACAGCGAAATGACAGATCCAGTGTCGTTTTTGTGTTGTTAAATTCCCGTGTGTGATTCCTCGCCAGGAGCGCGAAAAGCAGGTCCATTTAAAATGGCATCTGCTCTTGTCATTGCGAGAAGCATATCTGCTCTACTATTTCTCAGTGCCACGAACGGCAGCTCTTCCTCCGGAGCTAAACCGAAGGGCAAAAAATGGCGCGTAAATGTACGGTGAGCGCAAGTACCTTTACCAGTCAGGGTGTAAAAGAAGCGTCGTTAATAATTCTTCCTACCTCGATATTTTAAAAATGTTCGTCTCACATCCTCTGGGAGGAAACCGGTGCAGAAAGAGCGGTTTTTTCTGGAAAGGGAGACATTTTTTCTCGGCGTGTGTTTGTACTGGCCAGAAAATGAATTTTTTTTTTCCTGGAAAACGAACAGCGAACGTCCGACGGGGAGAAAGGCGCGCGAGTTTGAGCCCCGCCCACGGAGTTTGAGCCCCGCTGGGAATAAACAGACAAGTCGCTATAACGAGGGGCGACACCACCCCTCACCGCGACACTAAATAGAACGAACGGGGCGGTGACCGGAGCGAGACCTCCCTGCCGCCCTCCTGAGCTAAATCACTCATATTTTATAGTCGTAATAGCCCGAGGTGTATGGACAATTTCACAGTGTGATTGCTCCGCAAATTACACCGAACGCTCGATCTGGAAATCTTTTTAGCCATTATGAAAAATAATACAGTTCAACGCTGAAATATAATAATAAAAACACGGTATTTATAGGTCATTTATTAAAATTCATGGGGCCTTATTAATGTGTTTAAAATTACAATAAAACAATTAGTGCCTGGATTATTATTTTTTATTACTATAGGCAAACCTTTTTAAATACGATGACAGTTATACGGTGTTAATATAACGATGTAAAGGGATTTTTTCCCCTATTTTTTTTCTTGGCAATATTCTGTCCAGGGCATCTGCAAAGTGAACTTTCAGTTCGTCCTACCTAAGTAGGAGGATCTGCATCTTTCCTTTTGATTGCGCCTGGGCTGGGGGGGAATGGGGGGGTGGGTGGTGTTTGTGACTTATTAGGGACTGGGTACATAGCCATGTGTCCTAAAGTGGTACCTTCTCAGTCCTGGTCCGAACTCTATGCCCACTAATTTTTAGTCCATGTAAACATGTGCAAATAAAAGCAGCTGTACAACTCATGGCAATATGACCATGAGTTGACATTAACTTAATTTAACATCTCTCTACAATTTTTGAGACTTACAGCTTTACTTTTGCTCGCTAGTAAAGTATTGAATGTAATTACGCTAAATTTATGTGATCACGTCATAGTTTGTAATATTTCAGAAACTTAATAATTAAGTATGGAACTAGAACAAAAATGAATGCATCATACATAATATTTCTTTTTGTGAAATGTTTATCTCTAGTGGATTAGTGTACATGTCTTACGGAATCTGTCTTGTAACTGTTAACAGATGCAACAATTATACCGATTTTGAAACAATGCAATCACATCTCATTAGGGTTGGGCTGGAACATAACTGAAGTGCATGAGGGTCCCCATAACCATGGTTAAGGGGTATTGTCCATGAGTACTGCTCATCCTAAGCAACCCCACAGCGTTTTCTACTCTGGGGAACTTGCTCACCTGCAGCTCTTAGATCACGTCGGTGAACTCATACTCAGAATCAAAGTTCAGATGGACATACCAGCTGTGGGCTGAGTTATCGAACATAGCTATGGTCCTCAGAGAGAGTGCTGTGGGCCATCAGGGCTGCGATGGCCGAGTGGTTAAGGCGTTGGACTTGAAATCCAATGGGGTTTCCCTGCGCAGGTTCGAATCCTGCTCGCAGCGCTGCAACTTTTCAACCTGCTGAAGTGGTAGCTTGGGTCCTAGTAAATAAAACTGTCCTTTTATGAAGCCTTTAAATGCAGCTCAGTAGGTTTGCGTCTTCTGCCTGAATCCAGTAGGTTATAGGCTCAGATCTTAAGGCTATCACTGAGAAGGGCAGCGGGTGATGGAGGGAGATTTCTCCTTCAGCAGCTGAACCTGCTGCCTGGCTTTCCTGCACAACACCTTGACTTCCTCTTCCCCACTTCCTGTTTTGCTTCTTTCTTTTTTATCCAAAGTTCAACTAAAAAAGCTGACATACTTGACAGATATTTAGGCAACTAATGTGTCAGCAAACAAAGCGGCTGTCCCCAGACTCCAAGGTGCCATATGCGGGTGGTTCAAACTCTTTCACGTGGCAGATTACCAGTACAGTAACCCGAGTACAGAATTGTTTGAGATACAGCCTCATAAACAGGCTAATCCCAAAGCATATTGGGTAGACATGCACCGAATCTCAAGGAAACAGGCGTGGGAAATTCTGGCGACTTCCGTAGCCTGTGTCTTGATCCCGGGATTTCCACTGCTGGCCCGTAGAAGCGGTACGAACCTTCGACGTGCGTCATTTCAGGAAAACGCACAACCAAGTGCCCAGTGGAAGTATTACTGCACCTATCAATTACACCGCGGCTGGGAGGCCAAACGCATCTTTAAAATCTTTATATCCAGAGTTGCTGTTTGCCCAGAACACAACTACAGGACACCGTTTACTCATGCCACACCCCAGCAGACACACTTATGGTATAGATTACTATATTGTAATGTAGTAATCCAACTTTACCTGACCAGATGCGTGACTATTAATAATCCCGACTGCGTACGTATCTGCGCTGGATATCACCGGCACGCCACACGCCTTGCGTGTCCGTTATAGCCGAACAAAACTACAGCTAAAAGCAACTCTGAGGACCAAATTGTTTATCCATTATAAGCGAAATTCCGTTATATGCGAGTCCGCTATATCTGATGCTTTTTCTGCATGTTCTTAAAGCTAGGTGCACGGCCGGGACCAGCGGACCTCGTCTGTTATAGATGATATTCCGTTATAAGCGAGTCCACTGTAACGGGATTTTACTGTACCACCATCCATTAAAACTGAATCAGAACCAAGAGATACAGTGGAATGCAGGGATAAAACCATACAAACGCTTGTAAGACATCAGTACTGGTAAATCTACTGTTCATCTAGCTTCAGAAAATACTTGATCAAACTCATAAATGCTGGCTGGATGAAGCAACATAATTTACCCAGGAATACAGCACAATCTGCCAATGTCATACGTCAATATCAAATTATTAATTATTCATTTGCCAGGGCACTGGCCAGAAAAGGAAGACTCAAATTCCAAATGATGTACTAAAGTAGAGTGCAGTGGGTGACGATATCAAATCACCAAGTGCAGCTTTTACTGTAAAGCAAGAGGCAGCCCCAGGTAGAAAGCCATTTAGCATGGTTTTAAAAAGCAGCGAACAGCTGCAGTCACTATAGTCAGTGGAATAACAGCATGAAGCAGCCTTTCACTATAATATAAACTTAAGTGCTTTCATCTAACTTCCTCTTACACTGACTGCTAAGTGTCCCGTGACCAGAGAGCGACGGTAAATTCTAAGCCCATTCACTCATTTGTGTTGGCTATGCTTTTCTTATGAAGGGGTCCTAGTGAATGGATAAAGGCAAGCAGACTTACGAAGGTGGTCTTCCTGGGACGGGGTTGATATTCGGGTCTGGAAGAGAAGACAGAGATTTATTGTTGGGGGGCCACATGCATACCAATTACTACTAAGGCAGCTCCACAGAGCGCTCTAGATTGTACTATTGTGGCCCAGCCTGCGTCACCACAACTACAGCAGGTGACAATCAACTAGGGAATATAGTTCTGGTGGCGCTTCCCTGAAACACCGCAAACTGAAAACTCGTTAATGGAAACACGCAAATTTTGAGGAAACTTTACTTTTTCAAAAAAAGAAGTGATTTTCAAAACTGCAATGGAAAAAAGAATTTGCTAATTTATGTAGTTATGTAGGACATAAGTTAAAAGAGAAAATTAGTTCTTCTACAGCTGCTAGCTCATGGAAGAGCAGCTCCATGTTGAAGTACGAGACCTAGATCTTAATCTGGCAGGATGATAAATGCCAAGAATTATTCTCACGAGACCCATTAATGGAAATACACCCTCTTTGCAATTGAATTTGTCCACTTACAGATAACTCCCTTGTAATTCGCACAATTCTTTTAATTAAAATACAGCTTATGATACAAAATCAAAATCCTCTCTTAGTCCTCAGGAGCTGAAGAAGTTTAGGGCCCAGTGGGGAAAAGAATTAGATTTGCAAGATAAAGGCCTTATACAGTACACAGCCACATGTCTTCAGGATTTCAGTGCATTGTCTTGACTATTTAGGCAATTAGAATACCTGCAGTAATGTAATACCTGCAGTAATGCAATACCTGCAATAATGTAATACCTGCAATAATGTAATACCTGCAATAAGACTTTTTCGTGCACCACTCATGGGAGGCTGGGGGGAGGTGGGAGGGGTGACTGTCGTGTCACTATGGATGGATGTTGTACTTCAAAGACCTGAATTCAGAATTTGTGCCCTTGACTAAACAGCCACTTAGATTGACGGTCCCGTAACCTGCAACTGTGCTAAGTGGGTGTTTGGTTTCTGGTCTAAAGAGCCTAATGCTTGAGCTTCTGAGGGTAGGTTCCCCTGTGCATGGCGAAGCTCCAGAAGGCTACATTCATCTGGAGGGGGACCTTTCCCCGCCTGTGCCGTACAGAACAGACGTCGCATACATTAAGGCTCTGTGCTGTGCAGTGTGGAAAGTCCGTTCTGTTCAGTCGCCGTCGATTTCAGGACCGCACACGAGCCTGGCGTGTGTCATTAATGTCTCGCACGAGAGACGTTACAATCCTCTATGGTAGAGATAAAGGGTATAGTGGCCTTAGTTCAGCGGTCAATGTTAACTGACTGAATTACGGCTTTACGGCTATGCTATTCCACATTGTCCTGCTTGTTTTTTCGTGAATGCAAGCAGAGTGCTGCCAATTAGCCATGACGCAGTACACGAAGTGTTAGAGCAAAAAGTCTCGCACCTCTTTTTTGAGGAAAATTTTAAAATATGCCTTCAAATGCTTAAATGTAAACTTTTCCATCCATCTGTCTGACAGCTTCTCATTCTGTTGCACGGACCTTGGAGCCGACCCTGGAACTCACAGGGTATGGAACAGAGACACACCCCGGGCTGGAAGCAGGGTCATCACAGGGCACGCAAACTGACACACTATGAGCAATTTAGAGATGGCAATTCCCCTAACCACATGTTTTTGCAACACGGTAGGAAGCCGGAGTACGCGAGAGAAACATCCACACTCCACTTATGTGGATAAGGAGCAGGATTCCATCATCCAGCCTAGAGCAGTGCGAGACCAGATACAAAGCTTAGAAAAACGAAAATGTGCTAGAAAGGAGCACTGAATAAAAAGAAAAAAAATGAAATAACTGATACCTAAATAGCTTTATTTAGTAAAAAGATTAATGAAAGAAATATGCTTGATATTTTATAGAAACTACTTTTGTTTCAGCCCCTATAAGGACCCTCCAGTTTTCTACAGAATGTAGCAGCAGTTGAAACTGGATGAAAATCACAAGCTTTTGAATGAAATCATCAGCTAGTCAAGGGAAAAATTATTCTTCGAAATTAGGGTGGGATTATCGTGCCCTGCCAATCACTGCCTGGCTGAAGCCAACGGATAGTGACAAAGCGGCCACTAGGAAGCAGGTTAGGCACTCGATGACAGATAGCGTATGATAATCCATTCCCACAGTGGATTCTGGGGTTTTCAGCTGTTCACATCTGCTAACCACTGGTGGCAGCAACAGTAGAAAAGTTTAACACACTGACTATGCTGACTGGAGCTCGACCGTAAGTCGTGAGAAAAAGACACCTACCGAATCTGACGTAGAGCACCCCAGTGGTGGACACCGTGTCATACGTGTTTGTAGCCACACACTGGAAGTAGCCGGTGTCCGTGGTGTCCAGGTTGCGGATGCGGAGGCGCGAGCCGTAGGCGGTGGTGCGGTAGGAGACGCGGCGGGGCTCCTGCACCACGGGGGCGTCGTTCTTCAGCCAGCGGATGGTGGGCGTGGGGTTTCCCGACACGTAGCAGTGCAGCTCGGCCATCTGACCCAGGGATGCTGTTATGTTGTTCATCGGCGCATCCAGCGTGAGGAAGTGGTCTGCGGGGGACAGGAAGGGCTAACGTTAAATATTCAGTTCAAAATAGGACACAGCATTTTATTCAACCATATTTAAATGCATACATGCATCCATACATTCAATTTAGGACGATCAACATAGTATAGAAATGGGTGGCTGTCCTACTCTGGATATACAATGATATGCGTGGGAACATTTCGTCAAGTCTTTACGACTTTAGCCACCCGCTACACCCGCAAAGAGCGACCGGCATGCATTCATGGGTCTTTCTCGCCACTACTGCGTAAATACCAGAATTTAGAAGCATGTAGCGAAGTTCCAAGGTTTAACCAGCTCGCTGTTCATCACGGATCCCTTCCAAGGCCTATTTCTGCAGTGAACCGTGCAGCCAGTGAACAAAGTGAAGCCAGACAGAATGGAGGGGGAAACGAATCAAAAGATCATGCAGTCAAGACCAGTAGGCAAATGACTCATTTCAGCCCTACAAAAATCTCCCCTGACCTACGCAGTGACCCTTCTGAGATTTTTTTTCTGCCCTTCAGTGGCCGATCGGGTGCTGATAGGCTTTGCTGTAAGTCGAAGGGGAAAATTACAGGTTTGCAACTGAAGCGTTCAATTTTTTTCCCCCCATGGAAAACTTTCCCAAGGGCAAACCGCATACTTATACATGCAAAGGAAGTGTATGCACAATGTGATTTGTATCTTAAAGAAATTCGATACGCATAACTATTTAAACACCACCCCACAGCCGTGCCTTTCAAAATTCAGATGTCAGTTACTGTCTAGTGGAAGAATAAAAACGAAAGACCTTCTGTTTCTGACCGGAGGCCATAAAGCCTTTCCAATGTGAACTCGCTCCCACTATGTTTTTAGTGGCATAATATTTTAAGTGAGTACTTCAGATTTATTTAACAGATACTTTAATCCAAAGTGATATACATTTAACAAAGCAGGGTCAGACAATGCCTGGAGCATTTGAGTTCATGGGTATTGTTCAACAACTTAATGGCGAAACTGCTGTTCCAACCATGGGATTTGAACTACTGACTTTCTGATCATACCACAGCAGCTTAACATGCAGAGCCACACTGCCCCACACGAGCAGCAAACACATTTCAGGAGGTCCTCACAAGATTATTATTATTATTATTATCCCACTAATTAAGAATTTGGGTCTTTTTGAAATCAAATTTCACCCCTCACACAATTCAGCTCAAGTTTCCCTCCAAAAACATATGACCCCCCCCAATTTCATTCTACAAAGAATTTTAGCTTAATGGTTTTCCGTTTCAGTTACAGATAAATGACTTCTCTATAAGTTGCTCTAACAAACAAATGTATTCACGCCCGTGTTTCCATACCAATGTGTCTTCCCCGACGGCCCTTTAAGACTTGTTTATGAGGCATTTTATGAGTGCCTTCACGATGACAAGCAGCCCTTATACCATCTTTCCGGGCAGCGTCTAAAAACTCTTATGTCACATAAAAAAAAAGAAGAATAACACTTTGGAAAGTTCGCCCCCGAAAGCTTGTCATGTGCCGCCAGACGTTTTCCTGGTTTTGTGCGTAGGCCAAAACAAACACGGTAACTGCGCATTTTCATAACCGCGGGAGAGGCTGTCACGTCTCGGGGTGACCTCAGAGAATGCAGACGGCGCAGGACCTGGGAGCCACCACTGCAGGACTGTGGGAACGGCCTCTATACTCACCCATATTTAAGGCCTGATCCTCCCAGCCCCGCCCTCCCAGCCCCGCCCCCTGCAGTCATGTGACACGGGATGTTTCTCTCATTCTCCTCAGTCATGGTTCCCATTGCTCTGCATGGTCTCGGTGTCCCACATCCACCGTGACCAAGGACCTGCCAAAAACAGGCTTCCTGTGGTGAGTCCTTCCTTCGTTGAGCCAATGAATCTGATCTTTCCTACATTTCCTGCCATGGACCCGTGAAGTGGAACGAGTTGTAATGACCGTGATCACAGTTTGAGCAAAATCACTTCAAATAAAGACCCTTTAACTGTTAAAATCTAACTTGGCAAGCTTCCTCCCTCACCTAATATTTTTTCTAAATTAATTTTCATATTCATGTAATCTCTAAACAGGATGTATTTCCAAATACATGTTTTTCTAAATACATTTCTGAATACTTTTAGCGTGGGGCCACAGAACCCATAAAGCCATCTGCAAACAGCAGTAACATGCAGCACCATCAGTCAGATTACGTCTGGATCTATCATAAAGATTTCCATAAATTTCTGATATTATCAGGTGGCCGACTCCCGGCCTAGAGCCTGTATGTGGCAGCGCAGTGCGTAATATAGGGTAACACCTTGTGTCCATAAAGGTGTCTGGCTTTTTGAAAGGATGATTCCAGCGTGAATTTGAGGCCATAGCTCAACGGGATTTACGTTTACGCTTCATTCTCTTAGCAGACGATCTTATCCTGGGCAACATACGTGTTCGGGATGTGATGTCGACCCATCGCGTGCATTATGAGCAATTTAAACACCCAAACTCACTTAACTGCCTAGCTCTGGAATGCAAGAGGAAACTTACATGACGTGGGGAGAACATGCGAACTCCTGATGGAGAGAGCAGAGGCCGATTTCAAAGCCTCACCCGAATAACATTACCCACTGAGCCACAGTGCTACCCAGGAGCCCACAGTCACGTACAAATTCAACTTAAAGTCAGATGTAGGGAGCGGATCTTGTCTGTAATCTGGGACCCGCCTGTAAGTTACTCTCATCCATAAGGAATTCTTCTGTCCAGTATTATTTCATATTTGGCGCACGTCATCATTGACTGTTTGGTTCTTATTCTCTAACCAGCAATCCAACCACTAACAAACCGCTAAAATGATCAAATAAAGAAATATAAATTCTCATTCACTACCCCTAATCTTGAACCACAAGTCCTGGCTATGCAGAAGCATTAAATTGATTAAAATGTCTGTGCTAGGAAACTATTACTTTTAACCAGTTCACACGACTACTCATGTCTGAATTATGAATCATGCATTAATAGCTGTTTGGAGACATTAGCAGAAGTGGAGCAAATGTTGGCTTCAGCTTACCAAAGGCTGATTTAAAGACTAGACGACCTTTTACATCTCGCCTCCTGTGGTGAAGATAATTGAGATGTATGCACACGCACATTGTTTGAACAGAGTAATTCCTGGCATATATTGTATACCCTATGACAAGCTAAGAAAAATATGAATACACTATGGTCATTCATTTACAGAAGTGAATAACCTTGAACTGACTATTCAGTTATGCAGGTTTAGGGATCACCTTTAAATTAGTCAATCTATCTATGCCAGTGTTTCCCAGTCCAGTCCTCTGGGATTCCCAGATGGTCCACATTTTTGTTCTGTCCCAGCTCCCAAACCTATACCAGATATTCTTTTTTCTCAATCACTGGATTATTTGGTTCAGGTGACTGGGGAGCTGGGATGTGGCTTGGGAGTGGCTTGGGTAGTAGGCAGTTAGTTCATTTTTAACGGGGGGTGGCTCAATAGAGTGGTCCCCCAAAATCTGTCAAAAAAAGTCTATAGGAAGTTATACTATGTGTGTGGACGACCGGTTGCTCCAAATCGTTGATTGAGTGTGTTTCAGATGGGGTTTTTGATCTGTGCAGGGGCAATTCTAAGATGTTTTTAAGGTGGGGGCCATAAGAGGAAGCATAATTCATGCAGAGGGGCCAACTTCACCATTAGCCAATGATGTGTTTTGAATCGGTGAGTGACAGGGGAGGGGGCATTCCAGGAGCCAATCAACTTGCAGCTGGGGCCAGTGGCCTTGAAGCCCCGCCCCTCTATTTGCCCCTGGCCCTATGAATCTTGCAACGGACTTCACATCCCACTGCAACAGATGGGTGAACGCTAAAAATGGATAGAGGGATGGATGCATGTATGCATCTAAATAGAGTCAATTAAAAAGCCAAAAAGAATTTGGTTCTCTCATTCGCAGTCATCCTTAGTACTTTTATTAGAGGCACGATTTAGAAAAACAATCACTGCATGCACTGCCCCAGCCACAATTTTTAAAAATAAGAGCGCAATGCAATTCGTAGGCAAGTTGCATATTTCTGCGCTACATTAACTAGCGGGCAACAGAAGAGCTACAACTGAGGACCAGCCAACATTTCCACAAGACAGCCATTTTTTGTTTCAGGAATCTGGTTAATACTGTGAAGAAAGCCAGCAACGGCAGCCTGAAATTTAAACTAATGATTTTGCTGTGACACCAAATGTTTTTTGTAAGGGGTGGGGTATATAAAACCTGAATATATCCATAACATCACAGCTGCACCTGAAACCCCCGGGACCAGAGAGATCACATCCTGTATTGTTTCTGTAAAACAAATTGCACAATAAAAAAGTAAAATGAGCAGCAAATTAGTACACTAAAGCCATGCTCCGCCCCTCCGGTCCCGCGTCCCAATCGTTCTGTTCATTCTGCAGGCCCGTTAACCCTAATAGGCTCAAGTATGGAAAATCAAGAACCGAAGAAGTTGCTTAGGGCTAGTGAAGACTAAAGGAAGCCGAGGATTGAAACATGGTTATAGGACCGGTGACATGGTTTTTTGTGCTTTTTATAGGGTTAGTTACAAGTTTGACACACTCTAGCTGCCCGGACCATATTGCCGCTGAACTAGACAGGGCCTCACACCAATATTGCAGCCTAATGATAAAACAAGGCAAACAGAAACATCTGTCTCACAGCGACCGTAAGAAAGCGAGAATATTTGTTCAGTGGTTTTTACAGCAATTTTCACAGGAAAGATATAAAATGTGTCTCCCGGCTGCGAGACTTTGGATCCGACGCAAAGCCGGTCACGGTCCATAAAGGTGTCCGGCTTTTTGAAAGGATGGTTCCAGCGTGAATTTGGAGCCACAGCTGAACGGGATTTACGTTTACATTTCATTCTCATAGCAGACGATCTTATCCCGGGCAACATACGTGTTCGGGAAGGCGAAAACGTACCGCCGTCGGCACGAGACGCTACAGGGTCTGCGGAGACACAACATCGCACACGGAAATGCGTGCCGCTGATTACATGGGCCTGACGTTTCCGCGCCAGGAACAAAAGGAGCTGATTGGAATGAAACAAAGAAACATTTACATAAACAATCCCACCTTTCTCCGCGCTGCTGGAGACATTCTGGGAGAACGTGGCCAAGACATTATGCTCCGGGTCTGATCCTAAAAGAAAGGACAAAGATCCCATTTACGGATCATTTTAATAGACATTTTGGGGTCAGATCCAGTCAGAGAGGTGCTTATCCAATTACCACCCACATGCATACACCTGGTAACAAAATGTGTCCCAAACACTCTTGTTTGAACAACTCTGAGCGGAAACCCACATGGTATGGCGTGTGTCTCTGCGGGTTAGGGCCACACTGTGATCGGAAGGTTGCCAGTTCAGATCCTGTGGTGTGGGAGTGATGTAGCCATTGGGCTCTTGAGCAAGGCCCTTAACCCTCCCCCCCCCCCATTGCTATAAGGACTGACCCTGCTTTTGACTAAATTGTATGCCGCTTTGAATAAAAGCATCTGCTAAATAAGTAAAGGTAACAGAAACATACAAATTACACAGCCATGTAGCAGAAGTGGGATTTGAACTTTGGCTTTGGAATGCAGCAAAAGACTGGATGCAATGCTACAGAAAGTCGTAGCCAATCCTTTTAATGTTCTTTCCACTTTACCAACAAGTGGGTCGACCCGAGGAAGGGTTTGCCACATCGCAAGAGTCAGCGCAGAATAATGTTTAAACTTTGGCTGGCTCAGTCCCCTAGTTTCTATAACCTTTTTTTTCATTGCCTCACACCAAAGCCAGAAAACCCATCCAAATGTAAAACGAGCTTGGTAATGCATCAGCCTGGTTTCCCGCAGCGGAGGGACCGAACCGCGGGCGTGTCAAGGGAGGGGGTCATGGCGCCCCCCCTCCTCGCTACCCACCCCACCGCTGGTGCTAATTAACACCTGGGAAGCCGTTGACCGCACAAGACCACTAGATATGCATGGCCGGGTGGGGAGCGACTCCATTAGCCGACCGATTGCTTTTCAAAGGAAAGAAGGCTGGATGGGTTAATGACTGTTTTCTGACTCGCCGCTCATCTAACTAGGTGCGTATGTGAAAATATGCAGCTCCGATCGACCGTGAAAAGTAAATAATAAAAAAATGGCCTGAGAAACTTCATGTTTTCGTGGTAAACAAATCTCCCCTTGTGCAGTAGGAGGTGGCCTTTTGTCAGCTTTCTAAAATTAGGTCCAAGGCTGTTCTGGTGGGATATTATTTAAGAGAACGGCGATTTCGGAGGCCTGCGGTCGCCAAGGGTCGACGCCGACTCCGGTCATTCTGAGGGGAGGCTGCTGTCTCTTGGATGCACACTGAGACACCAGGGGATAAGAAGCAGGTGATTCACGCGAATGACCAGCGATGTTCCAGTGAGACAGGCCTCGGTGACTCTGTGACTCGGACTAACTGGCTTGGGAAAGATGCGTTCTGTTACTGATTGACTGAAAGGACATAAGGATGTGAAGGTAACATTCGCAGCTTTAGGTCCTGCACTGTTCTACCCTCAACCCTTAAAGAGTGTGCGGTGAGGTATGCAGACGCGGCACCAAACACAGGGGAATTTAGACGTAGCTGCTCCTGATCCCAACATCCAAGCTTGAGATGTCGCATTTGTACGACTGATCTTGGTCTCCTCTTGCTGGCTATTAGTTATGACGCACATCGTTCTCTTGAGCTTGGATCACTGTCATTTCTGAAGGGTTTCATATCACACTGACGAATCAGAACTTCTGAATTTCTTCCATTCTTCAGGAGAAGAAATCCTACCTCTTCAGACAGAGACTAATTAATCTACCATGTTTGTATATATACTTATTTTAGCTCTCATACACTGTCTTGGTGTATTTGTTACTATAGATTACTATACCTATTACCTCATACAACATTACTACCATAGGATGTTATTAGGTAACAGTTACCTTATTGTTTCACTGGGTTGTATTAAATCACTGTGTGCTTTCAACAAATTAATGCTAAGCATGAATAAATGCAAATGCAGCTGGAAATTGCTATGTAAATGATACATATAATCAAAAGTATTTCTTTAGCACAGAAAAACTACATATGTTAGATATACCTATATATACACATACTGCACACATGCACACCAAATGTTGTCTAGCATTCCTGCCTGGCTGTTGCAATTCCGTAAAAAAAACTCATCAAAAATGATAAGTCCTTTTATGTTGCACCCAAAATATTTTCGTATAGTGGTGATGAATATCAAAGATGGCATTATTTTCTATTTTATTCATGAATAGTGCTTTGTTTTGGGATCTTAAATTAGTTCTTATTAAGGGTCTTAACACTTGCCAGCTCTGTAAATAATTTTAATTAACCGAACATATTTGTGGCCTAAAACTCTTTTATCAAGCATTGTTTGGAGTTTGGAGTCTTCTTGTATGATCTTGAGTCTGAACTCTCAGTGAACACGTATGGTATCCAGAAGATGAATTTACAGTGGGGTGGGTATCAGTGGGCGGGGCCAAGATGAATGAGATGAACCATAAGACATGCTTCATGAATGCATTGTAATGTATTACAGATGTGTTCATAGACTCTTATAGGATGATTGAGATATTAAAACTGTACTTCGGACAATGCAGATTTGGAACAAATAATGAGGCCCTCAGTCCTCCTTCAGAGTAATTTCTTCTTTGATGATCAAGTTCAATTAGTGAATTCTCTCCTGCCCCTTCACCCCCTTAGCTACTGTGTGGTGAGCGTACTGGTGCAGAATGGCTGCCGTCGCATCATCCGAGTGGGCGATTGAAGTGACTCCCCGTTGGTTCTGTCAAGCACTTTGGGTCTCTTGAAAAGTGCTGTATAAATGTAACACGCAAATGTAACATGAAAGAATTCATTTGAGGATAAAAAGAGTCACTCAGATCGCAGAGCCCATCATGCAGACCGTGACCAGGACAAGTTGACTGTTAATCCAAAACACCTATTGATATCCCCAAGCACAACATGATAATTATTATGATATTATGTACATGTATTAAGAAGTATTCCCAAATGGGTTAAGTAAGTCACACTATGGATTTACCGACTTCCAAAACACACACTCCTTGTGTGCCCTTAAGATGCTTAACACTTTAGAAAGTCATTTTTGTTGTTATATCTTTCAGGTTTTCGACATCCATCTGAAATGAGAAAGGCAGAGAACATTGAGTGAGAAATATCTGTAGACCGAGGAAACATGCTCACAAAGGTCTCCATTGTATTACCCAGGATCCCATCTGGCCCTCTAGTGAAACATCCTGACGTGCTCTTCTGCGTGCAACACCCCCCGTCATATTGCCCCCTACTGGCTATTGCTCTTCATCAACACGTCACCGCCCAGGTAATTGGATGTGGCAGCTTTTTAACTGTCAATAACAGGTAAGAAATACTGGGCTCCAAGTGAGAGAAGTGGGGGGGGGGGGCAGATCTGGGCCTGATTAGTTGGCTTCATTCCCAGTGGTGGCCGGGCCCAAAGTATGCTTAATTGAGGAAACTGGAAGACCCTGTAACCTTTGGACAGATGGCTGGGACAGTACTCACGATTGTCACATTTGATCCAAAAGTTTAGGAGTCCCAAGAATAGTTATTAAACCAGAAAGCCAGGGTGTCACTTTTCACGTCTTGTTTTCGCTGTTACTATTCTAATTACTATAGAAACATAGTTTCCATCTGTCATTGTCGGTACTACTTCAGAATACAGTTCTTCTTGTTAAGCTGCGCCTAGGAACAACATAACAACTGTTAAATCTGTTAATTTATGCCTAGTGTAGCTGGGATGTAAAGTCTGTTACCATGAATAATGTTTCACATACTATATTCTTGGCTCTGAAAACAACAGCTATCCCATTCTCCGAACTGCATTAGAAGTTAGTAATCGCTCTCTGCAGATTCCCCCATGTTATGCTTACCCTACTTGGTAGGTGCAATAAATTCAGCACAGTCGGTGAACATGATGTACTGTCGTTTTCCTTACAATTTAATTTCAATATTCCATTATTGCAGCGCTTTCTGTTTCTCAACCTCTATAAAATGATGGCAACGATATTACATCATCGTTTAGGAATGCTTCTATTAATGAATACACGTGAACATATATGATGGTGTTTGTGGCATAAACAACACACAGAAAATAGTACTTAGAAACAGTACAAATGCTCCCTTTACGCTGTAGCATTGTGTGTTTCCTCTGTCCATAAGGTCATTAATTCATTTTCCATATCCACTTGTCCCATGCGGAGATACGGGGGTCCGGAGTCTATCCCGGAAGCAACAAAAACAAGGTCGGGAACAACCCAAGACTGGACGCCAATCCATCACAGGGCACAGTCTATAAATTCACAATTTAAAATGATTCACCTCATCTGGGTTGAACATGATCTGCTGTGCAGCTGAACCCATTTGTGAAGATGACGGCGAGAAGGTGCAGAGGGAGCTTGGGTGTCTGGTCACAACGTTTTCTCACTGCTCTTCCCATCTGTCCTGCCCGGGTCGTTTCGTTAAGTGTGGGCCGGGATAAAGAGATCTGTGTCGTTCACGTGCGTGAGTGTGCAAGGCTGAGCGCGGAGGAAGGACCAGGGATTTTCTAGAGCTGAGTTGCCCGAGTCTGACGCAATCTTGCGCTTAATGTTTTATAGAGTTTAAGAGGTTTTACGGCAAAATATTTTTAAAATGTTAGTCACAGTTAACCCTCGCCAAATTTAGTCTGAACACGGCACCTCATAAATTAGCCTCGTGGAACACGGACTGTAACTCCCCCTTCTCCACATGGAGATTTTGCGCAGCTGTTTCACTCCATACTGAGGGGAGATTAAACATTTAATTCACTTTCATCTCGCACTTGGCGGCTAATGGTGAAAAGAAAATAAGAAGAAAGCCAAGATTAGAGGGTCATTGTGTCCTACGCATCTCGCGTGGATGTTCGCTGATGGGACTTATAATCACCTAAGCGTTCAGAAATATAAACCATATGTTAAAAAAATGCTGTGAAATGACCATAAAAATCTGCAGAGCCATTTTTGCATAATTAAACCAATAACGAATATCAATCAAATCTAAGTACCTCTGAAAAAAACTCACTGAAGTTATATAATGGCAAATGTAATGATTTTCAATGTAATTAATTCTAATGCTGACATTAAAAAGAGATATAATGGCTTTACATGTCAACTGCTGTCCAATAAAGTTGATGGATTTCAATCATATAATGAAATATGATCCTCTTATTGGGTTTGGACAAACCTGTAGCAAACACTAAAAACACTTGACAACATATTGTGATTTCAGTGTCTGTAGATGCCCTTTGCATCACTTAGTGCAATCAAAATTATTTATGCTGCATTTCTCCGAATGTAAATGAAATAACTGAGCAGTCGAGGCTGAGCCGGGGCCTGCGATGGCTTCTGCAGGCCGCTCGCAGAGGCGAAAGGCATCGCTAATGGTTTCAGCAGCTCCGTTAGAGCTCCAGTAGGGCTTTTCACCGGAACGTAAGCTGGGGTCAGCGCTGTCCATCATACAACTACATAACCGGGCCTTTTATCGGGGACCCATATCCAAAGCCATCTACAGTTATAATCCATTTATTCAGCTGGATATTTTACTGAAGAAATCTAGCTTGACAGGGAGACTCCTGGGATGTGAACCTTCAGGTCTTAAGTCCATTTCCTTAAGCACTGCTCCACCTGTTTGCCTTTCATCCAGAGTCACCTCTACCCAGCCGAGCGCTGGTTTTACACAGAATCCTTTCATACAGCTGGATATTTTTACTTAGCCGGCAGAGTGAAAGCCTTCAAGAGTTAAACTTCCAGGGTCTCGCTGGGACTGTATTTGATACCATGTCGGTAATGACAGACCACAACCACTACAGTACTTTTTTAGCACTTTTTGTCCTATTTCTTTTAACAGTGGTGGACCGTCATCGTGGCAGTCATTTTAACCTTATAAACCTGCCACTGTTTGTATGCGTGCTTCACACCGCTGCCTGGCGACGCTGTCAACGTTTTCACCTGCGATGGCCAGTTCCTTCACTTGGCGTCTGAAATCAGTAGGACATGAAAAGCATTCCCGAGGCCTTCCTGTTTGCTGCATTGGAGAAACAGTCCACTAATTGAGATAGCTTCTGTAAAAACAGAATGTGAAGTGTGCTGTCCCACCATCCAGCTGCCTCTGCCTTGGTTCATATGGCAAATATTATCGCTGAGAAGGACCTGGTCCATCTGAGAAAATACAGCGCTCAGCAGCTACTGATAAATGATTTATTTTTTGTGAAAATGCCAGGTCAGTCCAGATGACGAGCGTCGAAAAGGCAGAGACAAGAGAGGAGGCAAAGGAAACTCAATGCTGACACTGAACTGGCTGTAAATCCCTCAAAATCCAATTAAAATCAAATTTGGGTCAGTGTGGTTCTTTTTAAAACAAACTTAAATCGACCATTTATTGTCCCACAAGAGGTTGATAGTTTTCTTTAGTGAACTTTTTAATAGCAGATTAAACAACAAAGATTTTAAAAAATGAGAAAAGGCTTCAAATGTGAAAACGTGACCCTTCATGGCCGTGTCAAGAGTTACACGAGGAGTGGCATAAAGCCACATTTAGTGGGGGAACAAAGGCATGAGAGTCATGTTTCAATAGCGAAGGGCTCCCTTCAGAGCGCCTTAAGTGCCGGATCAACACCACTCCAGCCGCAAGCGGACGAAGCAAATGCGGGGTCCTGAGGTGGGTGGGGATATCGCTATGACAACAAAGCGGTGCCCTGCTATGATGCCCAAACTCTCGTGGGGGGAATCCGGGAGACAAAACAGGCAGGCAGACGTGGTTCACCACATGAGCCGCGGAGGTCTTCAAAGGGGTCTAATCGATGTCAGCAGAAATGTGTGTGGGGGGGGGATTCGCAGACTACCCTGTCAAAAGGCAGGGGACGGGAGACCAGACAGAGACGTACGACGGCAGCAAAGTCAACACTGAAGGGGTAAAGGACTTGATTTGGACAGTTTCTCCCTGCTGCAATGTTCTTTAACCACTTCAAGCTGAGCCAACCCAAGTCCCACTCAAGACACAGCATTTCATATTTGTATCTTAGCAGAGTTCACAGGTCATACTCCCATAATCCCATTTTCTGGAGGCAAAGTAAGTATATGCTTGCATTCATTTCTAAATTGAATCATGTATTGTGTAATATGCAATATGTGAATGTTTTATACAGATTAAGATTGTTTTCACCACAAATATATATAATGACCCGGATCCTACCACACATGATTCACATATTGTATTTTTCACTGACCACAATAACATATTTAAAAAATTACTATATTGTATTTCTGGCATTTCCTGTTCCTTTTCTAGGAAAACAATTATTGGAAAAGTTCTTTTCTCTAAGGGCAGGGTGGTGACACAGCCCAGACATCGACACCAGAGAGTCTCTGTGTTAACGGTGAGCAGGTAAATGGCCACAACCTGGTCTGTGTAAAATAATCTACGCTGAAACTTCCAGGCTGGATTTCTGGAATCTGCTGAGATCAAACACTCCAGTAGTGGGAGTAACAGACTGCAAGGGGAAAGTGTGTGTGTGTGTGTCTGTGTGTTTGTCTGTGTGTGTGTGTGTGTGTATAGGGGGTTGCTGTCTCAGCAAACTCTTCTCTCACAGTCCCTTCGTCTCCACCAACATGCTTTTCTGGACACCAGAGATCATTGCAGCAATGAACACTGGACCATTAATCTCATGAAATGTTTCCTTGTAACAGAAACTGACAAAGACCATATGAATTGTTGCTATAAGCTACAATCTAAAGGGGTGATGCATTGTTTTCCGTCACGTCGTGCTGAAAATTGATCCAGGGATTGTCACTGAAGCTATGTCCCACATAGGTTACGATTTCATTTTAAAACTGTCATTTTCGAAACTGGCTCTGTGCCATTTACTGACGACAGCACTCACGTCTATGTATCTGTTTGGCTAACAGCTGATGGAGCTACTGGTACCAAAGCAACTGAGGCCTTTCTGTCCTCCATGCTTCTCCAGAAGGAGCGTTTGGGACCATTTAGCATTTGAAGCTACCAGAATCCATGTCCTCTCAAAATCCCCCTTAACGCCGTTAATCTCCAGGCCCTGTTGCTTGTGGTTGTCTATAGCGCACGCAGGTATGCAGTTTGGCATTGAAACGCCGTGCTGTAATATAACAGGCATGGATCATAATAGTTTGCAGCCTGGATCTGTTGACGATTACTCCATGACACTCTTTCTTCTCCTGAGTCTGACAGAGGCAACGTGAACGAGAGGCGGTCGGTATGGAAAACTGAAGAACGTGCGAGCGGCTGGTGTGATCTCACCTGTGTGCCAGCTACTCTCCCATAACTGCCCCTGCCACCCCGCCAAGGACAGCTCCCTGACACCGGGGCATTGACAATGACGGTCACAGCGCCCCCAAGTGGACAGGACAGAGTATAGCACGCCCAACAGAATTAGGCAAATGGTGAGGCCAAACAGGGAAAATCACCCCATTCTTCAGGCCCAAAACATTTCCAGACATACTCTGACCGACCCGACATGTCACATCCACTGCCCTGTGCATATTCTGTGGTTTCCCAAAAAGATCTATCTGCAAGATATAGAGCTGCAATGCCGAATTACACACAAACAGCACAATTATAAGCAGGGAGAGGCTCTACTCCCCCGCATAATGTGAAATATAATATCGGTGAAGTTTCACTACAAAGGGGATTGTGTTACTGAATGCAAGCAATTACCTACTTAAGAACACTGCTAATGTTATGTTACATGACATGGTATTTTTGTATTAGTATTAATAGACTGGAAATGAATGAGACCGTGTAACATTAATCTTTCAGTGTGAGCAAAAATGTGAATATTAGTGCAAAAGAACAAGTAGTATAATGAGTATGGTAGAGTATGCAGACTTATAAAGTTACACATCAGGCTGAAGGGGGAGAAAACACAAACCTACAGATTTAATATAGCGATGAACAGAAACCCCTCTGAGTCCTGTCAGCGAAAACGCGACCTCCACGTAATCGGGGTCGAGCGCAGAAATCACAGCGAGCCCACCAGCTGGCTCACAGCGTGAGCAGACTGACAGCTAGTGAGCTGTTCACGACATACAGAAAATCCCAGACAGGGTTTTTGACATTTTTTATGACATATTCCGGAATACATAGGTGGTCAGAGAGTTTCCATTTCTGTCACCTGTCAAAGATCTGGCTGCAAGATATGAAGTTGCAATTCAGAGCTGAATGTTTATTCAAGGGGTTCGATTTCAATTACGTGCACAAACTTCAACGAAAAGACAATCAACACCGGGTAGTACAGTGTTTAAGGAGGTGCATCTGGGACATGGCAGTTCCTGAGTCACCTCCCATTAGGAGTAGCCTGGTTGTGCCCATGATTGAGGTTTATTACCTGCATTATAACAGTAAAATATCCTGATGAAATTCTAAATCATTATAAGTCACATATTTGGCAACTGTTAGGTTTAATCTTTAATTTAAGCCGCTCCATTCAGGCAGTTATGAGTTCTGTTCCTAAAATGATCTGATGGGCACAAGGGCAAATTTCACACTCTGATCCAATGTGGCCAGAAGCGGTTCATGTTCGTGTGCACTAGTACCCCCCCGGACACCCTGACCGCAGCCACCGCTGCCTCCTTCCCTGTTCTGCCAAAATGCCACCATGACCCTCACGGTTGGACACCTGGAGCCCAGGTTCCACCAGCTGCGGAGCCGGCCGCCCCCCCGGGCCTAGCTGTGGGCTGTAAGCGGTGCCGGCGCGGGTTGTGGCGTGCGGGAGGATGGTGGGGGGGGGGGGCGGATCCCCCGGCGGGGCCATCTGTTCCAGAGCATGCTCTTGGAGCCGGTTCAAGACGTGATAAGAGCTGATAGGCTCAGGCCCAAGCATATTCCTGTCAATACCTGCTGCTGGTGAGAAACCCAAGACATCCGGGGTCTCTGTGCAAGGCGTGAGGCCTGCTGGAACAGAACCAGTCCACCGGGACGGGATGGGGCGGGCCAAGGAGAGTGAGGCACACTCGGACTCGGCCGAAACCACCGACCGAGTATGTTGGAGTTAATGATAGGGAGACCAGAGAACTGCACTGCAGAGTACTGCTGTTACTTGGTGAAGGCCCCTTTGCCTTATCAAGAAGTCAAGACAAAAACAAAAATTTGGGCGGGTAGGTCTTGCTGAGGTTAATCATAAGGACCTGCTGCTATTTCCCACTAGAGGAGCCAGGACCAAGACATCTGATAGATTGGAACCACCTCCTCTAGTTGCCTGAACCTACTTCCTTTACAATCTGATTGGTTATCTCTCTCAACCAATCATTTTTCCTTCTGCCCTCAGAACATTTTTGTGTAAGTAAAACTCCCATGAACTGCCTTTTCACTGCATAAAAAAAAATTGGGGATTTGCTTTGGATAAAAATTTCAGCTACCATTTCACCATTTTATCGGAAACTGGAGGTGACTCTTTCAGTATCCTGTAGTAGACTTGAATGACATATTAATGTTGATTTGTTCCCAGGATCTAATTTCTTTAAGCAAATTTTCCTGACCATCTTTAAAAAGCATCCTCTCCACAGGCAGACAGACTCCCAAAGTCCAAACAGGGAGGACGTGAAACCTAGGGTCACGCAGTACCCCCACCGAGAAGGAATATAACTGGTTCCTACTTTGGAAGCTCCTGGTGGGACCCAACTCCCTTACAACAACGGGAGACTTGAGATATCATCTCGGAGAGTATGTATGTGTGTGGGTGGAGTACAGAGAGAGAAGAAGGAAAAGTGAGGACTGTTTTCTAAAAAGCCCAGAAGAAAGCGAGGTCTCGTTTCTTCCTCCTGACCTGGTAGTCCCAGATAAAGCCCTGTTTGCCTTCACAAAAGCTGAGGGAAATGCAGACAGACGCCCGTCCATATGGTTGATGCGCCGCCAGTCCTGGAGTCTGAAGGAGTCAACTAGTCTTTCATATCTAATATATTTCAATTCCTGAAACAAACAAAAAATAAATAAACGTTGCAGGATTCCGGTTCCCGGTTTGTGGCCAAAGAGCACAGATTTTCCGGACCGGATGTCGCAGTGAAGGCCAGTGTGGAGGGACTCTCAATGTTCTCGCTTTTCCCCCTCAGGCCGTCATCCACAGCACGATTTTCCATTTAACCCGTATGTGCGGCCAGATAATTACAAAAGCATCTGAGCTTAAGAGTCCTGCTGCACGGCATAACCAAAGTGACTCTTATGGAGTCTCCACAAGTCCAGTGTCCATCTGTACCATGTGACATCTGTACCAGTCACTTTTTCAGTCCATTACAAATTCACGGAAGAAATGTTAGCTAATCCCTTATTGTTAAACAGCATATGGAAAGTCTGCATATCAGTCTCGTTAACATTTATATCTGTATAACCTATATGTAAAAAAATTAGCAGTGTGTAATGAAGAACATGAATCTAGAAAAATCTATTTTTCAGGAGCTTGAAAAAACACACATTCTTAGAAACTACTTTACAAAAAAAAAAAAACAAAATCAACAAAATGAGATAACTTTAGAACCACAAACAGAAAACTATCTTTCCACAGACATCAGTGAATGTTTAATGTTTTAAATGGGCTCCTGCAGATTGTTCCCAAGACTTTCAGAGAGCACTGTAAATCCTAATCAAACTAGAATCCTAAAATCCACAATAAGCCATTTTGTTAAAAAAAAAAAAATCCTTAACTTTGTTAGATATTCAGCACCACAGTGATTCTGTCATGGGTAAAAAATGGAAAATACTTTTTCTTAATATATAAGATATATATAAGTTTTTCCGATCCCATTGAAAAGACAATGTTCATCAAACAAAACACATCTGTTTATACTCTGTTGCAGAGATAAAAATCACAATTGTTCGCTGGTACATACAACCTAATTACATCAGCCTCTTTAGCACTTAATGAATCATCAAGTTTTAAGATATCAAGTGGACCGTGATGCATGCCACCAAAGTCGTCTTACTCTGAACAATGCGAGTGTGTGTTCCATCCAGCTTTATCGTTCTGTCAAAAGCACCGGTCGAGCTCAGAGAACCATCCAAGGCCTTAAGTGCCCGTTGGATAGAACCAATTATTTACCAATTTTCCAGGTCTAGCAGAAGTGCAATTGGGCACATGATGAGTAGATAGTAATGTTGCAGTTGTGAGAAATTGCAATTTATATATCATATGCTGTTACGCCATTGATCTCTGCTTTAAAAGAGTTTTATTTTTTATGGGGTGTTAAGCTCTGACGACTCTTTGAACGTCACCATCCTGATGACAGAAACAGTGACAGGAAGAAGAAAGGCCGTTTCCAACAAAAGGTAACAATTACAGTTTGATCTAAGCCAGGAAGATACTGCTCAGGACGGATCGACGAATTAAATGCAAGCTGGCCAAGTGTATGGGGGGGTGGGGGGGGTCCTTCCATTTCTACATCAGTGAGGTTTCTGTTTAGGTGCTGGAAGCAAAGCAGATATTGAGAACAGAATCACCGCACTGAGATGTCAAAATGAATTTGTTTATTCTGTAAAAGTGACTTAAACTCATAGCTGCATACATCACGGATGCTATGCTTTCTTTGAGCTATGTTTTATGATTGAAAACAACAGTTCTGGCCATGCTGGGGGCCTTTGACGGGGTCGGGGGTGTTCGGGAGTGTGCCTGATAATAAAATCTGGAGATGTCATAGATTATCATATGTATCACTTTTTAAATGACGGTCCTTTGAGGTCTCCCGCCCAAAAGCGCCTTAAAGCCTGGGTATGAAAATGGAAACGGCTGTGCTGGACCTCATAAAGCCCCTTGCTCATGCTGACTGGGGTGGACATTTTTCAGGCCCAGACAGGCATGTTTTAAGGAGGACGGGAGATCTCAGGCTGTCCGGGGCCCCGGGCACCAGAGGCAGCAGAATTTCCTTCATCGCCTCTCAGCAAACTTCATGCTACTCATGGAATCGCTCGACATGAGGAATTACAGCTTCCGCCGAAATGCCTTTTTAACCCGATGAAGTGTCATAAAATATACATCTAATTCTTCACTGGCAAACCGGGGGGGGGGGGGGGGGGGCTACCCCCTG